>CAMZMU010000068.1:43448046-44051858 GCA_947311845.1 Poa pratensis
GCGCTATAAAGAGAGGTGGGGGCCGGCAGCACGTCTTGCGAGGTTCACCGGGTGTGCCACAAGCCCACCGATACCCCTTCCGATCTAGGGTTTAGCGCAGTACCACGGGAAGCTCCATCACCGCCGCCACTACCCTCTGCCACCACTTCCGCCGTCCACCATGGCTGGCAGCTCAGGCGCGTCCGCACAAGGCGAAGGTGACTCTTCTCCATCCCATCTCCCTGCTCTCTCTCTCTCAACCGCAAGTACATCGAATCCCTAAAAGGTTCTACCATGGTAATTCTAGACTAGTGGATCCTACGGTTTTAACAGTAGCGCGATACCAGTGGAGATTACAAATTATAGGAGGAAAGATGGTCCAAGGAGTGGCGCCGGTCAAGTCCTTGTGCCGTTTCCGATCCGTGTCCAAGGAGTGGCAAGCCCTCATCTCTGACCCAGCCTTCCACGCCCAGCACAAGTCCCGCACCATGCAGCTGGAGCCGCTCATCGTCACCAGCTACGGTGGGGAAAATCGCTACGCGGACACCGGCGTGCTGGTCATGGATACTCAAGGCACCGTCGTGAGGGAGATCAAAGGCGTAGGTAGAAACCCTTTCTTGGCCTCTAGTCTCGACAACCTCATCTACGTAATTGGAGGTGTCACCCGCGTGGTCGATGTGGCCACCAGGAGGGTGCTCCTGGCCTCCCAGAGACCGTCCTCCAAGAAACCGAACGGAAACCTCAGGGATTATGCAATCAGGACGGGCCGAGCCCGTGTATCCGGCTCCTGCAAGGCGGTCCGCATCCGTGATTTCTGCCGCGACTACGGGTTCAGCCTCCACAGACCTGTGAGGTTCTCAACTTACCAGGACACGACGCTAACTGGAGGAGAACGCAACCAACTTCCACCGATGTCCGTATGCTCGCTTACTGGGGCGATTGGGCCGGGGCAACAGTCGACGGTGTTGTGTATTTCCTCTCCGTGAGCACATCGCGTAAGTGGGACTGTGTGCAAGGCTTTGACCTTGAGAGCGAGGAGTGGAGAAAGACGATCGAGGGGCCAATTGAGTTGAGCTCGTGGAGCAAGCACCGGCAAACCCGCATAGCTGAGCTCAACCAATCATTGTGCATGATTCAAACGGGGGTGCACAAGACCGATAATACCTGTACCGGCATGCGATGCAACATATGGCTCCTCACCGATCGAGACACCAGCACATGGGTGAAGACCTACTCCTTCCCGACGAACAACTGGTGCGACGACATCCTGCCCTTGAGGGTGATGCCTGATGGTGTAAAGCTGCTCTTCTACCATCACGATTTAACCTTCTCAGAGCCACGCGAACTGCGTGTCTACGACCGCCCGTGATGGGACATGCACGATCGTGATGAAAATGCCAGAGAATACTTTCAACACAATTGGCCTTTGTAGCTTGCACTTAGAGCACTTTGTTGCGCCGGCAAAATATAATGGGCGACATAGCTAAATCATGTAGCTGTTAGGTTGATCTCATCCGGTTGAACCCCAACGGGTCGATCGGTCCCCTTGACCACGTCCTGATCGGGGACGCCCAACCACAACCAATGGTTGGTGGGCCCCTGTGGCTGCGCTATAAAGAGAGGTGGGGGGCCGGCAGCACGTCTTGCGAGGTTCACCGGGTGTGCCACAACCCCACCGATACCCCTTCCGATCTAGGGTTTAGCGCAGTACCACGGGAAGCTCCATCACCGCCGCCACTACCCTCTGCCACCACTTCCGCCGTCCACCATGGCTGGCAGCTCAGGCGCGTCCGCACAAGGCGGAGGTGACTCTTCTCCATCCCTTCTCCCTGCTCTCTCTCTCTCTCTCTCTCAACCGCAAGTACATCGAATCCCTAAAAGGTTCTACCGTGGTAATTCTAGACTAGTGGATCCTACGGTTTTAACAGTAGCGCGATACCAGTGGAGATTACAAATTATAGGAGGAAAGATGGTCTCGCCACCGACCGATAGGCTGCGGTCATATGATCAAACACCCTTTAACCCATGTATCCATAGCGTGATATACATTAAAGATCTCCTTTTCCACGGACATCAAACCATTTAGTATCCACCAGCCGATATTTGTTTTTTTATCAACTAAAGTTTTTCATTTGTTGTCTTTTTAATAATGGTACACCGTACTTTCTGGCTGGATCTGGTCGCACCCCTAAAAAAAGTGGCGGTATCGTCCCGTGAGTATCACTGTGAGAGGGGTGACAATCTTGCAAATAAGACATTGTTGGCACCCTAAGAATTAACTAGGAGGAGTCACAAAAGATGACATGAGCTTAATGGAATTAAATTAAAAATTATATTTGGATAGCTCTCGGATGCGAGAGTAGTGAAGAAGTTCGGAGGATCTTCATTGACAACCAGTGTTTTCTTGCTCCAAAACGTTCTCAAGATGGCCTCCAATGAAGAAGTGTTCAACATTTAAGTTGTGCGCCTCGTCAGAGCCACGCATGCTGCATGTCTACGATCCCCGTGACGCGGTGACGGGACATGCACGATTGTGATGAATATGCCTAATAATAGCTTCAACAAAATCGGCCTTTGTTGCTTGCACTTGGAGCGCTTTGTGGCGCCCCCATATATAGTGCGCCAAGTAGCTAAATGAATCTGCATTGTAGGCGGCTTGTAATTCTCTTACCGGAATTTGTTTTCCTCACATTGTTCCAAGGACATCCATTGCTTCAGTCATGGCAATTTCTCAATACAATCACTGAGATTGGGAGAGATTCCACCTGAATATGTTGCTACAAAACGAGTTGAAATTACAAATTTTAGAAGGAAAGATGGTCTCCCCAACGATAGGGTATGATCTTATGATCAAGCATCCTTTAATCCATGTATCCACAGAATAATGCTGGCTATAGTTATGTATACAAAGTGCACACAACCCAACTGTACTAGTGTTGTATTTACAAAGAAAAATAGTAGCTTTCCACCGCAAGACATTTCTATGGGCTATCAAGAGAGTGTGCACGGTGACTCATCACGCTCATCGATATTGTGTATGCTTGATCCAAATGCCTTTTATCTGAATCGGCCAGGAGCCAAATGTATGAATCAGATAAGCACAACTTCTTAATTTGAAAACATTATGGTACATAGTGATTCTCTGCCGTTCTGTCTAAATCTAAGTTCAGTGTCGAGAAATAGATCTGATAAATTGCAACACATTGCAAATTAATCAACTGGAGATGGGGATATGCGATATACATTCGAGATCTCTTATTTCACATACATCAAACTATTTAGTGTCCATCAGCCGCGATGTTATTTCATGCTTGTTATGGTGCACCATACTTGATGTCTGAATTTGGTCGATAGTACAATAGTCAGCCGAATACCCTAAACGAAGTGGTGGTATCGGCCCGTGAGTTTCATTGCAAGAGGGGTGTAAATCTCGCTAACTAAGGTATTCCTGCCACCCTAAAATGCAAGATGAACGAGTTAGGACGAGTCACGAAGGATGACATGAGCTTAACGAGTTTCGGCCCGTGAGTTTCGATAGCTTTCTTCGATACGATCAAGATAGATATGAATATGATCCAAATCGCATGTCGGATGCGAGTGTTAGGAATAATTTCGGAGAATCTTGCATTGACAACTAGTGTTTTCTTGCACCAAACGGGTTCCCATAAAAGATCGTTTCCATATAATACAAAATCGGGAATTGACTTTTACGTACACCCGTTGCCAAAATGATGAGTTATGGACAATTAAATATATCCGTCACCAATGTACATAGCCCCACTAGTACAAAACGACATTTTTTTTTGGACAGAGATACCGTAGGGAAAAATCCCTACGGTGTAGATTTTATATTAAAAATGGTGAAAGGAAAACCTGGGGTTTTTCAATACAAGTCTCTTACAAATCTCTGTCAAAAACTCAGGGGGGGGGGGGGGGGGGGGGGGAAATCAAAACTACAGAAGGGAATATGCTCCATCTAAAAATACTACGTAAAAGTGTCTAGAACCCACTGAATGAGGGACAAAACGACGTTATGGGCACCCATATCTATGGAAACGGCACCATGAGGCAACGGAAAAAAACGAATTGTGTCAATTTTCCTCCATCTGGAGACTAGCCAATCTGCACCGCCCCTTCACCCCGCACAAGACACCAACGAGCAAGATCCCCTCATGTTGGACCACGGGAACAAATGAAACCTCATGCAAAGGTCGGGAAGGAGTGTCCCGACTCCCATTTTAGGTATCACCGGAGGGTCCCGCACCCCGACCCGGGATGCCTCCTTACAGTGTGGTGATTCGCATCGCCAACAATGAGTTACATCTAATTATAGTCATGCATCATTATTATGATCAATTGTTATAACGAGCATGTAAAGGTTGTTTTCATGCGGATCATGCCACATGAAGCCACCTGATTTCTGCCAGCAAACCCGCGACCAAAAAAAGTATCATATACTTACAAGATAATCATACGTTCATTTAAGGTGTTGCTCGGTATATCACGAAGTCCTTTGTGGAGCGGACGTTTTGCATGGCAATAGCAAGTCGGCGGTGGGCAATCCAGTTTTCATTTCAAGCAAATCATTAGCTGGTAGTACCAGAGGCAAATGGAACATCAGCACCAACTACTTAGTTTTCAGGAGTCAAGATTTTCTTCAGTTTCTCCCTAAATTTTAAATTTAGGTTCATCTCACATATGATTACTAAAATGTTAAATTTTCTATGACAACTCCACTAAAATTTGTTGAATTGGACTTATATAAGCTCAGTTTTCAATCGAGGACTCCTTAGCTTCATGGTGGTGGTGATGTGTCATCTCGTTGGGCTACAATTACTACTAAACCACCATGTATGATTGGGAATGTGATGCGTGAACAACCGTTTGTAATGGTCTCATCAAGAATCTTTTCTTAGGTGAATGATATAAAGGGGTAGGTTTGGCAACACACCAATTTTTTGGGTCATGGTAAAAATATTGGGATGTTCGTCGATCTGATTTGTATCTTTTTGCTATCATCAACCTGATCATGAGCAAACGAAATCTGAATTAAAATTTAGCTAATATTTTTGCGAGTGAAGTAAAATTTACACAAAACATACCAAGATGCAGACAACCCGTTAGATTTATAAAGATATTAGCTTACTGAAACCATATTTGGCTTTGAATTTTTTTATGAGATTATACTTACTAGCAAACTGCCCGTGCGTTGCAACGGGTTTAAAATAAATCAAACATCTTATGTTTGAATCACTTACTTTCTAAATCTTCCTCCATATTTGATTGTTATCATGGAACATGGTGAGATTCATTCTTACAGCAGCAAGCCTTAATTAGCTCTGCTGCCTCTATGCAAAGATATTTGGACGGTCCTTCGACTTGCCAACAGAATATTTTTTTTAGAACAGCCACAGAGCTGCTGAATGTTTGAGGGCCAAAGTAATATTGTCACTAGTAGGAAACTGCCTTTCTGTGGAACCACATTCTGTGGCGCACCAAATAGCCATGCGCCACAGAAAATATTTCTGTGGCGCATAGTTTTGCATGCGCCACAGAAATGTGGAATTTTGTGGCGCACGGAAACCACATGCGCCACAGAATTCCGCATTTCTGTGGCGCGCCACAGAATTGTTGATTTCTGTGGCGCATACAGATATATGCGCCACAGAAATGCACATTTATGTAGCGCATGTCGGATGTGCGCCACAGAAATTTGCATTTCTGTAGCGCATATGCTATATGCGCCACAGAAAAGTCAAAAAGTTTCAAAAAATCCAAAAAAAATCAAAACAAATAAAAAATTTATAAAATATTCAATAAATAAAATCGTTTGAGATATAGTTAGGTTTTAGTGTCTACTTGGTATAGAAATTTCGAAATATGAATTTTGACCTTTTTTGCAAAAACCAGAAAAAAAATTGGAACGGCCATAACTTTTGCATACGATGTCGGAAAAATGCGTTTAATATATCAAAAAAAAACTAGAGAAAAATTGGAGCTCGATTTCACTAGGGTTTACCCGGTGAACTTTTCTCAGATCCTCCAAATTCCAAAAAGAAAAAAAAATTATTTTAAAAAGAAGATTTTTAAATTTCAAAAAATTCAAAAAAAATAATTTTGAAAGTTTTCTTGATTTTTGATTTTTGATTTTTTTTGGATTTTTCAGGATTTTTGAATTTTTGGCATTTTTTGCATTTTTGAATTTTTTGGGATTTTTAGAATTTTTTTGGATTTGCTTTTGAAACTTTTGAAGTTTTTATTTTTTTAAAAATTTAAAAACACACATATATATACATATCACACATAAACTACACACACATATACAAAGCTTAAGAGAGTTGATACGATACTTATATCAATAAGAACTTAAGTAGCATAAGGGTAGCTGAACTGAATAGAACTTAGAAGTTAAGCGTGCTTGAGTTGGAGCAATTTGAGGATTGGTGACCTTGCGGGAAGTCAACATTTGAGATGGGTTAAAAAATTCAGAAAAATTGGAAAAAATTCAAATATTTAGGTATTTTCAAATTATTTCAATTCCTGATTTTTTGATTTTTTTGCGTTTTTTTTTTTTTGAATTTTTGAGAATTCTGTGGCGCATGGGGTACGCACACACCCTGCGCCACAGAATTGTTTTTTGGTGCGCCACAGATAGGGTTTTTCCTACTAGTGGAATGACGACAGGGAATTGTGGAGCAAGACTGATCGAGTTCGCTTAACATGTCTCAACGAGGCCTTGTGTATGATCCAAACGGAGGAATGCCAGAACAACAATCTATGCACCAACATATGGCTCCTTGTCGATGCCGACAAAAGCATCTGGGTCAAGACGTACACCATTCTGATGGCCACAACCATTTATATCGTCGAACCATTGACAATAATGCCTGATGGTGTCAAGTTGCTCTTATACTACCGCTCCAACACCTCGCTGGTGCCTGTTCTACGAGTGTACGATCCCTCTGTTGGGACATGCACGGATGCGCTGAAGCTGCCCGAAAATACTATCCACAATATACTTCCTCCGTCCAAAAATAAGTGTCTCAAGTTTGCTCAAAAGTGGATGTATATACACATGAAATATGTCTAGATACATCCATTTTTTGACAAACTTGAGACACTTATTTTGGGACGGAGGGAGTAGGTGTTTGCAACTTGCACTTGGATTGCTTCTGATTGTTCCTTGACCAAGGACGTCCCGACAGCTTCCTGCTCTCACTCTTGGGTATTGTACTTCAAGCTTAATTCGTAGCTCCGGTGTTTATATCACCATAAATTGTTTACTAGTCATTAGACAGTCTTGCTGGATAAATCAACACACTGGAGTTCACTTAGACAAGCTCTTCAGTTTATCTGATGTAAGCTAATTTGGTAGTGTACTCATGTTTCAGATTCAAAATAACAGTGCGTAGTTTGTACAAGCAGTCAACATTATTTTCAGACAGATCTTCTTATCTGCAGATGCTATTCACCTGGATATTGTAGTGATCATACAGAGATGTGTATATAACAAGTTTAAATTGTTGAAGTATGAAAAAAATTCCAATTCATCAAGGACTACATCGTCATGCATTATATAATAATTTAAATGAAAAAGAAATATGGCAGAAAATCACAGAAAACAGAAAAACATCATTGTTTACCAGTCATTGCTGAGTCTTACTCAGCAAATAGAGGAATTGAGTTCCCATTTTTATCAGATGTCCCCGAAGGGACAGAGGAATTGAGTTCCCATTTTTATCAGATGTCCCCGAAGGGACAGAGGAATTGAGTTTCGAACACAGGATTGTTTCATAGAGAAAAAAAAATCGTTAAGCTGGTGCAAACGGTACAGTTTGATGCCTGTAAAAAAGGAAATTTCTAGCACTACAAATATATCCATTTAATTAAGTGGCACAATCCTTATGGAAATGAACATTTTAAAAATAAACTTTTAAAATCTAAACCATTTTCAGAAATGAATTTTCTATATTCTGGACCATTTTTAAAAAGGAACATGTTATAAAGCTGAACCATTTTCGAAAATAATCATTTTTCAAATTTGAACATCTTTTAAAATCTAAACTTTTTCAGATTTAAACATTATTCAAATCTGGACATTTTAAGTTTGAACATTTTTAAATCTTGTTCTTAACTGTGTATGTCGTCACTGGGGAGGTGCTCCTAACCTGCCCAAAACCATACGGAACTTAGGGCATCTCTAACCGATCCCCTAAAATCGGTTAGAGGAGTAAAAATACGCAGCGGCGGCACCTAACCGATCCCCAAAACGGTTAGAGGAGGGAATTTTTACTCATCGGAGGAGTAAAAGTGGCGGCCGACTCCTAAATTTACTCCTCCAAAACCAATTCCGAGAAAACCTCCCGCCGCTCCGCCTCGTCTTCCCACCCTCCGCCGTTCTTTCCCGCCCGCCTCCCCGCCGGCGCCGATGTCACCGACTCCGCCCGGGATCGACGCGCAGCTCTCCGGCGCACCTTCTCCGCCCATCCTTGGCTCCGGAGACGACCCGACGCCGCCGCAATCGGAGATTTCCGCCGCGTCCGCGGCCGGAAAGAGGTTGGGGGCAAAGAACGTGGTCCGGCCGCCGGCCGGCACGGTCAAGGCCTCCGGTAAGGCTGGCGGCAAGCGCGTGGAGGTTCCCGAGGTGGCGCCGCGTCCTCCCGAGGTGGCTCCTGTGGCCGGCCGGCGGCAGAGCAAGCCGACTCCGGCCAAGGTGGCGCTCGCGGAGGCGGCGGCCTCGAAGAAGAAGAAGAAGAAGAAGGCCGAGGCGGCGCTTCCGAAGGCTGCAGCTGCCTCTTCGACGCGCAAGGCCTCGACGGCCAACCCTCCCCGAGGCCGGCCACCGCGGGCGGCCGTCGTCAACCTCGATGAGACCGAGGTGTTCGATGAATCGTCGGCAAGGTAAAAAATTTCTTTTTCTCCTCTCCTCTCATCGGTTGGCTATTTGTAGACACACGGTGATATTGTTTTGATGATATGTAGTGTGGCGAAGGAGGAGGTGGCCACCTTCATGAGCCAATTGGAGGGTAGCCATGCCGCCGGGATCGACGACATGAACTTCGACGATGAAGACGTTGAGGTGGAGGAAGAAGTGGTTGAGGAAGTGGAGGTGGAGACACAAGGAAGCACAAAGAAGAGCCGAGCCTCCAACTATAGCGAGAAAGAGGACGTCACATTGTGCTATGCGTGGATGAATGTGTCACTCGATGCATCGGTTGCCACCGACCAATCGAAGGATAGGTTTGGGCTCGTATCGAGGAATACTACAACAACAACGTGGAGGTGCCGATCACTCGCACACAAGGCTCTCTTGGCCACCGGTGGGGTGCCATTCTTGAGAGTTGCAACCGGTGGTCCGGTTGTGTTGATCAAGTGCACACCAACCCGCCAAGTGGAGTGCCCTTGACGGAGTTTGGGCCACTCATCCAAGACCTCTACAAGATGCGCAACAAGAAGAATGGAGGCAAAGCTTTCACCTTGCACCATTGCTACAACGAGCTTGTTGGCAATGAAAAGTGGGTGCGGAGGAATTGGGAGACCACGCCAAAAAGGTCTAGGGTGAGCATCTCCATCGATGCCAATGATGAAGAAGACGAAGACCCGCACAAGAGGCCCGAGGGGCAAAAGCTTGCAAAGGAGAGGAAAAGGAGAGGTGCCCAAGTTGGAGGCTACAAAGAAGAACTATGTGCCATGGTTGAGACCAAGAAAGCCTTGGCGGCCGAGAGGAGGGATGAGAAGGCGGCAAGGTGGGCCGAGCTCAAGGCAATGGAGGAGGAGAAGTCGAAGAAGAAGATGGAGCTCGAGGATAGGAGGACCCTTGCCGAGGAGAGGAGGGTTGCACTTGAGGAGGAGAGGGTAGCAAAAGAGAGGGAGATCGATGAGCGTGCTATCATGTTCATGGACCCAAGCAACATGGATGCCACGGCTAGGAAGTATTGGGAGCTCACTCGAGCAAAGATCCTTCAAAGATCTTTTGGTGGAGATGCTCATGGCCATGGAGGTGATGGTGGCCGAGGAGGAGGAGGTGGTGGTGGTGATGGTGATGACTTCTTCGGAGATGGTCTTTGAGCTCTTCGCAGGGCCGGTCCTGGAGGGGGGCGGGAGGGGCAGCCTCCCCGGGCCCAGAAATTTTGGGGCCCCTCCCATGTATATGTACACTAGGCCTCAGTGGCGGACCCAGGAATATGTCGAAGCCTGGGCGTGCTACAGTGCACCTATTTTTTCTCCGACAAATGTACGAAATATGGAGCACATATATGACAAAAATAATTTTAGTGCTAAATATAAATATAATACAGCTGTCATAGGCGCATACTCGATCTACCGAGAACCAAGCAAACACAGCACGAAGACGACACCGAGATTTGTTAACACAGTTCACCAAACTCGACTACATCTGCGGGGCATGACTACGGCACTCCTCCCAATTGATACCACAACATCTGGCTGCACTAGTCGTCGGCACAAGCCGTCGGCTACCCAGCGTCCCTATTGTTATCAAGTTGTCATAGGTTATATCGTGTGGTGCCCCCTCATTGTATGGTAAACACAGGCTAAAAGAGTTCGACTCGAACATTACTCGCAACAAAATTCCATCATAAAAGAGTTCGACTCGAGCCCATCAAAAGAAATTTTAAACATCGACAGAGTATGGCGAATTTAACAAAATTCGTCTAAAAATGTTGCGAGCTCTGGTTCAAAGTTAAGAAATCACAGCCAATAAACTTTGAAACCAATCACAAGAATGGAACATACTCGTCGATGCACATATATTTCGTGTACAACTTATTTCAAATCGAAACAAGGTAGAGAATAAGTGAGGTTAGGGAAACTCTGCAACCAAACACACCTGGTGTGTGCTTGCCTGTTAGGGAAGAATGGATCGATTCGCTACTAGATTGTTGATTTTCCTGTGCACGAGGCACAGATCCAAGCCCAACTACAGCCCACCAAGACAATTAGTTATTATCCAATCGTTTGTCCCCTGATCAGTCTGCACGAGGTTTGCCCACGATACAATCGATTAACTCAGCTGAAATTAACTCATCGCTAGAGGCGGGTAGCAGCGAAGCCCGGGCATGCGCCCAGGTTGCCGGGACGCTGCGTCCGCCCATGCTAGGCCTTATACGTATATGGCATGCAAAAATAAATAATGCTAATAGCCTACGAAGGCTTTTTCATGGTGCAGGCAGTCGGCCAGGCCCTTTTGGCCATTTGCTTCCGCTCGTCTCTGGCTTTCCGCTTGGACACGCAGGCCTGGGGATAGGAGGATCGGATCGAGTCGCCCGATTCGCTTCCGTTGTTTGCTCGACTAATCGAAACATCGCGTTCTAGTCATCCTTCTCGCCGCCGCAGCGCACCTCCGTCTCGGTAGGTTACCGTACATCCAGGCCATGCGTACAATCCGATCGCCCATGACGCCGGCGCTGCGTATACCCAATCGCCCAAGGGGCCGCGCCGCCGGACGGCCAACTGGCTAACATAGGTATATTGATTGATATCTCTTTCGATTCTATAGTGTAGGTGGTCTATGCCCTATTTAAATTACTAATTTTATTTTGTTATCAGTGTTGTTATGAAGTCTTTGTCCAGTGTTTCGAAAAGGAAAGGGAGAAAAGATGAAGCAAAAACATGATCACTTTGACAAATATCAGACAAGTTAGGCGCTAGTGTTTGCGGGGGAACAAAATTAATTCAGAAGATGAGATCCCTACAAAAGGCAATATTGATATCAACGCAGATGATAACAGTGTGAGTAATAATGAACACATATTTAATTCAATTTTTACGTAATATGATAGTGTTGATAAAGGACCTGTTAGTGCACAAGATTGATATTGATTCCATCATTTACATCTAGGATTGTAAGGAGAAAATTTTAGGGTATGCTCAAATTTGAATAGTCCTCCATCATAGTAAAATTACGCATTTCTTGCGTTCGGGGTTTTATCCCTTAAAATTTGTGTCTCGAACCTCTTGTTTGATCACAATTTCACTAACACACATATCTTTACTTATTTAAAATAAGGGGCCCTAAATTCTAGTGTCGCCCCGGGCCCCCAAAATCTCAGGACCGGCCCTGGCTCTTCGATGGTGGTCCACAACATATGAGATCAAACAAGGTCGATAGCTTCTTTTTGGTGACCTTGATCGATGGTGGTGGTAGAGTCTACTTTTGAATGAACAACTATATGTAAGATGTTTGAATGCATATGTGGAGTGGTGGAAAGAAATGGGGCAAAAAAGTTTTACTCCTCTAAAATATAGGAGTTCGGTTCCGCGCCGTCCACCTTTAGAGGAGTATTTTTACTCCTCTAAGTTTTAGGAGTCGGTTTACTCCTCTAAAGTTTAGGGGATCGGTTAGAGATGCCCTTACGCCGTCAGGCTCGGCCGCGCCGCTAATTCTGGTCCGTGCAAGATGGTTCGCCTCGCCGCCCAATTCATGCACGGTGAAGTCCAGCAAACGTGTGAGGTTCTGACATTAGGAGATGACGCTGAGTGGAGATCGACAAGCACAATCGCCTCCAGACGGTGCATGATTCAGACGGATGTACGTCAGACCAACTTATGGCTCCTGGTTGATCCTGATAGCAGCACATGGGTCAAGGCATACGTGATCCCGATGACCAGGCCCTTTGATCTCGTCCAACCTATGGGGGTGATGCCAGATGGTGTAAAGTTGCTCCTACACTACTCTTGCTTTGCGCCCTCACGAGGGGTGGGGCTAGGAGTGTATGATCCCTTCGGCGGAACATGCACCGAGGTGATGGAGATGCCAGAACATTCTGCCCCAATTGGTGTGTGTAACTTGCACTTGGATTGCTTCATGGCAACGCCAGATCGACCTAAGGCCGTTAATCCTGAATCAGCCTTCGTTCTTCGATGATAATATTTCTTTGCTGCCTGTCTTCCTCGCTATTTGGAAGCCGTATTCTTCATCACCCAAGAGCACCCATAACTTCCTTTCTACTCTATTTCACCGCACGCCAAGTTTAATTAATCTCCGGTTTGTCTCGTCACCATTTATAGATTCATCGGAAATTCTTAACCAGCGAAGAACAATTCTTTAAATAATTTTCCTACCGTCCACTCAGCCTTGACAACCTCGTCGCTGTCTGCAGCCGTGATAGCATAAACCGCGTGGTTGATGTCGTCACTAGGGAGGTGCTCATAACCTGCCCAAAACCATACGGAACCTACGCCATCAGGCTCGGCCACGTCGCTAGTTCTGGTTCGTGCAAGATGGTTCGCCTCACCGAACTATTCATGCACGGTGAACTCCAGAAGAAGAGGTGTGAGGTTCTCACTTAACTATAAGTAGCTCCAGTGTTTATGTCACCATAAATTATTTACTAGTCATTGGACAATCTTGCTGGGTAAAGCAACTCACTGGCTTCCACTTAGACATGTTCTTCAGTTTATCTGATGTAAGCTAATTTGGTTCTGTACTCATGTTTCATATTCAAAATAACAGTAAGCAGTTAATTTGTACAAGCAGTCAATGTTATTTTCAGACAAATTTGTTATCTGCAGATGCTAGATATTGTAGTGATCAGAATGTGCTGTGTAGCAACAAAAAAATTGAAATATTCAACACCTATCTATGACTGGTCACGGCCCTGTTTTATTAATCGAGAAAACTAAAAAAAGTGAAAATACCGTGGGAAGCCTCCTTTTTTAATATACTAGTTATAAGAAAAATCATAAACTTGCAATATAAATATTTTTATAAAAAATCTTCATACCTTGTGTGAAGATTCATGACTTCATGGTAAACCGACAATATATTAGGTGAGACAAACATTCCAAGTTCAAAACTGAAAGGCGAAGATTGCCCAACTGATTGCTCGCAAAATTCGCGAGGTGTGTGCATGACTGCATGTTCGTGCGGGAGGATCGTAGACTTGTAGTATTGGAGTTGTCGTGAAACGATTGGACGTGTAGAAGAGTAACTTTTTACCATCACCCTGATCAGGCTTGAACTGAAGTCCCACATAATTAGATCTAACCTGCATAACTTTAAGTGTTTTTTTACAATACAGTTAGACATTTTAAGGTCACCCACCTGGGCTCCAGCCTCTACATATTTTAGTTGGAACCAAACAACCCCTTCAGGCCTTAACATTACTTTTTTTTTTAGAAATTGGGTTAGGACTGCCATCTTATTCATGGAGAAGATAGTAACATACATGTTTCATCGATATATGCAAAGTACCAAATTAGCTTACATCAGATAAATTTAAGAGCATGTCAGTCTAACTGGACGCCAGTGTGCTGCTTTTCCCAGCAACACTGCCCAAATGTCTGGTAAATAATTTGTGGTGGTATAAGAACTGGAGATACTAAATAAACTTGCAGTACAATACCCGAGAGAACATGAGTGAGAGCAGGAAGCTGTCCGGATGTCCTTGGTGGACGAGAAATCAGAAAGAGAGCTAGTTGCATGCATCCAAAGATCCAATCCGCTTCTGGAAGGCTGATTCAGCTAGGGCGGCTGCCATTAATTAGATCGGGCCGGCATCACAAAGCAATCCAAGTGCAAGTTGCAAACACCGATATTGTGGAAGGTATTTTGGGGCAGCTTCAGCGCATCGGTGCAAGTCCCAACAGAGGGATCGTAGACTCGTAGCACAGGCGCCAGCGAGCTGCTTGAGCGGTAGTATAAGAGCAACTTGACACCATCAGGCATTATTGTCAATGGTTCGACGATATAAAAAGTTGTGGCCATCGGAATGGTGTACGTCTTGACCCAGATGCTTTTGTCGGCATCAACAACGAGCCATATGTTGGTGCATAGATTGTTGTTCTGGCATTCCTCCGCTTGGATCATAATTCATACACAAGGTCTCTTTGAGACATGTTAAGCGGACCTTCTTCGTCTTGCTCCAGACGTCCATGTCCTCGTTCAGTGGGCCTTGGATCGTCTTGCTCCACTCTTCGGCCTCGAGGTCGAAACAGAGAACACTGGCTGCAGGCCTGTGCGGTACCGCAAAAGTGTTAGCGAGGAAGTGCACAACACCACTGACGGTGACACCGGAGCTTTCGTTATAGAACACCAAGACGGCGGTAGGGGGTAATGGTGCCTGCCTCCACACGAGGTTATCATGTACTGATCCTAATGTGAGAACTTTGCATGTCTGCTGATACAGGGTGTTTTCGGTGATGCGGAGCACTTTGGTCGAGTTGGACGCAGCGGCACGGCCAAGACTGATAGAAATAGCAAAAGGATTGCTGACCTCATCCGGTTCCGTCGGGCAGGTGATGAGGACCTTACCGGTGGTGACATCGACCACGCGGGTGACGGCATCAAAGCCGGCGAAGCAGACGAGGTTGTCTAGACTCGTGAAGACAAGAGGGAAGGTAATGTTGATAGTCCAGAGCACGTTGCCGTCCAAGTCCATCACCAGCATGCCGGTGTCGTTGGCGGGCCGATTTACCTCGCAGTAGCTGCCGACGAGGAACTGCTCCGATGCGGCATGGTGCTTGTGATTCACGACGAAGGCCGGGTCAGAGATGAGGGCTAGCCAGTCCTTGCACACGGATCGGAAACGGCACAAGGACTTGACCGGCACCCAGGAGAGGATGTTGAAGATGGCATCTCCTGGCAACCAGATGGCGGTGGCGCCGCATTCGGCCATGCTGTTTGAAAGCTGTGCAGTGAGCGGAGCGTATCGCACCTTCTTCTTCTTCTTGGCGGGAGCCATCGCGTCTCGGCGGGTGACTTCAGCCTTCGGGGGCGGCGGTGCGGTAGGGTTATGAGGGAGAGGGAGTGCTACTGTGCCTGTGCCTGTGCCTGTGCGTGCGTACTTTCTGTTAGCGAAACGACTGTGTGGAATCGGTCGATTTGTTGGGCATTCCTGGACCTCGTAGAGCCCAAAATCGCTGAATGGGCTTTGACAATTACGCTTGGACAAAAAAATACAAAGACAAATATGGTTTCAATAAGGTATCTCTAGAGATCTAACGGATTGTCTGCATTTTGGCTGATATTATTGTTACAATTTGGATCGTCTTTACCGTACTTTTAGATAAAGAGCATATATTAATATCAAGAAGATACCAATTACATCCAGCATTTACAACAACGCGTTGCCCTAGCGGCCACACGGATGCACACAGCACAGAAAAAAAAAGAATTACAAATACTGTGTTTCGCAAAAAAAGTCCCGCTATGGTGATCTAATCCTTTTGACAGCGGACCTAACCCACCAAAACAGTACCAGAACTCCAACTTCTCCAAAAGCAACACCTCCAAGAAGGGAACAATGTACACGCACCGTCGTCGCCCTGATCTCATAGGTTTTCACCCTGAAGAAGGTCCGCACTCACAAAAGCAATACCTTCAACAAGAGCATCGCCATGCACAACCAATTAAGGACAGACCATGGGTTTTCACCCTGAAAGTTTAGACTCTGAACTTCTCCTGTGCTGTCGCCCCCACTTGCCGTTGCCGCTGCTTCAAGTTTTGAAACACCAAGTCAATCCCTCATCGCCAGCAGAACTCGAACCACCATTACTATACTCAAATCTCGACTTCCATGTCATTCTCCGCACACTGACTTCACCATGGAACAAAAGACATATCCATGATGGCAACCGATTGCAGAGCTTCGCCACGCTCACTCTGAAACCAAACGGCCAAAAAAAAATGGTTGCGCGCGACCGAATCCCACCCGATCCGACAATCTCCAGGCTTGAGTTGCCCAATGGAGTGCGCCGGTGGAGCCTTCCGGAACTTGACACTCCGGCCAGATCAATGAAGACAGGCATCAAGTAGATCTTCGTCTTGCCGTGAGAGGAATCCGAGGACAGCCACCTTTATTCAGATCAAGCCGGCAGCCCCCACGCCACCAGCCGGCAACCTGCAAGGTCTGCCGCTTCGGAAGGCAGCGGCAGAGCAGGGTCGACTCTCTCCCGGATCCGGCCCAACCGTGCTAGGAGGAGGAACTAGGACGCCACGGGGGACACCCAGATCAAAATCTAGGGTTTCGGCCCTCCAGGCCCAGCCCCATGTCCACCGCCGGCCATGGCGCCGCTGGGAAGGGCCTCCGCCTCCACCCCGGCCAGGGGCACCGCCCTGGCCGCTGCTCGAAGGCCCGGCGACCTCACCACCCCAGCATCTCCGCTGCCTGCCTCCGGAGCCCGCCCCCCAGACCACCATTCGGCGGCTGGGCCCGCCGCCGCGGCGAGGGCCGGCGGCAACGGCGGCTCGAGAGACCGACGGGGGAGAGGCCTCTGGCGGCGCTAGATGGGGAGCCCCCGGCAGCGCCCTGGGGGACGCCACGAGGGGTCGAGAGAAAGAGGTGCGGTTCGCTCAGGTCATGGCGCCCTTTACCGTACTTTGTGGCATCCCTTCCTATATTATTTGTCATTACTTTGTGCTCTGCTGATGGACCGCACTGAAAGCAGAAACAATGGATAATGTGTGCATTGGCATATACGCGTAAGGCCATGATAGATGTGTGCTACTATCGTATCATGCCATATGCATATCGTATCATAAGAACATGGAAACACAAATACATGTGTGATCTGTAGAGAACCGGACTCTCTCCTCGAGTGTCATAAGGCCAGAAGTGTATGGGACCTTGCTCCTGAAGATATATCTCACTGATTTCATCTATAATGTTCAGCAGCCGCATGCAAGGGCTTGGCTTGCGGCGGTGCTATAGGCGTTATCGCATGAAGAGACCACTCTGGTGACTGTCACGCTCTGGGCATTGTGGCATGCCAGGCGAAAAATCATCCGCGAGGGGGTGTACCACAATCCTCTCTCTACACATTGCTTCGTGGATAGATTCATATCCGACATGCAGCTGATAAAGCATGCGCTGGTTGGAGTTCAAGCTATATCAACTGCGGTACAGAGCTGGATGCCTGGATCGCTCCTCCAACGGGCCTGGCGAAGATTAATGTTGATGCTTCCATCTCGAAGAGCTCGTCCACCGCGGAAATTGCTGCAGTTCCACGAGGATCATGGGAGAATTATAATGTGTTCCTCGGTTGTGTTTGAAGGAATATCGGATCCAGAAACTTTAGAAGCTATGGCGTGCAGGGCAGGTCTGGCAGTGGCAGCTGACTTCTCCTGCACAAGTTTAGATTGGCCAGCGACTGTACCAATATGGTTTGAAGCATAACAGGAGGAGCTGGTATGGGATGTTAATGCTTCGTTCAGGAGATCAATGCCAAAGCGCAGCAGACTTCATGACGTTGCAGTTTGTCCATGAAGCAAGAGCTTCGAATATCGAAGCACACAATCTATCGAGGAGCTCACTTTATCTAGCAGAAGGCAGCCACGTTTGGCTGCAATTTCCACCCGAAAGTGTATGTATGAACCAGCATTGCACTAATTAATAAAGGGGTGGAGTGAGTTCTCAAAATAAAAAGCATATCGTGTGATACCGTGCATGTTTATTTCTAACGGAACACTATTATTGTTTGTTCATCAATTTGACCATCAATTTTTTTTCAAAAACAGAGATGATTCCGCTAAATTAGGGCTTAACAAAAAAATCTACAATGCAGCGATACCACACCTAGTTGGATGTCCACCCAACTATTATGACCGTCAAATTTTCATCCAACGAAAGATATGACTCCTACTAATTGATGTACTGATAAGACAAAAATCATGTCAATGCGTGGTTTTCTTTTAATGCATGTCCGGATTTATTTTGTTAATGCATAAATCCAAAAAATAAATTAAATATTAAAGGGGAGTTGGGGTCTGTAAGTTGGTACGTCGCCCAACTCCCCCGTATCAGCGCTGGTTTGGTTTGTACTTGGTTTAATCATTCCGTGCCTCCATCGTTTCGTGCGTAGTCCGAGTCCCTGGATGGATCGCTCGCGTTCTGTTGAGACACCGAGTCCCTGATCGATCAGAAGATAGGCTCAAATTTTTCTTCCGCCGCCGCCCATCATTCTCCAACGAGCGGCACCTTCTCCCTCATCCGGTAGGAGGAAGGGAACCACCCGCCGCTAATACCCTGTCCCTAAGATCATCCTCATGGCCAGGCTCAGCCCTGACTTCATGGACGAAGCCAGGCAGCAAGGGCGGCAGTGGTTGCGGGTGAGGAAACGGATGCGACGCATGGATCGACGCCATGGAAGACGATCAGGCGGCGCCAACGTCGACAATTGGCTTCGACCTGACATCGGGCTGCTTCAGCTTCACGCAGAGTTCCAGCGGCCACCCTCCCCTGCCTGGAACTCCCCTCTGCGTCGCCCAGTGGCGGCAATATTGAAGGTGGAACTGAACTAATTTGAACGCGTCACATAATCCAGTGTAGGCAAACAAAAAAACCTGACAGATATTACTTGCGTGGTCATGGAGGACATATGAGGTGAAAATGAAGGTACAGATATTTGATTCTACATTTGATATTGGATATTTAATTCTCGATTTCGTATCCATGGGTATTGAAGCCGGATCCACAAAATTGGGCTAACTCTATCATTTATTTGCTTCCAGATTTTGTACAAGGAATATATATATGTTCATAGGATATGATTGAATGTTTACTTCATATAATGCTTTTTTTTTCTAAATGATAATAATACATTGCTATTGTATTCACTTGTCGCTGTATATGGCCTATGTCATATCAAACCGTTGCAACGCTGAATGTATATACACCATCCTAATGTTTTGCCATAATATCTTAAAACCGCTTAATAAGATAAAATATATTTGGCTTCTTCCATTATATGCATACAATTATGGCTTTTATCGAAATGCATTTCAAGCGAAGTTGAGTCTTAATATCTTAAATGCATGTCACGTGCATTATGTTTACAAGTGTATGCGAGGAAAAAAATAATCGGCCGTGGCAACGCACGGGCACTCTGCTAGTAAATTAAATAAATCCGAAACTATTGATAATATATTGATATTTGAGAAATTAAATTTGGGTACGGATTCTAAAAGAGTTGCACGTCGCTGATAACCAGGGGATATCCAACTAGGTGTGGAGTTGATTTTTCCAAAAATCTAGGATCTATATGCGAGCTGCAAAGTCTGATTTTCCCAACAAGGTTGATCGGCGCGTTCTTCACGTCTGTGCATCCCCTGGAACGAGGATCATATATTTGTAGTTTCGGCCTCGACGGTTCGTCATGAGAGAAATAGGAGAAGAGCAGCTTCCCACTAGGATGCATCATTCTCAAAGGCATCAGGAGGTGGATGGACTTGTAACCCATCGGGATCGAGTATGCCTTGACCCAGCTGGTCTCCCCGTTAGGGTTAGGATCCGTCAAGAGCCATAGACAGACCATGTTGTTCGATGTCTTCTGAACCACGCACAAGGCTTTGTTGAGCTTGGCTATGCTGATCTTCTCCATCGCCGCGTGACTCAGAACGCCGGATGGCTCTTGGATCACCTCCCACTCCTCACTCTCGAGGTCGAAGCAGAGCACGAGTATGGTGTCCTCGTCCAGAGACAAGAAGTGCACACGGCCATTAAATGTGACCCCTTCACTGTAGTTGTCGTACACGGCAGAGATCGAGTGTGGGGGCGGTCGAGCCGGCCGCCATTTGGCACCCTTTTCTAGGGTGAGAACCTCACATTCATAGATACCAGTGACCGTTTATTGGAGGATGACGGCGAAGATCTTGTGCACGCCGAACTTGGTGGCGCGTCCGAAGCCGAAGCATCTATCAACCCATCACATGGCAACACCGTGCTGTTCCTTGGCGGCCAGTTTCATGCAAGTAATGAAATTTTTCCCGGTGGCTAGATCGACCACCCATATGGTTGAAAATTCGTGTCCGAAGTTGAGATAGACGAGGCCATCGAAGCTGACGGAAAAGCTCAGCAAGCCGGATATTGAGCACGCTACCACCCTCACCACGTTGCCCTCCCCGTCCATTAGCCCAAAGGAGTGTGGCATGGCGGCAACGAGGAGTGGCTCTGCGCGAGACCTATGCGTGGTGAGGAAGGTCGGGTTGGAGATGAAAGCGCGCCAGCTTTTGGACACGCACCGGCATCGGCACAGGGACTTCAACGGCAGCCAGGAGAGAATCTCAAAGACGACGTCCTCCATGGGCGAGCCATCGGCGTCGTTACCGCCGGACATCGTGCTGGTTGTGGCCAGGGCCGGTCCTGGAGGGGGGCGGGAGGGGCGGCCGCCCCGGGCCTAGAAATTTTGGGGCCCCTCCCATGTATATGTACACTAGGCCTCAGTGGCGGATCCAGGAATATGTCGAAGCCTGGGCGTGCTACAGTGCACCTAATTTTTCTCCGACAAATGTACGAAATATGGAGCACATATATGATAAAAATAATTTTAGTGCTAAATATAAATATAATACAGCTGTCATAGGCGCATACTCGATCTACCGAGAACCAAGCAAACACAGCACGAAGACCACACCGAGATTTGTTAACACAGTTCACCAAACTCGACTACATCTGCGGGGCATGACTACGGCACTCCTCCCAATTGATACCACAACATCTGGCTGCACTAGTCGTCGGCACAAGCCGTCGGCTACCCAGCGTCCCTATTGTTATCAAGTTGTCATAGGTTATATCGTGTGGTCCCCCCTCATTGTATAGTAAACACAGGCTAAAAGAGTTCGACTCGAACATTACTCGCAACAAAATTCCATCATAAAAGAGTTCGACTCGAGCCCATCAAAAGAAATTTTAAACATCGACAGAGTATGGCGAATTTAACAAAATTCGTCTAAAAATGGTGCGAGCTCTGGTTCAAAGTTAAGAAATCACAGCCAATAAACTTTGAAACCAATCACAAGAATGGAACATACTCGTCGATGCACATATATTTCGTGTACAACTTATTTCAAATCGAAACAAGGTAGAGAATAAGTGAGGTTAGGGAAACTCTGCAACCAAACACACCTGGTGTGTGCTTGCCTGTTAGGGAAGAATGGATCGATTCGCTACTAGATTGTTGATTTTCGTGTGCACGAGGCACAGATCCAAGCCCAACTACAGCCCACCAAGACAATTAGTTATTATCCAATCGTTTGTCCCCTGATCAGTCTGCACGAGGTTTGCCCACGATACAATCGATTAACTCAGCTGAAATTAACTCATCGCTAGAGGCGGGTAGCAGCGAAGCCCGGGCATGCGCCCAGGTTGCCGGGACGCTGCGTCCGCCCATGCTAGGCCTTATACGTATATGGCATGCAAAAATAAATAATGCTAATAGCCTACGAAGGCTTTTTCATGGTGCAGGCAGTCGGCCAGGCCCTTTTGGCCATTTGCTTCCGCTCGTCTCTGGCTTTCCGCTTGGACACGCAGGCCTGGGGATAGGAGGATCGGATCAAGTCGCCCGATTCGCTTCCGTTGTTTGCTCGACTAATCGAAACATCGCGTTCTAGTCATCCTTCTCGCCGCCGCAGCGCACCTCCGTCTCGGTAGGTTACCGTACATCCAGGCCATGCGTACAATCCGATCGCCCATGACGCCGGCGCTGCGTATACCCAATCGCCCAAGGGGCCGCGCCGCCGGACGGCCAACTGGCTAACATAGGTATATTGATTGATATCTCTTTCGATTCTATAGTGTAGGTGGTCTATGCCCTATTTAAATTACTAATTTTATTTTGTTATCAGTGTTGTTATGAAGTCTTTGTCCAGTGTTTCGAAAAGGAAAGGGAGAAAAGATGAAGCAAAAACATGATCACTTTGACAAATATCAGACAAGTTAGGCGCTAGTGTTTGCGGGGGAACAAAATTAATTCAGAAGATGAGATCCCTACAAAAGGCAATATTGATATCAACGCAGATGATAACAGTGTGAGTAATAATGAACACATATTTAATTCAATTTTTACGTAATATGATAGTGTTGATAAAGGACCTGTTAGTGCACAAGATTGATATTGATTCCATCATTTACATCTAGGATTGTAAGGAGAAAATTTTAGGGTATGCTCAAATTTGAATAGTCCTCCATCATAGTAAAATTACGCATTTCTTGCGTTCGGGGTTTTATCCCTTAAAATTTGTGTCTCGAACCTCTTGTTTGATCACAAATTCACTAACACACATATCTTTACTTATTTAAAATAAGGGGCCCTAAATTCTAGTGTCGCCCCGGGCCCCCAAAATCTCAGGACCGGCCCTAGTTGTGGCGGCGGCAGCAAAGCCAAGATCGAGGCGGCGTCCTTTAGGCGTCGGTGGAACATGAAACTGCGACGACGCCATGCCAGCGTGCGCCTCCGATGAGCCGCGGAGAGGCCTTCTCGATCGGAGGTTGCTGAAGCACTATAGGTTGCGGACAAGACGCGTCTCAGGGTCGTGATATTTAAGGCGTAAAAGAACCAATGAGATGCAAACCGAGATGTACACAGACCATGACTATATATGCAAAACCTAATCCCTCAATAAGAAGAAAGAGTTTGAAGAGACTTTATTTTGTAATCGCTGTAGTCAGTTCATATATCTCTTTTTTTTTTGCATGGTAATATGATTCTCATTGATAAATAAAAGACGAGATACAAAATACGTATACACCGATCTTACAGATCTGAAAAGATAGGATAAACCTATGTGACAAACCGACGACTATCCATCTTCTTCGGCACCAGCGTACCAGCCACCAAAGAAAAAATAGACAGATCACCTCTTCACCCGAGCTCGACGCGGCTCCATCGCTGATCATCAGCTTTTCGGACCTCCAAAGTAGTTTGCCATAGGACAAATCATTGCCGTTGAAAGAATCAGACCGGGGCAGCACGACCCCGGACACGCCATCGAACTTCAGCACTGGCACCCCCGCACGACGTCGTCGGAGTAGGGAACCCGAACCGTCAGCCTCCAACCACGAACCCACCACAAGGTGCACCATCTTCCAGCTGTCACCAGTGCAGAAGGAAAAACTCATCTGATGGAGTCGTCGCCTCCGCCTCGCCGACGCCATCCATGAACCCCACAGCCACCGATCTGAAAGATCGGCAAGCACACAGTGCCACCAACTCCGAGACGCCGCCATGAAGGACAACGTCGGTGTGGGAGTAGAGTTGAGGCAGATTTATTTGCCCGGACGACGCTCCCACCACCCCAACGGCGCACCATGCCAGAAAACTCCTAACCCTAATTACCATGCAAAAAACAGGGTCCCCCTCCCTCCTGCCGCCGGAGCGGCAAGCGGAAGGAGAGGGGCCCAGCAAATTCGCCGGAGATTGGAGCAGGAAAACTTTTCCGCCGCCGCCGCCTGTTAGGAGACGCGGAAGACCTAGCGGCAGCTACGGTTTCCTGATATGCACTTGCGTTAGCTAGTAATAGCTCTACCATGTACTATTTGCTACTATCTCTACTATATATTAATATAGCTAGAAGTGATGGTTGGTACGTTTTTTGTTTCCGATTGTACCCCTATGTTCTCAGAAATATTACCCACCACTGCCACTCATAAGTCATACCGGTTCGTTTTTTCTTTCTTTTCCCCGTCGTTTGCCGTTTGGGCATAACCTAGACGAATCGTCTTCCCGGCCTGCTTCCCAACCATCCCCATCGCGGGCGCCGCCACCTCCATGTTCGACCTCCGCCAGCGCCGCCACCTCAAGCTTGCCGCCGCCGTCGTTGGCCGACCTCGTCCCCGTCTTCTCCGGCCGACCTTCTCCCCGCCGTCCTCGCGCATCCCGTCTCGATCTGGATTCCGTCCCCGCCGACCTTGTCCCCGCCGTCCTCGCCGTCCCTGCCGTCCTGGTCCGACCCTAGCCGCCCAGATCACCTCGTCCCCAACAGCCGCCGCCGGTCAACGCCCTGCTGCCGCTGCTCCTTTCCGTGCTGCCGCCATCCATCCTGATGCAATTTTCTGTCACCGATGCTTGTATACTGCTGCTGCTCGTTTCCTTTCTGTCACCGATTGATTTTTATTTTGCTATGTACTGATGCTTGTACTGATGCATAGATGGTAGTGTACCGGAAACCTTGTACCGTTTCCTTTCTGTCACCGATTGATTTTTTTTTTTTTGCATTTTTCACCACGTATATTCAAAACGAAAACCACGTACAAAGTACACAGCAGAATACAGAACCAAATACGAAGGGGAAAAAGGATCCAGAAGCTTCGAGAACTTCACCGCCGCCGTCGCCGGAGACGAGGATGACCAGCCGCCGTCTTGCCGCTGTCAGGGAAATCTTTGCCCTATGAGAGACGCCGCCGTGCCCGTCCGCCGCGCCGCGGCGGAGCTTCTGTCGGTGAACGACCGGGGCGCGCGCCCCCCTGTCCCAGCCAAACCTCCACGCCTCGGCCGCCATCGACGCCGACGCCGGAAGAGGAAGAAGGACTCGACGAATTCCTGGATCCGCCCGCCAGATCCGCCGCCAGCGCGAATCCGGCGGCAAGACGAAGAACTCGAGCGCCGCGCCGGGCCCCGAGCTCCCGCAAGTCGCGCGCGGGGACGCCGCACCCGTAGGAGCAGCCTCGTCGGAGGAACCCACGCCGACACCAAACTCCGCACCAGCCGCCCCTCCTCCTGAGCGCCGCCGGCGACCACTCCCCCCTACCCTACCTATATACAGACCGGAGCCGGGGATCCACCACCCACCCGCCGCCGAAGCGGCCGGCGGTGGAGGCGAATCCCGCGGCTCGGCGGCCGCACGGGTGGATCTGGCGGAGACGCTTCCAAAAATCGCCTCCTCTCCCTCTACAGTGGCGAAGAGAGGAGACCTTTTCGAGCAGTTGATATTGATTTTTATTTTGCTATGTACTGATGCTTGTACTGATGCATAGATGGTAGTGTACCGGAAACCTTGTACTGATTCCACCGATGTGGTGCGTATATGCATGAATATTATGTTCTACTCCGTATATGCTTGTGCATGTACACTGTCATTCAAATGAAATGGTCAATTTAGTACTTGTGTAGTTTTTTGGTTTATCTTATATACGTAAATCATGATGGATATTTTGTCCCCATCAGGTCTATTTTGAACCTGACGAAGTTCATGCATGCATTGTCACCTGTGGAGGATTGTGCCCTGGACTTAACACTGTGATTAGGGAAATTGTATGTGGCTTATCTGACATGTATGGTGTCACAAAGATCCTTGGAATTCAGGTAAGTCACTGCTCAATAGATTGCACCACAAAGCCCACGCTAATTACCCAGAGGATATTCGTTGTTGGTATCCTGGAAATAACTGGTGCATGCTTTCATTGTTTCTGTTACAACTATCCAGTCATATCAACCTGATAATCAGGAAGATGCACCATGCCAGTTCGGGGATTCAACATTTTTTTAACGAAATATTATCACAATTGTCACCCTGGTTAAGTGCTATAAATCTGTAGAAACTTCTTTTCACTTCGAAACTATTGTTCAACAAGTTTGATATGTGGCAGTAGGCAAGAACAAAGGCCTCATAAGAAACCGAGATTAGCTATAATATTGGTGCATGCTCTCACTTCTGATATTATGATTTTCTTCTGTAGGGTGGGTATCGAGGTTTCTATGCTCAGAACACTATCGATTTGACTCCAAAGAGTGTAAATGATATTCACAAAAGAGGTGGTACTATTCTCGGCTCGTCACGAGGAGGCCATGACACCATGAAGATTGTTGACAGCATTCAGTACCGTGGTATAAATCAGGTGAAGTAAATACCACATTTCTACCATTTTTCCTTCTCCGTCTTCTTGGACCACTTTGTTATACCCTTAGCATCATTAAAGTTTTGCCAAGAGTAGACATTAAAGTTGCGTGTTGGTTCCACTATTTTGCTTTTTTGTCCAAGTCTATGTTATTGGTGGCGATGGCAGTCAAAGGGGTGCAGGAGTAATTTTTGAAGTAAGCACAGTTGTAAATCAGCCAAGAGTGCTTTTTTCGGTTATTGATAATAGATCTTACTGTCAACATTTGACTTATTTATAATCAAGGTTCAAAAAAGCGGTACTAAGCGTATGCTTAAGCTTAGATTAGAGCGAAGCGGAGCCCTTCCGCTCAGCTTTTGGCCTGAGCGAGAGGAAAAGCGAGGAGGAGCTGTGGAGGCAGGTTCTGACGCGGTGTCGGGGCAGAAGCAAGAGGGTTAGGGTTAGGAAATCCCGTACTCGTCCAATTCCACCCCCGTGTCGAGGCAGAAGTAGGAGGCGACACCATTGGAGCTCCTCCGCGCCGCTGGTCAAGCTCCTCTTGGGCGCCGCCCTCTAGATCTTCCTCAAAGCCGCCTGGACAGGGACCCCTTCCTCCAGCAGCTCGTTCCCCTCGTCCTCTTCCAGTCCAGATCCAGGGGATCGAAGTGAGAGAGGCGGCTACGACCTGGGAGGCTGGGAAGCAGGAGGAGATCGATTTATTTGGCTGGAAAGCAGTGCGTGAGGTTATTGGGCCTCTTGGAGGGGATCGATGTGTTTGGCTACGACCTGGTAAGCAAGAGGCGCCTTGTTGGGCCAGAAACATCACAGAACTACGTGAGGTTATTCAATATTTCCTATTTCAGGCTTACATATGCCTGTTTTGCCCTGCACGCTTAAGCAGCGCTTAAGCTCGCTTAAGCAATAGTTCCTCTAGGCAGAGCCTCACCGCTCGCTTAGCGCTCAGCGCTTTTTTGAACCTTGTTTATAATATCCCTTGCAACTTATAATTTGAATTAAAATGGTATATAATATTCAATCTACTTAATGTTGTTCTACAAAGATTGCTGAAACATGTCTGTAAGTGTGCTGTGTACCGGAATCTTAATGCAGGAGGTTAGAAGACGTGGTCTCAAAGTTGCTGTTGCTGGCATTCCTAAGACTATTGATAACGACATCCCAGTAATACACTGTTCCATGTTATAGCAATATTATGGTGAAATCACATACTTCCTGTGTAGCCCTGACTCCACTGCTGCCTTGTTTCAGGTAATTGATAAGTCATTTGGTTTCGACAGTGCAGTCGAGGAGGCTCAACGTGCAGTAAACGCGGCTCATGTGGAAGCTGGAAGTGCTGATCAGAATGGTATTGGACTGGTAAAGCTAATGGGTCGATACAGTGGTAAGTTTATAAATATTTACTGTATACTTTGACACAATATGGCATGGTATAATTGCGTTCTTTCATACATTTAGCTGAAACAGGTGCATCTTTATAGAAAATTCTGAAAGGAGCATCTTTAACGAAATTCCGGTGCTACCATTGGAACTGTTGGATAATTTGCTGTTATTAACTGTTTCCTGTTAAGTTCCGCTACTACTTATTGCTCTTAACAAGGTTGCCAAACAGTCACATTGGGAAAAGCAACTTTCCCTGCACAGCGGCTTTCTCTGCACAGCAGCCCAGCCAGCCACAGCCCAAACAAAACACCCCCTAAAATAGACGGTTCGTTATTACCTGATTTGCCGCCCGGTCGTGCCCACCCCTCCCTGCCGGATCTGGGCAGGTAGGCACCGGATGTGGCACCACACCCAGCTCCCGTCCGTCATCGACAATAGCAGGACTGGTCCTCAACGCAAGAACGAACCGCGTGGCGGCGGACCAGGCCTAGCGCTTTAGCGGAAGAGATCCAGGGCAGCGACGACCGAAGCAAAGGCACATCTGCTAGGAGGGGCGGTGAATCTCACGTCAAAGGTGAATGGAGGCTAGCTGTGTAGTAGAGATAGACGAATTGGGGGAATCGGGAGCGATGCTGCGTGTTAAAGGTGATGAATAAGGAAGAGATATGGGGATCTTTTGGCCTAGCTCGCGGGAAGGAGATAAGTCGAGGGCAGGTCGGGTGCATCCGCACTGTGGACCTGTAGTCTCACTCCATGGCTGGCCTAAGCAGCAGCAGAGGCGCAAGCATATGGAAAGGAAAGGGTTCATACGGAAAGGAAAGGGTCCTAGCAATTAGCATACGCGGAGGACTGCTGCTATGAATTCTAGAGGATTTGATTCAAGAAGCAGACCTGGGTCGTGCTCTCATGCCGCCGCGTCTGGCTCACCTCACAATTCACAAAGCTCCTCAGAGTTATACCAGCGGCACGCCAGGTTATGAAGCTCCTCTTGTCTTCCCAAATTGGTTTCTCTAATTGCGCCAACGGCAAGACTAATTTGCATGGCATTATGGTTTGTACTGTTCACGGAATCATAAGAAAATGTTCACGGAACTCTGAACCTCTATTTCTTGTGGGTATAAATTTGGTAGTGAGTGATTTTTGCCCAAGCTACTGGAATGCAATGTGATCAGAACTGGTTGATTTAGTGAGCCTTGCGGACATATATCATTTTCAGTTTACAGTGATCTTGGAGCAAGATGTACATATATGAAACTGACTTTAAAAAAAGCACTATTCTATTACTGTATCTACATGTGTACCTTACCTTATTGATAAATCAATGTAAGACTTTGGTTTTGTAACTTATTGCCTGTCCGATGATCAACGTAGAGTGAGGATTAGAGCTTGGTAATTTTTTTTGTTTATGAAAGATGGCTCAAATACAATGTGTACCTACAAATTTGCACTTGTAAATCATTTCATTGTGACATTTGATGGTTACTTTGTTACAACCGAATTATTTCAAAGTTCATGAACTACAGAAATCACAATAAACAATATATACGATATTCAGGATTGCATGGTGAGGGCGCATGACATCTTAATCTATTTAATGTCGTAGCAACGCACGTGCATTTAAATTATTTATTAATAGACTTTTCTTCATATTTTTTGTGATAACACTTGTACAGTGATGAAGATGTTCTTGTTAATTACAAAGCACAATGACTGAGTTATGCAGAGTCTGATAGCCCGTAGCAACGTACGGGCATTTCAACTATTACAATAAAACTGAAAAGGTGTGTTGAGTTGTCAAACATTGGAGCGATCTGTACCGTTGGTCAAATATTGAAGGGCTCAGATTTAATGTATCAACACAAGTTTGCTCTTTTACTAGTAGTATAGATATGTCGCTGAATTATGGTTTCTTACCAAAATATTTCATTTTTTGCCAACATATCTATACACACAGGTATACACGGATGTGTGTTTCCTCGACTTGTATCTCCTTTGTATCAGATGTTTTCCTTGATTAATATCAGATATAAAATGCCTTTGAGTTGTATCTCCTTTGTATCAGATGTAGCCAAAAATCATGAACATGCCTTTGCTAAAAAAAGCACCTTATGAAATAGTATTATGACTTTGCTCAAAACTTGACAATGATGCTTTGATGTGCATAATAATTCTAAAATTGCATGTTTGACACGATTAGTGCGAAAACATTAGAATATATATACCCGTTGCAACGCACGGGCAATTAGCTAGTAATATATGGTATTGATTGTAAAAAAAATCGGTCTCGGATCCATCATTCATCGCACACGTACATCCGGAGCATGACCGGTACTTAAGTCGTCCAAGCTCCAAGCGTGAATATATTAAGAATTGATCGTCTTTTCTTTACTTGTGTTGTTAGACGAACCTCCGCTCAAGACTAGTAAAAATTTCAGAAAGAACTATATAAAAACAAAGAGTCGATTGAGACATTGTTGTGCTACTTAATTAATCATCTTCTTTTTTCGAAAAATGGAGATGAAACTCCCGGCATCTGCATTAAAATAATTCACACAACTTTTTTGAATTATATTATTTAATAAAGGCTTACAACTAAATATATCGATCAATTCGAAGCCATTTTTCTAGCAACAAATGCAGCAACACCAACAAGTTGATAAAGGGTTGGTCATGATCGGAGCCGTGCGCCCTGATCTTCCACCTACGTGTATCATTTAAATTCGGAAGCCTCACCAAGCGTCCAAGGACACCATATGCATGCCACCATCTTCCCGCCAAGCCATTTTCAAAGGGATCAAATCATCAAAACAATGACCTTGTCAGCCCAGTCCTCAACGCCACCACGAGGCCAAACAGCGGCACCATACTGCGCACCAGAACTAGCCGTTCCCAATGTTGTAGATGCCACGCCGCTCCACCTTGGCGACCACGCGAGAAGCGCATGGAGACTCGTGTCCAGCCACTGAAGCCATACACTTGTCCCTACAGCCGACTTGTGACTCCAAAGATGATGCCCCCAAGGAGGGACAACGTGGAACGTCGACATCATCCGATCTGGGACACCCAAATCTACGCTTTCCCTCGGAGCACACAAGGTACGAGAACAGCCCCACTGCGCCTCAGCACCCAAATCCAAGTTTTACCATTGTGCCGATTAAGCAAAAAGTAATAATGATCAAACACTCAGGTCGGCAGCAGGGTCGTCAGTCGAAATAATACGCGACAACATAAATTACACAAGTGTTGAGGAATCAGAGAAGAAACGCGGCAAACGTACGTTGCAAAGAACAATTGTGCCGGTTAAGCCGGCCGTCATCCCCAACACGTTTGTGAATGTCTCGTCACGGGGATTGTATATCTCAATCACCGGCGGCGAGTTGTCCTCGCTGTAGTAGAAGAGTAGCTTCCCACCATCACGCATCATCCTCAAAGTTTTCACAAGATCAACGGCTCTAGCCATATGATGCAATGTAAAAAAACTTCACAGCTGCTTTCAGTTATACGGACTGATTCAGCACCAATTTAATGCAGGTTTTTGGTTGACAAAAACAATACTAGCAATTTTACGTTGTCGACAAATACTGAAGTTTTACTGTGCAGGATATCTACTGACAGTCGGTGCATCACTGAAGTGAACATTCACCCTATTTTGAAACAGCCACACTCGATGACCAAATTACCGTCCAATTGGGCACAGTAGTGGACAGACAGGATTTCTCGCTTCATAGAAGAAAACATCTCATAAAACAAAACCATAGGAATGCATTACAAAACAGTCGCAGGAAGTTCGAACTGTGTTTGCCAGCTCCACACACTACATCATCTCAGACTAAAATAGGTAAGGCCCATTTCACTGGGCAGCGCCAGGGGCGGTCTGAATGATGTCAGAATCACCTGGATCGATGATGCTCAGACAGCACACCCGGTAGTACTTGCCGCAGGCAGTCCCAAGGTCAACATTGTCTGAAAGAACAATGCCACACATTATAACAAACATTACAACCGTACAATATTTCAAGTGGAGACAGTGGTGACAGACAAGAAATTACATACATCAGACAAGAATTGGAAACAAAATGGTTCAGAATAGGATCAAGGAATCTTACTTCCATGGAAATGGTGCACGCTGATCTTTGCCAACATAGCATAGTACTCGATCTCAGACTTCCTAAGAGGAGGGCAGTTGTTTGCAAGGATAATCAACTTCCCTGAACAAAGAAACAAGTTAGACTATATGAACAGGCAATAGATAACCACGCAGAGCATAATTGCAAAATAAAATAACCAGAATGTGGCATAATAATCTTGAAATTTACAAGTCTAACAAAAATCCCTTTAGTTTGACCTAAGAATCAGAACGCCGGGGTGGGGGGATGGGGGAAGACATCCCGGGATGTTAGCTCCCCGAATGGGTAAGAACGGGGCCAAATCACAGGGAAGCAAGCTATTAAACAAAAATAACTACAAATGCACAACGACACTTACAAATGCTACATTAAAACATGGCAATATCTTGAATTTTCACTGAAAATAACATAGAATTGCTACATAGCACGCAATGACAACTATCTTCAGCAAACAACAAGTATTCCAACCTCCATTGTCCCGTAGATATGGAAAGATCTTTAAGAAGTATCAATCAAGAGGCTGGTATCATTCTAGGGCGCTGTATTCATCTCTAGGGCACAGCAAAAGCAAGCCAAAGAGGTAAACTTCAGTCCCATTCTAGAATACAAATTCCAAACACATGGCATATCATAGAATTCGTCTCAACAAATATCAAGAGGCTGGCTTTATTGATCTATGACGCTGCATTCATCACTTGAAAAATGGCAAAAGCAAACATCGGAGCCAAACTTCCATTGCATTGCATTGAACAATCCAAAACTCAAACTACAAAGGACCATACTACATCGAACATCCCAACATTTAGTGAATGGCATTGTAATTCAACTCCTAAACTGCAAACTATTCCAAAACGAACCATCACAAATAATCTACATCAAGAGCAGTACAGCTAGTTAGAGGTCAACTTTCTGAAGGGCTCAAACACAAGAGCTACTCCACTCTACACAAGAGCTAAGCCTCAGATCTGTGAACACACTGATTCTGCATTTCTGGTAGCAGGATCGAGTAAACAAACAGACAGACAGAGTATACAAACCATTCAACACAGCGGATCAATCACCAACCTATACAAACACAAACGGCGCAAAGACAGAGAGGGGATCCATACCCTTGGAACTCCGGAGCGTCTTGAGGACGGTCCTGTAGCCGAGCGTGTACTTGCCGCTCTTCATCACCAGCTGCAGCTTGTTGTTGATGTTCTCCGTGTTCTTCTTCTGCAAAACCGAATCGAAACCAGTCAGGCGACCACCACCGCATCAACTCTGGACAGAAGCAAATGAGGAGCGGGATGGGGGTTCGTATCGTACCGTCTTCTTGGTGGGAGCCATCTTGTCCGGCGGGCGACGACGAGCGGGGCGGCAGGAAGAGGAGGCGAGTAGCTTCGGGGGCGGCGGCGCGGTAGGGTTGGGAGGGAGAGGGAGTATATAGGTGCGGCTGCGCAGACGTAATTACGTCGTTGCCACTGGGCCTTCCGTGTGGAATGGATCGATTGGTTTGGGCCTTACTGGACCTCGTCGAGCCCGAATTGGCTGAATGGGCTGACACGGACGCCCTGACAACGTGGTACAGTGGATACAAAGGCGATAGATTTGTTTATTTTCCAGTTTTAATTCATCCGATGTCATCAGGTTTCTCTCGTAGACTGATCCGAATACATCTCGACCTCGCCCCATCAGCCGTTTGTATTTTTTATATTTTTTTGAGATTATCAGCCGTTTGTATTAAGAGACCTGGACAATGCACGGGCACTAAACAGTCTCCACGGATCGATTTCCCTGACCGCGCCGATGGAAGCTTCTGCCCTGACGCCGCTGCCATACACGGCTAAACGACTCCGTCTTCATCTTGTCTCCGCCATGGCCGCCGCAACCAGCCAGCATGCATCGAGCCAGGACGACACTGCCGCCCTCTCTCTCTCAACGGACGTCATCTTCGAGATCCTGTCCTGGACGCCGGCCAGGTCCCTGTGCCGGTTCCGGTGCGTGTCCAGGCCGTGGCGCGCCCTCATCTCCGACCCGGTGTTCGTCGCCGCGCACAAGTCCCGCGCCGAGCCGCTCCTCGTCGGCACCGTCCGCCTCGGCGCGTCTCTACGGCTGATGGACGTGGACGGTACCGTCGTGAGGTCGATGACTGACGTGGATGGCTGCTGGATGCTCTGCTCTGCACTAGCCTAGACAGCCTCGCCTGCTTCACCGACGAGCATTCTCCCCACCCCTAGGTGATCGACCTAGCGACCGGGGAGATGCTCCTTACCCGCTCCAATCTAGACGTGGGAGGAGTGCACAATGCCCCGCGCTACGTGTCGAGGTATTGGTAACGCGGAACTACTATATGGATTCATACGTACCGTAGAGGAGGTGGGGAAGAACGTAGAGGGTTCCAGTGACGGGATTGCACACACGGTTTTACCCAGCTTCGGATCTCACGACGGTGGCGAAATTCTACGTGCTGCTATAATTCACTCAAGGCGAATATGTGTACAGATTACAATGAGGTTATATGCGTGCCCTAAGTCTGCTGGAAGGCTGGCTTATAAAGGCGTCAAGCCTTCCCCTACAAGGAAAGCCTTAACCGACGATCATGAGTCCTAGACTAACACGGTAACAAACTCTAACTTGCTCCCTAAGGCGAACGTAGTCTGGCATTCGTCTTGGACTTCACTAAGCCAGCCCAGGGCTTATTCTTGCGCCTAATCCCATGAGGCCTTCTCCATTAAGCCCTCCAGCTTTATCTGATGAGCCTCCTTGGTGGGCCTGGTTTTATCCACCGTGGCAGGTATACCCGTTCAGCATAACCTCCACAGTAGTTCCCGGAAAGGTTTAACTTCTTCGTTTTCCGTCTTTGTAAGACACGGGCTTTCGCCTTTGCGAAAGGCGGACAGAAGAGCTTGGAGCATTCTAAAATGAGACGTTCAGTCTGCCTTAAGGATTAAGCCGAACTCTCCTGCACTTTGACAATCTGGCAGAAAGATTCTGTCAGCGTCGAGTCTTGTCATGACGTCATCGTAGTCAAAACCAGTCCACGACAGTTTGGATAAGCAAAGAGATGTTGTGACGTCATCACTGCTATTCTTCCGCGCACGATCTCCGAGGCGTAGGGGAGAAGATACCCACTATCTGACCGTTGCGGGACGCGTGGCAAAAATCGCGCGGGCGTTATCCCACCGCACTAATCGCGGCGCAGCCCCCCATATAAGGAAACGCATTTTCTCCATCCAATCCATTTCCCTGTTCATCTTCCTCCTCGCGCCCGTCCCCATCCAAACTCCGGCGAGCTCCACTACCACCACTTGCACATCCATCCATGGAAAGCTCCGAGGCAACCGCGGAAGCAGCGGCGGCGGCGGCGTCGTCGGCGGCGGCGGGACAAGATTTGGCCACGAGGGGCTCGGGCGCCGTGGATGCATCCACTTCTCGCGCGGCAACGGCAACAAGTCCTGCGACCATCTCCGCCGAAGCGGAGAAAAATGCCCAGCCCTCCGACGTGGGCGACACGGCGGAGGCAGAGGAGGAGGGAGAGGAGGCATCGTCTCGCAACTGGGCTGCCTCCACCATCACCGAAGCAGATCTCCTGAAGCTGCAAAAGGAGGGCATTCTCCCATCAAAGGAGGACTGCCACTGGCGGTCGGCGTACGGCCACCCCGCTCCAGATCCCGCCGGCGATGAACGAGTGCTCCTCGTCTCGCATCTCCTCCGCGGTTTGTCTCTGCCACCACATCCTTTCTTCCAATCTGTCTTAGATTACTATGGTCTTCAGCCTCATAGCGTAGGCCGCAATAGCATCTTGTACATAGCTGGTTTTATGGCCTTATTCGAAGGATATTTAGGCATAGAACCTAGCTTAGACTTCTTCAAGTACTGCTTTACTTGCAAACGCCAAACAGAGAAGGAAGAACTGCTTTCCTTAGGAACAGTTAGCATCAATCTTCGTAGAGGTAGAGACTGGTATCCTAAGGCGCCAAAAATAAACTCTATTAAAGGCTTGAAAGGGCATGGCGCCCCCATGTGTGGTTTTGGTAATTAATGACAATCCCTATGGACTAATGGTTGCATTGAGTTTTACTTGTAGTGTTTGTCCATCGACCATGCTTGAACTCCATATGTTGGATTCAAGGTTGATGCCATGAGTATATTGAAATAATGAAGTATTTGGCATCAAGATCATAGAGTTGAGCATATTGCAAGTATGTCTTGAAGAAAAGAATTATGTGATCATTCATGGTTATCTTCAAGACATCATTTATTGAAAAGAGAAGAAAAGATACAAGGTTGATCAAGTATTGATCAACACACAAAGCTACAAGATGTACCAAGTGGGATCATGTATCTCTTGGTATCTTTCTATGGGTTTGCATCAAATGAAGATTTCATATGGCCCATGATCGATGACGTAAAGTGGTGATCGTCATCAATGTTGAGAAGCGCAAGTTCAAGAGGAGCATCTCGAAGAAATCCTAGGCTTGAAGCTTGCCACCCATTTAGAGATAATGTTCATGTGAAGATATGCGTAAGAGAGGCTCTCCCATAGTGGAGTATGGGGGAGCAATGTTTGGGTCTTCACCAAGCGAAGCGCAATCAAGATAGGTGGTCAACTTGAAGAGATCAAGATCGACGTCATCTAGCTCAAGTGGAATGCGCAAGGCAAAGGTATGATAGGGTTTCTATTTTACCGGTCTCATGGTACTAGTTGGGAGACCGGGTTATTGGATAGATACCGTACTATCAAGAGGGGCTCTCGATTGAGCTTTAGCGTATCAGTTGGAGAGAGCTCAAACCTTTGCATACTTGCCTTCATCATCTTTCTTGGTTCTTATTTGGATTTTCTCCTTGTTAGGTTTTGGTGCTTGTTGTGATCTTCATGACAAGCCCAAGTTCTCCGAAAACGGATTTCGTATGGAAAACTTGTTGCGTTTTCTGGTTGGAAATATTATCGGTCCACCTTCGAGATAGGGTCCACACCTTCCCATGTGTGGTATCCCCTCTATATTTGTGACCCTTAATATTTCCACTTTCCAACAGAATTGGATTCATCTCGTTTGGAGCTTCCTTCCAAAAGTTATTGCGGTTCTCCTTTCCTGGTTCTGCAGTTTCTTCTTAGGCCGGTAGTACCGACCCTCGCCCGGTACTACCGGGTGACCCCTTGCGGAACTACCGCGGGCAGTACCGGGCCTAGTACCGCATCTCCGGATGGCTCTCTGCCTCTCGAAGTTTTAACCCGGTAGTTGCCCCGGTAGTGGCGCGGTACTACCGGGAAGGGAGCACAACCGGGCCAGGTGGTCCGGTACTACCGTTGCGCGCCGAGTCAGGGAGCGCTGACTGGTCTTCGTTCTTCCTCGAGTCAACACGGCTCGGTACTACCGGGATCGGCCCGGTACTACCGCTGCGGCCTTTTTCGTCTGCAACGGGCAGATTTTTGAGAGGACCTTTTTAAGGGGGTTTCTTCCCCAACGGTTCTCTCATCTCTTGAGCTCGCTTTTCCCCTCTCTCTCCTCCATTGTTGACCTTTGGAAAAGCTTGCCTTCCTCTCAATCCCTCCCATGATTCTTGCATATCTTTGAGGGAATTTGAGAGGAGATCTAGATCTACATATTCATCCAATCAATTCCTCCTCTAAGTGAGGGGAACCTAGTAGATCGTGATCTTGAAGTTCCATTTGTTGAGTTCTTCCTTGTTCTTCCTCTCTTCTCCCCCCACAAGCATTAGTTGCTTTTGGTGGGATTTGGGAGTGAAGGATTTGACCACTTCTAGTGGTCTTGCCTTCTTGCATCGGTTGCATCGGTTTAAGTTCTCTACGGTGATACGTGGAAATCGAAGTTGAGAAGCTTGTTACTCTTGGGTACTTGGGGTGCCCTAGAGCTTGTCCTCTTGGGTACTTGGTGTGCCCTAGACGGTCCTTGTTGATCTCGGAGTTTTGGTGGCTCGCGGGATAGTTGGGAGCCTCCAATTAAGTTGTGGAGTCGCGCCCCAACCTTGTGATTCTTGTGGCTTTGGGAGCCGCGGGAATTCGGTGAGAGCCTCCAATTAAGTTGTGGAGTGTGCCTCATCCTTGTACGGGTTCGGTGACCACCGTCAAGTGTCCCATAGTGGTTCATGGCACTCCGCATTGGTGGAGACACGAAGGAGATTACGGTGTGCCATTTGACGGCTATTCGGGGATCACTTTGTGACTCCGCACCGCTCCAACGGAGACGTAGTTTCCATTGGGAAGTGAACTTCGGGATAAATCATCGTCTCCAAGTGCCTCGGTATTTCTATACCCGAGCTTCTTACTTATGCTATTTACTTTGTGATAGCCATCGAGCTTGAAGTAATATATCTTGCTATCACATATTTGCTTATCTTGTTTAGCATAAGTTGTTGGTGCACATAGGTTAACCTAGCTTGTTTAGGTTTCGTGCTTGATAAATTAAACGCTAGTTTTATTCCGCATTTATTCAAGCCTAAACCGCAAAGAATTTTAATCGCCTATTCACCCCCACCCCCTGTAGGCGACATCCGTGTCCTTTCAAGGCTGGAACAGCTCCTTTTTCTACTGCAAAGACATGGCGCCCGTAGGCAAAGACATAGGACTTCCTCGCTTTTCTCCTTTGCCTGCGGAGCCCCGCCTTTCTTGGGGCGAGAAACCACTGAAGGTCCTTCCTGACAACCTCCGTCGCATGCAAAGGCGGATTGAATACTTGAAAAAGACTGATGTGCCCAAACTCACGGGTGCAGACACCATCTTATGTTGGTTGTCAAGGCGAATCCAGCCTTTGAAGGATCGCAACGGCCTCTTATGCCACTACACGGACCAGAAGACGAATCCTCTCCGTGTTAGTGAGAGCGACCTCACGCACGACGCCCTCATGTATTGCTTTAAGAGGATTGCCAAGGAAAGGATTCAGCTTGCAGAGCAGCGTCCTATGTACACAGCCGCCAACCCGGCTCCCACGGTAAGGCATTTACCGTCACTCTGTGTTTTTATACTTCCACGATGTTTGTCATACTAAAACCACTTTTGTTTTCAGCTCGCCCTTTTGCCAGATAATCTGCTGGCTCCTTTGTTTCACGTGCCTGAAGCGGCACCCGAGCCCCCAAAGACTCGGAAACGAAAGGCTTCAGGGTCTTCTGCAGCAACTTCAGCAGCAGAAAAGCGGAAGCGTGACAAAGCCGTTCCTGTTGATGCCGAAGTGCTCAACATTGAAGACGATGAGGATGCGGCCTTCAACGCTCCAGTGCAGAAGTAAGCCAAATTTCAATTTCTGTAGTAAGGCGAACAGTGTCTATAAATGTTCTCTTATTTTGTATATGATTCGCAGGATCAAGCCAACTGCGCCTCTCAAGAAGAAGAAAGTATATTCCTCCAAGCCAAAGAAAGCTGACCCTTCTCCGGCTGTCGCTCCCCCCACCCCCTCCGTTCATCAAGAGACAGCCCCAGGCCCATCTGAAGATCAACATACGGATCTAGACCCGGCCGTCTTACCTGATAAGACGGAAACTGAAAAATTGGCCAGGGCTGCTACTGCTGGGAAGGCGGCAGTGATTCAATCAGAAGAGCCAAACGAGCCCATTACTCGGGAGGCTATCCGCAACATGGTGAAGAAAGAGCTCTTTGACGACGAGGGGTATATCTTACCCAACATCGCTGCCATGCTTGCCGATGAGAAGGAGCGCAACGAGCCGCCTTCGAAGTTAAGGCCAGTTGGTCAGACATTGACCATCTTGAATCTGGAAGACAACTGTGACGAGCTGTACGTCACAATGAAGAAGAGCTACAAAGCCTTGAAGGCCATGATGCTGGTAAATATTCCGTCTTTATGTACATACTAGTCCCCGGGCATTACGTTGAGTTTTGACTAAGCCGACGTAATGGCCTTTCTTTCGTGTTGATAAAGACTCAGTCCCCAAGCCCCTTGTAGCTATATCTTATTATCTTTACCTTTGTTACTTACTACTGCCCTTGCCTTAGCAGAGTAGCGAGCAGCTTACATGCGATCTATGGTACTCACTGAGTAACCAAAGGCAAGTGCTCAAGAAAGCCGTCGCCTAAAATAAGGCGAACGAAGGTAAGTGGTGTTCTTTCACATGCGCTGTGAGTTTAATTCGTTTAAGGCATAAGATGCTCAACACATGCAATGTGTTTTTGCACAGCTGTTGTGGCAAAGGCGAAACAGATCATCAGCGAGACTGGCGATATAGAAGTTGTGAGGCGGGAAAATGCCTCCTTGTTTAAGCAGCTGGAGGAGAACCGAAAGACGGCCGAGGCCAATCTTAAAGCCGTCCAAGACAGCGCCGCTGCAGAGCAAGACAAACTGAAGACAGAACTTCTGAAACTGCAGCGACAGGCTGAAAAGGATGGGCTCTTAATCCAGAGCTTACAAGGTCGACTTGAACGCCGAGCTGACGAGAGCACCACCATTGACGAGAAACTGCTAAGTAAGCTTCTCTCCTTTCTTTCACTTCTCGCCTTTATTTCAACAGTTCATTACGCCTTATACTTACTAGGAAACATGCCCGTGCGTTGCAACGGGAGCAAACAAATTGTATCATGGAGACACTACTGAGCGCAATGCATATTTCGACCACTTACCTCATTAAATTTCCATTTTCAATGCTTGCATTTTCAACCATTTTTCACTAATTTTAAATTGTGTTCCCGTCTTAAGAAAGGTGATATTGACACAACGATAATGCAGAATCTAAATGCGAGAAACAGATCACTATTCTTTGTTCACAATTATAAGATGTTTTAGCTTTATTAGATGTATCTAGACGTATTTTAGTGTGTAGCCATAAAATGCCCGTGCGTTGCAACAGTAAAAAATCGTAATCATTCTCTGTTACTTGTTGCTTTCGACTCGGTTTGGGGTAAGTTAAACCTATGGTAAATTACACCTCTTGTTGCCCCAACACCACCAGGCGATCATTTCTCAACCCCCAAATAGCCTCGTCGACTGTGGCACCTCGACGAGGCGTGCCGTCTGTCGAGACCAAGCAATTGCACATCGAAGATTATGGCTTCTATTCCACTCCTGCTGAAGATTATGGCTGCTTTTCCGGCAAACATAAGTCTCCTTGTTTTGCTTGAGGCCAAACTATTTCGCTTAGTTGTATGACGTTCACGTTTATGTTGATTTTTATCTTCTATAACATATTTGCAATTGGATGCATTTTTTTGCGATTGGTTGCATTTGATATATTATGAAATATTAGTTAAACATCCAATACTCAGATCGTTGACGGTGGCAATGTCGAGCACGCGCAAAACACCAAGCTTGTATGCTTTGGACGGGAAATTACAATTGAGGTGTAAAATAGTATAACCTATTTTTTAAAAACACTTCTACATATTATACTGTACATCAGACGGGAGCCAAATAGTAAACTTACACAGCTCTGAACAAACATGAATAATTAATTACCTCCTCCCAGGTCGTTAATTAAGCGCAGAACAAAGTGCTCAAGAATCAAGCTTGGTAAAAATTAGTTCGCTAGTTGAAGCTTTGCTCTGTACTTTATTTCGTGCTGGAGCTTTATATTCAACGAAAGGCAGGACGTAGCAGGCCCGCTTTTGTTCTTGAGCTCGTCAGTCGTCACTACCATTGCTGCTTGTCGCTGAGAGGTCTGTGCTCTGCATATAGTTCATCCCTGCTCCGATGATGCTGCTCGCTGCTCTGTAGTCTCCCCACTCCCAAATCTATGTAGCCACTGCAGCCCCAGCACTTGAGCCGTCGGTAATGACAATCCGAAGTGGGACACGGAAGAAGCAAATCGAATCAGACTTTTTTTAACTGAACAAGCAAAATCGGCTCCTGAAGCTTCACCTAGAGCATTCCAGTCGGACCCATGAAGTCGTCCTGAAACGCACCGACGACCAGGTGAGATTGGACACACCCAGAACCATGACGCAAGAAGCGAGGATGGAGTCCAGAATCACAGCGAGGCCGGTCAGCATCTGGCTTGCCCTTGAGGATGTTCATGAGCTTGCCGATGCCCTTCTTCATGAACTTCCATCCGTCCTCCCGACGGATCGCCTTCATGTCCTGGCCTAGCGGAAGGGAGTGGCCAGCGTCCGGCACCGGGCCACGGGAGACGGAGGAAGTGCAAGAGCGGTTCAGAGAGTTTTATCGGCCAAAGTCGCTGGTGCTCACGGCGGCCGGAACTCCAGGGTCAGGGCGGCAGCGGACAGGTCCAGGGCAGATAGCTAGTTCTCGGGGCGGTGCCAAATAGACGAGAGCTCATCCGGGGGAGAGCTCGAGAAGGGGATCGGCCGCGATTGGTTCCGTTCGTCCCTCTGGCGGAGCAGAGGCAGCACCGATTGCCGGAAATTTGGTGGGGATCGGTGCTAGGGAAGAACACAAAGCTCTGTTCGTGTCTAGGGAAATTTTGTCGGGATGTTGAAACGAGCGGCGGACAGAATAGAACGGAAAAAAAAAGAATCGAATCGTTTTTTCCACTTGGCGGTGGCAATGGTGGGTAAATATGTGATTTGGTGGAGGGTAAAATCGGCAAAAAAAAATGACGTACCACAAGAAACCTTAATGGTTTTATTATTAGGTATAGATTCCGTTCCCCCTCTCCACAGTTCCAGCTGGGTTTGGGGAAAGGCTTACCTCTGAGACGCGTCTGGAGCTGATCTTGGAGTGCGGCGAAATTGTGTCAGGGCTGTACTCTGCGGGAAGAGACGTTGTCGCCAACATCTTCCCAAAACACTGCCCCAAGTGACAAACACCAGCAACTGCTGCCACTTCTTCAGAACTGCGTCCCAGAGGTGGTGGAGCGTCTTCGCTCAGCAGCTAGAGGCGGAGCAAAACTTGCTCTAGGACTTGTTCGCGGCCACTACCCCGAGGTCAACATGTGGCGCGTTATCAAGTGTTTCCCAGCCAAGGACAGAGACGGCAACGAGCTCGTCAAAGAAAAGGTCTATGCCTCTGTCTCTGGCTTTGCCTCAGCCGTTGCTGAGATGGTAGACTTGTCTATCTTCTTCTCCAAGAAGCCTGTGCCTCCCCGTCCTGACGACGTGTCTGATGACGAAGCCGAAGCCACCCACACTGGTAATGGCGATGAGTCAGAAGACGGAAATGAAGAAGAAGAAGAAGAAGAAGGCGAGTCTGAAGCTACGCTGGATCCATCCAAGTCCCCTGCGTCTTCGCCTCCTCAGTCCCCTGCATAAGATGCAGGAAAAACTTTGCATTAAGCGTGTCATGAAAATGGCACAAAAGACTTGTTAATTTATGTTTTGTAATGGCAGGAGCCTTTTATCTGTTGAACATGTTTGTTTTGCGACGCATGCACTTATTTTTAAAGGCTTGCAAACTATGCTCCTTATCCGTCTTTAAGTTTTCTGGCTTATATGCTTTAGCCTTTTCGTATGCTGGCAGAACCTAAGGCACGGAACACTTCGCTGGCAACAGGGTTAGTAACCAAACTGTTTAAACACAGAAACGGCGCCGGCTTTTGGTGCGTAAAGCATCTACTAAGACAAGCCAGCATATACGCGATCAGATAAATACTCTTAGACGGATGCAATTTTAATTTTTGTAAGGCCTTAAGGCAAAAGCATCATGTGAGTAACCACAAGCACGAGCCAATTCGGGTTAACATTGATATTTTTATCGAAATATATGATCAAATGGAAATAAAAGACGGCGAAACTCATGCATAAAAATAATTGAGGGAACCAAAGACTTTTATTTCATAATCATATATGGTGTGATTACAATAGAATTGCTAAGTGTAAAAAGGACGTAGCTGCTCAATGTTCCAAGGACGTTTCGTCTCTTGAGCACTGCTTCTTCGTTCCTTTTCCTTTTGCGGCCTCTTTTCTTCTTCTTCTGATATCACGGAGGTCCACAAGATAATATGCCCCGTTCTTAAGCGCTTTGCTGATAACGAAGGGTCCTTCCCATATGGGAGATAGTTTGTGCTCCTTTTGCTGAACAAGGCGAAGCACCAAATCGCCTTCCGAAACGATCTCCGTCTTACCTTGCGACTGTGGTAACGCCGCATGTTCTGCTGATAAATGGCGGAGCGCTGAAGCGCTATCTCACGCTCTTCTTCGAGAAGGTCTAAGCCGTCCTGTCGGGCTTCTTCTGCGTCTGCTTCGACGTAGGCTGTTACACGAGGTGTGTCGTGCAGGACATCTGTTGGGAGTACCGCTTCAGCGCCATATATGAGAAAGAAAGGGGTATAGCCTGTTGCGCTGCTTGGAGTTGTGCGTATGCTCCATAAGACAGCAGGTAATTCTTCTACCCATGCTCCAGCTGCTCTATGCAAAGGCACCTCTAATCTTGGCTTTATTCCCTGTAGAATTATACTGTTGGTTCGCTCAACTTGGCCATTCGATTGTGGATGAGCCACAGATGCTAAGTCCAAACGAATACCAACTTCACCACAGTACTTTGCCATTCTCCTACGGCGAAGTTTGTCCCATTGTCCGTAATGATACTGTGGGGACGCCAAATCTCGTTATAACCTCAATGACGAACTTCTTGGCTGTTGCCCCATCAAGCTTTTTTATGGGCTTAGCTTCAACCCACTTGGTGTATTTATCCACCGCAACTAAGAGATGTTTGACGCCGCCTCGCGCAGTCCTGAATGGACCTACCATGTCCAGTCCCCAGACCGCAAATGGCCACGTGATTGGAATGGTGCGCAACTCCTGGGCTGGCATCTTTGGCTGTCTTGCATACTTTTGGCATCCAACGCATTTCTTGACGAGTTCTTCTGCGTCTTGCTTTGCTGTGAGCCAGTAGAATCCATGTCTAAAAGCTTTGGCGACAATTGCTCGGGCAGAGGCATGATGACCGCAACATCCACCATGGATCTCTTCTAGTATCTCCTGTCCTTCTTCCGGCGAAACGCATCGTTGATATACACCTGTGGTACTCCGCTTGTATAGCTCTCCATTTATTATTGTGTATGCCTTAGCTCTGCGCACAACTTGCCGCCTTAAGACTTCATCCTCTGGCTCTTCCTTGTTAAGGAGGAAATTTATGTAGGGCTGTGTCCAATCTGGTTACCAGCATGACGGAAACAGACTGCGAAGCCATGGGGTCATCCTCATCTCCGCCTTTAATAGACGGCACGTACAGGTGCTCCAAAAATATATCGGAGGGCACCTTCGATCTTTTCGAGCCCATTCTGGCTAAGGCGTCCGCTGCTTCATTTTCCTCCCTTTTGATATGCTTGACTTCTAAGCCGATAAAACACCGACCAAACTCGTCTACCGTGCGTCGGTATTCAGCCATTGTAGGGCTCTTCGCGTCCCATGCCCCTTCTAACTGTTGAACAACGAGGTCTGAATCGCCATAGCACAAAAGACGGCTAATGCCCAAATCCTTTGCGACGTGCAATCCATGCAACAGAGCCTCGTATTCTGCAACATTATTAGTGGCATTGAAGTGTATCTGCAAGACATAGCACATCTTGTCTCCTTTAGGGTTCTTCAGTACCACGCCAGCTCCCGATCCCTGCAACATTTTGGAGCCGTCAAAGTGCATAACCCAATATTCTTCGTCAGGGAGGGGAAGTTCATCCATTGCTTCGTCCAGTCTGCGATGAAATCAGCTAAAGACTGGGATTTGATGGCTGTACGTGGCTTGTACTGGATATCGAAGGCTGCCAATTCAATTCCCCACTTAGCCACACGTCCAGTGGCATCAGTGTTGTTTATAATGTCACCCAATGGCGCCTTACTGACTACCGTGATTGGGTGCTCTTGGAAATAATGGCGTAATTTTCTGGCTGCGAAGAAAACTCCATAAGCCAGCTTCTGATAGTGAGGGTATCGTTGTTTGGATTCGGAGAAGACTTCGCTGATATAATATACCGGCCTTTGTTCCGGTAGCTCCTTTCCTTCTTCCTTTCGTTCAACAACAACCACTGCACTAATAACTAGGTTGGTAGCCGCCATGTAAAGTAGCATCGGCTCTTGTGGTAGAGGAGACGCTAATATTGGTGCTGAAACTAAGGCGTCTTTTAACTGTGCTAAGGCTGCATCTGCCTCTTCAGTCCAGACGAACGTCTTAGTTTTCTTCAACAACCTGTATAGGGGTAAAGCTTTATCCCCAAGCCTACTAATAAATCGGCTTACAGCTGCTGCAGATCCTGTGAGCCTTTGACATCTTTAAGACAAGTAGGCTTTTTGATGTCCATGATAGCTCGAATCTTTTCTGGGTTAACCTCAAGACCTCTTTCTGAAACAATGAAGCCTAAAAGTTTTCCTGCTGGGACGCCAAAAAAGCATTTTCCCGGATTTAGCTTCATGTTATATTTTCTTAAGTTATCAAAGGTTTCTTGAAGGTCAACGATGAGATCGCCGCGTTTTCGCGACATAACGGCAATGTCATCGACATAAGCGTGAACATTGCGGCCTATTTGATCGTGTAGGCAACGTTGTATGCACCGTTGGTACGTTGAGCCAGCGTTTTTAAGCCCGAAAGGCATAGTTATGTAGCAAAACGTTCCGAAAGGTGTGATGAAGGAAGTCTTAATTTGGTCAGACTCCTTCATCTTAATTTGGTGGTAGCCAGAGTAAGCGTCCAAAAAGCATAGTAATTCAGAACCTGATACAGCATCTACGACCTGATCAATTCGCGGCAATGCGAAGGGGTCTTTAGGACAGGCTTTGTTTAAGCCGGTGAAATCTATGCACATGCGCAAGTCTTTCACGTCCTTCTTAGGTACTAATACAGGATTTGCTAGCCAATCTGTGTGGATAACCTCTCTAATGAAATTAGCGGCACTAAGCCGAGCTACCTCTTTTCCTATTGCTTTCTTCTTCTCTGGACCGAAGCGACGAAGACCTTGTTTTACTGGCTTGGCACCTTTGGCGACATTAAGGCTGTGCTCGGCAAGTTCCCGGGGTACTCCTGGCATGTCTGATGGTGACCATGCAAAAATATCCCGTTGCTCACGGAGGAACTTGACGAGCGCGCCTTCCTATGCGTCACTGAGGTCCGCGCCTATGTTCGTCGTCTTGCTTGCATCGGCGTTGTCCAGCACGATCTTCTTCGAGTTTGAGCTGGCCTTGAAAGTGACATCCGAGGCGCAAGGAGGCTTCTTACCATCCGGCATTTCATTGGTGTTAACTTCTTTCTTGTACTGCTCCAGCTCTTCCTTGCTGATGACTGCTTCTGCTAAGACGGCGTTTCCTGCTTCGCATTCCTTCGCCTTCTTGAAGTCGCCATTGACCGTGATGACGCCGTTTGGTCCAGGTATTTTGAGCTTGCTGTAGATGTAACACGGGCGTGCCATGAATTTGGCAAAGGCTGGGCGGCCAAAGATTGCGTGATACGCACTTTTGAATTCCACCACCTCAAAGGCAACTTCCTCAGTCCTATAGTTTGTTTCGTCACCAAAGGTGACGTCTAAGACGATTGTTCCCATAGAACTGGCCTGCCTGCCTGGCACTATGCCGTGAAACTTGACTGTGCTATGTTTTAGCTGTGTCTCAGAAAGGCGCATGCGCTTTAAGGTTTCAAGATAGAGGATGTTGATGCTACTCCCTCCATCCATAAGCACCTTAGAAAGCCTGCATTGCTGCACAATTGGGTTTACAACGAGCGCGTAATTCCCTGGGTTCTGTGGAATATGATCAGGATGATCGTGCGGTCCCATGTAATGGGTGCTCGGACCAGTTGAGATACTGGGGAACCGCTGGCATAGTGGCATTGAGTTCCCTCCAGGCTGCCTTTTCCTTTTTGGCCGAAGGAGTGGCAAGGAAAGTAACAAGGCTTGTTTCGACCCTTGGAAACTTGTTGCTCCTCTTGTGCTTTGGCTCCTGATCTTCCGGCTCCGAAGCACTTTCCTCGTTGTCCTTCTGCTCTTTTTGTCTTTACGGTTCTTGCGCTTGAACTGTTTTGCCTTGAAGCCAGCGTCGGATCCTTCTTGATATCATCGTTAAGGCGGCACTGCCTGTTGGTATGGGTGCATTTGCCAAGCTTGCTATGATGGGCACAAGGTTCATCTTTGATGTCGTCATAGGTGATTTTAATGGGTCTTGACCCTTGACTGTCATCGCCTTCTTCTGCCATCTGCTAGCCCCGCTCTGGCCACCCTTCTTATTGGCAAAGGCTACCTCCTTTGATGGTCCTGGCGCATCGTTGGCTTCCTTCTTTTTCCGGCTTTGATTGTTGTTTCGCTTTTCCGGGTTAACAGCTATGTCCATGCGCAGATCGCCGTCGTCAGCTCGAGCGTCGTCTTCTGCTGCAGCGTAATTGTTCGCGCTGTCTAAGAGCTCGCCGAGGTGTTTGATGTTTTGGCTGGCTAACATATATCTCATCATGTTGCCTTTCTTCAGGCTGTTCATAAAAGCATGTATGGCCTGGATCTCAGAAACGTCTTCACATGCATTCTTTGTCTCTGTCCATCGAGCTATGAAAGCTCTGCTTGACTCCCCCTCCACTTGAGCGCACTTTAGTAGATCTGAGTAAGCCTTTGGACGTTTGTATGTGCATGAGAAGTGTTGCATGAATGTTTTCTGCATGTCTTGCCAATTGTGGATACTCTTTTCTGGCAAAGTGTCGATCCATAACCGGGCCGTTCCCTCCAACATGAGTGGAAGAAAACGTACAGCTGCGTTGTAATCACCGTCATTAATACCAACGGCGTGGATAATCAGGCAGCCATATGTCCGGTTTGTCAATGCCATTGTACTTGTCCACAATTTTCTTGACATTGCCTAGCGAGGATGGGAGTTGCACCTTGCGAATCGCCGGTCCAAAGCACACAGGGCCCAGGTAAGACTCCTCTTTGGCCGCTTTAATCTCATCGAGACGGATGCGGGCGTCTGAGATATGAGTGTTTTCCCTGGCTGGCCCTTTGTTGGATTGGCTACGCCTTGGCTCCTCCTGACGGCTTTGGCGATGAGGGGAGCGGGAGCGAGATCGCCTTTGAGGCGGATCTCTGTTGCCCCTGTTTCCTTCGTCTCTTGCCCGTGCTGCGGGCGGAGGTGGCATGTTAAGCCGGTCGCTCCCACGCCGTGCGTCCTTCCCCTTGTCTTGATCTCTTTCACGGCGAGGCGGATCATTCTTCTTATGGCGTGTGTTATCCTTTTGCCGGTGGTCGTCCTTGCCTTTGTCACTATGGCGGTTGGACCCAGTCTTTGACTCATCCCTGTGCTTGTCAGGAACTTTGTCCTTCCTGGGTTCCTTACCCTTATTGCCATGGCTACTGGAACCAGCTGGTTCCTCTGGATCCCACCGCCGGCAACGGCCGTCTTGCAAAGACGCGTGTCGTCCGCCAGTTTTGAGTTTGAGTCCGCCTTAGCCTGCTGCTCTACCGCCTTTTCGATGAGCATTTAGAATAATGGTGGCGCTCTTCAATTGGGACTGTTTCGTCTCCCATGATTTCCCTGGCCGCCTCTATTTTTGGCCGGGGTGGAGAAGAATATGACTCCATCAGGGTTAACTTGAAAGAGTATTTCTGCCAAGGCTTTAAAGACTTTTGGGCAGAAGGCTTCTCGAAGTTTCCCTGCAGATCCCGATGCAGAAGAGGGTCACGTATACTTCGTATTTTGCGGAATTTCTCAACATCGCGCTCACGCTGATACTCTTCCTCTTCTAGAGCCTTTCCAACTAGGATTAACTCTTTTTCCTTGTTCAGGAGGGACAACTTATACTTGATGTTGACTTCAGTCTCAGCCAGGAGCGCTTTCCGTCTTTCCTCAAGTTCAACCGCGGTTGGATTTGGTCCCAAAGGTGTTTTGAGAAGCTCCAATGCGCGCATGTGTTCCTCCTTTGACCGTTCCAGGTCTTCTTCAATAGGCGTAGCCGGGGAGGCCTTTGGGTCCAATACTCCTCTGGCTTTTCCGCCTTGTCACCAATGTGTTTGATGCTAGAGGAAACTTCAGCTCGTCTGGCTTAGCCGCGGCGCACCATCCTCACAGCTATCTGTGCCGGGAAAGTCATTAAGACTTCGTTTGGATCGGATGAGCCATAGCCGCGCGGCAACCTGTGCTGCAAAGTCTTCCTCCTTATTCATCGAGATCTGAATCTTCCGCCATTGGAGCGGTGCCATCAGATCCGGCTTCTGAGTCTGCTCCTGTCTGTAAGGCAGGTAATATTGACTCAGGGTCAGATTCGGCCGGCTTAGGGCCAGATGCGTCAATGACACCGACAAAGCGAGAGGCGGGCTCCATAAGCTCATAAGAGCTGGAGTCAGAATCGCTTTGGGTATCAGAGTCACTCAGATCGCGATAGACAAAGGCCTGATCCGATCTGTGTTGTTGCTCGATTGCATAATCGATGGGGTGGTGGGTGGGCCAAAAGGCGGCGGATCCCCTGGGGAATCCATACGCCTCAGCCGTAAAACCCATGAAGATGTTGATGGTGCCGAAGGGGACGACGAAGCTTGACACAGTGCGTCGTTTGCTGGGACGTAGGATCCGTCGTCTTCGATGCACCCAAAGTTGTTGATGATGCGGGCGCGACCAACCGCCATAGTCTTGCCGATCTCGCCCAATGCTCCCGCCTGAAACAAAACTCCCGACGCCTTGGGCCCCACGGTGGGCGCCAACTGTCGAGGTATTGGTAACGCGGAACTACTATATGGATTCATACGTACCGTAGAGGAGGTGGGGAAGAACGTAGAGGGTTCCAGTGACGGGATTGCACACACGATTTACCCAGCTTCGGATCTCACGACGGTGGCGAGATCCTACGTGCTGCTATAATTCACTCAAGGGAATATGTGTACAGGTTACAATGAGGTTGTATGCGTGCCCTAAGGCTGCTGGAAGGCTGGCTTATAAAGGCGCCAAGCCTTCCCCTACAAGGAAAGCCTTAACCGACCTAGATCATGAGTCCTAGACTAACACGGTAACAAACCCTAACTTGCTCCCTAAGGCGAACGCAGCCCTTCGTCTTGGACTTCACTAAGCCAGCCCAGGCTTATCCTTGCGCCTAAGCCCATGAGGCCTTCTCCATTAAGCCCTCCGGCTTTATCTGATGGGCCTCCTTGGTGGGCCAGGTTTTATCCACCGTGGCAGGTATACCCGTTCGGCATAACCTCCACATTACGGCTTCGGATTCGGCCGCGCCGCTCTGTCCGCGTGTACAAGGTGGTCCGCCTCACGGATCGCCGTTACTACTACGATGGCGTCGAGCAGACCTGCGAGGTTCTCACGTTAGGAGATGCCGCCGGGTGGAGGCAAACACAGTCACCCGACAGTCCAGCCTCTCTCTGCTACTACCAGAGCTCCGTCGCGATCATGGTGCCCTGCACTTCTTGGTGTGGGGCCAGAACAACGTACTCTGCTTCGACCTCGAGAGCGAGGCGTGGAACAAGACGATCAAAGGCCCATATGGGAAGCCAACTTCCACGATCTGTCGGAGACGACGAGGAACGTCAATATTGCTGAGCTCAACGGCGTCTTGTGCATGGCTCAGACAAAGGTGCACACACCTGGCGGTTATTCATACACGGACGTATAGCTACTGAATGATTCTGACAACAGCATCTGGTCCAAGACATACACAGTTCACATGGCCATAGCCGTTGATCTTGTGAAACCTTTGAGGATGTTGCGTGATGGTGGGAAGCTACTCTTCTACTACAGCGAGGACAACTCACCGCCGGTGATGCAAATATACGATCCCCGTGACGAGACATGCTAGGACGTGGTGGGGACGACGGCCGGCTTAACTGGCACAATTGTTCTTTGCAACTTACGCTTGCCGCGTTTCTTCTCCACTTCCTCGTCAATTGTGTGATTTATGTAGTTGCATATTTTGCCGACTCACACCTGCTGCCAACCTAAGTATTTCGTCATTATTCTTTTTTTGCTTCATCTAACTTGAACGGTAAATGCTTTCAACATCCACCAACATTGTCATTATTCTCAATGAATGAGATAAGTGATTTCACAACCAACGTAGAACCTGCCGGCAAGCACTTGGTGCAAGACGCCACCGTGGTACAACAGAGGCAATGGTCAGTACACATCCATAGTGAAACCCTGCAGCTTCGCGACTTATAATTTAGCATGTTGTTTTGATGTGATCCAAATTTATATAAGATAAAGGCTAACTTCTGCCATAGCGAGGGAGGCCTGCTATGTGTACGGAAGGGGGTGTGGGGGGTGGCAACCCCGCGGTACGGTACACATCGTTGTCGAGTCGTACTGCAGCCGACTTAGAGTTTTACCACCATATATATCTTTTGTGAGCCGCTGGTTGGGATATGTCGTATGTTGTAAATCTCCAGCGTTTGTAACCTCACCCGATCATAGTGAAGATTTGCTGGCTGGCGCCCATGATTTTTTCTTTTCCATTGTTGGAACGGTTTTCCACGTTAAAATCTTGTGTCCCATTTGGTTTGATCTCTTTGTTCATCGTTTATAACATAGCAGTGGTCTTCTCCGTTCCTTGCCATGACCCGTACCTACCACGGAGCCATTACAGCTCACTAAGAGTGAAAAGTGGATTCCCTAATCATAATCATTTTCTTCTAATACTTACTCTGTTTTAAAGTACAAGGCACAGTACCTCTAAGATGCAACTTTGATTCCTTGTGTATTATACGGTTATATTAGAAACACTTATAGACAATACCTACCTCGAATAACTCATTGAAAATATTATCGGGAAGTTACCGCGGTAGAAACAGAAAAAACTCGCTAGGTTTGGACGGGTTGCGCATGCTCGGTCGGTTCTCATTGCCACTGCCACCTACCATCTAACGGTTCTCCGACACCTAAATGGGCAAAGAATATGATTGACAAGATCTTCCATGGATTCATCTAGAACAAGGAGATCCCAGAGCATGCCTATGCATGGTAGTCACTCTCTCGTCAATTGGAAGACTATATATGTGTCGCCCCAATAAACTAGGGGCTCTCGGTATCGTCGACATGGACAGATTTACCCGCACTCTTCGCCTTCGTAGGCCGTGTTACCAGTGGATCGACCCAGAGCAGTCCTTGATTGGGTTGTGCCTCTCGTGCTGAATCTGATAAGGAGTGATTACATGCCTCCACTACTGTCACACTAGAAGATGGGTGTATTCCTGGCCATGGTCTGGCATGAAAACTTGACCGGCTCCGGGCCGTTGTGCCTTCTTGCGCCCGAACTTTTCAACATAGCCCCGGAAAACACCACACAATCAAGGATGAGATGACTCGCGACAACTAGATTCTCGTGGTTGCCCACCTCAACAACCGCCTAAGTCCTGGACTTCTTAAACGTCCGTACAATAGTTAGCTAGGCAGTTTTGTCTCCTTCAACTCCAGCTTCCATCTCTTTGATATGGAGCGCTAGCGGCGACTCTTCCTCTTAGCCTACACCTCAACAACTTCTACATAAGAACTCAAAATATATGTTATTTTGTCACCAAAGTTTTAGAACAATGTCCAGATGCAAGAGAAACGAGATATAATGACTTTGAAAATCTTCGATGTAACTTCTAGTTGTATGGAGGATCTTTGTTGTCCACGTGATGTATTTTGGTTAATTCATCAAAAAAAAGTTGGATCTTTCTAAGAAAAGAATTGAGCACGTGTTTTCTAAAAAATTATGTATGTTGGAACCTAGATAGCTTTCCATATAAGGCCCAAACGAGTAAACAATGTACCCCTTTTTTGCAAGATGGATTTACTCCTTTTAGCCCAAAGGAAAAAACGACAGATGCAAATCTAGAGACCCAAACCACTTTGTCACTTTACAAATGTCTTTTCTCCATGTAGTTTTGTTTTAACCTAGTATCTCGAACCTTATAGTTTTTTTTTTTGTTTGAAAAAGGGCAAAAGGTTTGCCTTTTTATTGATATAGTAGGAGCACACATGGAGAGGCTGAAGCCAGAAAAAAACCTTCAGGGCACAACAAATAATTAAGAGATGATTTCCGCTAGATGTTTAACCCATGCTAGGATCTAGTTCTTTCTCTCGTCTTTAATCTTCTAAAAAAGGGCCAAAGGCATGGAGAATTTGTTTTTGAAAACCTTTGCATTTCGCACCTTCCATATCTCCCAAGCAACTAGTGTGATGGCCGACTTCAAACTTTTGGCTGATGGCGTTCGAGCAGAGGCTTGCCACAAAAGAAGGACCGTGGGTCTCCCGAGCCGAGACTATGTAGAAGTGTCGGGCTGGAAAGTCAGGGCGCTGCCGCCTGCCAAATGCGCTTAGAGTACCGACACTCAAAGAGAATGTGACGGGTTGTCACAGGCTAGCACCTGCAAAGCTGTCACTGAAGGCAGTGAGGCCAACCTCTGATGGCGATACGATCGGCTGTCCACAACCTGTTTTGGACCACAAGTCAGGCAAAGAAGCGGCATTTTGGGGGCGCCCAAACTTTCCACACAGTATTCTCGAAAGAGAATGCCGCATAAGCTGAGTATTTGCCACTTGCCGTGAGGGCCCAGGAGACAGTGTCTTCAGTATTTGTGATTAGCGCTACTACCCGAATGCAGTCCCACTGGTTGAGGAATTGCTCGATGTGCTCAGTTGTGAATGAATCGACGTTGATGTCTGCTATCCAAGTTTGAGAGGTTATGGCATCATGGATTCTCCTCTTTTGCTTGGGTGCCGCAAAGATCTTCGGTGCCACTGATTTAAGGGTGACCCCATTCAACCATGAGGAATTTCAGAAGGAGGCTTTCCTGCCATCACCCAGAACAGGTCCCTATCATGCTGATCATTTGGCGTTCCAGGCCCGCCCATGATTTGTCTGGTGCCGCCGACTCGAACCAAAGCCATCGAAGGCGTAGAGCCCTAGAAAGTTTTTCCAGGTCAAGAATCCGAGACCACCAAGCTTCTTGGGTCGACATACCTTCGTCCAGCTAACTTTGCACTTTCCGCCACTGAGGGTCTCGCTCCAAGGACAATGGTTCTTAGCTTTTTTGACCTATTGAAGGTAAATGATATACCGAACCAGTTTGGCCACTGGATGAGTTCTGCTAGATTATGGATTCGTAGTATGTAAGCTATTATGAAGCGGGGTCTGGACAGTGAAAGAAAGATGAGGTGCCGACAACAACCATAGCGCCTTGGTACCAGGCGCTATACTAGATAGGGTAAGGCGCTATGATGTTAGCCGCTGGGACCCACGACGCCACGCTGGCAGGAGTGTAGCGCATGGGCGCTAGGCGCTACGATGCAGAGCATAACGTCCCTATGTAGGGCGCTAACCGAAATAGTTATTCAGGTGAAATAGTTTTTGGTGAATGTTTATTTTGTTAAATAGTTTCGCGTCGTGGTTATTTTTGTTGTTTTTGCCCCCAACAAGCTGCTGGCTTGCTGGCAGGGCCAGGCCCACAGTGGTTCCAGGTGGTGCGGCCCGCACAGGGCCTATGAAATTTAGGGGTCCCAAATTTTTTATGCATATATATTTGTATAGCAGAAATTGGCCCATGTATCAGCCAAAAAGGCCCACTGGTGCTGGCGCGTCCGTCTCCATCGCGTGGCGTGGGCTGGACGTCTCCATCGCCTGGTGCGTCTGTCGATTCCTTTTCCTCGTATTTGATTGATTCGATTGTGCTAAAAAAAATCGGATCGATTCGATCGATCGATCGATTCCAGTCCCGTCTCCTCGCAAACGCGAAGCGATCCCAGCGCACAATATATTCAATTGTTAGGTAGAATTTATTTCATATACATTAAAGTTATTTATTAGTTCAAAAAATTTATGTAAGATAGGACCGTTTTAGATTTTTGCACAGCCCTGTATTTTGCCGGCCCGGCCCGGCCCTGCTTGCGGGAAGGAGTAGGTGGCTGACATGAGCAGCGGCTCCGCGCGAGTTTTGTGCATGGCGACGAACGCCGGCCTGGAGATGAGGCAATTCATCCTCTAGACACGCACGTGAATCTGCACACGAGCTTCACTGGCACCCAACAGGACAGTATTTCAGATATCACGGCGTCTGGTAACAACGACACTCAGCAAGGCTTTGGAGGGATAGATTGAAAGAGACCGTGTACGTCGTTGATTCAGTTTCTTTTTTTCTTCGATAAAGCGAGTTTTTATTACTTAAATAGTTTTAAGCATTACATCTGGCATCTGCACAACTAAGGTGCACACAGCCCCACAAGTTCACTCGTCTCGACATAACGATAAAAATAAAAGACGAATTACATATCATAATGAGAAATTGTAAGAACGCCTATGCTGGAGGAGGACATATCCGTAGATCATGTTGCCATCCATTGAGTGAGAACAGCTCCCTGGCCACGGTCTCCAAACACGCAGCCGCCTCGGAAACCAGGTCCCGATGCTCCACACGCTGAAGCGGCAGCCAAGAACGAATCACCGCCGTGCACCGGTAGATAACCTGCATAAAGGAAACAACTTTGTCATTGAAAACCTTGTCATTCCTATATAGCCGGAGCGACCAAATAACGGCAATCGCTCCCATCCTAATACGCATCTTGAACCTAGGATCCACACCATTCAACCAGCTCCCAAAAATATTCGAGACACTACGTGGAGGGTATAAGGTAGAGCCTATCTGGATGGCCGACCATATAGAAGAGGCAAACTTGCATTGAAAAAATAAGTGTTGTATAGTCTCGTCATGATGACAAAAGACACACTTTTTATTTCCATGCCAATTGCGTTTTGCAAGGATATTTTTTGTAAGAATTACTCCGCGACGAAGATACCATGCAAAAACCTCTGTTTTCAACGGGATCTTCATCGTCCAAATTTTATTATTATCTACCGGTATATCAGGTTGGATCAAGATTTTGTACATGGAGTCAACCGAGAACTTGCCATTCTGGTGAGATTCCATCGAAATCTATCTGGTCCTTGTGTGAGGTGGATAGAATCCAGCCGAGATAGCAAAGCATTCCAAGATGCTAGCTTAGGACCAAATAGGCTTCTTCTGAACGAAACATCAGGTGGAGAAGTTCTCAACACTTTAGCTAGTGTATCACCTTTATATCTCACAATGTCATACAAGGCTGGATATTGTTCGCGGAGTGGAGCTCGTCCGAGCCATTTATCCTCCCAGAACCTAATCTCAAATCCATCCTTAATAGAGAAAGACACATGTGGAAAGAATAATTTTTTCGTAGCCATCAGGCCAGCCCAAAAGTGCGAGTCTCCAGGTTTCCACACAACTTGGGAGACCGCTTTCGAGCCCACATACTTTCTTCTTAGGAGGGTTTGCCAAAGCCCATCTTCGGAAAGGAGATTAAATAACCATTTACCAAGTAGGGCTCTGTTCTTGATCTCAAGATCATGAATACCAAGCCCCCCTTGGTCTCTAGGTCGGCAAACCACACTCCATTTGGCTAGACGATATTTTCTTTTCTCACTATCCCCTTGCCAAAAGAATCTCGATCGGAAATAATCCAACCGTGTTATAACTCCTTTTGGTACTTGGAAGAATGATAACATATACAGTACCATGTTGGTTAGCACTGAATTGATGAGGACCAATCTTCCACCCAAGGATAATAATTTTCCTTTCCAACTATTTAACCGAACTTGCAATCTCTCCTCCACTAATTTCCACTCGGCATTTGTTAATCGCCGATAATGAATCGGGATGCCCAAATACTTAATCGGAAACTGTCCTTGTGCACAGCCGAATAAATCAGCATACAAGGATGCCTGGTTTTGAGCCTCACCAAAGCAGAATAATTCACTCTTATGAAAATTTATCTTAAGACCTGATAATTGCTCAAAAGCTGACAAAATCAGCTTAAGATTCCTAGCTTTCTCAATGTCATGATCCATAAAGCGGATTGTGTCGTCAGCGTATTGGAGAATGGATAATCCACCATCTACAAGATGTGGAATGACCCCTCAATCTGACCATCGGATTTTGCACGTCCGATCATGACTGCTACTATATTGAATAGTATAGGCGATAATGGGTCACCTTGTCTATGTCCTTTTTTGGTCTGAAAGTATTTGTCAACGTCATCATTGATTTTAATGGCTACACTTCCACCCGAAACGCAGCTATGAATTAACGCACGCCACTCATCAGAAAAACCTTTCATTTTGAGGGTCTGCTGAAGGAAGGACCATTTAACCTTATCATAAGCTTTTTCGAAATCAATTTTCGGGATCACCCCGTTCAACTTTTTGGCATGTAGTTCGTGAACCGTTTCATGCAAGATTACCACCCCATCTAGGATGTTGCGACCTTTCATAAAAGCGGTTTGAGAGGGACGTACTACATGGTCTGCCACATTGTTCAGCCTTAGCGTCGCAACCTTGGTGAAAATTTTAAAGCTAACATTAAGTAAGCAGATAGGTCTGTATTGTTGAATCATTTCTGCTTCATTAATCTTAGTTAATAAAATTATTTCACCAAAGTTCAGGCGAAACAAGTCAAGTTGTCCGTCATGAAGACAGCTGAACAATTCCATAAGATCTGGCTTGATAATGTCCCAGAAGTCCTGATTGAACTCCGTGGGGAAACCATCTGGGCCAGGGGCTTTGTTGTGTTCCATTTGGAAAACCGCCTTCCTTACTTCATCCTCCGAGTATGGAGCAGTAAGTAGGTTGTTTTCCTCAACTGAAACCTGGGGGATGTCGCTTGTTCTAGATTCATCCAAAGAGAAGTTTCCTTCCTCTGGTGCCCCGAACAAGCCTTTATAATAATTAGTAATGTACGACTTTAGCTGATCATGACCCTCAATCGTTCTGTCCTCATCTAAAAGAGAGTAACTACGTTTCTTCCGATGTCTGCCATTTGCAATACTGTGGAAGTATTTAGTATTAGAATCTCCTTCCAGGATGAACTGGGCTTTGGAACGTTGATACCATTTCAGCTCCTCTTCACGCAGAAGTTTCGCTATCTGCGCATTTGATTGGCTCTTAAGCTCAATCTCTTGTGCTGATAAAGGGCGAACCTCTGCTAACGCTTCAAGAACGTCAATAATAGAAGAGAGTCGTATTTTTTCTTTTTTAAGTAAGTCTGGTGTATGGCGTGCCCAACCCACAAGGTGTGTGCGAGTAGCACGAATTTTATTGTTCCACCTCTGAATCGGGTTAACACCTGCCACATGCCTTTCCCAAATTCGCTTGACCATGTCCTGAAACTCGTCTCGATGCAGCCACCCAAGTTCAAAGTTGAAACTGTGGTTACTCGGTAGTCTAGGCAAGCCAGTGGTCAGCAATATGGGAGCATGGTCTGACAAACCTTCGATACGTTCCATCGCCCATACCGAAACCATTGGAAATCTTGATTCCCAATCAGTGTTCATCAATACACGGTCTAGTTTCTCGTACGTAGGTTCTGGGAGGCTATTTGCCCAAGTAAACTGCATCCCTATCATCGACACCTCTTTCAAGTCCAAGCTTTCAATTACAGCGTTGAACAAGAGTGGCCAACGATCATCAAACCGACCTCTACTTTTCTTGAAAGGAAAACGAAGCAAGTTGAAGTCCCCCCAATAATAAATGGGTGCGGATTGTCCTTTGCTAAGTTTACCATCTCTCGCAGAAAAGCGGTTTTGAATTCTGCTTGGGCAGGACCATACACAGCGACAAGACTCCAAATGAAGTTATCAGCTTTATTCCGGATGTGCAATTTAATATGAAAATCGCCTTCCGAAACAGCCAACACATCCATGGTTTCCGTCTTTACACCAAGTAGAATACCGCCAGAGCGTCCATGAGGGGGACGAGAATGCCACTCAAAGTCAATACCGCCAGATAGGCGATTTAATTGGCTTTGCGAGAAGTCCCGTCTACCCGTCTCAGAAATAGCTAAGAAATCCAAATTATGATCCCGAACAGAATGAGAAAAATGCAAGTATTTAGCCAAGTCACCAAGACCTCTGCTATTTGCGAATAAGCCATTCATTGGGAAACTATATTGGATTTGGATATCTTAGACCGTTTCACGGACCTTTTGTTAGAGTTAGATTTAGATTTTCGTCCGGATGATTTTAACTCATACAATGAGCTCAACCCGTCGTCATCCAATCCTATCTCCAACACTTCACCAATTAGATGAGAAGCAAGCTGACCGTCAGAGTCATTCGCTTCTTCATCATCCAAATAGGTGGCGGTCAACTTGGTCGAAGCTTTCGGAATAACCGTTGAACGGTCAAATTCCATATGCCTCAAGACTCTAGTTGACACATCAATTTGATTCTGATTACTACCAAGTTTAATACCTACACTATTTAACTTTGCAGAAATTGACGGAGACGAAAAAGAAAGAAAAGACTTGGATGTCGAGTCGTTACCGAGTGAGTCCAAGTTTTGCGTCGCTTTACGACGCATTGCTCTCTTCAGAGAGTCCTCGTCCGTCGGGGTGGCACCATCCGCCATGGCCCCAAACCTCTCACTCCGCCGTGGAGGAGTGACAAGGGTCACAACGGGCGGTGGTGTACATGGCGAGGTAGAGTCGACATCGTCGGCCGCAGGAGACTCCAAGGGAGAAGCCGGGGTCAGTAATGTCGGCGTAGCAACTGACCCGGCCATCCCCAAGCTCCCGGCAGCACTCAGCTCCAGCGAAGGGGTCAGAGGTGATGGAGAGACCCCTCCCGCTGAACACGCATCTAGCCGAGCATCCTGGGGAGGCAGAGTTGACGTAGCAGCCTCCCCACGACTCGGCCCACCAGCAGCAGCAAGCACCGGCCCATCCAGGGCGAGGTCGCCAGCCCAGCTGGGCTGCTGCTCCTGACCTGCGCCGGAGCCCAGCCAGCTACAGCCCGTGCGGCAGATCCCGGCCCGCCAGCGCCATGCGAGGCCTTGAATTCGGCCTGCTTTGTCATGTAGCCCAGGACCATTCCACCCGCTGCAGAATTCAGCCCAACAGAATCTAGAGCAGCAGAAACAACCTCTTTTGACCCAGTTTCGGACGCACCAACAGGGAACACAGGACCTGGGCTGATGGGGCGCACCAAGGCAGGAGCGATCTTGCGGATACCATCGACAATAGCCCTTGCATGAGGAGATTTTGGACTATGGTTGTACGGTGTTATCGCCATCACCGCAACATGCTCTGAAGCCACTGTCTTGCCATGGTCCGCACCACCGGAAGATGGAGTAACATCCATCTCCATGTTGGTCACCTGTGAACCTTGAGTGCCATTCGACCCAAGGGAGGGTCCCAGGTCTCTCACATTTCCCCCAACGTCATCATCAGCATCATCCCCTTTGCGCCTCCAGAAAAAAGGAACAAAGTTGGCGTCTGGGGCAAAGTCTTGAGGCTCCCGTCGGAAGTAGAAAGCAAATTCCTTAAGTTTAACCACACAAGCCACTCCCACATAGCTACCCAACTCGCTGTCCACCCGCTTCTCCAGAACCTTGGAATCAATCATGCCGACCTTAAGCCGCACAATGCCACGGCTCCTGAGAGTAACCAGATCGACATCCAAAGTAGTCCCAATGAGAGAGCCCACAGCCCAAATACCCAGAAAGTGTCTCAACGTGTATGGAACTCCCTGAACATGTACCCAAACCTGCTCCAACACTCTCGTAGGAGCGATATCCTGAGTCTTCCATATCGAGATAGAAGCCTGAGACTGATATGCTGGAATACACAACTTGAGACCATCCATACGGCGTAGGTCCTCGAACGAAGGAAAACCTATCAGGAAAGCGTTCTCGCCATGGGGTAACGCCTCCCAAGTCCACGACGAACTCGAGGAGCACATCCTAGATATCAGACTCTGGATGGCCACCGCCGGAACAGCATCCCCAGTCACCGTAATCAAAGTTGTAGGAGAGCTCGCCGGTGCCAAGTGAGCCTTGTACACACTGTCGGGCAGCTGCATAAACGCTGTTTCATCTGTCCCATCACCTGATGTGAAAGCAACCGGCTTCGGGAGCTTGAGTGTAGGGCACCTGTGAGTCGGGTGAGCACCATTATCACATACAAGACAGTAATACTGGACCGGACAGTCCGCAGTAGCATGAGCATCGACGAAGCACTTCCGACACTTAGTTGCTTTCTTGGCCTTGGCTCCAGCCGTAGCCGCATCCCCCACCACAACCTCAGCCTCCGCCTGCGTCGCTGTCCCTATGTCACCACCGTGGATATTCACGATACGATCATTCAGTTTCTGTTACCATACGATCTCTTTCCACGAAGAATCAACGTATATTCTCTTCCAAAATCGTGGAGAACCCGGACTTGGTGTACGCGACGAATCGGAAGGTATGTATCCGTTGTGGCCGGCCGCTTATTCTAGGGCTTAAATGTCGATCTAGATATCTGGGTTCCACCAGTTTGGCATGTATTGCTTATATATCGCCGATGTACACGAGAAGCTAGGACGATATCTCCACCGATTCAGCATGCTGCCATGGCGTCGCCGCCGGATTCCCTCACCGTCACCTGAATGGGTCGGACGTGATCTTGGCTCTGCGCCATGATCAGCAGTCAAGAATCGGCCGAAGTCTCCGCCGATGTCTCGTCATCACGGGACGTCATCTTCGAGATCCTCTCGTGGCTGCCGGCCAAGTCGCTGGGCCGATGCCGGTGCGTGTCCAAGGAGTGGCGCGCTCTCATCTCTGACCACGCCTTTGTCGCCGCGCACAGGTTTCGCGCCGAGCCGCTACTCATTGCCATGTGTGCCTCTATGTCCGGTAATATCCTGCAGCTGATGGACACAGAGGGCACCGTTCGTGAGGGTGGTGGACGGCCTAGATGGGGTTCAAAGGTTCACTCCGAGGAAAGGGCCTTGGACGCTCCAAGCGAGCATGGGCGACCTAGCCTGCATCTCCGACGGCTATGACCACTCCGGTACTCTGATGGCGAATCTGGCCATCGGGAAGACGCTACTGGCTTGCTTCAAACCGGCCGAGGGTATGAACTATCTGTGCTTCGGTTTCGGACGCGCCGTGCAGTCGGGCTCACTCAAGGTCTTTCGTCTCGGCATCCATCTGTGGCGACTCCACACCCAAACCTGGGAGGTGCTCACTCTAGGAGACGGCGCCGAGTGGAGGCCGACGAAATCGCCCCCAACAAGGCTCTCTTGTCGGTATAGCAATACCTCCGGAGTCACGGTCAATGGTGCCTTGCATTTCTTGTCCGAGGACATGGGCGACGTGCTCTCCTTCGACCTCGATAACGAGAGGTGGAAGGTGATCCATGGACCACAAGGAGTCAAAGAGGCCAGTACCATATCTGACCTTGATGGCGCCTTGTGCATGGTTCAAAGGGTGCAGCGTGTGAGCAATGTATGGCTCCTGAGTGGTTCCGGCAAGAAATTTTGGATCAAAGCATACACGATCCCGGTCATCGATTTTGTGGTACCTTTGAGAGTGTTAGTTCTCGGTGGAGAGCTTCTATCTTACTACTATGACTACACAGGATACCCAGTGCTACAACTATATGATCCTCGATCAGGGAAATGCACAAACGTGAAGACGCCGACAAGCCTCGTGGGCAAAATCGGCCTTTGCGGTTCAAACTTGGATCCTAGATTTTGTGGCCGGTCCTACTTGAATGGTATGATTTTTTTTTTTGAAGTATCAGTTTGACAGACAAAACCAACAATTACGTTTTGTTACAAAGAACTTGGCAAGATCTAATTTTGTTTTTTTGCGGGGAATTACAGAGCCAAGGTATAATTGTAAAGCGCAACTTATAGGAATTCAAAGACGGATGCGAGCATTCCTTTTGGACAGGTGGGCAACGTTTGGTGGCATGAGTCAGGATGAAAATATATCCGAATCGATCTAGATATCTGGGTTCCACCCGTTTGGCATGTGTTCCTTATATATCGCCGATGTACATAAACGCCATCAACAACGGCTGGGCGAGAAGCTAGGACGATGTCTCCGCGGATTAATTTTGTTTGCTGCTGTCCCAGCTTGTTGTTTGTTCTGTGGCTCTCGTTGGTTGTATCGGGTGATTGCTATATTAATATAGCGGGGCGCAAGTCTATTTCGTCATAGTTTACTACTACCAGATATTCCGAGGCCCCGTTTGTTCTTTCGTTCATTAGTGTTCGATCGATTGAAGCTAGCTCGTGTTTTCCTCCCTTCCAATATCGATCAGCCAAATTTGGGTGTGCACGCTAAGCTGGCTCCAATGTTCAGATGAAGACCATCGTTGACACCAATGTTCAGAAGTTTAGCCAGCTTCTTTCTTTTATACGGAGTACGACTGTACGAGCCAACAGCGTCTGCAAAGACTGCAATTCTGTTTCCATGAAATATCCAGAAGCACGAGTCAGGATGGAACTCGGAGTCTCGGACGAATCGATCTAGAAATCTGGGTTCCACTTCCACCCGTTTGGCATGTATTCCTTATATATCTCCGATGCACATAAACTCCATCAACAACGGCTGGGCCAGAAGCTAGGACGATATCTCGGCGGATACTCCTGGTCGAGACTCGAGTCCGCACGCTGCCATGGCGTCGCCGTCGCCGCTAGGGATTCCACCACCAGCGCCTGAACGGCTCGGCGGTAATCTTCGCTCTGTCGCCGTGACCACGCATGCATCGGCCGAAATCACTGCCGATGTCTCGCCATCACGGGACGTCATCTTTGAGATCCTCTCGTGGCTGCCGACCAAGTCGCTGGGCCGATGCCGGTGCGTGTCTAAGGAGTGGCGCGCTCTCATCTCCGACCGGGCCTTCCTCGCCTCGCACACATCCCGCGCCGAGCCGCTCCTCGTCGCCATGTCGGGCTCCATGTGGAATAGTACCCTGCAGCTGATGGACACGGAGGGCACAGTCGTGAGGGGTGTGGAGGTCCTAGGTGGGGTTGTTTGCACGCTCCGGGCATGCCTCGGCGACCTAGCCTGCATCTCCTACGGCTACCACCAGTCTGGTATGCTGGTGGTTGATCTAGCCTCCGGGAAGACGCTAATCGAACCGGCCGAGCACGTCGTTGGTGCCGGAGTGTGGATGCACTATAAGTGCTTCGGCTTCGGACTTGCCGCGCAATCCATCTCGCTCAAGGTCTTCCGTCTCGGCAGACCTTATCATGGAGTCCCCACCTTAACCTGGGAGGTCCTCACGCTAGGAGACGGTGCCAAGTGGAGGCAGACGAAATCACCCCCAACAATGCTCTCTCTCCGGCATAGCCATAGCTCCGGAATCGCGGTCAATGGGGCCTTGCATTTCTTGTCCGAGGACAAGTGCGACGTGCTCTCCTTCGACCTTGAATATGAGAAGTGGAAGTTGATCCATGGACCACAAGGAGGCATGGAGGCCATAACCATAGCTGACCTTAATGGCGCCCTGTGCATGGTCCAAAGGGTGCACCGTGTGATCGATATATGGCTACTGAGTGATTCCGACAAGAACATTTGGACCAAAGCGTACACGATGCCGGTGCCGGTATGCAGCTTTGAGATGCCTTTGAGATTGTTAAGTCTCGGTAGGGAGCTGCTCTTCTGCCGCTATGACTACACAGGAAACCTAGTGTTAGAAGTATATAATCCTGGTTTGGGGCATTGCACAATGGTGAGGACACCAACCAACCTCAGCGGCAAAATCGGCCTTTGTAGTTCAAACTTGGATCCTAGATTTTGTGGCCTGTCCTAGTTGAATCATCTGAATGTTTCTTCAAGTATCATTTTGATGGACAAAGCAAACAATTGCGTTTTTTACATGAACAATTACGTTTTGTTAGAAAGAAGCGGGCAAGGTGTGACTGTAAACGCCAATTCTCAATTATGACTCCTTAATTAATACTCAAAATCTACATATGAGAGTAACTGCAAAGTGGTGTCCCTTTTATGGGTTAGCTTGAATTACTGTTGTTTGGCTTCATGGTATAAATAAACCGTTCATCGTGCTCAAACCTGCTTGTGCCGCTACAGCTTTGCAACGCTTAATGCTGTATATACATGGCTTCTTCTTGGTTCGCTCTGACCTGTAGAAAGCAAAGAGTTGATTTGGCAGACCTCCATCAGTCGTCCATGGTCTAGGCACCTTTATCCTGAAAGATTCAAGTCTTAACCAAGGGTTGTGACAATCCCAGCAATATTGGCGAAGTGAATCAGTAGGGTTTACGCCTGAAGACTAAGGTGCGGTTCATGCTTGATATGCAATCCAATCAGCGTGGCAACACAGTACAAGGTAATGGAGGGAACACAGACTATTGAAACAGTTTATATGGTTACACAAAATCCCACCGCTATGTTCTGCGCAAATGTTAATCCAGAGTTGCATTGCAAGGCCTAGGTGACCTCAAAACAAGAGGGGCGAGACTGGTGCTAAACTAATATTCAAAGATCATCCTTGACAGCAATGTTCAGAAGTTTAGCCAGCTTCCCGCTTTCGTATGCGTCAACTGTATCTGCGTTTTTCCAATATAAGTACGAGTCAGGGTATAAAGTGAGTTCTTTGAAATCATTGTTGTAACTGATCTGTGTACCAAAACACTACATACCATCAGAGCCTCCCAAGTGCTTTCCACGGACAAAAACTTGAGGGACAGTACGTCTGCCAACCATGTCAGCTAAGGCATCCTGAATTTCCCCACCATCCTCTGCATCACAACCAGAATAAATGTTTCCTCGTAGCAATTTAATAAAACTGTCGGTAATTTACTACAATTGTCAGGCCTCAGGTATAAGAACAATTTACCAAAAAAAAGGAATGGTGGTAGAGACTAATTAAATCTGATGTACCTGATCACTTTGCCACTGTGTAAATGAGAACAGAAGTATGCGGGAAATTGATGTATAAAGCCGTTAGGCCTTACTTATTTCATCACTTTACCAATGTCTTTGTCCAGGTAGCTATTTTTTCAACCTATTATTTGGAACCATATAGTTGCAATGTGTTTTTCTAGAGAATGCGCAAAATGCTTTTGTGCATCTTTTCATTAAGAGGAGAAGCGGGTTGTAGTCATAAGAGAATAGCAGCACGGCAAACATATGTTCACTACACCATAAGTACAAAAAAAACTATTCCATCACGTGCTATTGAATAGTAATCTGAGTCCTGTTTCAATATGTGAAAAGATTCTAAAAGATCTATTCAATAGATGCTAGTTCAATGGAACTTTCCCTAGGGGGAAAACATGGCTGAATGCTAAAGACATGCACATCAACATTACTAGATTATGAGAACAAAAATACATAACTAACTGTGCTTTTGAAGTAGAGGATATAACACTACATATCGAAGACAACACACTTATGACATATGGCGAGCTAATAAATACAATATAAACATGCATGTATTAACAAACCTCTCTGATCGAGCTCAACGACATACGGATCCTTCTTTAGTTCAAGCTCCTTGAACACAGCCTTCGCCCTTCTACAATATCTGCAAAAAATTGAGTACTTAAGCATAGAGTTTCTTCTGACAGTACGACAACAATGAAATGTGTAAGCTTTCAGTAGTTGGGTTTTGCAACTGTGGGCATTACCATCATAATTCATTATTCTCGCTCAAAATAATTATAACTTGATGACTTACATCAATTTCTTCCCATTCATATCACCTGACCTTATCAGTACTTAAATATTCAGCTTCATACTGACATTTGAGTTAAGCTTTCTTACATTATACTTGCAGAATTCTGGTGAGGTAATCAGACTCAAGAGTAAACTGACAAATCCATCATGCTGACCAGATAGAGTGTTCTCAAATAAAAGTTGATGGCCAGATTCTACTACATCGTCTAATGTATATGACAGGAAACAGAATCTTGATTAGATTGACTATCAGAACAGGCATAATATTTTTTTTCATAGAACAAGCAGAGTAAAAGTAACAGTAACTTCTCTTATCACCTAGTGCATCAAGAATTGTGAGCAAATACACACTTCGATCACCAACACCAAGCAAGGCCAGATGGCCACGGTACCACCCCAATGTTCAGTTCAGTAACGATTAGCTGTTGTCTCAAACTTGGTACGGTTCAATTCTGGTTTCCGCTATGTGCAAAGCAGACTAGCACTTGGGATCTCGTTCCACAGTTCATATGATTCCAATTCTTATTTTACTACAAAACAAAAACGAAAATCGACCGCTCTACAGGTGTAGGATCATGCAAAGGAAAATCGATTTTCTCGGTTCCCTAACCAGATAATTTATATCTGACCGACCCAACCGGCCAAATCACGAAGCAAGCCCCCCATACGATCTATAGCGCCACGATCAGATCAGCGCGACCCGGCGGTACCGGAGCAACGACGGCGCAAACAGGCAGAGGAGCTCATTGATCACCTTGGACTTCTTGAGCTTCCTCTCAAAGGAAGATCGTACACTTGGTCTAACATGCAGCAGGACCCCCTCTTGGAGCAACTTGACTGGTTCTTCACTACCTCAAATTGGATCTCCACCTACCCAAACACAATGGTTCACCCTCTTGCCAAACCGACGTCAGATCATGTCCCATTGGTTGTGTCCATTGATACTGTGATCCCAAAGGCAAACATTTTTAGATTCGAGAATTTCTGGGTGGATCAGCCGGGTTTCTTTGATTGTGTTAAAGAAGTCTGGGATAAACCTGTTAGATCTCGGTCATCTGCTGCGATACTTATGGAAAAACTGAAAGCCTTGCGATATGCTCTGAAAAAGTGGAAGATGTTACGGGCAGTAGGACTTGGAGAAGATGACGACGTCGTGGGCCTTGACGGTGGATTTGACGAAGGACGCCGGCTTGGACGCCGAGGCGGATCCGAAGGCCGCGAGGGCGATAAAGGCGGCGGCCGCCGCCGCCACGCCGAACCGCCGGACCTTCGACATCGCGTTGCGCCGCCGGCGAGGTCGAGATGCGGAGAGTAGAAGACGGCGAGGAGCGTTTTGGGGGAGAGCTTACCGGTGGTCTGACGAGTTGCCCAGGTGTGTGGGCGGTTTTCCTCAGGCTGTTGTTCGTCGTTCAGCTCACGTTGACGTAATATGCAAATACGTATTGCTGTCTGGTTCGTGTAAACCTAAGCTTATGCGTCTTCAATGGTTTGTCAAATCCTTCGAGGGGCAAAGGCTGGCTGGAGATGTGAATTTACTTTCATCTCATGATTGTAAAAACTGAAGTACATAAAAAATGGCCTATGAAAAAAAATGCAGAAAGGGGCCCTGTCATAAAACAAACACCGAACAGTATAACGAGATCCTTGAAATGCCATTCATCTTTAACTTTCATACCGTGTCGATGGCGCGCCGCCGCTGCCACTCCTCCCAGAGCCGATTTGACGTTGTTGGTTGCGGACGGAAAGTCGCCGAACGGGTCAAGAAGACCACATTCATCCGAAAGCCAAAGAAGAATGATGAACTATCAATGAACCTCCATGATGACCAAAGAACACCACCGCCAGAAGAAGTACTCGAGAACCACACCACTCCCACAAATTTCTCGACGTCGCCGCCGAGATGGGGCTGAATCCGGGGCGACTTAATTGGAAGAGGCGCCACCGCCACAACCTGAGCACCGCCCCACCAAACGTTAACCCTAAAACCAGGGGAATGGAGCCCTCCCGCCGACAGGGGCCGAGATCCGCCCAACCTCTATGGCCCGAAGGCCACATGAGCGAGGCAGAGCGGCAGCGACGCCGACGGAGGTGGAGGATCCCTAATCGCCCTCGCAGACTCTCTTGGGCGAAGGGGTACACGGGCGACGGGAAGTTTTGGCCTATGAAAATTAGCGTGAAGCAAGGTATATCCTCCAATTTGGATGCTAGAAACGCAGAGCTCTTCCACGGCATCGACCAACCAAGCTCGACCACGATTAGGACCATCATATCTAACCTCACGCTTTGGTTTCACCACTCCCAAAAAATAGATCAAAGGTTGGCCGCCGATATGTGGCGTCCAAAACCTTTGTAATTTGTACCACTTCAAGTGTAAGTAAACTAGAACACGCTTTGCAGCGGTATCTCTTAAGAAATTTAATTAAACGCATGAAACTTGAAGTTGACAAAGGAAATATGCAAAAATTTAGTTAATCATAGTAGTCAAGAGGCTAAAAAATTTAGACATCGAATCGATATGTGGTTTATACTTTAAAGATCGTTATGATTTAGGGGTGTCGATCTGATTGATATAGATAAGATAAAAACAACGGATTGAAGAAATGGATATTGTGGATGGCTTGCATATAGATGACATGCACACGCATAATGTTTCTAGAAACTATTTGAGTGAATTCATATAGAGGATCCATAATTTCGAAGAGCAACTATATGATTTTCATCATTGTTTCTAGAAACTTTTTGAGTGAATTCATATAGAGGATCCCATAATTTCGAAGAGCAACTATATGATTTTCGTCATTGAAAATAATTGGCAACAACTTCATTGGTGAAAGTAATTTCGGTGTTCTACTTGCGCATGATTTTCTTGTGGAACTACACAGCGACATGGTGTGATCTTATCATTCGAGAATTCAAAAATGATGCGGACAATTTGATGGGCTACAAAATTATGTGCATGTTTGCATGTAGAGATAAAAGATAATTAATAAATGTTAGTGGGATGACATCGACAAATGATTGGCTAAAAGAGCACGTGATGTGGATAGCTTGCATGTGGATATAGAAAAATATTAATTACACTTAGTGGAGTTTTGCTTTATTAGGAGTATAGATTCGGGTGGAGATTCTCTCACCTCCTCCTCCTATCCTCCGGCCTCAAAAAGATAGTTGGGTGGTTTCATTAGTTTCATTGTTGATGTTTGCCTACATTTTTTTTATAAACCAATCATGAGGCGGACAACGCCGGGTTTAGTCCGATGGCTAATTCCTATGCACGTAGTGGGCTGGCGTACCAATAGTCACCCTAAAAATGTCTAGCTCTCACATGAACCATTTATCTAAACTCCATTAGGTGGCTTAGATATGCCTCCTTTCCGAAATGAAACAAGCAAAGAAAATAGTAGCCTTTAACTTGGTTTAGTGGCTATTGTGAGAGGAGAGAACAATGCAAAACACTACAACCTAAGACAAGTTTAACAGCCCGATGTAGCCTCGATCCATCATGGCATTTGGTAGCTTCGTAAATAATGTGGAAAAGTTGAAAAAGATCAAAGGCAACAAGGGTGACACCAAGAAGAAGGCGATCGAGGTTGCATAACAGATGGTTCTCTGGTGTTTTAGCTATCGGCTAGGATTTATTTATGGTTGATCGCGTTTTCGACTTGTTTTCATCATGTTGCAGTAAGTCAATGGAGATACTTTTGCTATCTTGCGACCCATGTGCGGGGAGTTTGCAAAAGTGTGGTGTTGTCGGTTTTTAGGTTTGCATTTGTGGTCTTGTGGTTCGGGTTTTGGGAGTAGTCCCCATGTCATGTGGGGTTCTGATTGTCGTGTTGTTTGTGGGTGTAGCTCTACCTTTTGCTTATGTTAGTTGTTGTTCATGCCAAACTTGCAGCTTGCTGTCAATGTGTCTGCTCATGTAATTTTCTAGAGGTTCTAGAGAAAAACTTGTTGAACGCATTATTGATTGTAGTGAAAGAAGTGGATCAGTTAATAGCTTGGTTTTTTTTTCTCATTTTGATGAGGTTTTTCTATGTAAAATACATTTGTCCGAGTGAGCATGTTATTGTGTTATATATTTGTTGCTTATGTGTTCATTGAAGCTATGCTGCTAAGAGATTAATTGGTGCATTGTTGCTACCTTTTTCCCTACAGTACGGAAAAAAACAGCAACAAGATGAACTCCCTTAATCTATACAACAGTTTTGGTGGTCGGCGATTCTTCGTGTAAAGTAAAGAAATAAGATGAAAAGATAAGATCTTCAATCTTGGCTTGAGAAAAAACGAAGCCAGTCAAGAACACAACACAACTTATCCTCAAAAAAAAAAAGAACACAACACAACACAACTTTCTGCTCAATACCCCCACAAAGTTCTTGCTACTCAATTTCGCTTCACGTTAAAATTTTCGTCACCCTACCTCTAGGTGGGTAATCACACAAAATAGTCCAATTTCCTCCACTTTGCCACCTATATCGGTTCAAACACATATGAAAACGTGTTGAACAGTAGAAGTTTCCATTTACATGTATCATCTGCGTTCCCACGAGCTGGGGTTGGGCTGCAAGACGAGGGACGCGTAGATGAGCTCGTTCCAGGCGTCAGGCACGCCGGGGAGGCACCAGTGGCTGCAGTCCTGCTTCCTCCTGGACACCTTCCTCCTCCTCTCCGGCGCCATGCCGTACACCGACGGGTGACCGTCCTTGCGGAAGCTGGTCAGCCTCGTCACGTTCAACAGCCGCACCGGGAACCGCATCCCCCGATCACCTCCTCCGCGATCCTCATTTTCTCCGGGTAGCTGTCCACGACGGCGCCCCTGAACGCCGGCTCCGTCTCCCCGCTGCACGACCCGCCCGAGTCCCACTCCCCTCCCCTGCATCGATCCAATGCAAGAAGTACTCGTCAGGCTATAGCTCGAACTGAATCAGTGTACCATGTGTAATTATCTGTGATCGATCAGTTAATCAGACATCAGTGCCTGAAGTGCGCGGTGGAGTATCCGCGGTAGAAAACGACGCTCTTCTTGGGGTCCATGTTCTTGTCGACCCACTGCGCCCATGTCTTGAGGGCTCGCCGGTAGGCCTCCCTCGAGTCGAACTGCGGGTACAGCTTATCCCCTTCCTTGTAATAGTTCTTGCTGCACATACGTTGATACGTACATTGTTCATATGTTCTATCGATCATTTGAAGCTGCCGGGAGCAAATCGAAGGGCAGAGAACGTGGGAAGCGTACCCCCTGGCCGTCTTGCCGTGAGTCCACCAGTGGCCGGTGTTGAAGACGAGGACGTCAGCCTTCTTCCACCGGCCGGCCGTCTTGTCCACGCGGTCGATCTGGAGGATCGGATTCGAGTTCCCCTGCCGGTTCAGCCGCACCCCTTCCCGGGCCAGGAAATGCGACCGCACGAACTCCACCGTGCAGTCATAATCCTACAACGTACGATTTATCCATCAATTGCTCAACTTCGATCCATTAATGGCGCTTGCTTGCTAGATTTACCGGGAACCTGAAGACGAAGTAGCCGCGTCCCTTGGAGATGCGATACCCGTGCGTCTCGAACACCCTGGACTTGTCGGGGAGCGCGGTGCGGAGGATGCAGAGCATGGACTCGAACTGGTTCCGGTTCATGGAGTCGCCGACGAGCATCAGGCGCCGCCCCCGCAGCCTCGACAGGAGGTCTGTCGCGTTGAACCTGGGGAGGCGGCACGCGCGGGGCGCCCAGCGCCACCGCGTGTACCCCGCGTCGGGGCGCCCGTTGGACGCGCACGCGTACGCCTCGTCCACGTACGGGCACGTGCCCGGCTCGTACAGCGGCCGCGCCGGCTCCTCGTCGTCGTCGGCCCGGACCCACATCCCGTCGAAGATGTCGCACCGCTCAGGTGTCGCGTCTCTGGCGGCCTTGGGCGGCGGTGGTGGAGACGCCGCTTTTGTTGCCGGCGGTGGCAGTGGTGGAGAAAGAGATGACGTAGTCGATTGTGGCAGCGGCGGTGGCGTACGTGTCGTTGGTGGAGGCGGCGGCGGTGGTGATGGAACGGCGATGTGAATGGACGGGAGCCAGGTGAGGCGGTGGGAGGAGAGAGGGTGCGGGAGGAGTCGGAGGGGCGGAGGAGGAGGATGGGGAGGGTGAGCGGGAGGAGGAAGGGGACGGAGACGAAGGCGACGAGCGGGAGGGCCAGGCGCCACGAGAGAGGCGGCGCGGACGGCATCGATCGATGAAAGCAGGCTCACTCACCGGAGTGGTGTGACTGTGGGCTGTGGCGGTGTGATGCGAAGGTGGCGGTGGATCCGGCGGCGACGGACGTGGCGGGAAGCGCGCGCGCGTCAGTTGCCCGGCCCCTCTGTACATCGTGTCACTCTCTGGTCATGGAATAAGAAGTTTTTTTTTTTGAACAGGATGGAATAAGAAGTTCAAAGCTCGGAACCAAGAAAGGCCGAGTAAAGTGGACCCATCAATCTTAAGACAGGCCGAGCTGGCACGACAAAAGAGGCATTGGCACGACCAAAGTGGAAGCAGAATAGCACTCGAACAAAAAGAATGGAAGCACCGAAGCAGAATAGGATCACGAGAGGAAATCAGGAAACTGTACGAACAACCATCTATTGATGTTGATTTTGAACAAAACATACGGGCTTGTTACGTAGAACACCACATATTAGTATAAACAGTTACAGTTAGGTATAATCTAGCATTTGTGTATGTTGATATGACTCGATGGATGGGCCCCGCTTGTAAGTGTGTGCGCGGCAAAAACCGGCCCTGTCAGCCAGCGGGTCAAGACTGAATAATTTTTTGTTGACTTATTCAAATGTTTGACACAAAATTCAACATATTCAAAAAATCCAGTAACACCTGTATCCAATACTACTCTTAGAAAATGCAGCTTATTTTGAACCAACGGTTTGATAGACAGTAAATGTTTTAGTCGTTTAATTCAAATTTTGGCTCAAATTTCAACATTTTAAAAAAAATGTTACAAAAACTAGTAAACCATAAATGTGCCAATACTAATTAAAGAAAATCTTTACTCATTTGGACCATAGGTTTCGAATATATTGATAGTTTTAGTTGGGCAACTGATTTGACCAATTTTCTTTGCCACTAGCTTGCGCACTTACAAGCAATACCCACATGTCGAAGTCAATGTACATTAGACGTATCCCCAACAATCACACTAATATAGGATGTTCTACGCAACAAACCCGTAGAGTAGGTGTTTAGTTCAAAATCATCACAAAATATGTGGTGGTTTGTGCAATTATGTCGGATCATGATGATCAAACTTCAGCTGTTGTGAAATGTGGTATTGTGAAACAAGCGGACTTGATGGATGTTGCGGAGTCAGCTATGTTGGGAACTAATTATTCATAGATCCCACGCGGACGAGGTGAGTCCGCGTGCCAAGTAAAGCTGCTCAGCGTGCCATGTTGCATTTCGATTTTGTCCGTGGCATCAGTAGTGTGTCCATGTCTCACGTGCATGTGGTATTTCGGCTATGTTGCGGCACAGTTGATTCTGAGGTTTGTGATCCCGACATAATGGCCTTTTCACTTTGTCTCAGTTGCTTGTCGTCCATTTATGAAGGCGTAGACTTTGGTCTTAGCTGGTCGAAGATCTCCGTCTACTATGTTGGAGATTTTCACGCAATGTGTCCACCGTAGTTTTTTTTTATCTCTTTGGTATTTATGGCGCGTCCGTGTTTGGAACTTCCCCTTATGATTCTTATGGCGCATCCAAACAATTTATATGGTATAATCTCGTGTTTTCTGTTTTTGGGTGATTTATTATGACATGATATCTCTTTTTTTAACATGATCCGATATATAAAAAGGAATCTCAGTACAACTTACAGACAGGTCCAGAAGGAACCAGAAATTACAACGAGACCCAGCAAATTGCACTAAACACCCCGAGCCACCTGGAAGAAACACAATCGGATCCACCCGTCGCCCCAAACACCTCAGTCTCCGCCGGAGCCGCCGTACCGCCATTCCCGGGAAGAAAGCACCTCCACATGATGTAGTCGACTGCAAATCCGGCCGCCGCGACGCGACGGACACCCAGCTCGATGAACGTACACAGCCAAAGCACTCGCTTCCTCAAACCACCCATCTTCCCGCCGCCTCCGCATCGACCAGGCCAGCCACGAAGAACACCCAGTCTCCAGACAACCACTCCCCTCGCCCCCACGGCCGGCCGGAGCAGAATCATCAAGGAAGACCACCACCTCCACCAACAACAAAACCAGGACGCCAACAACCACCGAGCTCTCCCCTCGCCGCCACGGCCGGCCAGAGAAGCAAGGACAGAGAAGCGTACCTGACGAACCACACACCACCTCACGGGCCGCACGTCGCCCCTGAAGAAGAAGACGACGCGATGGCGACCGACCGGAAGGACAAGAACTCCAAGATGCACAATAGCCCAAGTCGCCATGACGGCGCCAGCACCGAGTACACAAACTCCACCTCCCTCCCGGCGAGTGCGCCGCCGGACCGGAGAAAGAAAGTGGAGGATTTATTCTTCACCAACGCCTTCATCGCCACCGGAGCGACGCCGACGAGGAAGACAGAAACTAGAACTAACTAGACCTAAACTACTTCCGCACGACGAGATCCGACGATTCCCCCCACCTCATGACGCACGGCGGCGCCGGAGGCGGAGGGAACCAGCGAACTCGCCGGCGGCACTCAAGATCGCCTTTTCCTCCGCCTTTTACTGTAGCAAGGAAGGGGAAAGCGAGACGGCACTCACCTACTCTTACCAACTACTAATTGCTATGACATGATATCTCAATCATAAGTTTTTCCTATTAATGTATTTTTCAAAATCAAAGAGTCTCTTAGTTGACTTGTGAGTTTGCAATGCTTTCTTCACTTTTTTGGGCCAAATGATTTCTTCACTTAGAACATTGCGTTTTTTTTTGAGTTTGGAACCTTGTGTTTGTTTCGTTCTTTTAAGCTGGAGGGTTCCATGAGACAATAATGTTACGAGTGGGGATTTTTGGCTCCTGGGCAACGGTGATCCTGCCACTTTAAATAATTTGAAAATCATATTTACGAGTTTAAAAAAAAACTGAAGAAAAAAAAAGAATGTAGCCAACGGTGTATCCCACAAACGTGCAAAAACTAAATTTAAAATACTTTGCATTGAGCTACACAAAAATGACAAAAGGTGTAGATTTGGGTATGCATAGTTTTACATCTCTAAATTTTAACATATTTGTCATTTTTATGTAGCTCATAATACAAAGTATTTAAAATTGATATTTTACAAGTTTGTGGGATACACCATTAGCTATATCCAGACTTTTTTCATGATTTTGGAAAGTCGAAAATATGATTTTCGAATTTTTTTAAGTGACAGGAGCCAGTGGCGAAGCTACAAAATTTTGCCCACTGGGTTCAATACTTTGTTAATGATGAAGTATTTCACTAATAATCAGTAGAATAGACTAGACGGATGAAGGATTTACAAATTCCATTGGGTTCGTTTGAACCCAAGGGTTATACTACAACTCCGCCACTGGCAGGAGCACCGGTGCCCAGTAGCAAAAGACACTTTCCGTAAGGTTACATGTTACTTAATTATAAGTTAGGCACCAGAAGAACAAAAAACCTATGCAATAGAAATTGGTGCACACAAGAGATTGTGAAATATATTTCAGAGATACCGTGGTCATGTACTTTGATTTTTTTTAAAGTACTTTGATTATTTTTTTGAATTAGCATGTACTTTAAATTTTGTGCGCCTAATTGATTATTCCCGTGCGTGAAATTTGTGGCCGAATGTATGGTGCATTGTTTGCGATTATTTTTTTCCTTTCTCATGTCACGAATTCCTTGGTTCTATTTTGCTTTGATTTTTGAGTTTTGTTTTTGAGAGAAACTTTGATTTTTTGAGCTTCAAAAGGATGTTGGGCTCGCGTCTCGGCCCTTCCGCGGCCCAACTTCTCGAGCTGCAACGCCGGCAGCCTCGCTCTCGCCGCCGCCGCGGCAGTCGCAAAGCTTGCAGTTCCTCCCGGCTCCCGCCCACCGCAGCCGCCTCCACGCGCCGCACATGCTCCCCCGCCTCGCGCGGGCGCACCGCCGCGTCCTCCTCCCCGCACCTCGCCCTCTCTGCACCACCACCGCGCCGGCGCCGCTCTCGGCCGCGGAGCTCGAGACCCTCCTGCGCCGCTCGCACTACTCCACCGCCACCCGCCGCTTCCACTCCCTCCTCCCGCTCCTCTCGCACCCCTCCCTCCTCCTCGCCTCCGCCCTCCTCCTCCGCCACCGCTCCCACCCCTCCGCTCCTCTCCCACCCCTCCCTCCTCCCCTCCCCACCACCACCAGCACCGCCGCCCCGCCCTCCCCCTCCTCCCACCTCCACCTCATCCTCCCGTCCCGCCTCAAGGGCCGCCCGCTCCCGTTCCCCTCCCTCCCGCTCCGCCTCGCCATGCTCTCCGCCGCCTCCGCCCTCCACGCCGTCTTCGCCCCGCGCGCCGCCACCTCGCCTACCGCGCCCGCCACGCCGCCGTCCGCTACCTCCGCGCCATCCCCAACGCCACCTGGTTCTTCCGCCTCGCCATCCCGCGCCAGCCCTTCGCCCCCGCCACGTCCGCCGCCTCCTCGACGCAATCTCCTGTAAAATCGACGACCCCGGGTTCCTTGACTACCTACGCGACCTCTTCCTGTCCGATGCGATTTCCTTCGAGCTCGGAGGCTCCGAGCTCAGCCGCGGGCTCCCGCAGGAATCGGAGCTCACCGGCACGCTGCTGAACATATTCTTTGATCCTGTGGATAGAGAGGTGATGACCATCCGGGAGGAGGTGCACAAGAAGAATCCTAGAGTTAAGGATGAGAGCGTCCTGCATACGCCTGTGAGAGTGTACGCCGTCCGGTATCTCGACGAGATGATGGTTGTGACGACCGGGTCGAAGATGCTCACGCTCGAGGTCAGAGAGAGGATCCTCCGAGTGTTGGAGAAGGACTTGGAGGTGAAGGTTGACAGGTTTGGGAGCTCGGTTCACAGTGCAGTGTCAGAGAAGATGGAGTTCCTGGGGATGGAGTTCCAAGCTGCGCCGCCGTCGGTCTTGCACCCTCCCATGTCGGAGAAGGCGAAGAGGGCGAGGAAGATGTATCTGAAGAGGAAGGTGGCAGAGGCGCAGGAGCTGAAGAATGCTCGGGAGACGCGGAGGAAGAAGCTCGGGTTGAAGATACTGAACCACTTGTTCAAGAAGGTGAGGAGGGGGCATGAGTTTGAGTTTGATTTCCGTATTGAGGATGAGGTGCAGCAGGAGTTCAAGGGTTGGGCAGAGGAGACGGTGGTCGAATACTTCAAGTCGCAGGACCATTGCCGTTACTGGCACCGGTTGTTCACGTCTGGTGACTTCTTGTCATTGAGTAGGGTGAGGGATCTGTTGCCACCAGCATTGGTGGACTCCTATGATCAATTACAGGAAGCAGTTGACAGGTTCTTGATGCCGAGGAGGGGCTATGACATGACTGAGGACGAGGAGAGGCTTGCAGAGGAGGAGGATGAGAAACAATACGAGAAGAGGACTGTCGAGGACTTGACGGAGTTGAAGATGAGGGTCAATGCACCAATAGAGCTTGTAAGAAAAGCCGTAAAGTTGGCTGGGTTCACAAATTCCATGGGACGTCCACGGCCGATAAAGCTGCTTCTATGTTTGGATGATGCAGATATCATCAAATGGTATGCTGGTGTTGGGAGAAGGTGGCTAGATTTCTTCTGCTGCTGTCGAAATTTCAAGATGGTCAAGATTGTTGTGAGCTATCACTTGAGGTTCTCCTGCTTCTTGACATTGGCAGAGAAGCATGAGTGCACCAAGAGGCAAGCAATTAGCCACTACACCAAGGATTTGCGGGTGACGAATGAAGATGGAGTTGCAGAAGTGTTTTTCCCAACAGAACGGGAGATCAAGATGATGGGTGACAAGAACCTCTCCAATCCAAAGCCTGTGGATGGAGCCTTGACAATGATCTTGGTAAGATTAGCAATCGATGACACCTCCCTTCCATGCCTGGCCCATTTTTGTGCTGGAACGGACACTGTCCTTTACCGAATACGTCTACTGCAGAATCGCCTGAATGTGGATCCTTTGAATGAAAAAAAGTGGGTTCAAGGACTAAGTGCCATTCACGAGAGTCTGAATAAGAAATGCCTCCCGTTGTGTTCCATGCATGCAAGCGATCTACTTCTTGGCAAGATTACTCTCCAAGACATTGATTGTACTCAATTTGTTGATGTGATGTGAAAAGAAAAAACTACTTGCATGATACCCGGTTCGAAACACACATCTTTCGCCAAAATGTAATACTGCATTGATTGCCAAGTGCATTCCGTGTTGATTGCATTTGTGGAGTTAGATGTGATTTCTACGTATCCTGGATATCCGTCCTGCCATTGGGAAAGAACAAATACTGATTGTTGTTTTTTAGATTCAGAGGTACGTGTTTCTCCCTTATGGCTGTTCTGATCGGAAGGCTACTACGTTTCACACGAATGCTGTGGCATGCTAGTTTCATTAGCTGAATATTTGATTCTCGTATCTATTTTTAATTCAGATTGTCAAAAAGAAAAATCTGTTCAGGAATGCTGCGGCATGCTAGTTTTAGCATTGCGTGTGGAAACAAACTTCATATCAATGTTATTCAGGTATTTCTCTCTTTCAAAAACTCTAGATGCTGATTTTTTCAACGCACTGTACATTGTTTCAAGAAGTGAATCAAATTTGGTGATCTTACATTTTGCTACGGATTGCCTTTAATGTTTTGCTAGGCGTTTGGAGCATCTTCACTTCTTGAGACACTGTAAAAGGATTCATATTGTTATCATGTAACACCATGGGAAACAATATAGGTTCAAGTCAGACTTTTGGGCCAGTTTTGGGCTAATAAACCAATCCTTAAGCCTATTTATCACCGTGAGCCAAGGAGTAGGTAAGCCAGCCACTTGCCTTTCCTCCCCTAACCATTCCCATTTGGCAACTGTGCGCAAAGGGGCTGGATGTGAGGTTTCCTCCCCATGCATTCTCGCTTGCCCGCTGCTGTTGTTGCAGCTGCAAAAAGGAGGCAAGCAAACGACAGATTCGGAATAGGAGGCTCTCTAAGGCCTCGCTCCTAAGATAATGCCATGCCAAGAGATCCTCCTGTTTAGTGCAGGTTCAAGCGTTTCATTAAGATTGATGTGTTCTGCTAGGGACCTCTAGATTTGAGAAACATCACTCCTTGTGGTTCAGTTCAGACTGCAGAGTGATCTGTAAATTCGTTTTTCAAGTATCTTAGACCCTGGGCACAGTTTTCTGTGAGAACGTAGACATGGAAGTTGTGGGGAACTCTTAAGTAGTTGTTTGAATAATAAAATCTAGTAGCCACTAGCCAGTATTTAGAAAACGAGTTTTACTCTGATTCTTAGGAATCCGTTTTATGGATTATTCTGTTAGGAATCAGTTTATGGTAAATCATGTTTGGATTCGAAAAGTCTGAAACCGGTTCCCCTTGCCTTCTCTTTCCTCGAGACAAGTCAGCTTTACTTTTCCCATCTTAATCGCTCATTCGCACTCTGCCTCTCGCCGTCTCACCCTCTCAGTGTTTCTCGTTCGTCTTCTCCTCAGACTCTAGCACCTAGCTAGCTGTGAATTCCTGATGCATCAGAACGCTGGCCTCTGCGTCCGCGTCCTCTTGACGTCCCAGTTTGCCATGCCAATTGCCCCTCGATGCTGCTCGCGCAGTCTCCCACTGTGAGCTCGACCCGAAGGCCTGCAGCCACTCTACGCCGCCGGCCATGCCGTCGCCCGACGACTGCCGAGCATACCTCTACGGTTGTACTGCACAGTCCAGCAAGCTTCCACAAAGGCACGACAAAGAGTTTGCTGAGAAATCAGCGGGCTGAAAAAAGTAATTGGAATCGAGTTTTCTCAAGAATGATAAATATTCATTTTTACCAAGCTGATTTTGCTGATTTTGTGAAAACTTAGTTTAACTAGTCTGCACTTTTGTCACTCCAGCCAAACATGGTTTTAAGCGGTTATTCCGTTAACTGAGTTTATGAAAAAACCAGTTCTCTACAAACTCGATATACAAACAAGACGTAATGTTTCGAGAAAGATTAAGAACGTGAGTTGGTTGACTAGATCAATAGATATCGCAATCTGAATTCGACCTTTTCTCCTGTGCACCAGTATGTTTTTTCATGTGCAGTATTCATATGCAGTATCTTGGAGCATGATTCAACTCATGAAGATGATTATTTATTTTTTTGTGTGGCAGAAAAGTTGTACATTATTTTGCATAGAGGCCCATAGTGTTTTTATTTACTGAGTTTGGTGGCATGTGCCAAAACATATCGAATTGTGAAGTTTAAGTAAATTATGAGGGTAGGAGCATGTCTCCTCTTGCTTAGTGGCTTGATGAGTCTATTACTCTATTAAGAGGTTGTGCTTTTTAATTATCAGGTTCTAGTGCCTCACGTCAGGGTTTATCTTCGCCACCAAGCCATTGTCATGTTTAAGGCAGTTGACTCCTGGGTGCATTGAATGGCAGCCTATGCTGGATCAAGCTCTGAACTTTGTTCCGGCATCGCAGAGAGGTTTGATAGCTAGAGCGGTAAGGCCGATCCTAATGAAAACAGTCATCGCCTCAGAAACCTATTCACCACTTTATGGTGACCAAGGCACCGGTCTGGATCCCAGAGGAAATTGAACAGTGGATTAGGGCATTTTTCTAAGCTGGCAAAAAGGAGGTGAATGGAGGTCAGTGTCTGGTGGCGTGGAGCAACATGCAAACCATATTGCTACGGCGGGCTCGGTGTCAGGGACATGAAACTGCACGGCTTGGCTTTAAGAATTCAGTGGAATTGGCTTCAGATAACTGACAGGTGCAGACCTTGGCAAGGGCTGCCAATGACGCCAGACCCGAACGCTGACAGTGCATTTCAGAGTTTGGTTAAGATCACTGTAGGAAATGGCAGGAGCTTGTATTTCTGGAAAGACAGCTGGATTAAGGGGCACTCTGTGCAGGATATTGCGCTGGAGGTGCTGAAAACTGTCCCCACGAGAAAGGAAAATAGCCGACTGGTGTCTGACGGGTTGCTCAATAACAACTGGTTGACAGACATGTTGGGACTGATATCCCAGGAAGGGTGCAGCCAGTGCGTGAGGCTTTGGGTGGAATTCACAGGCATCCAGATCGACGAGGCTAGTGAGGATTCCTTCGTCTGGCCATGGTCCAGCTCAGGGATATATTGGGCTCAATCATCTTACAAGATGCTTTGTTAGGGACAGACGAAATTTGAGGCCAGCTCGGGCATTTGGAAAAACTGGGCACCTTTGAAGTGCCCTATTTTCGTTTGGCTGGCGGTGCAGCATAGGGTTTGGACTTCGGACTGATGGATGCTCCATGGGCTGCAAGTTGAGATGTCTACTTGCTACACCTGCTTGCAAGATGAGGATAGCATTGACCACATTCTGATGCACGGGAGAAGTGGTTCCATTGCTTCGGCATCGCTTGATTGCAGATCAAGCACCTAGCAGGGGAAGTGCTCTGGCTGAATGGTGGCGCAGTTTAAGAAAGCAAGTGGCAGGGAAGGGCGCGAGGAGTCTGACATGTTTGTCATCCTGATATGCTGGTCATTATGGAAGCAAAGAAATGCAGGTGTTTTTAACAATGCCAACAGACAACTTTCAGTGATTGAGCTGGTCCAGAACATCATTGACACGTTCAAGGAGTGGATCAGGGTTCGAGTCAGTGTAGGTGATCAGCATGGAAGTAGTAAGCCTTGATTTGGGTGTGTGGTGTAAGGTGTGGGCGTCAATACTCTTGTTCGCATGATATTGACGTTTTCTTGTAATTGTGATTGCTTCTCATCTATAAAGCTAAGGTATGCCTAGGTCTACTCGAAAAAGAAAAAACTCCTGGGTGCATTATCTGTGTTGGTGATTTTCCGTATTACTCTCTTCATCTTGTGCTAAGTGAAGTGGAACCTGTACATATTTTAACGTTTCTCGCATTTTTGTTGTGTAGTCGAGCTATAAATTGAGAGCTAATAATATTTTTGCATCGAATGAATTTGCAATTTATGCTTTGTGTCTTTGGCATGCATTGCATGTGCATTGGGCATATGTAGAGGATAGGTGTGCAAAGATTGCTGCTTCTAGACGCAATCTTTATGGTACTCTGATGTATCGAACCAAAGTGCTCGTGAATCATGAATGCATTGCATCATTCCACTGTGATCAGTATGTAGACGAGAAGGAAATCATGAAGGAAGGTATGAGACCAACTCTATTGTGATGTGTTTGAGACAAGTATGAAAGCATTGTTTGTTAAATGTGTATTTCGTTGTGTTCCAAAGGTCATTACGTTTATGGCAGTGAGGTAAACCACTAGTTTTTGTAACTTGCTGACATGTTTATCATACTCTTTTTGTAACCTTCAGGTGTTAGGAATGGCGTGCATCATTCTTGATTGAATGGGGTATAGTTGGAGCACAAGCACTTGAACAACTTCAACTTACAATTCAAACTCTGCTTCTTAGGAAATAATGTGGGAGAATGTTCAGTTGTTGCATAGTAAATGTTTTACCTTTGGGCTCGTGTTCCCGGTTAATTCTTGCTTCTAGACATTTGTCGGAGTGCATGTTTCAGCTAGGTAAGTCATGTAGTGTCTGCTGGCATTTTATTGATAGTGTTCTTTTGCTCGTCGTGCTGTCACATTTATGATTTATCAGGTCCCATAGAAGGCTGGGTTGTTACATATCACGGCCGTTATTAGGAAGTTACCATGTGCTTCTCGTGCCAGTTAGTTGTATACTTAAATAATTCAGAATGTAATGTCTGTAATGGTTAGTTTGCAAACTGATTGTTTCCTTAATTTGTCTGCTCTGACATCTTTTACGATTTTGCTTTTGTTTGTCCTGAGGGCCTGGCTCAAAAACTTCACTAGGTCTAAGGTGTGCTGGTTGCAGCTTATTTAGGAGATTAGTGAGATGTTTTTGGCATTGAGGTGTTGTGTGACCAGTTACTAATCTCTGTCCCTCCCGCCTACAGCCCTCGGCTTCTTGAATGTCAACTTTCTGTAACAAAAGTGGTTTCAGGTAGGCTGTTTAAGGCTTATTGCAGTCCCCTTAAAAAGTGTAACTGTATGGATGTCTTCTTCAATCATCTACAGGCTACAGCCTGCTGACTGCAAGGTTCGTCTGGTTGACGCTTTTCTGAAATCTTAATACCGTCAGGCTCTCTTATTGCTAAGCGATGAATGTTGTATCAATCAAGTTGCTCTTTGCTCCTGTCATCAGCATAATGTCTTGCATTTGTACTACTAAGATCATTACCTGTATTAACTCTCATATCCTGATAAGACTTTAGTTAGCGCATGTTATGGTCTGTTTCGGAACAGACTTGGGCTTCACATGTGCAAGTACAATGCTAAAACCGACTGTCGGGTGTTCCTGTGGCAACTCCTTAATCATGTCGAGATCATCGCTGCGGGGTCTGCTTGTCCCCTTGACTGATTACTATAATCTGATAATGCATTTGCACTGTAGTAAGCAAGGACACATCATCATCGTCATGAGGGGCTGTCATCCATGATCAAGCTTAAGCTTCCAAGTGGCTCCTACATTCTCCTGACTCGCATGGCCACATGGCTGTGGATTGGCGTTTGCTACATTGGAAGTCATTTCTGATCACTAGTGATGTCCTTCCACAACAATAGGTCTTCATCACCCCCATATGGGCACTTTGCTGCATCCTACTGTCCTGCACGAGACACATAACAGTGAACTATTCCAGGGAAGACGATGCCTGATGTTTCACCAGCCATCAACAGAATGTCTGGACCCAGGGTTTGGTGATGCTTCAGACCTGGACACGGCTCAGGTCACTGCATGTTCATCAGCAGGAGTGACTGAAGGCAGCCAGTTTTCTTTTTCACGACTGCTCCTGTGTGCAGGCTGTGCTTGAGCTGTGAGCTGTGAGGCGGGCACGCAGAACTGTGACTGTGAAGCGGATGGAGATCACGTCAATCGTCATGTGATGTGATGTTAGCCGGTCACGGTGGGTGTCACAGGCAGTGAGTGAGATCTGAACCGTGACCCTGTCTGACGTTGCAGTCACCCCACAGGTCCCAACCATCGACGGAGCACAAGTTATCCAGCAGAATCGACAACGACCAAAGATAAAATAGGCGCCCAGATCTCGCTAAAATTTTACAACGTTTTTTCAAGGGAATTTACCGGAAGTTTTCGCCTGCGCGCGTATCAGCGTGTGTGTTTGGGACTTTGACGACGAGCTCGAGTTGTCTCGGAGGGAGCGACGAGGCCCCGGCTCGACGCCATCGCTCCTCCGGGGACGGCGACGACGAGCCGAGCGAAGAAGAATGGGAATAGGTAAACCCTCCACCCACTTGCTGGCAAGTAAACCGCTTCCCCACGGCGTCTGCAGGAGTGAGTGACCCGGGTTACGATTTACGAAATGATTTAGGTGCGGGGTGAGCACGTGAAGTTCAGCGCGTGTCCCACGAGCGATCGATCCAGCCCATCCATCACTCACTCACTCACTTACTCAACAACCAGGAATCAGATCGTGTCAAATCACAATCCAACCATAAAAAAGATCAGATACAACTCTGCATTTCAGTCTGAATTTTCGAGTTGAAATCTTGAATTATATACTGAACATGCCGTCCATGGCACTAAGAATTGTTATAGAATTGTTATGAAATGTTGCACCTATTTTTCGCTGAATTTGCACGCCATGTCCCATGTGTATATTTGCTTCACGTTGGATAAAACGTTTGTGGGAGGAGGAGACCTTGGGAGCGGGGTCCCCAGCGTTACGCGCACGCAGCTTATATAGGACGGAAAGGGGAGTGGGCTAGGGAGATCCAGTGGGACTCTCGCTCCGGGGTGGAAAGGAGAGGTTGCGGCGTCGGTTGCCACCCATGGCGAGGCTGGGCGCCCGCTCCCGGCGTCCGGCGGAGCCTTTCGCCAGCGCCGACGCGACGCAGCAGCCGGCGACAAGGCGGCAGCGGCAGCAGCAGCAGATGGGGACGCGCGTGATGGCGTGGTGGTGCGCGAGGGTGGTCGCGCCCGTGCGCCGCGCATGCAGGCTCGCCGTCGCCGCCGCCCGCGCGCGCGTCCGCAAGGCCGGTAAGCCACCACCCACCCACTCTGCATGTCTCATACTAGCCTTAGACATACTACATCGCTGCATGCTTCTTGCCGCGAAACCATCAAGCTGGCTGGACTGGACGAACACTTCTTTTCTGGAATACGGACTGGCTGGATGAACACTCGCCACATCCAAGATTTTGCAACACAATGCAGTTAGAAATTAGAACCCAATCTTCCAGGCTTCCAGCTCGTTCAAATTTAATCCTCGGCTGCTGCATTTTAGTTAGTTAGACTCAAGATTCTGCAGGGGCATTTCTGTTCTCTGATAGAATAGAATCATCGCGCGTGCTACAACTGGTAGGAAACAAACAAACAAATGGATCGATCAGAGATGGTAGTTAACGGTCCATGCTGTTATCTCTTCTCATGCTCCACACCAAGAATTAGCCAGGGCCATGATATCTTCGTGCTACCAACCGCCCATTCGCGAGCCCAGGTGAACGATTATAGATGCTCTTGGACCACCTAATCTGCAGCCCTTATATGGTGGTTACGATGAATGATTCCTTATCCGATCTTTTTATTTTCTCAGAAAATTATGATTACTCCAAGTAGTACTAATTGCTACTATTAGACACTGCTTAACTGAAACATTCTTTGTCAATTTCGTGAGAGTGATGAATGGCGATTGATGTATGCAGAGTCCGGGGCCCTGAACCTGCACCAGGACGTGCAGACCTGCGGGTACAACGACGTGCAGGTGATGTGGGACATGCTCAGCTCCGACAGGCTCGCCGCCGCCGCTGGAGCGCCGCCGGCGAAGCAGAAGCGGCCGTTCTGGAGGCTGCCGCCGCTCTGGCGCAGTGACAGGAATGTAGCTGCCGTGCCGTGCTGAGCGGAGAGACTAGCTGCCAACGCACCACGAGTTCATGGCATGTGCTCGTCTGCTCCACCCCTGCGACCAGCCTGACCATGTGTATAGATGAAGATTTTTGTATAGTTTTGGATAATTGGATGGCCGCTGCAGCCTGCAGGCATCTTCCTTGTGCCCTCTGCTGTTTGACTGTGCTCTGTCTTGGACAGAGCAGTTTGGACTTTGGAATTGCCACCATCGGTTTAGAGTCTTTGACCATCTTCTTTAACTGTCTATTTCTAAGCATTGATCTTTATCTAACTTAAATCTATTTGCAACTTTCTTATGTCTAAGTCAGATTCTGAAAAAGCATAACTTCAGTTTTAGCAATGAACATGTGCAAGTTGGAATTTGTTAAACTGAAGTCACACTTTTTGATAATCGATTTTTTTTTAAATGGGAGCATAGCCTCTGCATCGTGATGATGCACACAACTTTTATATTAAATAAAAAGGTAGCAAAAGATCGTCAAAGCGTTATTACAAGTTTACAACTCAAGGATCAGCCACAGCTACATGAATCAACCAGCGAAAAAGTGCTATCATAAAAAGTGATAATCGACTTAGACATATAAGAAAATCTCAGTCGACCTAGATCTATAAGAGCCCTATTGTAGAGGAGCATTGATCATTATCCTAAGGAGGGCAAGCCTAGCACAATGATTGAGTATCTCTATTTGTCTTTCGCCCCGGTTTATAAATAGAGCCACACGTTCCGAATTGATACAAAGTGATGAGGAAATCTTCGTACATAGTAACAAAGATAAAAAGGAAAAAAACATGAGAAGCTACCCCGACAGAAAGCACCCAATAATACCAACTAGAGGTGGCACTACGCCACCATGAGGACTATTGGACATTGTCGCAATGCACCCACAAAGTTGTCAGTGGAGAGGACCGCCTGTCCTCTCACTTCAGGCATTGGAGCGCCAATCAGGCCAGCGGACAGCGGGGGCCGAGCGCAGCGCAACCAAGTCGTGTAAAATATAGACGGCCTTGAGTTTGAATCAGCCTCTTTGTACACAAGCAAGGAAGTCTATCTAAATATCCTTCCTCAAACCCTGCAATGTGTGGGAGTTTTCAGCAAAGGGTACCCTACAATATTTAAAAGTGGCATGTGACTTAATCAGGCTTAGAAATGACTATTCCTTAAGCAATAACGAAGTTATCTTGGACGCCCTTATTTTGACATTGAATTTGTCAAAAAAGAAAGGAATCACATAATCGCACGTATATATGCGATTTCTGAATCTAGTTTACAGTCGAACCGTAACTACATATATGCTTCATGGCAGACACGACTCACGAGCATCATAAGCTTCTTACATAACACCCTAGCAAGGATGGTTGTCGAACTACTGTTTCGTTCGTTGCATCATCGAGTAAATAACATGATTCCGATAACGAAAGAATGAATGGCAAAACCATAGAAGAAACTGGAACCCCGTCGCGTTCCGAACATTCCCCAATCTGTATTGTGGTTTTTGCTTTCTGCCCTTGCCCCCCTCCGTGCAGCTGACGGGCCGTTTCCTTAACTGGCCGTTCCACTTCAGCTAAATTCCCACGGAGTGGACAGTGGAAATCAATAGAGCACTAGAGCGTTGAGTCTTGGAGAACCAGCGGCGAGAGAGTTCATCTCAAAGGAAAGGGTGAGAGGGTGGACAATGATCCATTACTACTAGATGGAACTGGGGGTTAGAATTACGAAAATTTAGATCTAAACTAATCGAAAGAACCAATGTGGTAGTGGTGGATAATCTAGTATAGTCGACGCTAGTCAAATCGCTCTGATGCTGTGTAGAAAATATTAGACCTTAAAAATTGTTGTTGTATTGCGGTGACCCTCGCGGGGTTAATACAAAGATACAACATGGTAGAGAGGATTGAAATACAAGGCAATATATCTATGTTTAAACTTATTGCATCTCTATCTGTACACGTATATACTTTTAACATAAGCTTCTTCAAAGCACCTTTAATGTAGGTCACTTCGAACCACCTAAATGAACCATAGATGTGCACTGCATAGTCTGACAAGATTAAAGATATTTTAAAAAATGACGCTTTTATTAAACTTGGAACGTCGCATCAAAACGATGCAGATATAGAGAGTTCACGCGCGGCCTATACAAGATGCACACGCCGCCACAAAACACTTCCTCTCTAGGAAAAGGCAAAATAAATAGTCAAGCATGGTTAATATAATGCACAAATGTGTCTCTCTAAATCAGTATCGAATTTATCGCTATATTTGGTTATTCATAATAACTATATTTTTGGGTGTATCCTTTCACTGAGTTTAAACGAGTGAATGAAAAAAAACAGAATTAACGAGAGATGAAATTTTTGGGTGTATCCCCCTTTTTTCCTTCCTCCTCCCGCGTCGCTCCCGCGAGCGACCGGGGGGAAACCCTAGCGCCGCCGGGCCGGGCCCCCGTTCCGTCCTCCCTTCCTCCTCACCGTCGCCGGTGCGCGCCGCTGGGCAAAACCCGACGGCGTCGGCGGCGGCGGGGCTTTCTTCCCCTCCCTGCTTGGTGGTGGTCGGCGCGGGCCGGCAGCGACGGGTCGGGGCGACGCGCTGGCGAAGGGCGCGGCGGCGCCGTGGCGGGCACTGGCGGCGGAGGTCGTGGGTGTCGGCCTGGGCATGGAGGGCCTCGCGGTGGTTGTTGGTGGAGGTCAGGGGCGGCGGCGCCTCGATCTGGATTAGCCCAGATCCGGCGGCCGGTGGCCGGCGCGGCCAACCTCCGGTCTGCAGGGCGGTGTCCCTGGGCGGTGCGGTGGACCTCGGCCGGCTTGGCTGCGTCCTCCTTCTCTCGAAGGTCCGGGCAAGGTGGGGCTGTCCAGCGGCTTGGTGCTGCTGGATGAGCAGTGAACCGACTCAAGGCGGGTGGCGACACACGGCGGCGAAACTAGCGACGACGATGGTGGTGGTGAGATGTGGTCTATGGTAGGAGCGCGGCGGCGGCCCCATGCTGCAGCGTGGCGGCGGGGGCTTTACGGGTCTGATCTGGACCCGTCCGGGCCCTGCCTAGGCCTGGTGTGCTCCTGCTACCGTGTCCGGTCGGCAACCGTCTCCGATGGTGGAGGATGGTCTCCTCTCTATGGCTGCAGTGAGGCCGGTGGCCGGACCCGGGCCTGACGGGCCTAGGTCTAGCTGCCGGCGTGCGGGGTGCGACCGGCGGGTGATACAGAGGTGCCGTGTCTGCCTGCCCAGTCCATCTCTGCTGCTCTCCCGCTACATGACTTGGCGCTCGCCTGCCTCCTCCGCTTTGCCTGTCTCGCGGTGTGTCTCCCAAGCTACGGGTTTGTGTTCGTTGCCGGGGCGGCGGCCCTGGTGTTGAGAGACATGATGCTCGTGGGCGGAGCTCAGGTCTAGGGTGCAGGCCGGTTGCCATGGCCGTGCGGGCGGCGTGGTGGCTGGTGTTCGGCGTTAGGTGGCTTGGACGTGGAGTGTATTTGCCAGGTGAAGACCTTGTTTGGTGTGACCAGGCCGACGGTGGCGGCGTCTGTGGACGTCGCCTCCTTCTTGAAGGCGTCGTCGTGGTTACCCTCTATCCTCCGTGATACTCCGGGTGAAAACCTTGATCCTTTGGATCGAGCGGTGGCGGCAGGCTGGTGTCGCTTCCTTCTTGAAGGCGCCGTCTTGGAGTTCCATCATTCGTCGGACGAGGCATCGTCTCCTTTTGGGGTGACGGGGCTGTTCTTTAGCACCTTTGTATCTTGCCTTGGGTGTGTGTGGTGTGGTGTGGTGTTGAGTTGTTGGCTGGAGTTGTATGGTTGTTGCTTTATTTATAAAGCGGGGCGCAAGCCTATTTCGAGAGAGAAATTAACTACAACGGAAGTAAAACCAAGATGCCTAGATGTTGGATTTAGCTAGTGTGAATGCAAAACAGAAAGCTAAGGGCATTGCATCATGACATGTTTACTTGGTGGATATCAGTCACACTCAATTGTGTTAATCGCGCGTCACAAAACGCTAGCATTTGCTAGCAGTGTTGGTCAACCCTTTTGTGGCAAGTGGACTTAGTTGTTTTCTAGTCTAAATGCCTAATTATTTGTGCAAGTAGTGTGTAAACATAAGGGTGGGTACTGTCATCAAATTTAGTGTAAATAACCATAACTAGCTTTTGCGTTAATGATCAACCTGTTTGTTACTCTCACTGCACAAAAGTAGCCTGACCTTGCACAACATCCCCGTAGATTATTAGGCGAATTTAAAAGTTATTTAAATATACAAAAAATGCCTCTAAAAATCTTATAAGGCATTTTAAAAAGTGTTGCGTCAAATACGGTAGGCAAAATTCGTTTAAAAAATTGATTTACTTTTGAAAAGTGTGTTTAAAGATACATTTTTAGGCAGTTTGAAAACTGCGTTAGACTATAATTTGAGGCACCATTCCTCTAATAATTTTTGTTGGCTCATTGTAAAAGTACCCTAAAAACATTTCAATACTATTCAAAAGTAACTTAAAAATAATCCTAAACACTTCTAAAAATGCCTCAAAAAACGATTTAAGGTATTATTGTCTCTACAAAATTGTACTGTAAGAACTTTTTACAAATGTCTTAAAAAACAATTGAAGGCAATCATCAAAATATTTTTTGTATATTCATGCTTTGACAAGTGCTACTGTTGGTTTATGAAAATAGTCAACAATTTACTACACGAGCCTCTTTAAATATTTCCTGTAGACATACATGAAGACATTCAAGAAAGAAAACATATACAATCATCAAATACCAACAAATGCTCGAAATATGAATGCATTCTTCATCTCATAACGTGCATCACCGAAGAACATTTCAATGAACAAAACGAGCGAGAGTGCAGGAAATATTGTACTACATCAGGCAAAATGCATATATGCTAGAGGTCAGTATCTGAAAGATGGCAATGTGACTTGCAAGTTATTTTGATAGCTGTTGTAGCAGCCGCAAATTTGAGACGATATCGTGCCATTGTGAAGGTCCATTGCTACTACACCATCTCTCGCCTTGCGCCAGTGCACTGCAGGAAACAAATCAGTGGGGTAACCTCGTAAGTATTTGCTCAAACAATGATCTAGATTCTGAGAAGAATTTGTTAGTGTGATGGAATTTGGCAAGCATTTCATAATTATGTATGCCTCTTACGATGATCTGTTGTAGACCATAATGACAGGATCTTTTAGCTGATCTACAGGTTTACAAGGAACAAGCTGAAGTTGAAATGTGGTTTTCAACACTTGAGATACTGATTACTTCTTGCGGTGCAAATTTTTCCGCTGATTACCAAAGTGATAAAATATCATTTTCCGACGCGAGTTGGTCCTCCTAAATAATTTACTTCATTCGTCACAATATCAATACTATAAGAGTTCTTCTACAATGAAACCGAAACCAAATTCAAATTGTGGAAGACTTGAATGGTGGAGACTGGGAATATTCCATGCATTAGCTAGGCCTTGTTTACAGACTGGGAATGAAGACTTGAAAGTATGTTGTAATGCTAGAAATTGTGGAAGTCAGTAAACACACACATGAGATACGACTAGACAAAGTATATACATCTAATCCATAACCTGTACGTCATAGTGCCAATCATCAGAAGAAGATTACTGTTATGTACTACATGTGACGAATAAAGTAAAACAAAAATAACAGAATTAATGACAAAATTAACAACAACGGAAGTAAAACCAAGATGCTAGATGTTGGCTTTAGCTAGTGTGAATGCAAAACTGAAAGCGAAGCACATCTTAGTGGCATTTTGCTGGTCGTCGTGTTTACTTGGTGAATATCAGTCACACTCAGTTTTGTTAATTGCGTGTCACAAAACGCTAGCATTTGTTAACAGTGTAGGTCAACCCTTTTGTGGCAAGTGGACGTAGCTGTTTTCTAGTCTAAATGCGTAATCATTTGCACAAGTAGTATGTAAGCATACGGGTGAGTATTATAGAGTACCATAGCTAGCTTCTGTGTCAATGATCAACCTGTTTGCTTCCACTGCACAAAAGTAGCCTGGCCAGCTGGTGGGTGGAGATCAACCGAGAGATGGCTGAGCTCGCCTTGGGCACCGTGCAATCGTTGTTGGGTGTCATTCGCAAGGAGGCCCAGAGGCTGGCGGGCGTCCGTGGCGACATGCAGTTCATCAGGGACGAGATGGAGAGCATCAACGGCTTGCTCGGCCACCTCGCGGGGACCAAGGAACGGGCCAGCGACCACCAGGTCCGTGCCTGGATGAAGCAGGGCATGGAGCTCGCATACGACTCCGGCAAGTGCGTCGAGCGCTACGCGCAGCTTGGGCGTGCACGGCCCCGTGACAGGGGCTTTCTAGGCCGCCTGCGACGGGTGTCTCGGCTTCCGTGGGTAATAGTCGTTCGCCGGCGCGTGGCCACTCGGATCCGAGAGCTCAAGGTCCGGGCACGCGAGGTCGGCGAGCGGCAGCAAAGGTATGGCGTTGCTGTCCCTCTCAAGAAGGACGACCCCGGCGTGGCCGGCACCAAGAAGTTAGAGTGGCTAGCACCCCATGCACACAGCAGGGATGCGTCCCGACGAGCAGTGCTTTCCGGGCCTGGCAGTGACATGTCAAAAAAGGGCACGGAGGAGCTGATCCGCTGGCTGGAGAGGGAACCGGACAACGACTTTCAGCCGCCGCCGCTGAGAGTCGTAGCGATCGTCGGTGCTGAGGGAGCTACCCTTGCAGCCAAGGTGTATGGCAGTATGGGCATTACAAACGGCAATCCTCCAGCGACGCGCTGTTTGACTGCAAGCTCAGCATCACCATCCGGCGTCCTCCGAGCCTCTTCGAGATATTGCTGGACATGCTTCGCCAGCTCCACTCCGAAGGCTATGTCGAGTCAACGAGGAACGGTGAGGAAACACTGGATGACGAGCAACTTAAGGCCAAGCTTCAGGCTTATTTCAGAGGTAAGAAGGTGCTACTTGTTCTCTCAAGCATAGAATATCCGGAGTTGTGGCATCAGATCAGAGGAGCACTAGAGTCGTTCGCCTGCTCTGCCGGCAGCGTGGTACTCTTCTCTGCAAAGGACAGCCAGTCAGCCAGCAACTGCTCCCGACGAAAACTCAACTCTTTTCTCATGTTGATTTTTACTTCAAGAAGGCGATCTTGCTGGTTCCCAGCAATTACAGCGATGATTCGCGTCTCCAAGGCATAAAGGATGTCCTGAATAAATGCGACATGGATGAATATTGCACCAAGCTGTTCCTCCAAGCCCTGTACAATAATCCTAGCAGAACAGAGGAAGAACTCAAGAACCTGTCAGAAAGCCTCGAGTGTTCTGGTATTGAGAAGCAGAACCGAATGGTCACCTTCTGCTACCAAGGGCTGCCTAACCAATACAAGAACTGCTTGTGGTACTCAGCCGTCTTCACTCGAGGAAGCTACGCGGTAAGAAGGGCAAGTTTAATGAGGCGATGGGTTGCTGAAGGCCTGATCACTAAAGTAGGCCAGTTGAGTGCACTGGATGAAGCCAAGCACTGCTTCAACGCGCTCTTAACTCAGAAGCTTATCCTTTCCCGTGAGGTTGGTGGTGCAGGGAAGATAAAGAGTTGTGGCCTGAATGCTTTAGTTATTGGAATGATCAAGGAGACCACGACTGTTGATGACTTCTTGGACTCCAGCCAGCTGCCACCTGACTTGGCTCTCCACTTCTCCATCCGCAACGGTATCCATATCCGCCAACTGGATAACTTTATGGAACCGGAGAATATGATAGAACCAAACAGTGCGATGAAGAGCATGATTGCCCACCAAAGGAAAAGCATGCTGGAGTTCTTGAGCTCACTACCCACCACTTCAAGGTTGCGACTTCTGAGAGTGTTAGATCTCGAAGGCTGCAAAGACTTCAAGAAGCGTCACCTCAAGAACATCTGCAAGATTCACCAGCTAAGGTTTCTAAACCTCCGGGGCACGAATGTTGCTAAACTGCCTAAGCAAATAGATCAGCTCGAGTACTTGGAGACATTAGACATAAGGGGAACCAAGGTGCAGGTTCTCAGTGTGGTTCTGCCAGCACTAAAGCATATGCTTGCAGGTAACATTTACTGTCCAGATGAAGACACTCATGTCAAGTCCAAGGAACAATTCTCAACTGTGTGCATGCCTCACGGTATTGCAAGTATGGAAAAACTTGAGATACTGTCCCATATCAAAGTTTTTGATAGTAGCAGAGAATTGGCGAACATAGGTGACAAACTGAAGCAACTGAGGAAGCTGGGTGTAGTTCTGAGTGGTAAGAAAGCTGACATGAAAGATTTGTTCCTTCAGATTGACAAATTGCACAGATGCCTTCGGTCATTGTCAATTCGAATGGAACCACCAGGCAACTGGGACACGATTGATGCTGTTTTACTGACACCTCCAAGGCTTCTGGAGAGCCTACGCATCTGTGGTGTCAGAGGATGTTTGCCTCGCCGGATCAGAGAACTCCATAAGCTTGCCAAGATAACTCTGCGTGACACTCTTCTGAATGAGGATGCTCTCGTCATCCTTGGCATCCTCCGAGGCCTCCGCTGTCTAAGACTCCGCTACCACTCATTTGCAGAAGGCGCTCTCACCTTCAAGAATGGGCAGTTCACTAATCTTATTAATCTCGTCATCGAAGATGATATCCTTACCAACATCACCTTTGATGCTGGAACTGCCCCAAAGCTCGATAAGATGGTTTGGTCTTTCATTCACATGGAGTCTCTTTCAGGGGTTAAGAACCTTCCGGGTCTGACACGCCTCGAACTCAACCGGGGCACATACAACTTCAGCGGTTGGGTTGAATTGCAACGTGGCATCAAGGAGAACAATAATCATGTTGTTTGCGTACTCAATCCACCGGAAGATGGTGAAGGATCATTGCATCATGAGATACCGGCGCCTGGTTCTTCAAGCTAGTAGTAGTGGATAATGACGCTCCTGCTGCTTGTGAACTATTATGGTGCTGGTGCTGCTGCTTCTGCTAGAACTACTGTGGATGAAGATGCTGGCGGACTCTTCCTCGTCTTTGTGGAGCGGTATACTGTAGGTATTGTACTTATCTTTCTGTGTGTTTTGTGTGCATGTTCCAAAATACTGCTAAACACTGTGTGGAATGTATGTATGTATGTCCCCTTTGACCTTTCCCAACAACAATAATCATTTGGTTTGTTTTCTCTTTAATACTTATGAAATAATCCATGATGTATCAGATCAAGTAACTTCGTCTTATGGGCTCTTGTTATGGCATCCACAACATTCTTTCATTTTATATTCTCTGACCAAAGTTCTCTTTGCAACAAGGAAATAGCTTCTCAGGGTCAAACTATCAATAGGCTTTTTTTTTCCAAGCTCATGCTGAAAAAAGAACATACCGATGCTTTGTGGAATTCCTCATGGCTTCCAACTCTCGGCTGGCTTCAAGTACCAGTCTAACCGTTGAACACTGCAAATACAAGATGGCATTGCAACAAAATTGAAAAATTGGCACGTTTTACCTAATATATGCTGCTCCGAACTAACTTTTCAATCCCCCAAAAGTGGAAGTGTTTTTTTTTTCAAATGAAGGAGCTCTGCCCCCGATTTCATTGAAAGCATGAAACCAATAATAGTATCTAGAGTTATCGATATATGATATAATATAATCGGGAAACAAAAAATTCCATCTTGCAACAAGAAACACATACTTAATAGTGAAATGGCGTTCGCCAGTTGTCTTATTCTAAACCACCATTCAAATTAAGTACCATTATATTCTTCTACCCAATATAAAATTTAAGAGAAAATGTGGCAGAGCCAATAGAAGAGAGTAAGGGGACCGTGCTTTGTGAACCATCTGCTACTTTATTTAGAATAAATCATCCAGGCTATATCAAATTTTGTGTGATCTATCATTCAGCAGATAACTCAAAGATTGTAACCAAAAGTTATATGCACTGATTGAAAATCAACGAATATGTTGAAAATCTTTATATATGCTCACTGCTACTGCTAACATGTGAATTCACAGCGCACCTTCTAATACAGTATTGAAGCATAGACAAAAGTTGTCTTCCGTCGAGAAAAGAATAAAATGCATAGATTTCAGTTTTAAAACACACTGTAGCATAGCATAACACATAGAAGTATTAAGTGGCATACATTTCCTTTGTACATTGACATTAGATTCTAACTGAAATGTGCCAATACCATGTTCGGTGCACATGGAAGTAGCTTCTGTTGACCGCACCTCAGATCAAGCACATAATAGAGCGCCAAATCACTTGCATTGCATTGTTTGAAATGGGAGCTTCAGTGTTGTTACAATCAGTCTGCAATTGTCAAAGTAGACGCTCTAGAGATGCTCGATCCTCATCCAAGAGTTAGATGAGTTGCCCAATAAGTCCTATGAAATAAACATCACGTACATCATTCCTGCTCAACAAAGCTTAGAACTAATTAAAAGTATGACTGCATAGCTTATCAGGCATGAACAGTAAACAAAAAGCTTTGGAATGGTATTATTCAGTGTATCAGATTAGATATCATGCCAATGTCTATGTCCCCTATTATATTACAAACACACGTACCTACTGTTAAGTTTTGAGTAAAACAATTCAGATACTGAACAGTTTAAGAACATATATTCAAGATGGACTAATGGAAAGGTGATTCAAATGTCTAGTATTGAGGCCAGTGCAGTTTTACTTCAAAAACTGTAGAAATTCATAAGCTGAAAGTACTAGTGCATACTCTCCATTAAGTATGTAGACAAATGACATTAGAAATGGAAGTTCCATCTGTAACTGGCTTCCAGATTCAGCACAGTTGATCCCCAAAATAATCTAATGATGTGTGCCTGGTAGCCTTAATCAGACTAACAACACAGCCAAATGAGGCTACTCCTCAAAAGTACCAAGCCTCCCTCACGCGCGCCTGAGATCTGACCAGGCTGTTCATTATGGTGAATCTATCTATTAGCTCAAGGAACTGTCAATGAACCAGAACTGAAGCTAATTTTAACGAAGCTGCAGATCAACACACTTTGACCTCAAGATATCTCGTCGGTGTGTGGCAGCGAATTACCTCGTCGTGACTGCAGGACCTGAAGAAATGTGTATACTCTCTTCTCCTGCTTGCGAGCAACGGGATCTGCGTGCACGACTAGTGGTTCCGAATTCCGGAGCAACTCAGCAAAGCTCCAGCCGCATAGCAAGGGCTTCAGGCGAAGAGCTCCCTAGAGTGGTGGGATGCCAGGAACGACACTGCGACCGGGGAAGAAGGAGGCGGACGGCCTACGGCTGCAAGTTTGGCAGGTCGGATAGTGCGGCAGACACGCCGGAGAGGAGGCGAACGGGGACGAGGAGGCGGCCGCCGTGACGGTGAAGAAGACGTCACCACGAGTAAGATTGGCTTCAGTCGTTCCTTTTTTTTTTGAGAAGTCACCGGGGGGGGGGGGGGGGGGGGGGAGGAACGTACACCACAAGTCGGCGTGTTCGTCTTTTGCACCGGTTTACCCGGAGAATCAAGTCTGCCACAATGTTACCAATAGTTACAGAGGCATTTTGGTGAATGGCCCTAAACACTTTGGCATTCCGAGCGTCCCAGATCTTCCAGCAGATGGCGAGGGCGATGGAGGGCCAGACGTCCCGTGGGAGCCCGTCTGGGAGAGGAGAGCTCCATAAGTCGGTGAACTGGCCGAAGGAAGGGTCAATGCCAAGCCTAGTCCAGACAGCGCGGGCGGTGAGGAAGGAGAAAAAGAGGTGCTTGCGATCCTCGATAGGGAGGCTGCATCGAGGGCATACGACATTGTCTAGAATCGTCTTCTTGTGAAGGTTGGCTCGAGTGTTCAACCTGTCAAAGTGGAACAGCCATCTGAAGATCTTGATTTTTTGCGGAGTGAAGGAGTCCCATATGTTGGCAAGCTGATCGTCCTGCAGCTGAGAGGAGAGAGCTGCGTATGCCCCTTAGAAGTTAACCTAGACCCATCCATCGGACGCCTTTCGTCGACATCAGTGTTCGGTGAGACGTCCTGCAACAGAAAAGAAAAGACAGCGACCGAAACTCAGAGCTCGCGGCCGAGGTTAGCCTGTTTCTCGGACCGTTTCACCAGCAGGCCCAGCTCATTTTCTCTAGAGAGAAACAGGCCCAAACTCGGCTGAATCCCACTGATGGTCATGGGCCGCAGAAATCAGTAAACGTTGGAACCATCGGCGAGAGAGTCCATCTCAAAAAGGAAAGGGTGAGAGAGTCTGACAATTATTCCGTTACACTGTGTATATAAATCACGATTCATGATGACGCTGCATACAGTGCATTTTAACACCTGACCTTATCCCGTTATCCATTGAAATAACTAGTAGGCCGCCGGCCGGCGGGCTGGGGTTTCTGAAATGGCAGCGTCTTTATTAATTCATGTCGAAAACAACATTAATCCAGCTTACCCCGCCTTGTCAGATCGCCACTGTATATCTTAACTACAGGATGCAAGTTCCGTCATGTATCTAGGTAGATAACTGCGCGCATGATTATGATTTTGTTCACACGCAGATCACATATCAACGAAATATAATTGCAAGATGGTTTTTGGTCGGTTTTCCTTATAAACTGTTCAACTCTTTTCGACTTAATCAATCAGGAATTGAAAGTTTCAAAAAAATATATAATTGCAAGAAGGTGTGGGTGCATTAATTTGGGCAATCTGGAAGTGGAAGTTCAGTAACAATGCTTGCTTTAACGGAGTCCGCTTCAGGACCCTACAACTATAGTATTTCAAATGACTAATTACATTACTTATTGGGCTGGTTTGCAGAGAAAAAACATGCGAGACAGAGGTGCAAAGCTACTAATTCTAGTGGCAACTGAATTCTTTCATCGAAGACACGCTGGGGGCCGATGGTGCTACGATTAACAGGTCCTGAAGATTTTCTGTGTGGAAAACGGCTGCTGAAGCGCTGGATGCTGCTGTAGAGCAGTTCTCTAGATGCTTTTCTTATGTTTATACTTAGTTCTAGCTGGCAAAAGTGGTGTCGATGAGATGTTAGCATGTATTTTCTAGTCCTTTAGAGCATCTCCAACCATGGCCCCAAATGCCACCCAAACGCCCAGGCGGTCCGCCTGGACAGCGTTTGGACCGAAAACCGTCACCCAAGCGCGGCCCTCAAACCCACCCCAAACGACCGGGCAGTCTGGCACACCCAAACCTAGACGCGCCCGCCCCGTAGGTCGATGACAGCTAGGGCCCACGCGGAGGGAGACTGACCGGCACCGGCAACGTGAGGTGGATTGCCGGCGCGACGTCCTAGGCGGTCGTCTCCGTTCCCCACCGGCAGTTTATTTAATTCTCCGCCTCCGCACTTCTCCTCCTCCACCTCCACTTCCACTTCCACTTCCACTTCCACTTCTCCGCTCCGCCTCCCGACGCCACCGCCAGCCGCAATGTCGTCGTCGGACTCCTTCGATTGGGAGGATGTGGAGCCCAAGGTGGAGTCACGGCGCGTGATACGTCTCAAACGTATCTATAATTTCTGATATTCCTTGTTGATATTATACCAATTGTTACATATTTTATATACACTTCATAGCATTTTTATGCATTTTCTGGGACTAACCTATTAATAAGATGCCGCAGTGCCAGTTCCTGTTTTCTGCAGTTTTTGTATTCCAGAAAAGCTAGTCTGGAAATATTCTCGGAATTGGACGAAACTTGGACAGAACCTCCTATTTTTCCAACACGAAGACGGAGTCCAGAGGAGAGACGGAGGAGGGCCACGTGGCACCCACACCATGGGGCCGCGCGGCCCCCCTGCCGCGCCGTGGGGTGGTGTGGGGCCCTCGTGGCTCCGCATCCGCCGCCCTTTCGCCTATTTATTCTTCCTGACGCGAAAATCCTAAATGCCCGAGCCATTATCCACGAAAAGTTCCAGAGACGCCGCCGCCGTCAACCCTAGCTCGGGAGGGTTCAGAAACTCTTCCCGGCACCCTGCCGGAGAGGCGAATCATCACTGGAGGGCTCTACATCACCATGTCTGCCTCCGGAGTGATGCGTGAGTAGTTCATCCTTGGACTACGGGTCCATGGCAGTAGCTAGATGGTTGTCTCTCCACTTTATGCTATCATGTTTAGATCTTGTGAGCTGCCTATCATGATCAAGATCATCTTATTATAATGCTACATATTGTGTTTGCTGGGATCCGATGAATATTGAATACTATGTCAAGTTGATTATCAATCTATCTTATATGTTATTTATGATCTTGCATGCTTTCCGTTACTCGTAGATGCTTTGGCCAAGTAGATGCTTGTAACTCCAAGAGTGAGTATTTATGCTAGATAGTGGGTCCATGCCTCCGGTAATCTGGGAGAGTGACAATAACTTCTAAGATTGTGGATGTGTTGTTGCCACTAGGGATAAAATAACCGATGCTTAGCTTAAGGGTGCGCCGTTAGGTCTAATGCATTTGTTTACATTACGCACATTACTTAATGCAATTATCCGTTGCTTGCAACTTAATACCAATAGGGAACTCGGTATGACAACCTGGCGGTGGATTATTAGTCATAGACGCTGTTGGATAACAGTCTATATATTTTGTCGTAATGCCCACATGAATATCATAGTAATCATCATGTCATATATATGCATTGTTATGCTCTCAATATTTTGTTAATTACCCAGCTGTAATTTGTTCACCCAGCATGTTAGTTATCTTTTATGGAGAGACACCACTAATGAACTGTGGACCCCGGTCCATTCTTTTACACTGATAATACTACCAACTGCAAACACTGTTCCTTTTCATTCTCTGCAATTTACTACTGTTTTCCACACCATACGTTTAATCCTTTGTTTTCAGCAAGCCGGTGAGATTGACAACCTCACTGTTTCGTTGGGGCAAAGTAGTTTGATTGTGTTGTGTGCAGGTTCCACGTCAGCGCGCCACTGACAACCTTCAGAAGTGATTTCTTACTCCTACTGGTTCGATTAAACCTTTGTTTCATACTGAGCGAAACTGCTGCTACACTTCTGTCGTGGTATGAAACAATAGATGCCTAGGGGTAGGCTTATGTTTAGGGCCGATGGACGCTAGAGGATTCGGAGAGGGATAGCGCGCTGAAGAGCGCACACGGAAGAACAGACGAACACAAGGATTTACCCTGCTTCGGGGCTCTCGTGAGAGATAAAACCTCTACTACAGCATCTAGCCTACTCTGTGTATTTTTTCCTCTGTATACGGTATGTACAAAGGCTCCTCGAGCTGTATGGAGCGAGCTATGGAGATGTGCTCAAGGGAGCCAGCAGAGAAAGCGGGGGGGAGAATGAGCCCGTGGAGCGCTGAGGAGAGCTCTCCCCTGGTGCCCTTTATATAGGGAGAGTCCAGGGGACAAGGGGTGGCCCGTAGAATACTGTACACGCACTGTACACGATTTGACTACTGGGTCTTGTCAACACTGTTGATGCGTCACGCGGGTGTACTCTTGTCACATCAGTGGCACTGTAGCCACGATTGGCCATGTCCTGGATAGGCATGGCCTGTCGTGTCCGTGTCCTTGGTCTTGTCTTCTTGCGTCTGTCTGGACATCTTCTTATCTTCTATAGGTGGCAGGGGTATCTTCACCGAGGAACCACCCGGGATGCCGTAGTGTCGGTCCAGCCGGGGCGCGGGATCTTGACTCGTCCGAGATTGGAGACGCCGCCCTGGCAAGTGCCAGAATACGGAGGACAGCAGTCTGTCCGAGTCATGGTACCTCGGCCTACCCAGCCTCGGACGGCTAGCCTCGATCGCCAGAGATACGTCGGCCTGCCTAAGGTCAGCGTACCTCGGCCAGCCAACACTGCCCGCCAAAGCGGCCTGCCCGAGTTAAACAGGCCTCGGCCCGAGACTGGAGGCGCTGATCGATCCGAGGCAGGATACCCCGGCCCACCGAGGACAGCACGCCGGGCGGCCTGATCTGAGATGAGGCGAGCATGGCCCAGCCGAGTTGAGGGAAACCCGGCCTGCCGAGGTGAGCATGGCCCAACCAAGGCAGCAAGGCTTCGACCTGCCAAGATTGGAGAAGTCTCGGCCTAGCCCGAGGCTGGGCAAACTCGGCCCAGCCGAGGTGGAATAGTTCGCCTTGCCCGAGGCTGGCCAAACTCGGCCCAGCCGAGGCTTCTTTTGCTTTTCTTTTATTCATTACCCATTTATTTCATGTTTCTCTCCTCTATTAACTCCGCAAAATCATCAACTTTGGGATACCCGGGGTTACATCCCCGACAGTAGTCCCCGAGGCTGTGGGGAACTCGTAGAGTCGCGCGCAGACTTATAAAAACAAACAACCATACCAAAAAACCTCCATACAAATAACAACTTGGCTGCACAGGCACCCTTATATGTCGATTCCTAGCCATCATGGGCTTTACCGAAGTCGGATGTCGCCAGCATATCTCATGTGTCTTTTATATGTCGGTTTTCAGCCAATATGGGCATTTACCGAAGGCATATGTCTGCACGGACGTATCTCATATGTCTCAGAGCCTATGTCAGTTTTCAGCCACTCTGGGCACTACCGAAGGCATGTGTCTGCATGGACATATCTCATATGTCTCGGAGCATAAGTCTGCACGGACATATCTCATTTGTCTCTTATATGTCGGTTTTCAGCCACTCTGGGCGTTACCGTAGGCGTATGTCTGCACGGACATATCTCATATGTCTCAGAGCATATGTCTGCATGGACATATCTCATATATCTCTTATATGTCAGTTTTCAGCCACTCTGGGCACTACCGAAGGCGTATGTCTGCACGGACATATCTCATATGTCTCGGAGCATATGTCTGCACGGACATATCTCATATGTCTCTTATATGTCAGTTTTCAGCCACTCTGGGCGCTACCGAAGGCGCATGTCAACAGCATGAGCTGAACCGACATACAGCATGTTTTGGCTAAATCTGACATTTTGCCCTCATGGGCACTTTGTCAAATGACGAGCTGAGACATTTCTCAACACGTAACACTCAGTGAGATCAGACACTTGTTGACATATTGTGCCGAGATAACGATGCTATGATACTCTGGCAAGCTCGGATAATTGAAGAGTCATGATACTTGAATAAGCCGATAAAGACAACAATTAAGAGACGCTCGATGATATGAGATAAATGCCGTAATATCTTGGCAGACCGAAATAAACGGCGATTTGAGATATGAGGTGATGTTGAGATATAACTGCGAATCAAAATAAACGGCGATCTGGAGAATACCGATAGTGCTGTGATACTCTGGCGAACCGACATAAACGGTGCTCTGGAGATATGCCATATATGAATTGGCAAACCGATACCAAAGGATTACCCGCAATCTGCTCTAAAGCCATAATGAATCTGATGAGAATCTGAGATGACCAATATGTCTCGGTGATGAATATTCCATCGGTAACACCGATACCACCTTTCAACTTTAGTACATGCATATATGTATACTGAATATTAAACAGGACAGCAACTTCATTTAACAAACCAAGGTAAATCTAGCTATAGCATATGTCGGTAAACTAAATCTAGCAGCAAGACTATGCACAAGGATGCAGACTCGGTCACAACCGAGTCCCCGAGTCACTTTTCTTGTCTAGGAGAAAAAGCAGGACTGACTGACCAGCCAGTCCCGGGTCAAGACATCTTGGTCCCGGGAAAAACAACTAAGCAAAGCAGAAAACAGGGGAGAGTCCCCGAGCACTGTTTGAGACTATTTAAAAGAGTGATGCAGACATATAAATGATACTTACGAGGCAATGTTGTTGGAGAAGTCGAGGAAGACGCTGATGCCGGCATGGATATCAATATGTCGGCCTGGGCCACCAACATCTCGGCCTGGACCACCTTTATGTCGGATTTGACCAATATATGTCGGATTTTCCAACTCCATGTCGGATTTCCCAAGCTCAACTTGGATTTACCAACCTTAACTCGGATTTACCAAGCTTATCTCGGATTTCCAAGCCTTAACTCGGATTTCCAAGCCTTAACTCGGATTTCTCCAGGGTATCTCGGATTTTTCCAGCACACCAGCATATCTCGGATTTCCAGCATACCTCGGATTTACCAGCATACCAGCATATCTCGGATTTCCAGCATACCACGGATTTACCAGCATACCAACATATCTCGGATTTCCAGCATACCTCGGATTTACCAGCATACCAGCATATCTCGGATTCGAACTGTAGTCAACTCGAAATGAGTTAACACACGGGGACGATGCCGAAGTTGAGTCCCCGAGTCACTTTTCTCATCCGGGATCTGCCGATGATGTCCGTTGGTGGAGGCAGCGCTAGCCTCTGCTCACAGCGGCAAGCTAGAGCGCGGGGGACAATGGCGATGTCGAGTCCCCGCGTTGATGACGAAGGTCCCGTCCGAATTGATCCAGCAAGCGCCACTGTCAGCCCCACGGTGGGCGCCAACTGTCGTGGTATGAAACAACAGATGCCTAGGGGTAGGCTTATGTTTGGGGCCGATGGACGCTAGAGGATTCGGGGAGGGATAGCGCGCTGAAGAGCGCACACGGAAGAACAAACGAACACAAGGATTTACCTGCTTCGGGGCTCTCGTGAGAGATAAAATCCCTACTGCAGCATCTAGCCTACTCTGTGTATTTTTCCCTCTGTATACGGTATGTACAAAGGCTCCTCGAGCTGTATGGAGCGAGCTATGGAGATGTTCTCAAGGGAGCCAGCAGAGAAAGCGGGGGGAGAATGAGCCCGTGGAGCGCTGAGGAGAGCTCTCCCCTGGTGCCCTTTATATAGGGAGAGTCCAGGGGACAAGGGGTGGCCCGCAGAACACTGTACACGCATTGTACACGATTTGACTACTGGGGTCTTGTCAACACTGTTGATGCGTCACGCGGGTGTACTCTTGTCACATCAGTGACACTGTAGCCATGATTGGCCATGTCCTGGATAGGCATGGCTTGTCATGTCCGTGTCCTTGGTCTTGTCTTCTTGCGTCTGTCTGGACATCTTCTTAGCTTCTTCTTATCTTCTATAGGTGGCAGGGGGTATCTTCACCGAGGAACCACCCGGGATGCCGTAGTGTCGGTCCAGCCGGGGTGCGGGATCTTGACTCGTCCGAGATTGGAGACGCCGCCCTGGCAAGTGCCAGAATATGGAGGACAGCAGTCCGTTCGAGTCATGGTACCTCGGCCTGCCCAGCCTCGGACGGCCAGCCTCGATCGCCAGAGATACGTCGGCCTGCCTGAGGTCAGCGTACCTCGGCCAGCCAACACTGCCCGCCAAAGCGGCCTGCCCGAGTTAAACAGGCCTCGGCCCGAGACTGGAGGCGCTGATCGATCCGAGGCAGGATACCCCGGCGCACCGAGGACAGCACGTCGGGCGGCCCGATCCGAGATGAAGCGAGCATGGCCCAGCCGAGTTGAGGGAAACTCGGCCTGCCGAGGTGAGCATGGCCCAACCAAGGCAGCAAGGCTTCGACCTGCCAAGATTGGAGAAGTCTCGGCCTAGCCCGAGGCTGGGCAAACTCAGCCCAGCCGAGGTGGAAATAGCTCGCCTTGCCCGACGCTGGCCAAACTAGGCCCAGCCGAGGCTTCTTTGCTTTTCTTTTATTCATTACCCATTTATTTCCTGTTTCTCTCCTCTATTAACTCCGCAAAATCATCAACTTTGGGGTACCCGGGGTTACATCCCCGACAACTGCTTCATACCTTCCTCTTGGGGTCTCCCAACGAACGTGTGATCCACGTCATCAAGCTCTTTTTCTGGCGCCGTTGCCGGGAGCAAGGGGATTTCTGCATGGGGAGTTTCACGCTTCGAATCTCTTTACTTTGTTATTGTCTTGCTTAGTTTATTTTTATTTAGTCTTGTTTGCTTTATTTATCAAAAACACAAAAAAAATAGTTACTTTTATTTTTGAATTGTTATTTTTCAGTCTTGTTATCATGTCTAGCCCTGTTCCTGTCATCATGTCGCCTGAGGAAGAAATCTTCACTTTCAAGCAAGGGAGTGAGGAGAGTTTTAAAGATGCTTGGTCTAGAATTTTTTAGTCCTATGCTAAAACTGAACCTAAAATGACTTTAAGCCTGCTTCTTAGTAGCTTTTATTTTGGTCTTGTTCTTTGCTACAGATATACTTTAGATTCTGTGGTAGGAGGAGATTTCCTTCGTTATGATGGGGATCAAGCTTTTAATGCTATAAAAAAATGATTACAATTTCTAGCCATCCAATCAGTAAAATTAATTTGGCTTTGACAAGCATAAGTGATAGACTTAACACTCTTGAAACAAACATATCTGGTCTAAAAGAAGGGTATAATCAAATTGTGAACACTATGATAATGTGCCAGTAAATTTTGAACCATCGGGATGGGTTCCCTCAGCAAAAGTTGTTATCAATGGTGAAACTTTTCATGCTCGCTGTGATATTATGTCTGAATTATGTTTAATGCCCAAGGATATTTTTGATTCCTTAAATCTTTGGGAGCTTTCCAAATGCGAAGATTGTATAATTTTGGGTGATAATCCTATTAAATTACCAAGAGGAGTAGCCGAAGGAGTATTTACAAAACTCCTGGGGATAACAATATCTATTGATTATCTTGTCATTGAATGTGCAGGAGTAGGACAAATTACGCTTGGAAGATCTCTGTTGAAACGCTTTGGAGCAATAATAGATGTGGGCCAAGGTACTATGAATTTCGCCTCTTCACCTATGTGTAACCAAGTATTTCCTAAAGATAAGGGTAAAGGTAAGAGAGCTAAGCGTAAGATTGTTGATGCTTCATCACTTGGAAACACTTGATTCTTACTTTCTGCGCCTAGCTGAAAGGCGTTAAAGAAAAGCGCTTATGGGAGACAACCCATTATTTTATTTCTGCAATTTTTCTTTTCTTTTTGAGTCAAGGAGTTGTTTACTTCTGTAATAATTCCTTTGTATCTTTATTTTATTGCATTGTTGTGCCAAGTATTGCCTCTAATAGGAAGATGATGCTAGATTTGGATTTCTGCGCAGGAACAGATTTTTGCTGTTCACCGTTTTAATTCTGTAAAATCACAGAGAAATTATTTAAATCTGTAAATTTTTGTGCGTGATCCTCAGATATGTACGCATCTTTCGTTAGTTTAAAGTTTTTCGATCTGAGCAACGTAAGTGCCTCGAAAAAATTCGTCTTTGCGGACTGTTCTGTTTAGACAGATTCTGTCTTTTATTTTTCGCATTCTCTCTTTTACTAGTGTTGAGTGGAATTCTTTTTTAGGGTGAAGAGCTTCACATAACATCAGTGGCAGTAGCTAATGTTAAAAGTAACGGTCATGTTTGTGTCCTTATAGAACATGTGAGTTTTTGATTGTGCACTAACCCTCTAATGAGAATTACTTTGAGTTTGGTGTGGCGGAAGTTTTCAAGGGTCAAGAGAGAAGGATGATATAATGTGATCAAGAAGAGTGAAGAGCTTAAGCTTGGGGATGCTCCCATGGATCACCCCAGCATATTTCAAGAAGACTCAAGCGTCTAAGCTTGGGGATGCCCAAGGCATCCCCTTCTTCATCAGCAACTTATCAGGTCATAGTGAAACTATATTAATTCTTTCACATCATATGTGCTTTACTTGGAGCGTCTGTGTGCTTTTATTTTCAGTATTTTATTTTTCTTATGGTCAACTTGATTGGACCCCAGCATTCTTGATTGGGAGAGAGACACGCTCCGCTTTTTCATATGAATACTCCTATTCTTCACTTATACTTGTTGAGTATTCTTATCTAGCTATTGCTATGCTTTTAGCTCCTGTTTTTCATGCATCTCTTATTCAGAGCTGTTAGTTCTTTTAAAGAAAGTACTCTCTTGCTTCACTTATAATTGTTTGGAGAGTTTATGTTGAAATAAATTGATTGGTGTTTGGTTGGAACAGAAAATGTTGCATGTGGTAGATGGTATAATGGAAAAAGCTTACATATTCTTGTAGATCATTGTATTGGATAATTTGATACTTGTCAATTGTTTTGAGTTATCAAGTAGTTCATGTTTAAGCTTTTGTATCATGTAGTTAAAACCTATTAATGAAGAACTACCGTAAAGCTCGTTGAAATTTGGTTTGCATGATTGGTATCTCTAAGGTCTAGATATTTTCTAGTAAAAGGGTTTGGTTAACAAGGAAGACAGTGTAGAGTCTTATAATGCTTGCAATATGTTTTCATATAAGTCTTGCTGTGTCGGTTGATATCCTGTGTTTGCTTCAAATAACCTTGCTAGCCTAAACTCTGTACTGAGAGGGAATGCTTCTCGTGCATCCAAAACCTTGAGCCAAAATCCATGCCATCTGTGTCCACCATAACTACCTATATGTGGTATTTCCTTGCCATTCCAAGTAAATTTTCATGTGCTACCTTTAAACTATTCAAACTTTATTACTCCTATTTTGTGTCAATGTTTACCAAGCTCATGAGGACGGGGTGGATGTCTTTATGTCAACTGTCAAACAGACTTTACCACCGGACTAGCGGCATATACATCCGCTTATCCATTAATTTTGCAAAAAGAGCTGGCAAATGGGGTGCCCAGTCCCAATTAATTACAACTTTAACCGCTTAATTCTCTTCACATTTTTGCCCTGATTTATCAGTCAAGCAATGACAAACAGTGAAATATCTGCATGTGTAAACAAAAGAGAAAGAGGGATGATCTGCCTTGCTGGTAGAAATAACGTCCTTCATGGGAGCCGCTCTTAAAAGTCTGGTTGGCAGGGGTCATATTGTACTTTCCATTTTCTGATTCGTTGACAATTAACAAACACCTCTCAAAACTTAGTTTTACTCTCTATATGATTTCAAAAACTTAAAAAGCTCTAGCACATGATTTAATCCCTGCTTCCCTCTGCGAAGGGTCTTTTTTTTACTTTTATGTTGAGTCAGTTTCCTACTTCTTTCTATCTTAGAAGCAAACATTAGTGTCAACTTTGGTGCAACAATTTTTATATGCTCGTATATTGCACTTATTATATGCTTTGTGTTGACAAATATCCATGAGATATATATATGTTGAAAGTTGAAAGCAATTGCTGAAACTTAAATCTTCCTTTGTGTTGGTTAAATACCTTTTACTTAGAATCTATTGCTTTATGAGTTAACTCTTATGCAAAACTCTTTGATGCTTGTCTCGAAAGTACTATTCATGAAAAGTTTTTGCTTATATGATTCAGTTGTTTGCTCATTATCTACTTGCTAGCAAACTATAGACCATTGACCTGGATCACTTCATTCATAACATGTGCTTTACAATACTATTTGATCAAGATTATGATTGTAGCATGTCACCTCAGAAATTTTTTATTTTTATCGTTTTACCTACTCGAGGACGAGTAGAACTAAGCTTGGGGATGCTTGATACGTCTCAAACGTATCTATAATTTCTGATGTTCCATGTTGATATTATACCAATTGTTACATGTTTTATATACACTTCATAGCATTTTTATGCATTTTCTGGGACTAACCTATTAACAAGATGCCACAGTGCCAGTTCCTGTTTTCTGCTGTTTTTGTATTCCAGAAAAGCTAGTCTGGAAATATTCTCGGAATTGGACGAAACTTGGACATAACCTCCTATTTTTCCAACACGAAGACGGAGTCCAGAGGAGAGACGGAGGAGGGCCACGTGGCACCCACACCATGGGGCCCGCGGGCCCCCTGCCGCGCCGTGGGGTGGTGTGGGGCCCTCGTGGTCCGCAGCCGCCGCCCTTTCGCCTATTTATTCTTCCCGACGCGAAAACCCTAAATATACCCGAGCTATTATCCACGAAAAGTTCCAGAGACGCCGTCGCCGTCAACCCTAGCTCGGGAGGGTTCAGAAGCTCTTCCCGGCACCCTGCCGGAGAGGGGAATCATCACCGGAGGGCTCTACATCACCATGCCTGCCTCCGGAGTGATGCGTGAGTAGTTCATCCTTGGACTACGGGTCCATGGCAGTAGCTAGATGGTTGTCTCTCCACTTTATGCTATCATGTTTAGATCTTGTGAGCTGCCTATCATGATCAAGATCATCTTATTGTAATGCTACATGTTGTGTTCGCTGGGATCCGATGAATATTGAATACTATGTCAAGTTGATTATCAATCTATCTTATATGTTATTTATGATCTTGCATGCTTTCCGTTACTAGTAGATGCTTTGGCCAAGTAGATGCTTGTAACTCCAAGAGTAAGTATTTATGCTAGATAGTGGGTTCATGCCTCTGGTAATCTGAGAGTGACAATAACTTCTAAGATTGTGGATGTGCTGTTGCCACTAGGGATAAAATAACCGATGCTTAGCTTAAGGGTGCGCCGTTAGGTCTAATGCATTTGTTTACATTACGCACATTACTTAATGCAATTATCCGTTACTTGCAACTTAATACCAACGGGGAACTCGGTATGACAACCTGGCGGTGGATTATTAGTCATAGACGCTGTTAGATAACGGTCTATGTATTTTGTCGTAATGCCCACATGAATATCATAGTAATCATCATGTCATATATATGCATTGTTATGCGCTCAATATTTTGTCAATTGCCCAGCTGTAATTTGTTCACCCAGCATGTTAGTTATCTTTTATGGAGAGACACCACTAGTGAACTGTGGACCCCGGTCCATTCTTTTACACTGATAATACAACCAACTGCAAACACTGTTCCTTTTCATTCTCTGCAATTTACTACTGTTTTCCACACCATACGTTTAATCCTTTGTTTTCAGCAAGCCGGTGAGATTGACAACCTCACTGTTTCGTTGGGGCAAAATAGTTTGATTGTGTTGTGTGCAGCTTCCACGTCAGCGAGCCACTGACAACCTTCAGAAGTGATTTCTTGCTCCTACTGGTTCGATTAAACCTTGATTTCATACTGAGGGAAACTGCTGCTACACTGCTTCATACCTTCCTCTTGGGGTCTCCCAGCGAACGTGTGATCCACGTCATCAGCGCGCGGCGGCACCGACGCACTCCGGATCCCATGTCGACGAGGAGGAGCTCGCTCTCCGCCTCGCCATTGCGGAGTCCCTCAAGGACACGGGCCCAGTGGCGAGCGGGCAATGCAGCCACGCGCCGCCGCATAGATCGTCGCCAGCAAGCGGGTACGGCTCCGCGCCCGTCTACCGCCGGTCGGCCCATCCGTCCCGCTCACCGCCGATGCGCTTGGCCACGCCGCACATGAGGAAGGTGGCGCCCGCTCGCCGTCCCGCCCATCCGCTCCTTCGGGCTGGAGGATGCTCCCCGATGGCGCCGGCGGGTGGCGCCTGATTCCGGTTTCCCCTCCATGGAGGGCACGGAAACGGAGGGCCGCGCCTTCCACCTCCTCCGCAACGCGGATCCTAGAGCGGCGGCGGCGAAGGTGGTGACGACCGCCCGTCAGGCGTATGTCCCATCGGAGGTCGTCGCGACCTCCTTGACGTCGGCGGAGACGGACGCGTGGCGCCGCCGCCGGAAGAACAAGGAGATGTTCGACGCCGCCATCGCCGAGTCCATGCGGGCGACGGATGCCAATGCGGCGGCCGCCCGCCTCGCCTTCGAGCAGGCGCGCCATGTCCGCCTTTTGGCTGCGCGGTCTAGGAGCGGCGGCGGCACATCCGACTCGAGCGGCGACCCGTACGCCATCTTCGAGCGGCTGCGCTGCCCCAACTTTGATGACAAGGGGAAGGGCAAGGTGCCAGAGTGAAGCTCCACCGCCGTCGACATCGAGCCGCTCCGTCGCCGCCAGTAGAGAAGATTTATTTTGCTAGTGTTAATTATGTATGAAGTATGTCTGAACTATCTATGAACTATCTATGAACGGAAATGATCTACGTTGTTTGCCTACGTGCATGGTTTGCATGGATATAGGGGCCGAGTTTGGGGGTTACGGTTGTAGGAGCCGAGTTTTGGGTTGTCCGGTCACTGTTGGAGATGCTCTTAGGCTCTTGAGCAAAAGTTGCTTTAGACCTCGGTTCTGTTCTTTGAGCACCTGATGACCTGGGAATGTGAACTCGCAAAACGCTGTAGCCGGTGGAAGTTGCAAGATCTGTTTTGGAAGTATTACATGTCGGGGGAATACTTTCTGGGTTAACCCGCGGCCCAGTGCGACTTAACTTACTCGCACGGACGAAGGCCCACTTGGGAGCAAGCCCAATATTGAACCGCCATAAGGGGAAAGATCTAGAAGACATATCCCGGAGGACGTGAAGACCAAGTAGTCTCCGAGTAGGCCTCTGTGGATGTATTCCTTATGGGGAAGTTTCCTTTTGTAACCTAGCGAGCCTCTGTGTATATAAAGAGGACTCGCAGGACTTAGAGCGGGTCAAGCTATCAAGCCCAAACCCTAGCTCATACGGCGAGTACCAGATCGGATCGCCTCCATTGTAACACCTCGATTATCATATCAATACCAATCTAGGGTAGGCAGGAAGTAGGTCTTTTACCTCACATTGAGGGGGCCGAACCTGGGTAAATCTGTGTTGATCTTTGTTCCTGCGATCCCAAGCTCGGAGATGCTTGACTCGCATAATCCCACACCTACGAAGTCATCTATGACACCTGACGTGACAAACCCACGACAGTTGGCGCCCACCGTGGGGCCTGCGGTCAAGAGCGTCACGTTCCGCGCAGGATCCATGAAGGGAGCTGAAGATCTTGTTGTTGGCCGTATCATCACGGTCAATGGCACACCCCTCATCGACGATTCAAGCTGGGGGCCGGAAGCAGATTATTTGGAGACCGGCCACGTCATCCCGTTCGGATCCATCAACGTCTTCGTCGGCTTCATCGGTGGCAGGTCCGTTAGATCGGTCCAGGAAGGCGATTCAGTAGAAGAAGTCGCCGATGACGGGGAAGAATCCGTGGAAAGCATGGACTCGCAAGAGTTTGGGTCCATCATACCTGCCTTTGAAGAAAGTTGCTGGGGTTACCCACCAGAAATCACATCATCACCAGATCAAGAGATGGCACAAGTCGCGGTTTACATGGCCGGAGGAGCAGGTGCATCAGGAACTGCTGGAGAAACCGAGGCATCGGCACCCCCAAGCAACCCACTTCTTGTCCCTGTGTCAGCCACGAACGCCGCCCTCCGTGCAACAGAAATTGAGGCCGCCAGGGCCGAGCTCCTGTATGAGGTTCGAAGGATGGAAGAAGAGCGCGCAGGCTCGATCAGATAAACCAAGGAATCCAACAGGAGCGGCAGAGAGTAGCCGCGCTGGCTGCGACTCAACAACAGGTTGACCCGCAAACACAGCTGCGCGCGACTCAACCAACAGTGGAAATCCCGCTCACTCCAGCCGCGGGACGGGAATCCAGACGACTGCGGAAGGAAGGGTACCAACAAATCAAGAGACCCAGCAACAACCAAGGAGGTTTCACACCCCACAGGGCCATTACCAGAACCCTGTCGATAATATGTATGCTGCGGCTAATATCTTGACTCAGATGGTACCAACAGGCGATGACCCGGTCAATGCTGAGGCGCGGCGCGCGATTCAGATGCTAAGTACGGCAGTCCTGCAACAAGCCAATAGGGCGGAAGCCGAAGCACAGCTGCCCCTCGTACCAGCCAATCACAGGATTACAGCAGAAAGAAGCGTCCAGAGCAGGCCACCAGAGGACGTGTCAGGAGTCGCACAGAGGCAGCAGGAGCAAGTCGCAGAAGCGCAGGCGAATGCACCATTGATGCAAAAGCGGCCCGCAGATAACCCCGCAGGCGCGCCCACAGCCCTGTCCTCGCGACTCAAGGGACCGGCGTGTTTCACTGAGAGGATCAGATCGGAACCTTTTCCTGAAGATTTCAAAGGGCCACGCAAGGTGGCAAACTATAACGCCAGCATGGATCCAACCACTTGGCTCAACAATTACGAGATGGGCATGAGCATCCTAAACGCATCTGAAGAGATCTGCGCACGCTACCTAAACATGATGCTAGAAGGAGCAGCGCACATATGGCTGCAAAATTTGCCTCCCAACTCTATAAATACTTGGGAGGAACTGAAGGATGCCTTCATTAAGAACTTCCAAGGAACTTGCAAGCGACTCTGCAATATAGAAGATTTAGAGCGTTGTGTCCAGAAGGAAGGCGAGTCAAGTCGCCATTGGATGAAAAGGGTGGCAGAAATAATACACTCCTCAGATAATATACCACCAAGCTCAGCCGTCCTGGTGATGGAGAAAAACTGCAAGTTTGAGCCGCTGATTCATAAGCTGGGTCGCATGAAGGATAAAGTCAAGAGCCTCAGCGAGGTGATGGCTGCGGCTAACAAATATGCCAGCTCAGACAAAACCAGAGACGCGTCAGACGGAGAAGAAGAGGAGGTTGCTGCAAAAGGAAAGAAAAACTCCAACAAGCCCCAGCAGCAGCAAACGAGCCACAACAACACGAGTCAAAACAAACGCAAAAGCGAAGATGGTCACTCAGGGCTCGTCGCCAATACGCGTGGAGGATTCAGAGGCCAGCGTGGAAGGGGTCGAGGATACGGCTCCCGTCCAATCAATATGCAAGAAGTTTTCAACCGGCCATGCGACCTTCATGCGACAGGTGATGGACGGCCAGCGGACCATACCAAGGCGCAATGCCATTATTACAAAAAGTGGAAAGAAGAGAGCCAACACAACGGGGGGAATTCCCATGAAGGAAACCCTAGTGCGGCTCATAACACAAACATTGGGCAGCACGGCGCGAGTAACCCCAGGCAGACGGGGCAGTATCACACAATAGTTATCGATACCTCCAAAAGAGAAGAGAAATTGAGCCGGAGAAGTCAGCAGGTGAACGCCGTGATACCAGCAACACCCGCTTGGTTAAGGTGGTCGGAATACGCGGTAACCTGGAGTCGCGACGACCACCCGCCACAGGTACGGGAACCTGGCAAGTTGGCACTGGTTGTGGCACCATACGTTGCAGGATACAAGCTGACCAAAGTGCTTATGGATGGAGGAAGCAGCATTAATATCTTGTACTACGATACTTTCCAGCGTCTAGGACTCAAGGATTCCAGCCTGCAGCCCACGTCAACAGTATTTCACGGCATTGTCCCAGGAAGGTCCGCACGCCAGTGGGGAAAATAACCCTAGGGGTAACTTTTGGAACAGAAGAGAACTTTAGAAGTGAATTCCTAAGTGGTAAAATTCCAAAGCCCATATCACGCCTTGTTTGGAAGAACGGCCTTTGCTAAGTTTATGGCCAGGCCATGCTACGTGTACCTACAGTTGAAGATACCAGGACCAAAAGGGGTCATCACAGTGTACGGAGATAGAGAAAAAGCAATAGAATGTGAGAAAGGAGATGCGGCTTTCGCAGAATCCGCCTGTGCCGCGGAAGAACTAAAAGGTTATAAGTCGCAGGTGGACCCAAACGATATGAGTGTGGTTACCACGCCATCTGCCGAGCCACCAATGAAATTCAAAGCGGCCCAGGACACTAAGCAGATAAATCTTGTTCCTGGCGACTCATCCAAGCAAACTAGCATTGGAGCACACATGGAAGAAGAGCAGGAGAAGGCCCTCGTCGCTTTTCTCCAGGAAAATAAAGACATCTTCGCATGGAAGCCGTCAGATATGCCAGGGGTACCAAGAGAATTAGCAGAACATAGCCTCAAAGTGAACCCTGCGGCTAAACCAGTGAAGCAGCCACTACGGCGTTTTCATGATGACAGGAGAAAGGCAATAGGAGAGGAAATAGCTCGCTTGCTGGCTGCAGGATTCATCACAGAGGTATACCATCCGGATGGGTGGCAAATCCAGTATTGGTTATGAAAAAGAACGGTACGTGGCGAATGTGCGTTGATTACACCAGTCTTAACAAAGCTTGTCCAAAGGATCCATTTGCTTTGCCAAGAATCGACCAAGTAATTGATTCAACTGCTGGGTGCGAGCTGTTATGCTTTTTGGACGCCTATTCAGGCTACCATCAAATCAAGATGAAGAGGAGGACCAAGAAAAGACGTCCTTCATCACACCCTTCGGAGCTTTTTGTTACGTCAGCATGCCCTTTGGGTTGAAGAACGCAGGTGCGACTTACCAAAGATGCATTCAGAATTGCCTACATGAGCAAATAGGTCGCAACGTTCATGCCTACGTGGATGATATTGTGATTAAATCGCAAGTTAGCCAGGATCTTATTGGTGATCTGGCAGAGACATTCACAAATCTCAGAAAATACAACATGAAGCTCAACCCCACAAAGTGCGTTTTCGGAGTACCAGCAGGAAAGCTATTGGGATTCATAGTATCAGAAAGAGGCATTGAGGCCAATCCTGACAAGATAAAGGCCGTGATGGATCTCCAAAAGCCAGAAAAGATAAAAGATGTACAGCGGCTTACTGGTTGCGTAGCAGCTTTGAGTCGCTTTATATCAAGATTGGGAGAAAAGCACTACCTTTGTACAGACTGTTGAAAAAATCAGACACCTTCGTTTGGGACGCAGAGGCCGACGAAGCTCTGACAGCCTTGAAACATCAATTGACGAATGCTCCAGTTCTGGCGGCTCCAAAAGATAAAGAGCCAATGCTACTATACATAGCGGCAAATTCCCGCGCTGTGAGTGCTGTCATGGTTGTGGAGAGACAAGAAACGGAAAGGAATACCCTGTCCAGAGACCAGTATACTACGTGAGCGAAGTCCTCACAGCTTCCAAACAGCGTTACCCACAGTGGCAGAAGTTGGTGTTTGGAGTGTTCATGGCGAGTCGCAAGCTGAAGCACTACTTCCAAGAGCATCCAATAACTGTGGTGAGTTCAGCACCATTGGCAGATATCATTCGTAATCGAGAAGCTACTGGAAGAGTCGCTAAGTGGGCGATCGAGTTGGGACCACATCACATCAGTTACGAGCCGCGCACATCAATTAAGTCGCAAGCCCTTGCAGATTTTATTAACGATTGGACAGAAATCCAAGTTGCTCCTAGCATGGCAGAAACCAAATACTGGACCATGCATTTTGATGGGTCAAGACAGTTGCAAGGCTCGGGGGCTGGAGTTGTTCTGACATCTCCCAAGGGAGACAAGCTGCGGTATGTGTTACAGATACACTTCAACTGCACAAATAACGTGGCGGAGTACGAGGCACTGCTTCATGGTCTACGTATAGCAAAGGAGATGAACATCAGTCGTATACGCTGTTTTGGCGATTCAGACTTGGTGGCACAGCAGGTCTCCGGAACGTGGGACAGCAAGGATGCGAACATGGCTGCATATAGGAGAGAGGTGGACAGAATTGCTGGACATTTCACTGGATACCAAGTTGAACATATTGATCGGAGACAAAATGAAGCTGCGGATGCCCTGTCTCGGCTTGGATCCAACAGACAGTCAGTCCCACCCAATGTTTTCCTGGATGAACTGCACAATCCATCAGTCAAACCTCCAGCAGAGATTGACATTGCAGAGCCAGAGGATGATTCAACTTTAGTCGCAGCCCTGCATGAACAGCCAGGATGGACAGAGCCATACATGGCATATTTAAGTCGCGGAGTGCTGCCGGACGATGAAATTGAGGCGCGCAAAATCATACGACGATCAAAGGCCTATACAATCATCAACAACGAATTATACAAGCGCAGCGTATCAGGAGCATTCCAAAGATGTGTCTCACCAGAAGAGGGACGAAAAATCTTGCACGAAATTCATTCAGGCGATTGTGGCCATCATGCTTCGTCAAGATCTTTGGTGGCAAAGGCGTTCCGACATGGATTCTTCTGGTTAACAGCATTAGCAGACGCAGAGCAAATTGTCAGAGTGTGCGATGGATGTCAAAGATACGCTAGGCAAGATCATATGCCAGCCCAAGCACTTCGCACAATACCCATCACATGGCCTTTTGCCGTATGGGGTTTTGACATGGTAGGGCCTTTCAGACGGTCTTCAAACGGAAAAACTCACCTCTTAGTCATGGTGGACAAATTCACAAAGTGGATAGAAGCAGAACCTGTGGGAGATTGCGAGGCTGAAACAGCAGTCAAGTTCTTGAAGAAGGTCATATTCCGCTTCGGTTACCCCCATAGTATCATTACAGACAATGGGAGCAACACCTCTGAAGGGGCTACACAGATATTTTGCGCAGACAATGGGATAAGATTGGACCTCACGTCAGTAGCACACCCGCAGAGCAATGGACAAGCTGAGCGAGCTAACCAGGAAATTCTCCATGGAATTAAGCCGCGCCTTATTGAAAAGGTCGAAGCATCTCCAGGATGTTGGGTGGAAGAACTGCCAGCAGTACTGTGGAGCTTGAGAACAACCCCTAACAGATCCACAGGATTTACACCATATTTCATGGTCTATGGAGCAGAAGCAGTCATGCCCAGCGATATCATACATGATTCACCAAGAGTTGCGGCTTACATCGAGACAGATAATGAGATAGCTCGGCAAGACTCGGTGGACACATTAGAAGAGGTTAGAGACTTGGCAGCATCAAGGTCAGCAGTATATCAACAAGACTTGCGACGCTATCATGCCAGACGCATCAAAACCCGCACCTTTCAAGAAGGCGACCTAGTACTGCGACTTAAACAAGATCACAAGGGAATGCATAAGCTGTCCTCTCCATGGGAAGGACCCTACATCATCAGCAAGAAGCTAAACAATGGGTCGTACTACCTGCTGGATGTAAGGGAAGAAAGCAGCGAACGCCATGATTTCGAGGATCGTCTCGAGGCACCTCGCCCTTGGAACGTCGCACACCTGCGACCGTACTATACATAAGAAAAGGCTAATCAGAGCCAAGCATCATCCTTTCCAGCTTTATAGCTGAGTATCATCACAGCCACTCAGGGCTAGAACTTCAACTTTGGTCGCCACCTAGGCGCGACCTATGCAACATCTGATCGCCACCCAGGCGCGATCGACCCTTGTATCAGAAACCGGCTGCCACCTAGGCGCGGCCGTAAACTTTGTATCATCTCTGGTCGCCACCTAGGCGCGACCGTATCACCATGGATCGCCACCTACGCGCGATCCAACCCTATGTATAACACTCGGTTGCCACCTAGGCGCGACCTTATGTGTCATCATAATCAAAGCTTATCATAGCTTAGCCTATCATGGCAATATCATTATGTTTCTTGGGGTCTTTGTTACCCTGAAACAGCCGATTTATTGGCAATTATCAAATTTACCTTAAGTTGGATTGCTACTCGCATTATGTGGCCAAAGTACTGGGGTGTGGCGTCAATCGAGCTTGATTGCCTATCATGGCCGCTCTCGACCCTGAACACACATATTCCTAGGAAATACTGAGTCGCGCGAGTGCCCACTTAAGGATTCAGATGGCCTAACTAGAGGTCGATGTACTGCTTATAGTACGGCAACACCAATTACAATTACTTGTAACTTAACAATTGTTTTATTCATGATATCAAGTTACAGGTGATGACCTTCAGAGTTCTCTGAGAAGAATTGAGATGATTACCACATAACATCCTCTCAATCCTTGGGGGCTATATCATATTATCATCAAAAATTTGAAGATAGATCGTCATCAAGTTCTGAAGCTATCAGGATACTCTAAAAGAAGCTCACGAAGTCAGATGATCTTCCAGGTGCGAGTCAAGGCCAAACTTGCACAATTATAAGTCGCGAAACAAGGAAAAGCGCGGCCTAAGCATTCAAGATCAAGAAATACTATGAAGTTCAGGCCACGCTTGGGGGCTAATGTCGGGGGAATACTTTCTGGATTAACCCGCGGCCCAGTGCGACTTAACTTACTCGCACGGACGAAGGCCCACTTGGGAGCAAGCCCAATATTGAACCGCCATAAGGGGAAAGATCTAGAAGACATATCCCGGAGGACGTGAAGACCAAGTAGTCTCCGAGTAGGCCTCTGTGGATGTATTCCTTATGGGGAAGTTTCCTTTTGTAACCTAGCGAGCCTCTGTGTATATAAAGAGGACTCGCAGGACTTAGAGCGGGTCAAGCTATCAAGCCCAAACCCTAGCTCATACGGCGAGTACCAGATCGGATCGCCTCCATTGTAACACCTCGATTATCATATCAATACCAATCTAGGGTAGGCAGGAAGTAGGTCTTTTACCTCACATTGAGGGGGCCGAACCTGGGTAAATCTGTGTTGATCTTTGTTCCTGCGATCCCAAGCTCGGAGATGCTTGACTCGCATAATCCCACACCTACGAAGTCATCTATGACACCTGACGTGACAAACCCACGACATTACACTCCATACCCCTTGGTTGTACGATTGTGATATAAATCACCATATTTACCCACTAACTGTTATAAAATGTCATGCTGAGATATTTCAGAAAAATTGAAAGTGTTGAGATACAAAAGACAAACAACGCTGCCAATCAATAGATTGTTAGATTGATCTCTTTCCCGTGTGGGCCCAATGGCCCACCGGGCCCCTTTGACCTGCGCCCTGATCGGGGGCGCCCAACCCACTATGGTTGACAGGCCCCTGTCACCTGCACTATATAAAGAGGTGGGGGCCGGCGGCACGCAACACGTGGTTCATCGCGAGCCGCACACCCCACCGACACACCCTACCGATCTAGGGTTTCGCGCAGTGCTGACGGGAAGCTCCGCCGCCGCCACTGCCCACTCTCGGTTGTCACCGCCGTCCTCCACCATGGACACATCGACGGGATCATCGAGCCAAGGAGAAGGTATCTCGATCCCTCACATCTCTCTGTTTTCCCTCTCTCACATATGAGTTAGATCGATTCGTAAAGATGCTACTGTGGAAGTTCTAGACTAGTTGATCGGATAGATATAACAATGGTATCAGAGCCACTAGGTGCTAGATCTTTCTCGGGTAGACTAGAAAAAGAAAAGTAAACAGCAAATCCCTTACCCACCCTAAAGGGCAAAGACAATACTCATCGGAAGGCCCTCGGGCTCGCCGGAAAAGGTGTAGAGGGCACCGTGGCCAAACCGCTCGACGGCGGCGCGCTCACCGCAAGGGGAACGCGCGACCGGCGAGGGGGATGGCAACGCACCACAAGCAGTGTGCGGCTCGGGCGGTGCACGCATGGCGCACGTCGCTGGAGCGTTCCGGCCGTCGCCGACGAACGCCGCCGCTGCACGCGCGCTGGTATTGGCCGTCGCCGGTCGGCGAAGCGGCCGTCACCGTCGCCGCCACAGCACACGCGCTCGCCTGCTAGCGGGAGAGAAAGAAGAGAAAGGAGGTCGGGGTCGGTGGCGGCGGTTCTCCGGTGGCGCAGAGAAATCCTAACAGAGTCGCACGGGACAGGGGAGAAGAAGAGAATGCGGCTAGGTTTTTTTTTCGAATCGGCCGGTAGGCCGGTTTTGTTCAAGCTAGAACCGCGCTGAACCGTCCGATCAAACGGACGGCCAGGATTCAAACCTAGCGCGCAGAAGGGCCGTTGGGCCGAAAGTCAAATTGGGCCGCGTAGAGCGCTCCCGTGGGCCGTGTCGGCGCCGCTCAGGCGATAGTTTTGCCATGGTCCGCGTTTCCTCTGCGGGCCGCAGTTTCTGCCATTTAGTTTCTTTTATTTTTTCCAGGAGCTTGTTTTATCTGTTTTTTGTCCAATTTTTGGTCAAATTTCATCTAGTTTTTCTATTCAAAATTATCCAACGAAATTTTTATTTAGAGAACAGAAAAGTGACAGAAATATTTCTGAAAAGTATAAAGTTCATGAATTTTATTCATGTTTTTCCGCTGCAAATAAATAAAAGTGCTCTCAAAGTGTAAATAGAAATAAAGCAAGAATTAATTTTAAGAGCATGTTAAAGTAATTATTGAAACAATTATGATTCTGTTATTTTTATGACCAACGTTGTTATTAATATAATCATGATTTATTGTTGTTATATGTGCATTTATTTCTATTTTCTGCCCACGGTGATATAGTTTTAATTGCACAAACAGTTATATGTTTTAATTTTGACCAACGTTGGATTATTGCATGCAATTGTTGTTATGATCTCACTTCATTATGGTTTTCAGGAGGGTACTACTTGATGAGCTGCATCAAGGATATTCCAACCCTCAGAGGTGATAACTACACTGAATGGAGAAAGAAGGTCGACTTGGCTTTTGTTTGTGCTGAGGTGGACTGGGTTGTGGACACTCCACAGCCGGTCAAACCCACATAGCCAGTCAGAGATGAAAAGATGATGATGGTGCTTGGGATAAAAAGAAGAGGGACTATGCTCCATTGGAGATGTCGTATACCCTCGATAACAAAAAGTGGCTCACCGCCAATAAAAAGTGCATGGCTTTCATAAAGAACACAATTGAGCACGCTATTGTGGGCTCAATTGCAGAGTGTGCTTCCGTAAGGGAGTTTCTTGAAAAGATAAAGAGCCAGTTCATTGGTTCTTCAAAGATATATGCTGCCCAGCTGCTAAATCAGCTGGTGACAGAAAAGTACACAGGAGGTGGACATGGCATAAGAGGGCACATCCTCAGGATGAGCAACATGGTAGCTAAGCTTAAGCCCATGGACGCTGATTTGGAGCTCAAGCCTGCACTCCTTGTTCACCTGGTTATGGCTTCGCTACCAAAAGAGTTTGACATTTTTGTTGTCAACTATAACATGTCGCCTGAAAAATAGGACATTGAAAAGACAATAGCCATGTGTGTGCAAGAAGAGGAAAGACTTAAAGCCTCACATGGTGGTTCTCTGAACTATGTGAAGGATAATAAGAAAAAGAACTACAATCAAAGTAGCAATGGTTCCCCTTCAAAGCCACTTGGAAAAGCTCCCACGCATTATCAGCATCAACAGAAGTCTCTTCCTGTGGACAAAGATAAATGTCTCCACTATAAGAAGACTGGGCATTACAAGAAAGATTGCCCTGTTTGGCTAAAGTCCATAATGGCAAAGAGAGGTAACAACATTGTTTCCTTTGTAAATGAATCCTTGTATACACAGTTTTCGAAATCTACTTGGTGGATTGACTCAGGTGCAACTGTTCATGTTGCAAATTCATTACATTGATTCCATTCGACGCGGACTACGCAAAGTGTCGAAAGATGCATTGAAGTTGCAAATGGAGTTCAAGCAGACGTTGAACCTGTCGGAGACATCTCCCTGGAGTTAGCTGATGGATTCACGATTCTGCTTAGAGATGTTTTATATGTTTCTTCATTACACAGAACTTGATTAGTGTTTCATGTTTGGACAAAGATTGTTATGAATGATATTTTATACATGGCAAGTGTGCCATATGGTTTAATAATGCTTATGTGGGTGTTGCTTTACTTCACAATGAGCTTTATTTATTAGGGATATTTAATTCTGTGCCCCTGATTTCTTAGTTGTGCTCACTTTTCCCCACGCTCTAAACTTGTGCTCGCTTTTCCCCACACTTTTATATTAAAATCTCACAGATGCCCAAACAGAGCACTTCCGTTGAGTCAAGCTCGTTGACCGTTAAATGTATGATTTCATGACGAGTGGGACCAGTTAAATTGCTGACATATGGGCCCACTTAAATTGTTGACATGTCAACAGGCCCTTTCTCTTGTCAAAAAATAAATAAAAATAAAAAAGGGGAGGCCACACGGCCTGCTCACCGCCGCCCTGCTCGTCGCTCGCGGCACCCTCGCCTTCCTCTTCCTTTCCCCTGTTGGCAGTGCCCTCGACTCCACCTCCTCTTCCCTTGGCCGCAGCGCCCTCCACCTCCTCTCCCTCTTCCCGCGGCGCGCTCGACCTCCTCTTCCTCCTGCCCTCGGCCTCCTCTCCCCTGCACGCAGCGCCGGCTCCTCGCGTTCGCGGCCGCCGCCCTGCTCGTCCCTCGCCGGCACCCTCGCCTTACTCTTCCTCTCCCCTGTCGGCAGCGCCCTCGACTCCACCTCCTCTTCCCCTGGCCGCAGCGCCCTCTACCTCCTATCCCCCTTCCCGCATCGCGCTCGACCTCCTCTTCCTCCTGCCCTCGGCCTCCTCTCCCCTGCACGCAGCACCGGCTCCTCACGCTCACGGCCCTACGCTGCTCCCCTCCTCGGGCGTACGTCGCGGCGGTTCCTGCTCCGACTGCCGCTTCAAGCAACGCCCCCAAGCGTCGGCGACCTTGGCGGCGTCAGAGGGCAACGGAAGGGGAGAGCAGTGGCGCCTGGCGGCGGCCGACCTCTCACGGTGGCTGGCCACGGCCATGCGGACGTGGGACGGCGCGGTGGAGGAGTATGCGCGGTTGCGGAGCTCCATCGCCGAGCTGAAGCGTCATGGCCGGTACGAGGCCAACCTCGTGGCCTACCACGCCGTGCCTGCGCTCACCTGGGACCAAGCACCACAGCGAGGGGCTCAGCCGGTCCTGCGACGCCAAGATGGGCGAGGTGGTTCCCAGCGGATGCAGCGAGGATGGTCAAACTTGCTGTGGAATTGCTCTAGAACTTCTGTCGAACACGTTTCGGACGATTCAAATTGAACATGTTCTGGCTAAACTTTTCTCTGGAACTTGCTCTGGATTGCTATCCAACATGTTTCGGATGATTAAAAATGAACACGTTCTGGCTAAACTTGCTTTGCACTGCTGTCGAACACGTTCCGGATGATTCAAAACGAACACGTCCCCTGAACACCGATGTGCTTGATTCGCCTCCGTCCGACCTCCCCGAACTCTCATGCCACTCTATCTTGCTTCGCGCGAGCCTCTGGTCCTAAAGGGCAATGTGTGACGCGCGAGGGAGGGCTGATCTGATGACCACGAGCGGGCTGCACTGTCGGACATGTGTCAAACACCTTGTGTGCGCGCTCTGGGCACGCCCTACAGCGGCATTCGCACGTTCTGGCCTATTGAAACATAATTAGGAAACAATATTTATATGATTGTGCGCCAAACTGGATTTACTATAACTATGAAATTATATGTTTTCGCTAGTTTGGAACTTGCTCTATTGAGTTTTTGTGAAAAACAGGTCTAGTCCGATTAGCATTGCCAAGTTGGAGTTGCTAAATGATTTTTTCAGAAGGTGCAACCTTGTCAAATTGGTATAGGGATTCTATAAGATGACATTTCTATAAGGTTTCCCAATTTTTTTGATTTTTTATCAAGTTTTTTTAGTTGCTTCATGAAAAAAGTCATTTTCGGCACTCAAAAAATGAAAAATAGATTTTTGGTAAAGAGCAAAATGAAAAATGCCTTCTTCAACACTGTTCTACATCCAAGATACAAGAGTGTGTGAGATTTGGCCTCATTTCGACAAACTATGTCATGCTTAAGGCCATACCCTAGCTCATTTGAGTCGAAAGCCATACATCTTTATACCTTGTAGCTCATTTTGTAGAAGGCTTTTCCACCAAAACTTCCATACCCCATGTTTATTATTTTTTCTAGGTAGTAGGGCACATAGGAGGACACCACGTGAAGGTTTCCCATTTTTTGATTTTTTTCAAATTAGATGTGCCTCACCCTAACCCTAAACCCTAACTGTAAACCCTAGTCCCGAACCTAAACCTAACCATACCTTCGTTCCAACAAAAAACACTAAAGATCTCTAAAGAAAGTACATATTGTGGATCTAAAAGTGATTTTTTCAAAAAATCACGAGCATAATTTACGACACTTGTAGTTCAAATCGGACCCACTTCCAATGAAATCGGCAGGAACTTCTTTGAGATATGAGAAATACCTAGAAATGTTTTTGTATTCAAACCCAGGGTCATATGTACTTATAAAGTGGTCTATTATTTTTTATACCTTTGGGTGTTTTGCTTTCGGGGAGTCGTTTTGGTAGTTGCTTCACAAAAAAGGCAGTTTCAACACTAAAAAAATGGAAAATGGATTTTTAGTAAAAAGAAAATAAAAAATCCCTTCTTCAACACCATTCTACATCCAACATACATGAGTGTGCGAAATATGGCCTCATTTCGACAAACTATGTCATGGTTAAGGCCATGACCTAGCTCATTTGAGTCGAAAGTCATACATCCTTGTACCTCGTAGCTCATTTTTGAGAAGTGTTTTTCGCAAACACTTTCATAACTCATGTTTATATTTTTTTTCTAGGTGGTAAGTCACATAAGAGGACGTCACGTGAAGGTTTCCCTTTTTTTTGATTTTTTTGATTAGTTGTGCCTAACCCTAGCCCTAAACCGTGACCGTAAACCAATACCCCGAAACCTAAACCTAACCAAAACCCTAGTTTCGGCTGCCGGCGTTCGCCGCCGTTCTAGGCCACCTGAGGCTTCCCAAGCATCTCTGGAGCTCCTCCGTACCCTATTCTTCCTCTCCCCCGATTTTTGATTGATGGGAAGGCTTCATTCGAACGGATCGATCTCGTCCTCGCCGCCGACGGTCGCTGTCGATTAGCTTGCGTTCGACCTCGAATTGACTCCCTGACCTCACCATCGGGCTTCTGGTGACCTTGCGGTTCTCCCGCACCTCTTCTATCTCTTAATCTCGTTTTCCTTTGCCGATGCGCCGTGTTTGGCCGTGCGCCGCCGCGGAAGCTGTCACCATCGCTTCTCTGGTGACCAATAAATAGCGGCGCCGCCACCAAATGGTCTGGCACGTTCGTGTGCATACCACGTGTCCCCCTAGCGCATGTTCGGCCTCTCCTCTCCTTTCGGATTGCTCGACAGGAGCTTGCCATCTCCACTGATGACATAAGCATGACGTCCTCCTCTCCTTTTCTTTTTTCTGAAATTAAGTTCTAAAAAGATTAAATATCTCATACGTGGGTCCCCAGTCAGAAATTTAAACATTTCCGAAAATGTTTTATGAAATTATCAAATCCATGACATGTATGGCCCACTCGTCAGGAGTTAACGGTCAAACCTTTGACTTCACGGAAACGTCCAGTTTGAGTTTCGTGAGGGTTTCACACAAGAGAGTGGGGGAAAAATGAGCAAAAGTTTCAAGCGTGGGGAAAACTGAGTACAACTAAGGAATCAGGGGCACATGAGTAATAGTCCCATCCCTACGTGAAAAAGTGTATTCTGTGTGTAATGTGAATGAGCATGTTTCCGCGCCGAATAAAGAACAAAAGAAAAGAAAGAGAACTCATGACTCATCGAAATTATGCCACTGTCGCTTGGGCCATATTTCGAGGGGGAGAATAGAAAGTCTAGTTAAAAATGAAATTCTTCCTCCATTAGAGTTCTCAGACTTAGAACAATGCATAGATTGCATTAAAGGAAAGTACGTAAAACAAATCAAAAAGGGTGCAAACTGAAGCACATGAACACTAGAAATCATTCACACCGACATTTGTGGACCATTTCCTGTGAAAAGTGTGGATGGCTATGACTCGTTTATAACATTCACAGATGATTACTCCCGATATGGTTATATTTATCCAATCAAAGAAAAGTCTGAAGCGTTGGATATATTTAAGATATTCAAAGCTGAAATAGAAAATCAGCATGATAAAAGAATAAAGATAGTGAGATCTGACCGTGGGGGGGGTACTACGGTTGGCACACTCCATATGGCCAAGTCCCTGGACCTTTTGCGAGGTTCTTACAGGAGACTGGCATAGTGGCCCAGTATACAATTCCGGGTGAAACTCAGCAAAATGGAGTAGCTGAAAGGTGCGCAGCATGATATGTTACTCCACCTTGCCATTGGGATTATGGATGGAGGCGCTTAAAACCACCATTCACATTCTCAATAGAGTACCAAGCAAGTCGGTGCCCAAAACACCGTACGAGTTGTGGACAGGAAGAGTACCCTCTCTACAACACTTCAGAGCGTGGGGAGCCCAGCTGAGGCCAAAATATTTAATCCAAATATTGCAAAGTTAGATCCCAAAACAGTCAGTTGCCACTTCATTGGCTATCCTGATAGATCAAAAGGTTTTCATTTCTACTGTCCAGACAGATACACAAAGTTTGTAGAAACGAGACATGCAGTCTTCTTAGAGGACGAAATGATGAGGGGGAGCGTGGTAGCTCGGAAAATTGATCTTGAGGAGAAGAGGGTGTGTGCACCTTTTCCAATGATTCAGGAGCCATTTTTCACACTACCTGTTGTACCTGCACCGACAATCCTGAGGTTGAGGTGCAAGCACCTGTTGTAACTCCACCCGTGACAACTATGGGTAAAGATCCGGAACCTGTTCGTCAGGAGCCGACTGAACCCGATGTTGAGCATGAAAGGGAGGTGCAGCAGCCACTTTTAGAAAATGAAGTCCCTAGAAGGTCTAAAAGAGCTAAAAGATCAGCTATTTCCACTTATTATAAAGTTTATAACACAGAAATAGCTCATATGGAAGGTGATCCCACTTCATATGAAGAAGCCATGAGAAGCCCTCACTCATCGAAGTGGCTGGAGGCAATGGAAGACGAAATGAAATCGATGAGTTCCAACGATGTTTGGGACTTAGAAAATATTTTAAAGGAGCCAAAACAGTAAGCTGTAAATGGGTCTACAAAACTAAGTATGACTCAAAAGGGAATGTAGAAAAGTATAAAGCACGGCTTGTGGCAAAAGGATTTACACAAAGAGAAGGGGTAGATTACAATGAGACATTTTCCCCAGTCTCATGTAAGGATTCTTTCAGAATCATAATGGCACTAGTTGCATATTTTGATTTAGAGCTACATCAAATGGATGTAAAGACGACATTTCTAAACAGGGATTTAAAATAAAATGTTTACATGAAACAATCCAAGGGTTTTATCATGGAAGGCAAGAAAGATATGGGATGCCGCCTGAAGAAATCCATTTATGGATTAAAACAAGCCTCTAGATAGTGGTATCTAAAGTTTAATGAGACAATTAAAGGATTTGGATTTAAAGAAAATGTTGAGGATAACTGCACTTATGCAAAGTTTAAAAATGGAAAATATATTTTCCTAATCTTGTATGTGGATGATATCTTGCTTGCTAGCAGTGATGTTTGTCTACTACAAGAAACAAAGAAGTTCTTATCCTCAAATTTTGATATGAAAGATCTTGATGAAGCATCACATGTTTTGGGTATAGAAATTCACCGAGATAGGAAAAATGAAGTTTTAGTACTATCACAGAATGCATATTTAGAAAAAGTTCTTAAAAAGTATAATATGCATAAGAGTTGTGCCACACCTGCTCCTATAGTCAAGGGCGACAGTTTTGGGAAATTCCAATGTCCCAAGAATCTGTACGAGATCGATCAAATGAAAGCAGTACCATATGCTTCGGCTGTGGGAAGCTTACAGTATGCACAAGTGTGCACTCGACCTGACTTAGCTGGTACTCGGTAAATATCAAGAGAATCCAGGCATGGAGCACTGGAAGATGGTAAAGAAAGCATTGCGTTATGCGCAAGGCACAAATGACCGCATGCTAACATACAGAAGATCTGATTCCCTAGAGATAAGAGGGTATTCAGACGCAGATTTTGCGGGAGACAGAGATGATAGAAAATCCACGTCTGGATACGTGTTCACTCTCGCTGGAGGGACTATTTCGTGGAGAAGCTGCAAACAGTCAATAGTTGTATCGTCCACGATGTATGTAGAATTTATAGCATGTTATGAGGCCACGGGGCAGGCGATATGGTTAAAGAAATTTATACCCGACTTGAAAGTGGTAGATTGCATTGACAAACCACTAAAGATGTACTGTGACAACCAGCCCGCAGTATTCTATGCTCACAACAACAAGTCGAGTAATGCTACCAAACCAATAGAGATAAAGTATTATGTTGTGAAAGATAAAATCCAGTATCACACTATAAGTCTCGAGCATATAAGGACAAAGAATATGCTTGCGGGTCCGCTTACGAAAGGCTTACCACCCAATGTGTTCATGGACCACATAGCCGGCATGGGTTTAATGGAAAGCCTATGATTCCTGGATCATGAGAGGCCCGAAAAGGAATAGAATTGTTTCAAAACAGAGAGATATGTTGTAACTGTCTGAATCTATCGGCAATTGAGCTGTAACGATGAAACATGCTCTATGTACTGATCTGTGATGAAACGAGTAAAGTAAAAGTACATGGTTAAAAGTAAAAGTTGAGATCAAGAGGGAGAATGTTAGATTGATCTCTTTCCCGTGTGGGCCCAACGGCCCACCGGGCCCCTTTGACCTGCGCCCTGGTCGGGGGCGCCGAACCCACTATGGTTGACGGGCTCCTGTCACCTGCGCTGTATAAAGAGGTGGGGGGCCGGCGGCACGCAACACGAGGTTCGTCGCGAGCCGCACACCCCACCGACACACCCTACCGATCTAGGGTTTCACGCGGTGCTGACGGGAAGCTCCGCCGCCGCCACTGCCCACTCTCGGTTGTCACCGCTGTCCTCCACCATGGACACATCGACGGGATCGTCGAGCCAAGGAGAAGGTATCTCGATCCCTCACATCTCTCTGTTTTCCCTCTCTCACATATGAGTTAGATCGATTCCTAAAGATGCTACCGTGGAAGTTCTAGACTAGTTGATCCGATAGATATAACATAGATTCCCTTCACCCTCACTGCGGTGAGTAAATATTTTCCAGCCCCATGCTAGCTCTTAACACTCGAAGATTTCCTAATTACTGGGAGATCAGTGCCAAGATCTTCTGCCAAGAACATCGATCAAGCCCTGCAGATATAGCTGTTCCACCGGGTGCATGCAGTACGTGCTGGGACCAATTTGCAAGCAGGGGAATACATTCAATTTCTATCAATCGAAGCATCATTAGCCGCATGAAAACTTCCGACCGGCCGGTCGATCAGTACTAGTACTGCAGTTTTGATTCAATGTGCAATGGCACCATGTAAAGAGAGTTTGCAATAGGGTAGCCCATGAACTTTGTCAAATGGGACTGAGAACGGGCCAATCGTGCGGTGTGGACACTTCATGCTCCTCCCGGCGTAGCCGATCTCATTGCCAAGGAATGTAATACCCTGTCATCTTAAGTAATGAAACTCTCTTTACCCTAAAAAAAAAGTACTAGTACTCCAGTTTTGGATCGACGCCTGCCTGCTGCAGGTTCTTTGCCACCCTATCGCTAGGCTCTGCATGCATGAGTATATTTATCACGCATGTTAAATAAATATATGTGTTATGTGTATGTATTTGGAGTACTTATCAAGTTTGTTGATGGATTGTCCCTTGCATTTTGTTCCATGTCGCCATTGTCGTCAAGCTCAGGCTTCTCAGGGACCGCTTGCAGCAAAACTAAATTTTGGCCAGCCAGGTATAATTGTTGCTGAAGCCTGAAGCTGCTGCTGCATGCATGCATGGCTCTAATCCAAGTGCCTGCAGAGAGTTCTCCCGCCGAGTACGTACGTGTATGCCCGTACGTATGTGAGTACTAAGTACCATTTACTGCGTTGACGCGTTGTTGTATCGGTTCCACCTAGTAGCTATCTTAGTACTCCCTCCATTCCTGAATGTAAGGTGTATAGTTTTCTGCACGAATATTAAGATATGGGTATTTGGCATACGATGGACTCATCTTTTTCTGGAAAAAATCGGGAGATATGAGTTCCTAATAGACACAAATTGAAAACAATACACCCTATAAATTAGAATTCATTTTTGGATGGGTAAAATTGTCCATAAATTGCATTATACCTTATATTTTAGAATTTTTTGAAAAAACTATACACCTTACATCAAGGAACCGAGGGAGTATGTTTTTTGTAAAGATCAGTGATAAGCATGTATGGAGTACTCCGTAAGGTAGATTGAGCTAACGCTAGTATACTAGACACGTCAGTCTTGCATTGCCATTAAAGCACCACAAGCGTTTGGATGTCGACGGTAAATATTCCACCTGAATGAGAAACAATAATGTCAAACGATTCAAACCTGTGGTTTGAATTCTGTTGGGTTAGAGGTAGAAACACCCTGCTAACCATTCTACCACATGTTATATTTTTCGATCTGTCTAGCTTTATGCATGAAACCGCGTTACGCCGCACGCCAGCCGCCGCGTACATTACCATGTAATGCTGCCGATCGTGGGGTCGATCGATCTATTATCAATAGATCTACACGTACGGTTGACATGTATACTCTCGCTCGATCGTAGAAATACACGCACGATCGATGCGTATACCACGTACTGCTAGGACCATTTAAATCTAGCTCTTGCATGGCTATATGAATGTCGTTCGACAATGAATCGGCTCATTCAAGTTACTCCATTACTTATGATCAATCGAGCTACTCTACCCTAGATAGTCCATGCATATGCATGTGTGCACCATAATTTTGTTCCATATTGTCAAAAGCGAAATCATCAATGTTTACGCTGCATCTCTCGTTACATGGCTAAACACTACTAGCAAGCTAGAGATGTTTACAGGCCGGCCATGATAGAGCCATGCATCGATTGATCTCGTGTGTATCGATCGATCGATCGATCCATGAACAGTGGAGGACTTTGCTAGGGCAAGTACCCCGGCTAGCCCTAGCTCCATAACACTACCTCTGTGGCCAAATCTCTGGGAACAGGATCCTGCCCCCACTGAATTCAATGTGTTGTGTGTTGTAAATTGCATCGCTAGCTCGATCGATCTTGCACTTGCATGTGGATCGAGTTAATAACGTACTCCCGCAGTAGTGTCTACCGATGGGAGCTTTGTTTTCTTGTCCTTATTTTCTTCCCTTTGTTTCTTGCATACAAAACCGAGAGAGAGGCGTTCAAAAAATATTTACTGCAAGGAGAAGGCGATCTAGAGACAGAGACACGGCCATCACAGTGGCGGGATGAGATTCGCTGACTTGGGGTTGGCTGACTTTGTGGTGACTTTGAGTCAATGGCATGTGGACCCCGCACGTGGTGGATCCTACCTGTCGGTGACCAAGTCACGGCTGAGCAAAGTCAGCCAATCCGCGCCCCACAGTGGCGGCGATTTTACCTGCGAACTGTGATGTTTGCTGACATCGATCACAGCTTTTCTTAACTCTCTCTGTTTCACATATTTGTCCGGCATGGATAACTAGGAGGCAAAATATTTGAGTACTGCTCGGTAAAATTTGAGTACAGTTCTTGATTCTTAGACAGATATTAATAATAAATTAACTCGGTTTCGAAATATAAGACGTTCTGTGACGAAGTACTTATTTGTAACGAGAAAGAATTGGTCGTGTATCAGTTGATATAAAGGCCAGGCGCTCCTCTTTTGGATAAGTAATCTTGCAAGAGCAATTATGTTTTTGTTGTAGCATTATTTTTTATATTTTAACCGGAATAACACCAAATCCAAGGAGTTTGAGTTTTTTTGTTGAATTATAAATATACACCTAGCCCTTTTCCATCTCTTAATTTCCATCATTTCGGACTTTTGGATATTTGGCTAGTGCATCAATTCTATATGGTATCAGCGCGGAAACGTCTCGAGTTCAAGACCCTGCTCATGCAGTATTAAAAAAACCAAAACAAAAAGAGACGTGAGGAGTGTTGAAATATAAATATACGCCTAGCCCCTTTGCATCGGTTCGAATTTTTGGATAATCAACTAGTGCAGCAATTCTATATATTTTTTGGTGAATTGACATCATATATGGTTGTAGGGCTAGAACCTTCACCCAAGACAGAAGGGCGTGTGTGGGTACATCATGAGAGCCCCTCTGTCCATGCGTATGGTGTGCTACTAGCAGGGCCGTACGTACCCGTGTCTCACTCAAAGCGGGTAACATGCATGCGCGCCGCAAGTCAAAACGGCAGCTCGCTTAGCCACTTGGATGCTCAAGTATATATCCTATCGATCGATCGTATCGCGCGTACATAGGATTCGTGCGCGTACGAAAGATCCATTATATTGATCGATCGATGGCGACGCTCGACATGAATAGCCAATTAATCCATCCATCAATCAATGTAACCCGCGCACGGCCGCGATCATTCCTTCTGCGCGTGTACCTATGTGGCGCACGTTCGCATATGTCGTGCAGGGAAACGACAGCCTGAGGGAGCACCTTGTTAAATAATTGTTTTGTTTGTGTGCAAACAAAATGTGTTTGGTTACAACAAAGGCAATGTATTTTTTTCTTTTGAAATAAACTATACTATACATGAACATCGTATTATCACAAGTATGGCTCAAGAAATGTGGTCATGAATAGATATGCGCATTCTTCGTAAAATAACAAACACGTGTATTCAGGCTATTCATGTGATTATTTCTGCATTAATTTTTTCAAGAATGTAGCTCCAATATCATGAATTATTAATTTAATAGAATTCTTCCGTGATTCTCCATTTTTTCATATTTTACCATTTTAAATCAAATTTTCATTAGTTAGTATAGGAAACAAAATTAGAAAAATAAACTTAAATTATATTCATGAGTATTTGGAAAATAATAATCATCATTGCAAAATCTATAATTGAAACATAAATTCGTTCAAAAAGGTGTTTGAAATTATTCATGAAAAATCATCATATTTGTATATATATTAGTTGTGAATTCTCTATTTTTTAAGTTTTATATAGCTTGACCATGATGTGTTTTCCTTACTAGAACAATGATTTAATTATATTTTTAATTTGTTAGTTTCCTATTTTATACCACTAAAATTTCAAGAAGCTGTCATATCTTTTTTCCAATTTTTCATAATTTCATTGCTACTATTACCCTATTGTAAATACTTTTACATTATACTCCCTCTGATCCGTAAAGGTTTTCGTGAGCTATGTAGGAATTTGTACTAGCTTAGTTTGTTCCGGACAATTATTTTTTACCGGAAGTAGTACGTGATTTTTATGAATATTAAGATCTTTTTTGAACAAAACGAGCTATTGTCTCATTTTACTTAAAAATGAAGAAACTAGTACAAATGCACCAATGTCGTCATGGAACACAACCACATTGTGCATGCACTCGACCTGGCGACACACACAAAGCACACAAGCCACTGAGAAGAGAGAGACTACTATCGAGATTCTATCGAGGGTCATCGTAATCTCTCCTCCAAGAGCTAGTGACTTCGACTTTTTTAAAAAATTCTTCACAAAATGGCCTAGCATGTATGAATATTCATGATTTTCAAACCAAACGAACAAGGTCATGGACATTAGCATGGCATAGTTAAAAAATGTTCGCATATTTGGCACAAAGGAGTGCAAAAATGTTCGCATATTTGGCACAAAGGTAGTGCAAAATGGCACCTCTCAAACTTTCAAAAATAATAGAAATATATTGTACATAAAAATACATGTTTTCAAATTATAGCTTCCTAACTACGTTCGCACATTTAACTTATTTTTTGGCCAATTTCGACGTATTAATTCAAATTGGAACTAAAACATGCTATAGTTTGGTCCTTAAAATTCCCAACAATCAATTTAAGCTACCCAATTTGAATTTTCTGCAATTTTCGTAGAGGGTGTTGAGAGATTTAGGTCCTTGATGTGCCGACGATTTTGACCTCATTCTGAAAAAAATCAAAGAAAATGTCAAAATATAGAACCATTTAGCATGGAGTTCTTTTATGTGTATTAGTTGTTATGCAACATGAGAAACTTTAGTATGAGAACATTTCAAAAAAAGTCCACAAAATCTCTTATCATGTATGAGCATTCATGTCTTTCAAAGTCAAATGACCATGGTCATGACCATAGTTCATGACAGTGTGCCCATATTTGGCACACTAGTGCATATTTTCCATGCCAATAAACATTTCCAAGTGGAGTTTACAACTTTTTCCTACATTTTTTTTCTATTTTCCAAGTGCCAAAATGAATATTTTTTTGCGAAGCGAGTGGACATAATGTATTGCAAAATTGCACACATCCAATTTTCACACAACTACACAAGGTAGAAAATATTGGGCGGACAACTCCCAATTTTTTTTTTCCATCTACGTTTTCACATTTAAATAAATTTTGGCCAGTTTTTGTAGTCTGATTCAAATTTTATCGACAAGTGTGTCATAGTTTGGTCCATTATTTTTCACAAAAATAATTTTGAGATACCCAATTGGGATGCTACGCAATAGACATAGAGGGTGTGGAAAGATTGATGTCCTTGTTGTGAATAGATGTTTCAACCATTTTGAAACAAATGGAAGAAATGAAAAAAATGTCAAATTCCCTTAGCATGAAGTCATTTTACCTGTACTAGTGTCATGCAAAAAGACAAACTTCAATTTTGACAAATTTTCAAAATTTCCTTCAGAAAATGTCCTGAAATTTGTGAATATTCATATCTTTCAAGACAAATGACTAAGTTCATAGCCATTTTCATGGCATAGTACATGATATTGTGCTCATATTTGGAAAAAACAGGTCCATCTTTCCATGGCAAAAAATATTGCCAAAGGAGTTTCTAATGTTTTGTTACTAAAAATGTTTTCTATTTTGTAAGTATCAAAATAGATTTTTGTTGAAGAAAGTGAAAATAGCAACATAGTGCCAAAACATGGTCCAAAGTAGAATCTATCCAATTTCTCACAAAGTAGGCCATATTGGATGGAGAATTCCAAAATATATTGAAATTTCTAGCTTTGTAACTACTTTCAAATATTGAAATGAATTTAAAATAAAAAATTGAACTACAACTGTGCTATAATTCGATGAAAGGATCGTATGACACCTAGAGGGGGGTGAATAGGTGCTACTCCAATTTTAATACTTTTTCAAATTAGGTTTGACACTAAAAGGTAAATTTTCTAGATATGCAACTACGGTGAATTTACCTATATGACAAGCTAGCAAGTAAACAAGATACACGAAGTAAGGACTAAAAACAAGGATAGAAGTAACCGAAGTGAAAGCACGCGGAGACACGGATGTAATCCCGAGTTCCTCCTTTTTAGGGGAGTGCGTCTCGTTGGAGAGGTGTGAGCTACCACGAAGGTCAAAACTCAACAGCCACAAAGGCGTCACCTTATTCTCCGATGAACCGCATCACAAAGGTTTGGTTCACCTTCCACTATCGGAATCCTTCAAGGCGGAATCCGGAGCCCTTACAACAACGATCCGGGGCACAACCCACAAGAGGATTGGGGGCTCCCGGACAGCTACAAATTTGTCACAAAGACAACAAGTGAGTACAACAAGAAGCTAGGTTTTCCTAATGGAAATCCTAGCCAAGGGTCCCTCAAGTGAATGAGGGGGAAATGAAGAACGGCTTGGTGAAGATGTAGATCCGGGGCTTCTCCTTCAATCCTCCAAGTATCAACGAGTTTGGGTGGAGGGATTGGGAGATCTATCAAATCTTGAGCTTGCAATAATGGTGTTCTTCAATGTGGCCAAGCTGCTTGTCCAAAGGTAGGTGAAGGAGTATAAATACTCCTCTCAGAAAACTGGCCATTGCAGACGAAATGTGGCCGCCGCGGTAGTACCGACCGGCGCAGAGTCAAACGACATCGAGGTTGGTCAACTGGACTTCGCTCACCGCCCGCAGCGGTAGTACCGGATGAAGCCATGCGGTAGTACCGCGCCACCCAGTAGTACCGGCCCACTACCGGGCCAGTACCGCTAAAAACTGGGCGATGCCAGCACCGAAAATAGGCGAATAGCGGTAGTACCGGGCCTATTGCGGTACTACCGGCTGGGACAGAAAATAGCCCATTTTCTTCCTTTCGTCCTTGACAAAAACCTGGGCATATATACAAAGTATAAAAGATGTTCCTGCAACTATTTAACACCCAGATTAGTCATCTAATTGTGTTGTCGAAAAACATCAAAACACTTAGGGAAATGAAATGCTCTTTCAATCTCCCCTTTTTGGTGTTTGACGACAACACAATTAGTAGCAACACACGATTTGCAAAAGATAAACGGGCTCCCCCTAGATGTGTGCATTTATTTGAATGTTTGCCTTTGAATGCAAAATACACACTCATCCAAACGGGTGGAGCACCCCCTATATTTTACAAGCCATGCAAGTTCACAAGATCAATATGAATAACAACTTGCATAAGATAATATAAGGAGTACTAGAACGGACATATTACAAACACAGTCTTTACACGTCTTACACCGTGCACCAAAGGGAGTTCAAAGCAAATATCCAAATAAAGATGAAACGCAAGCATCAAAGATCAAAAGAGGGGCAAGCTTGTGTTCCTCCCATGCAAATCCCATGAAACAACCTAATAGAACACATTCTCCCCCTTTGTCGTCGAAACGCCAAAAAGGGAGAAGCGCGAAGCTACACGTCCCAAGGAGCATCAAGCTCCACCAAGGTCATGGTGGGTAGATGAAGAAGACGCCAAGAACCGAGCGCCATCAGGAGGAGCATCATCATCGCTCCAGAAACCTTGCTTGGACACCATTCATGCTTCGGGTTGATCTCTTCTTCAGAACCATCGGAGACTGTAATCTGCATTTGCCTCATCATTGCTTTCTGGCGCTGTGCTGCCTTCTTGTGAAACACATGAGCTTCATAAAGACGGTCCTCGAGATCAAGCTTGAAGCAAAAGGCCCTTTTCATTTTGATTTGCAGTTTCTTGAACCAAGAAGGTTCCTCAAATGGGGGGACACTCCCCCTAGCTGTAGTATCTCCAGCAGTCTCCTCAAAGGCAGCAGCAGCCTCAGCAGCAGCAAATTCAGCCGGAGGCTTTGGTGGATCATGGGACTTGATACGAAGCTGCTTTGGCTTGAAGGTCTTGATAGGGCTGCCATCTTGCATGATGTCTTCCTTGTAGGCATGGAGCCACTTGTGACGGATGAGCTTCATAATGTAAGGCCCATAGATGGGGGCCCTCCTACCGATGACAGTGTTCCACATCTCATTGTACATATGCTCTTTCATTCGGTAGTAAAAATCCCATTTTGAAGGATTCGGGTCCTTCTGTGAATAGAAGTGCCGACATTTTGACCCCATTTTGAAATAAATAAAATAAAATAAATACAATGTCAAAAAATAACATCCTTTGGCTTTCAGTCCTTTTATGTAATAGTTGACAAGAAAAATGAGGAACTTGTATTTTGATAACCTGTCAAAAAAATCTTTCACAAAAAGGGATATCATGTATGAACATGTACGCATAACTTTCAAGCCAAATTAATAAGGTCATGGCCATTTTAATGGCATAGTTTATAATAATGTGCCCATAATTGACACATAGGTGTATCTTTTCATGCCAAATAATATTGCCAAAAGGAGTTTATTTTATTTTTGTTAGAAATATTTTTTTTTCGTTTTCTTATTGTCAAAATGGGGATATGTTTTTGTGAATTAAGTGTCAAAATGGGCTTTCAAACCAAATAAACAAGATTTTCGCAGCTTACAACTTTTCTTTCCTAACCTTTTAGTACGAAAATGAGAGCAAAACTGACATTGACAAAAGTGTCTTGGACTGATGCAAAGCAGTAGTTTGAGAGATCACTTCAACATTGTCCATCAGACCACTTTGAATCAGGTAAGGAATTTAATTATCCGGTTATGAGAGTTTACATGATCAATTCGTCTTGCAAGCTGAGTTGCCAGAAAGTAATTTTACATCTTTCTTATCACAAAACTTCCTACACTACTACTACAAGTAGATTAAAAGGGCTAGTAAAAGCAATGTATGCGTGCGTTAACCTGCATGGTAATTTATTACGACGTACTCCGTACGTGCTACGAACGTGCTCACGTACTAATTGCGTGCAGCTTGCTGCTACTGTATTTTACAGTCTCCTTTACACTGTACGTGTACCTAAATATGGGGAATGCGTCTGTGTGTGTAGGGCCTGCCGGGGTGGATCCCTACCTGTTTTTTTTTACCGCGTGCTAATTCAACTCGTCTCATCATGAGCACCGAGAGTGCAGTGAGAAACATGGAGGCAGAAGGGCACTGTACACCAGGGCCCTGGCTGTACAGTATACGGTAAAAAACGGCAGGGGAAGTGTATACCGATCTGGTACAGAACTTGTCAGTTTTCTGAAAAGAGAATGAACGGTTTAAGGCTCTGTGTGCTGTGAAACTACCCTGCGTTGAGTTTTCATGTACACCAGGCCAGGCATGGCATGGCAGCAGGGATCAGATCAGGGTACTGGTACTACTACTGCTCACCTTCGTCTATGTGTGTGGATGTATGCGTGGATCAGCAAGCGCCTGTGGCAACAAATCAGTCGTGCAAATCTTCCAAAGGAAAAAACACCTGTGCAAGGTTCAAGTGAACTAAAACTGAATTTGCATGCCAGCAAAGTTACTGATGATTAGGTCCTCTAAGGAAGCTAGAGTCTTTAGAGCATTTCTAGCAGATCCCGGAGAAATGCAAATCGGAAAACAGGTTTCGGGTTCCCCCGGAAACAGTTTTCCGGTTTGCAAATCCATCGCGCGGAATAAATACCTAATATTGATACCGAAAAATAGAAAAACTACTTCGCGTCGGCATTTTGATCAAGCAACATAGAGTTCATACAAGTTCTAGAGATTCATACAAACAGAAAATTAGGATTTCTTCGCGCCTCTGCACTACTTGCTGGACCGGGGTCGGAGGTCGCGCAGGACTAGGCGCTGGTGGCGCTCCTCCCTCTCCCAGTTCTGGCGGAGCGCTGCGTGCTCTTTGCTCATCTGCAGGCGGCACACGAACTGTTTCTTGTTGTACCCTTCGACCCACCGGGCGGTCTCTCGGTGCGAACGGCGAAGCTGATCGACTTCTCCGGATAAGCTCCACAAGCTCGGTCTCGTCGATGATTGCGGCGAGCTCGTCTACATTGTCGTCTGTGGTGCTGTCGGTGAGCTCGGCCTCGTCGGAGTACTCCTCCTCCTTGTTGTCACGGAGGAGGAGAATACCAAGCGGGTAGCTTAGTATTTAACGGCAGAGGAGGAGGCGGCGCACCACCGTGCCCGACTCCATTTGGAGGCGGAGGGACAGCGCAATCGCTCGCTGGAGCAAACTATCCCTAGCGGCGGTGGGGAAGAAATCGCGCGGGGGGGGGGGGGGCTAAATGCCCCTAATAATGTTCATATAGTGCCGGAGCCGCCGCTTATCCAGATCCCCGGATAAAATTATCTAGGCCATAAAAACGATCCAACCTTCGTATCAGCCGGAATTTTCCGGACCGGGGCTTATACGGGATTTGCTAAAGATGCTCTTAGTTAGCGTTACCCTTTTTGGTTAGTTAGTGCAAATACATTGTTTTTAGATGGAACCACCGATTCCATTGATCACTTGGCGCTGGCCACCACGACACGTACATCATTCGGTAGCGACTCCGGCCTTAGTGCAAAAACATTCTTTGGTTGTCACCGCACCGACCAGCAAGGGCACATCCAATTGAACAAAGAAACCTTTCACTTAAATCATCCGCGTTACTCTCGACGTGCATGAAAGAATACTGCAGTTTTTTTTTTGAATTTAAGAATACTGCAGTTTTTTAACCCCATTGTTTCCAAAGTCTTGTGCTGTGAGCTGCGACCAGGGTGGAAGTCTAGATATTAGGTAATTTTTCTTCATGGAGTCATCAATCGTCATTCATTACCTATAATCAAGTAATTGGCATCAATTGCAATTATATGAGGTGTTGTGCATGTTTGTTGTTAGGGCTATGTGTGTTAAAACATGTACCACCAACAAGAAATTCAACATTGTTGCCAACTATATGAACGATGCTAAAGGACTATGACTCTATGAGCCACACCGTGCTTGCTTGACACATTATTGCATTTGATTTGTGGAACTTTATGTAGGCATGAATTCACATGCCGTGCTTCGGGTTTGCACCTATAACATAACCTATGGCGTAGAAACTTTTATATAGTCAGAATAATCCTTGGTTCCATTAGTCATCTAATAATTTGCGTTTATAGCAAACATATTTTTGTGACCCCACGAATTACCCCTCGTTGCGTATGTTGCATAATTTATTCAGCCTTTGACGTAAATCCACAGTCGACGCGCTAGTTGTCTCGAAGCAAATTGATCGGGATGACCTTAAGTAAGTCATATTATCTAAAGAAACGTAAATTGTTATCTCATTGTACAAGCTTAAAACCTGCATTACGATCTCCCGGCAAAAAACTCAAAGGTCATTTTTGTTAAACTTGTATTACTATTTTGCATGGAGTTGGTCCTAGCATGTGTGGGAAAGCAAGAAACCAACCCAATGAACGCATGGCTCTGCCCTACAGGAGGGTAACTTGTGAACACCACAACACCGAATGCATGCCCCCCGCCAGCCAGCCAGACTAGTCTGCATGTGTCGTTTGTGCACACAGATGGGAACAGAAGAGATCAGATAACAAGGTAGAAGTAGTCCTCGATCATCTCCCTGCATCCGTGTCCGCATGCTTCTTCTATTTAATTGTTTCGTGAACACTATAAATGTTTGATTAAAACGAAGAAACCTTACAATAATATTTCAATTTTGTAAAAAAAAAACACTGATTCTAGAGGCTAGCACTTGGTAGTACGTACACACAACGCAAGTGTGGACGCATGCATGCATGTCTTCTCTGGCTATGGAGGGAAGGGTATATGCTTCTCTCTCCAAAACAACCACGGCGACTTCTTGCGCCGGAACAGCAAGGCTACCATGGCCGGCCATCTCTGTGGCGATCAGGGCTTCGTCCAGTGAGGCAGCTGACACATGCCACTCCCGGACAAGCTACGCGCCAAGAGTTATGACCAACGGACGCACACTCATTCCCTCTCTCTCATCTCTCTCCAAGTCCTCGCTGCCTTTTTAACCGCCCCTGCGCCCGCCACACTCCCACTTACAACAGCACACCACAGCCAGTGAGCCGCTCCGCCATACTCATCCCCAGCTAGCCAGCCACACCCACACACCGCCTTCCACTCCTCCCGTGCTCGCTCCTCTTCCAGCCTGCGTGGCCATGATGAGCGGCAGGATGAACTCGGTGGGCAGCGACGACTACCCATTCGCGGCAATGCAGCAGCAGCCGCTGCCCTACGTTGGGTACGAGCACGCCGGCATGGTGCCCGCCAACGGGGGTGGCCAGCGCGGCGGCGGGATGATGTACGACAACTTTGACTTCGCGGCGGCGGCGGCCGCGTTCGGCCAGTTCCAGCAGGAGGCGGCGCCGCACCACCACCAGATGCTGGCCCTACCGCCGCCCAGCGCCGGGCTCATGGCGCCGCCTCCCATGCCCCACGGCATGCAGCTCCAGATGCCGCCCATGGCCATGCACAGCGACGTGTACCCGGCCCTCGGCATGGTGAAGCGCGAGGGTGGCGGCGGGACGGACGCGGGCAGGATCGGGCTCAACCTGGGCCGGCGCACCTACTTCTCGCCGGGCGACATGATGGCCGTGGACCGGCTGCTGATGCGGTCCCGGCTCGGCGGCGTGTTCGGGCTGGGCTTCGGCGGCGCGCACCACCAGCCGCCCCGGTGCCAGGCCGAGGGCTGCAAGGCCGACCTCTCGGGCGCCAAGCACTACCACCGCCGCCACAAGGTCTGCGAGTACCACGCCAAGGCCTCCCTCGTCGCCGCCGGCGGCAAGCAGCAGCGCTTCTGCCAGCAGTGCAGCAGGTCAGCCTCGCTTTACCCTCCACACCCACAGCACTGTTCTTGTATCTACATGTGATGTTCTTGCACAACCCTAGCTACTCCCTAGCTAGGTCCTAGGGTAGGAGCAAGAATAGGGGGTAGGTTCAGTGGAAGCTGAGTTCTTTCGCACTCTGTTTTTGGTTCACGTCCCTTGTCCGTTGCGGCGGGCATGGAAAGCCCGCTGTGCAAAAGCAAGCCTCAGAGACGACGACCAGTCATGTCGAGCAAACGGACAACAAAAATGGAGAAAGACTGGCAGTAGCTAGGGCATGCATGCACGCATAGTACGTATGGGCATCTGGGCATGCATGAGCTCTCTTTTCCTCTCCATGGCGCTTTCTTTCTTGGGTCTTCTGCGGATCCATGGAGACAGGAATCCACAGGACGATGGAAAGGGGAGGGAGAATCAGAGATTCAGAGGAGGTAGGAAAAGGCAGCGTGCTTTGCTTTGGGATGCAGGGTGCAGACTGCATGCAGCTGGGAGGACCGGAGGAGGGAGAGAGAGGCTGGCCGGGTGCGTGAACCTGCCTGTGCCAGGCTTTTACCCTGACCATATCTCTGCCGCTCTTGATCCACCCATTGACCAATGTGCTAGCAGTAGTACCAGTACCCAGTTACCCACTAGTGGCAGCAGCAACTAGCTAGACTTTTGCATGCAAATTATAGTAGTAATTGGGATGTTCGTCATCGATCGATCGGCAAACATGATTTGCTGAGGTGGAATCTAAATTTCGTGTATATGCTTGGTGTTTTGCCTACCAGGTTCCACGTGCTCACGGAGTTCGACGAGGCCAAGAGGAGCTGCCGGAAGCGCCTTGCCGAGCACAACCGTCGCCGGAGGAAGCCCGCGGCCAGCAGCAACGGTACCGCGGTGTCGTCCAAGGACTCGGCGCCGCCTTCCAAGAAACCCAACTCCGGCGCCGTCTCCAGCTCCTATACGGCGGACAACAACAGTATGCACTCCACTCGCATCCTACCTACGTGCCTATAGTGCAGTCGATCATCATTGATTAATCATGGATAACTGATTCTCGTTCGTACGTACGGTCGACCGAGCAGCTTTCAGCGCGGGCAAGTCGACCATCTCGTCGAACACGAGCGCGATCAGCTGCCTGCAACAGCAGCAGGGCCTGGGCAAGGTGGCGGCGAGGCCGACGGCGCTCACCCTCGGCGGTGCGCCGCCCCGGCGAAGGAGGACTACCAGCTCAGCGGCATGCATCTCCAAGCCCAAGCCGACCACCACCACCGCCACCAGGAGCAACAGCACTTCATCACCTCCCTCCTCCACAATAACAACAACAACAACATCCTCTCGTGCTCATCGGTCAGCTCCAGCGTACTTCCGGCCAACGGCGAGGCCTCCGACCAGCACAACAACGACCACAACGACAATGGCGGCGGCAACAACAACATGCATCTGTTCGAGGTGGACTTCATGTAGATGCCGCGGCCATCATGCATCGAGGCAAGGAGATGCAAGTGTTGTAACGCCGTGTCCTCTAATTAATTTGTGTGTAGGTAAAAGAAAACAGGAGAACCAAAAGATCAAGGGTCCAAAGTATCAAGCTAGTGATGTCATGAGACTGAGAGTGAAGAGAAAAGGCTGAACTAGCTAGCGTGGCTGGTGGCTGCTTGCTTTGTTGCTTGGCTAAGCAATGCAAGACTTTCTTTTTCCTCTCACACTCCTGCGGTGCTTCTGTGGTAACTGCAAGCAAGCATGCATGCCTTTCTGTTTCAGTGAGGAAATAATGTTTTGTGTTATTGTTTTCACATTCTTACCGTTACTTAATTCGGAGTATGTGTAGTGTAGTACGTCCTTTTTTTTATCTCCTACTGTTAATCAGCAGAGATGTGACTAGCTCCAAAATTAATTATAGTTGTTACTGGAATTGGATGCATAATTAAGCTAAGAGGTCCCAACTCACATTACTCCACGATCTTTTCGAATCTGGCATTGCCTCGCTTTCAAATCTTTGCCATTTTTACTGACATGGAGTAGTAATTTGGAGGGAGTCCAAATGACTATACACGCCTATTAACTGCATGTCAAAAATGTGGAGCCTCCGACAGATACTGCCGGGATACACATGAACCTTAATTTCACAAGAAGCCTAGCTACTCCGTATAGTACGTAGGAAGTATACGATGCTCTATGTACCATCCATGCATGCATGCTCCTCGAGTTCATTAATTAATGAACATGTGTATGGCTCAGGACAGGGAGATTTTTGCAAATCAGGCTACGGAGTAAAAAAAGTAACCGCGTGTTTTCTTCGTTATTACTGGTCCATTGAGGCAGAGGTGGATATAGAGAGTTTTGCTAGGGCGGGGACAACAGAGGACGTGTGGTATATATGGGTTGGGCTTTTTCGATTTTTCTTTTTTCTTTTTTGTCATTGATATATAGGTTAGACCGAAATCTTCAGCGGGGGTGGAGGGAGGAAGATGCATGCGTGATGGCGGCGGTGGAGGCATGGAGAGGAGTGGGAAGGTGGCAAGCCAAATCAGTCTTGGACCAAGGCAGTGACATCGATCGACTACGAGGACTCGAGGAGATGCATCGAGGTGGAGACCGGTGAAGCTTGGATTCAAGACCATTGTCTTGCCTCGACGAAAGCATGAGTGAGAAAGGTTTCATGTATGGTTCAAGGGTGCGGCACAAATGATGGAGAAGGAAATCACGTCCGCTAGGATTAATTAGAGGGATGGCCAGCCTGACAACAAAACCGACGACAATGACTGTTGGATTAAGAAAGTGTAATGAGCCAACATAGTAGACAAATCATTGGATCGGACCCATACGGTTATGCATGCTCTAACATACTAATGCATGCCTTTTAGGTTTTACAAAAGATTTTCCTTTGTACATATAGATTGATTCCTCACGTGTGTACGATGTTATATGTACCATCCATGCATGCATGCTCCTCGAGTTCATTAAATAATGAACACATGTAACAGACATTTTTGCAAATCTGGCAACTCTTGGAGTTAATAGCACCAGCGGTCACACAACTCGTCGTCGATGTGCACTTAAGTCACACATCTGGATAACTGAATTTTTTGGTCACACAACTCGTCATCTGGTGCACTTAAGTCACTGACCCCACCTGTCAGGCCGTTTTCCGTTGAAGTTGATGCTGACTGGACACGTAATTTTGCAAAACCCCCCCTGTATTTTTGTACATTTGCAAAAAACCCCCTGTGGAGGACCATTTTGTAAAATCAGAAGGACCATTTTGTAAAATTAGAAGGACCATTTTGTAAAATTAGGAGGACCATTTTGTAAAATTAGGAGGACCATTTTGTAATATTAATATTACTCCAGGGGGTTTTCTAATAATTTACCGTCCAAAACGGACTGACAAGTGGGGCCAGTGACCTGCGTGCACGCACTTGTCGAGTTGTGTGACCAAAAAATCCCGTTATTGAGATGTGTGACTTAAGTGCACATGAGTGACGAGTTGTGTGACCCCTCATGCAATTAACTCCGATTTTTTAGCTGGCGATTTTTTCGTTATTATAGGTCCACTGAGGCAAAGGTGGGTCACAGTTTTGCTAGGGTGGGGCAACCAAGGTCGTGTGATCTAAATGGGTTGGGAATTTTCGAATTTTCTTTTTGTCATTGATATATTGGGTGGATCAAAATCTTATGGTGGGGCCTCCCTACCCTTACACCTACTGGATCTACTGTGAGGCAAAGGCGAGGAAGATGAAGGAGTGGTGGCGTCCATGGACGCATGGAGGTGGACTGGATGAGGTAGCAAGCCAGAGCAGTCTACTACGAGGAGACGGATCGAGTATACAATTAACGTCCAGTCCCAAAGAAGGCACGTGTGAAAAAGGTTTCATGTATTGTTCAGGCTTCAGGGGTGCTGGGTGGCGGGTGCAACACAAATATTGGAGAAAGAAATCACATCCTCTAGAATTAGAGGGATGGCCAGCCCGACGAAAGAACCGGCGGCAATGCCTTGGATTAAGAAAGGGTAGTGAGCCAACGCTGCAAGTACCAGACGCACTCTTTCCCTAACCAGGGTACCGAAAGGGACTGATAGGGTTTTAATGAGGCGGCTTGCTGACCTAATATATGTGTGGAAAATTTCAAAAAAAAAAGGGTAGTGAGCCAACGCAGTAGCGGCGTTGCGAGGGACCAAAATTGTCCGATCTGAGCGATACGGTTATGCATGCCTTTTAGTACAAAAGAAGCTTATTCGATTTTCATTTGTACATATAGATTGATTCCTCGCGCTGGAGTATTTTATTTATCTCAAAATCTGGCCCAGATATTTGAGTACAAGGTACGTAAATCATTAAATAAACCTAGTCGTGCTAGGCAGGTACAATTTGTGTGGCTTTAATTTCATCGTACGTAGTACTGTGTATTTGGCGCCGGCCGGGCCCATGCGACAGAAACTTGAATGCGACAGGGTTAATTAACCAGTCGGGCCCACCGTGCATGCATGCGACGTAATTGCAAACAGTGTTTTGGCTTTGCGTTAATTAATCTGAGATAGTAGCTAGATCGATCATCAACCATTCATGGCATATGTCTTGGCCGATTCAGTTGCCTGCTAAGGCTAGGACAACGCAATTAATTACGGTGCATAGTTATTGGCTATTTCGCGCGCGCGTTCAAGGACAAACATGCTTGCGCATGTATGCTCGGAAAATAGTGCGAGTATATATGTCGAGACTCGAGAGAGGACGAGTAGATCAAATCAAAATGTGCTTCACTAAGCTCGGTTTAATTTTGCTCTGTTTTTTATGTGTCTTATTTGATTCAAGAGGCCCTTCTCATTTGCAGCACATACCTTACACTTGAAGAAGTGTATAACACTTCTTCCTCAGTTCATTCTCCACTTTATTTGCAATGGTAAATAATAAGCGTGTGAAATTAACGAGTGGAAAAATTGTGGATGAAAACACCATACTTCATCCAGAACGGAACTTTTCGAATATGTTGCATCACACATAAAAAGATTTTTCCTGGACCCCTATTTCATAATGATCTAATTCTACGAAGCGCCAATATGTCTATGAATTGAAAAATTTATATGCATACACATAGGGCGGCGGAGCTACAAACAATAAGTTGGGGATGCCAGGCTAAAGCGGAGCCCAAAAAAATTACTCCCATGGCCGAGATTTACCCCCACACCTTAGTATTTCTCCTAGGTTGAGAAGGCCATGGCCCAATTTAACGAGGACCATTAGGTACATCTCACCGTGTACGTAATTTTCCAGCAGATACGAAGAAAAACGAAAAAAAAACATGTGTGATCTTACAGAAACTCACAGGATTCAATATCAGAAACTCGAGAATTCAGTGTTCGCAAATGTCGCACACGATTTGCCTATGAGAACCGTGTACGTATGAAGTGCACGGTCGCTCGCACACGATTTATAAACTGTGTGCATGCGATGCCACACCCGGCCATCCATCCACTCTCAGTGACGGCTCGGCTAATGGTGAATTAATCTTAGGTGATTAATTGACTGATGTTAAACTGCTAGTTATTAGAAATAGTTACCGACGTGCGGCGATCGAGATTATGGTCACACAAGAGTGAGCAAAACAAAACATGCGACAAGGAGAGGACTATACTCCAATAAAACCGTTAACAGCATGGATGGGCCTTTTTGGATCGATCGGTCGGGACTAGATTAATTGATCGGCGTCACGTTCCGATTGACCGATTGATTGATTGATTGATTTGGGCCGGATTAATTCGACGTCTCGCTCGCATAGTGGCGGTGGCTGTGCGCGAGCAGTCGTGCAGCTGTATGGCCACTATAGCTATAGGCTATAGCTATAGCCAGGTCACTGCTCGATCTTGGCTAGCTACTCGTACGTGCTACGTCATGAACGTACCGTTCCGGCCGGCGGCGGGCGATGGGTCGATCTTCTAACGCGCGTACCGTCGTCCATGTCAGCTAGCCATGCATTCGTCATTAGCTGGCCAGGATGAAGGATTTTATTGGGTTTGTGGTCCATCATGTAGTTTTACAAATTTTGAATCTCGAATGCCCATTCAGTGTATGGTTTTGGTGAAAGGTTGAATTGTTGCATTAGTAATCGACGGTTTGTACATGTGCTTAGGACATAATGAGATGATAGAACGGGCGGAAGAGTGGCACGCAGAGAAACCACTCACCTCATGTCACTCTAATTTCTTTTGCTGTGCTGCTTCCAGGTTTATACATCCGCGTGCACGGCCAACCAAGAGAGCAACCCTCCGAAACCCCGGATGTTAAGATACTGCACCGAGAAACCGATGATAGGATTTTGGGGGAGCATCTCGGCGCGACTATTCGCTTTCGTCTGACTCCGCTTGTGCCGATTGTACGACTCCAGCTGAGCCGACTTCGATTCCAGCTACGACTACTTCCTCTTCAGTGCTATGGTTGACGAGAACACCTTGGCGGAGACCTTCCCGATCAACACGTACGTGTTACTGTTTGCCTTGTCTGCAATTAATCCATGCGCGGATCCTCTAGATATCTCTAATCTAATCGATCTTATATGGTTGAGTTTTGCTAATGCATCAATGACGGTGTTTTCGTTAATTGAATTCATCCGAAAATTGTCTCGCACATAGTCCCATCTTATCTGAAATATTTCAAAGTGTAAGCAATGATTAGTGCATGCTATATGCCTATATCTGACCGGGACCATCTTAGCAATGGTTTAAGTCGCCGGCACGATCGGTCGATGATGTGACTGCGCGGAACTGTACGCGACGATCCATCCGGCGCCGTACCGCCGTGGGATCCCGCTGCCGGCCGGCGGAGAGGCAAGAGCAGCAGTTAAGGTGGGCAATTAAGGTGTTCTTCCGCCGGAGGTCTTTTCCTTTAACTACGCCCCGCTCGCGGCCCACCGGGCCAGGGATGTCCGTCCTTCGTTTCCTCGTTTCTAATGGTGACCCGTCGGAGCCCACCGGGCCCGTCCCGGATTAACTGCACGTCTGCGCGCATGCAATGGCTTGGCAATTGGGCAAGCAGTAGCAGTGTGGTTTCTCTCTGTAAAAGGAAAGGGCAACAGTCCTGACTCCTGAGACTCTCGGTCTCAACCGGACACAGATCCTATGCTAATGCTAATATCTACGACTACAAAGTCCATATCGAGATGAATAGTCTTCTAATCACCCGGATCATCTGGGTGATTAGGGGACTTTTCATTTATATCTTCCAGGTCGACGCACGCTACCCCTCTCCTTTTGTTCGCATACTGCTCGCCCTCTTCTGCTGACCACCACATGCTTTCCCTCTGCTATCCTCCCCCTTCCTCGGAGCTGGGAGATCGCAGAGCACGCATCGCCATAGCCATGATCATGGTGAAGCTTCAAGTCTGAGTATCCAACTATGTCGTTGAGCCTGGAGGGACAATGGACCGGTGAAAATGAGCTCAGGAGTACAAACTAGCACGTGTTTTTCTGCGGGCGCACAAGTAAGATGTCGCGACGACTCAGGCCTCCGATGCAAAATGCTGATTCAAATGCTACGACCTATAACGACTTTTTTTAGGGTCGATGGAGAAATAACGATTTGATTCACTGCATACTCGGTTCTTTTGCTACACTCGTATCTTTTTTGTTGCGTCAGCGTTTCAAAATGATGCAATGTTTTCTTTTACCGGTTTCAACCCACCGTGGAATGAAATGCTGCAACGATGATGTAATAGTATAAAATATTTATTTGCTACGCCGATTAGGGGTATATATGCCGCAAGGAGTGGACATGTTTTAGTGACATATGACGATGGGAGAGGCGGGCGATCCTCATACTGAAAATGGTTCCAAGTTAACTTCGTCATGCGGACACAGTACGTACACTCGTGTGTGTCCGTACCCCTTCGAAACGAAAGCCTGCTGCTAGTGTGTCCTCGATCGCAGGAGGAGCAGCGTACAGATCAGAGGGAGCAGCTGGGGCATGCCACTCGCTGGCACGCACCACATGCTCCATCAGCTCGACCGATGGGCTCTCTGCATGCAGGATCAAACCTCGACGATATGGCGGAAGATCCTGTAGGGCCATGCGTCCAAGATAGCCGTCGAATTACACGCTGCACGCATGGGTAGAACAGAACAGAAAATCTGTATCAGGAGTTTGTACGAAAGGTTCAAAATATCAGAGTTCGCGCGAGGAGACACCGAAATACCACCGGAGACGACGAACCAACAATGCCGAGATTCACAAGTTCGCAAACAAACCACCGGACCGGGGTTTCGACAGATCATATCAGCCCAGAGCCCCAGACAGAACGGTCGCACCGCGAAGTCAACGGTGCAGACGGAATGTAAGGCCACAAGGCATTTACAACAGAATGAAGAAGCTTTATTTTCCACCGCAAGAGTTGTTTCTACCATCTACTACAGCTCACTCACCTGGCCCAGCTTGGGTACGTTGTGTGGGGGGTTGGGAGGTCGTCCACCTTCAGAGAGTGGTCTCATCAGGGCTGGAATGAATATCAAGGGTGTACCGGCGGTGAGCTCAGGGAATTTTATTGGGCGCAGTCCGTCCGTAGCCATTCGATTTTCAAACGGATTGCTCCGGGCACTGAAGTTCTTCCATAGGGTTGTTCGGTTGTTCGTTCTTCACCTCACCAGAGGAATGAGCAGGTACTCCGCGTAGAACAGCTGCAGAGCGACGTGGGGAGTGAGTGAATGTGAGTTAACAGGGTTTATATCCCAATCTAGGATCCACAAGGTGCATGCAGAAGGTGAGCTAATTGAATTTGGGCAGTACATTTGGCCCTACAAGGAATTTTTTAAAGATTGCGAATGGGTGCTGATGTCAGCTCTTACCCTCCAGATAAACATGTAGAAGGATGTTATTGCGGCTTTGCTTGTCAGGTCGACCGATCGTGCGCAGCTCCACAATATCGAGGCGAGGATTGCATGGCCTGCGACCTGTGACATGTGTGTAAACCTTCATTAGGGAACTGCAAAGAACCATTTACAACAAACTATAGAAGGTGAAGCCCTGTAATTATCTAAAACAAGATAAGCAATCCTTTTTTGTCCAATGATATCTCGATCATAAGAGACAGAAAGCAATAAATACCGCTAGAGATGTTAGCCATGCTGGTAATCAACTCAAAACTCTTTTCCGGCTAAAATAATGAACTCAAAACTGACACTAACACTCACATTGCGTAGGTTACTAGGTTGGCAAAGATGAATAACTGGAACAATTATTAATCTAATGATGAAAATTGCTGTGATATTTATGAGATGTGATCCATACGGTTATGGATTTGCTCCACAAACTGGAAGAAGTTGCCCCCATCACTATTGCAACACCGTAGGCCATCTCAAGTAGACCAACACAAATCCAGAAAACCTGTGTGGAAGTATAAATCAGCAAAAATCCAAGAGTAAGTCTCTTAGCAAAACAACATTGTTTATTATTTATTTACTAACCTTGTTTTGACCTAATCTAACACTGAAAGATTGAATTCCAAAAATGCGGTCCCCTTCAATATCAGGTATATCCTGCGAAATAGTAAAACTCCTTCAGTGCAAGTTGTTTATATCAAACGCAATGCAACAAATGGGTGTTCCGCTAGCAAACCATGAAAGGATATTTATGACTTATGATCTGCCGTAATGCAGTACAGAAACTAGATACTGTTACCTTGAATAATGCTATTACAACTGAGAAGAAGGTCATGAATGCAGTTGCAAATATCAATGGCTTTGAAAAGACTGCTGGTCTTCTGAAAACAAATGTCTGGTAGAAAAACAACGCAACACAGCATAAATCATATGCAGCAGACAAAACACAACAAAATTTGATTACAATTGCATAGAATAATATATTTTAGTACAAGTTGCTTCTTGTTTTCAAATAGCCCATCAGAAGACCTGCCTGAATGTGGAGAAAAAATGCCAGTTGAACAATCACCGCACGCACTGCTAATATGCAGAGTGCTGCAACAACAGCAAATCTCTTCCATCGAAAGTATGGCAGCTGCAGAGTACCAAAATGGGAGTGTCAGTTCTCTTTAATCAGGTAATAAAGGGTAGGTATCAATAGCTCGCATCAAAAAGAATGATATTCCAGATAATTATATAGAAACAAACATACAGAACTGCTTTCACATCAAAAAAGCAGTCGTCATTCTGCTATAAGAATTTCATATGTCAACTTTGGGCTTTACCACATGCCCACCGCGAAACGTTTTGAGGCCCATTTTAGCCAATCAAATTTAAGCGTTGTGCAGAGTGCAAAGTAAGCTTTTTCAGCTGTAACATGTTAGCCCATTAAATCTGCAGATCAGTTATAGCCTTATAGGCAGGCTTCATACGTGTCAGTTGTCCACATCTTTCAGGCCCATGTGAAAGTAAAAAAAAGATGGCTGGTATAAGCATTCCACTAAGACTGATAGTATTTTTTTTGTCAAAAGTAGTTTTCTTTATTATTGTTGTTGTTATTATCAGAAAAAAATGTCCTACTAAAATTTTGTATTACATCAGAATAGGAAAAAAAAACATCTAACAGAGAAATATGAATACACAAAAAACGTCAAGTTATATCTGCTGAATTCATGATCATAAAGACATAAAATCTTACATTGACTGAATAAGCAGTTCCAAGAACAAAGCTAATAAAAAGAGCCCAGAACAGAGGTGGTGATCCAACCACCCATCCAAGGGCAAAGCTCTGCAGTTGAAACAGCAATGCTCCTGAATTAGTCTGACAGAACTGACAGCAAAGAGCCTTCTTCCAAGATTAGCACAACTACATATCAGTGCCAATAAACCTTATCTCACTGTTAAATAGAAAAGGAGGAACTGCAATTATAAAAAGACGATACCATAGCAGCAGAAACTGACACTATTGCAATCCCAGTTGCAGGAGAATACTCCCCAGATGCTAGTGGAAGAGTTGGCTTGTTAACCTGGTGAGTCACCAACATTAGCTTCTACAAATGTAATAAAAAGTAGAATTGCACAGTCGAAATATAAACATTTGGGATTACAATAAATCTACCATACCTTGTCTATTTCAACGTCGAATAGCTGATTCAGTCCAACAATATAGATGTTCATAAAAAAGCAGCCACCACAGCCTACAATGGAGTAAAAATGCATCATTTTTAATACAGATCCATCACTGCATAAGACAAAGTTGCTCAAAGTTGTACCTCCAGCAAACCAGTGAGGAACAAGGGCGAGATATCAGACAAGCTCTCAACAGCTAGTAGGGAAACTGAGACTATGCTTAGTGCCTGCCTAAACAAGAATTTGTCTCTTAGATCCAGGGAGTGTAAAAGCACACCACAGCCCAAGTCTATAGCTTCATTAAGTGATCTTACACGCAAGTGATTTTTATGTAAATGAAACAACATCAACATGACTTAACTGTTCCTATGACGGTATGTGGCCGAGAAAACCTGTAGAATGCATCCAGAGAAGATGATACTGGCTTCCAGATGCTTGCTGGATCGTGTGCTTCAGTTTCAGGCTGTAGTGATTGCCCCGAAGCATTTGCAGAAGTATTTATCCTGTGGTAGGAGTATTTCCAATCCAAGAATTTTTTACAATGATTAACGGCAGGGCCTTTGGACCCTTGGATGGACAAAGAAACTCGCCCTTTACCATTCTGTTGGGTAGAACAAAATGAGGGTAGAATATGATCTGGAAAAGCAACATTTCAAAACTACGTCAAACACTCAGGAAACAAAGATTGGAGAACTTTATCCGGAGTACAAGGTATGTGACAATATGTAAGCTCAAATACAAGTGGATGTATTATCAGATTAACTATGGGGATTTTAATACTATTCAATGAAGAAAATGACTTTCATGTGCTCCCTACCCAATTTCCATCAAGTCGGCAGATTATATTCATCGAAACAAGATGGAAAGTGCGCAATAACACACACCACGCACACGCTAAACTTGTTGCAGCACAACTGCCGTTTATTTCCACATAAATAAATTTTACATGAGCAGCAAAGACCTGAGCATGCAGTAAGGCAACAGGAGAGGAACTATGCACGAAGCTAATTTTCAGCGCATCCGTTTGTGTCTGACATAATGGACATGGAACGATTTCTGAACTAAAACCAGCAACACCTCAGCATCTCCTTTATACTTCACAGGCATCTGCATGCATCGCGGAGTGACCATTTCAATGAAATCAGACAAGTTGTTTACTAACTTAAACCGGTTAACAACCTGTAGCCTAATAAATCTCTTCCCCATTCATTTACCTATTCTCCTTATACATGGAAAAATTGACCACCCAAAATAACACACACACACACGCAATAACACACACACGCTAGACTTTTTTTTGGACATTTCACACACGCTAGACTTGTTGCAGCACAACTGCTGTTGATTTCCGCAGAAAAGAATTTTACATGAGGAGCAAAGACTTGAGCATGCAGTAAGACAACAGGAGAGGAACTACGCATGAAACCAAGTTTCGGCACATCCATTTGTGTCTGACATAATCGACATGGAACGGTTGCTGAACTAAAACTAGCAACACCTCAGCATCTCCTTTATACTGCGCAGCCCTCTGCACGTATCGTGGAGTGACAATTCCAATGAAAACAGACAAGCTGTTCACAAACTTAAACCGATTGACAACCTGCAGCCCAATAAATCTCTTCCCCATTTACCTATTCTCCTGGTACATGGAAAATTTGATCACGCAAAATAACATGCACCATATCTCCCTCTCTACTCAACACGTACAACAGTAACCGCTTTGTCAACTGATTTCCAGTAACAAAAAAAAGTGGTTGTACTGATTCAGTTTTTCCGTCGACCGAACACTGACCCCCTTCCGGTTTTCTGCTCCTATTCTGGAGAAGGGCGTACTAAGGAGAAGATTCCTATCCCAACGAGAATCGCATCCCGGTAACATCGCTTTCGCTCCCCAAATCCGGTAAGGACTTCCGCTAATTAACCACATCCATTCGTACAGTACATAACAGATACCAGCATCTAGTCAAAGCTACTACTGAACGGCGCTAAGCAGCAATCACACGGACCGTGCGGAGGGGACTCACCTCGCCGGCGGCCGGTGGCGCAGCCGGGCGCGGAGCGGAGCGAGGACGGCCGGAGGCAGAGCGAATCCATCGCGGCGAGGGCGAGAGGGAGTGAGCGGGCAGTGTGCGTCAGACAAGGAGAGGGGGGAGAAGAGAAAGGAACGCAGGGCAGGTTTTGGTACGCTGGATTGTTGTTTCATGAAAAAATAGTCCAAGTGATTGGACCCGAACTGTGTTGCGTGTAAAATTGACCTCTTTCCCTTGACAACAACGCTGGCGTTTGTACAGTAGTTAGTTGTAAAGCTTTTGCTTTCACATGATACATTTGCTTACAAGTTACAGTGACAATGAAATCCTAGTAGTAATTCTTTTTTGTGTGTGGTGAATTCGCTCGCTTCCGGTAAATTGTGTGTGGTGTACATTGTAGACATGACAAATTCTTTTCATGCGGGGAATTCACTTACGAATTGTCTGTCGCAAGTTTTGTAGTGGTTGTGCAAATACGACAGACAAACGAAATGGTAAAGATCAAGAAGATGGTCACGGAGTTGTAACGCGGGAAAACCAACATACGAGACACGACAGACGATAACTGACGGGGAATTTCACGGTATCCGGTACAAACCAACTAGGGTTTTATAGTGAGTCATCAACTCTCTCTCTCTCTTATGTCAAGAAGTATTTATGTGGTGCTACAAACAAAAACCTTGGATTTCTCTCACTGAAGGCCATTCTAAAGATGTGTCGGAGAAGGTCAATGGCGAGGATGAACAACATTGGGGATAGGGGACCGTGTTCCCATTCAGCAACACACGAGAGGACGATAATGAGGGCAAATCCACTCGCACCAGCCAGCTTTGGCCGAAGACAAGGCGCTGAAGGACCTCGAGGAGGTATGCCAACTAACTGAATTGAAATCCTTTGGTATGTCGAGCTTAAGAAAGAGGCCTGAGGTGTTGGAACATTGGAGGTCCTTAATCGGGTTCTGCATGTGAATGAAGTTGTCATGAATGCACCTTTTTCACACGAAAGCATTGTAGCTCTTGGAGAAAGCTCAGGCAAGTGGGGGCCAGGTGATTTGCCATAAGCTTCGTGAAGATCTTGGACATGATGTGGATCTGATTGATAGGGATAGGGTTGTAGTCACCAACAATTGAAGCCTCCGGCTAGCAGTAGCATGATGTTGGTTGTGTTTATGATGTTTGCACACTTTCTGTGAGATCTGCTAGCTCAAGATGGCTGTGATGATGTATGATTTGATGATGTCCCAATAGAACTTGAAAATGCCCTAATAAAACCATCGGTGACTGGTGCTATGATCGAGGGGAAAGCGGAAACCGCTTACTTAATTTTAGATTCTCGAAGGGAGGCATTGAGGTTGCTCAGGTCATGGATTGGATACCATGTTTCTCCCAGTATAAAGCGGTTGTGCAAGGCACGGGAGTTCCAAGATGGTCCGTGAAGTGGGATAGCAAGACCTCCTCTTTGTCATCACGAGTGATAGTCCTCCCCCCCCCCCCCCCACACACACACACATAGAGTAAGATGTGATGAAATTCCTCCTTCTTCAACCATTTATCCTCCGCTTAATTTTATGAATGGTTAACAACTCCAAGTAATTGCTCTTAAGCGTCAACGTAAAAGGTGATCTTCCGGTAAGACCTGGTCGAGGCGGAAGATCACTTCGTTGGCGATAGCAATCAAGTTTTTTGCACACCAACACTCTCACCTTTGAAAGAGTGTTTATAGAGGAAACGAGACGGCGAGCGTGTGTGTGATCATCCGAGAAGACCGGGTCGGCTGATAATCGATCAGCTGCAAGCTTTTCCTGCTTAGCTCTGAAGCAGTTCAGATTCAGAGGTTTCGCACGGCGATGGTACATGTACATGGATCGCAGGCCAGTCCACGTCGGTTCGATCGCAGCACTCTGCAGCTACAACACTCCACTTCGAGGTGCCAGCGTGCACGGCACGTGTGACGAGACAACGGCCATCAGATCAGCCAGATATCGCCAAGGAACTTGTGCGGAGGCGTTATGGTGTGGACGAGAGCGGGGAGAAGAGGCTCACAGCGGCCGCTGTAGCACAAGGAGAAAGTGACGAGCCGCTGCCGCCGTCACACCATTCGGCGGCGCGCCGGCGACGGCGTTCTTGGTGATTTGGCGTCTAACCGCCCGGCGGGGAAGAGCTGGTCTGCGTGTGATCACGGAGCAGAGCAGAGTGGTAGGTAAGAGTACAGATCGAGGAGCTGCCCAAGAAGCATATTAGGGTTTAGGATTTGCATGAAGCGATGCCCTGTTGGGGGCTCGGGTACGTGTTGATATAGGCGGTGGAAAAGCCCCACCGATAGCGTATACATGAGGGTACGTATAGTATTGGAGTACTACTCCATATACAGTATGAAAGTGCATGTGTTGCCCCATGCGTGGTTTTGGTAATTAATGACAATCCTTATGGACTAATGTTTACATTGAGATATACTTGTAGATCTTGTCCATAGGAAAAGATTGGAGTTCATGTGTGGACTCTAGAAGAGTACATGATGACCAAGGTTACATCCAAGGGTTTATATGAAGAATGGTCATGTGAAGAGTTGAGCTTATTGCAAGCATGACTTGGAAAGAAGATTGAGTGAACTTCATATTTATCTCCAAGCCATCATCTATATCAAGATAAGAAGATGAAGTACAAGTGGATTCATGAAGACGGAGTTTAGCAAGGCTCTACCATAATGGTATATGGGGGAGCATTTGGAGAAGTCTTCATCAAGCATGAGCTAGCAAGCACAATCAAGAAAGGTGTTCCAACTTGAGGGATCAAGATCGTCATCATCTAGCTCAAGTGGAATGCGCAAGGCAAATGTATGATCTTGATAGGTTTTCTATTTTACCGGTCTCGTGGTGTTAGTGGGAGACCGGGTTATAGGATAGACGGCGTACTATCAAGAGGGGCTCTCAAGTGAGTAACTTGATCGCACCTTTGTGAAGAGCTCAAACCTTTGCATATTCGGCACATTATCTTTCTTGGTTCTTATTTGGCTTTTATTCTTGTGAGAATTTAGAGCTTGTGTTCATCTCCATACCAAGCTCTAGTTCACCGAAAACGGATTTCGGTTGGTAAACTGGTTGTGTTTTCGTGTTGGAAATATTACCGGTCCTCCTCGAGATAAGGTCCACACCTCCCATGTGTGATATCTCCTCTATATGTGTGACCCTTAATATTTAACTTTAGGTTTCCAACCTCGTTGGTTTCATCTCGTTTGGAGCTTCCTTGCAAAAGTTATTGCATTCAGGATTTACCGGTTGTTCTTTTTTAGAGAAGGTTTACCTTTCGACATTTGGTTTTATCTTCACATGATGGACTATGATGTTGCTCTTCATAATCTTAAAGGGCTCTTCGTTGCGATTCCAACTAGCCCAAGATCATCGAAATCGGAATCCGGATGAAAAAGTTGTGGGTGTTACATTTTTTGGCAGCTGGGTGGCCAGCCCCCAGGCCAGCCTAGGCCGGCCCCCAGGCTGGCCGGCTCAGCTGGGTGGCCAGCCCCCAGACCAGCCTAGGCCAGCCCCCAGGCTGGCCGGCTCAGCTGGGTGACCAGCCCCCAAACCAGCCTAGGCCGGCCCCCAGGCTGGCCGGCTCTGCTGGGTGGCCAGCCCCCAAACCAGCCTAGGTCGGCTCCCAGGCCGGCCGGCTCAGCTTGGTGGCCAGCCCCCAGGCCAGCCTTGGCCGGCTCCCAGGCCGGTCGGCTCTGCTGGGTGGCCAGCCCCCAGGCCAGCCTAGGCTGGCCCCCAGGCCGGGCTCCCGTACCCCTCCAACGGTCAATTTTTCAGGGGACCTATTTAAGAGGTTTCTTCCCCAATGGTTCCCTAAGTTCTTGAGCAAGCTTTTCTCCCCTCTCTCCTCCATTGTTGTTCCTTGAAAAAGCTTGTCTTCCTCTCATTCCCTCCCATGATTCTTGCATATCTTTGAGAGAAATTGAGAGGAGATCTAGATCTACATATTCATCCAATCCATTCCTCCTCTAAGTGAGGGGAACCTAGTAGATCTTGATCTTGAAGTTCCATTTGTTGTGTTCTTCGTTGTTCTTCCTCTCTTCTCCCCCATAAGCATTAGTTGCTTGTGGTGGGATTCGAGAGTGAAGGATTTGAGCCTTGTGCTCTTGCCATTGCTTCATTGCATCGGTTTGTGCTCTCCACGAGGATTCGTGGAAGTTGAAAGCTTGTGAACTTGTTACTCTTGGGTCTTTGGACCCTAGACGCCCGTGTGGTGGTTGAGACCCTTGTGTGGTCACTTGTAGCTGTTCGGGAGCCCCCAATCCCGTTGTGGGTTGTGCCCCGGATCGTTGTTGAAAGGCTCCGGATTTCCGCCTCGAAGGATTCCGATAGTGGAAGGTGAACCAAACCTTTGTGGTGCGGTTCATCGGAGAAGAAGGTGAAACCTTTGTGGTTGTTGAACCATTGTGTTGGTTCACACCTCTCCAACGAGACGTACTCCCTTAACAAGGAGGAACTCGGGAATACATCCTCGTCTCCGCGTGCCTCGGTTATTTCTATACCCGAGCTTTTACTTATGCACTTTACATTGTGATAGCCTTCGTGCTTGAAGTATTCTATATTGCTATCACCTTGTTGCTTGTCTTGCTTAGCATAAGTTGTTGGTGCACATAGGTGAGCCTAGTTTATTTAGGTTGTTGGCTTGTTAATTTAAACACCTAGTTTTATTCCGCAATTATCAAGCCTAAACCGGAAAAGTTTTAATCGCCTATTCACCCCCCCCTCTAGGCGACATCCTTGTCCTTTCAATTGGTATCAGAGCCTGGGCTCTCTTTTTGGGCTTTACCGCCTAGAGAGTAAAGATGTCGTATAGAGAATTAGTGCACGATCCCACTCTTATATTCGATGGCACAAATTATGATGTTTGGAAAATTCGCATGCTTAACCTTCTTAGGGACATAAACCCAAATTTTAAGAGAATTGTAGATATGGGTTTTTCTCCTCCAAAGGATTCCCAAAAGTTATCTTTAGAGGATGAGGAAAACTCTTATCTCGATACTCGTGTATCTAATTGTCTTATGTGTTTTGAGCGATGTAGTTCTTGCATCAATCATGCCTTTTCGGAACGCTCATGAGCTATGGACCAAGCTTCAAGATAAATATGAAGTGTCCAATATTATTGAGGATGATTGTTCTCCCTCCACCTCCGGCCGTGACGAGTTCACATTCTTCCACTTCACCAACATGTGTTTTGACACAAGGTAATGATATGGTGAGTGGTGATAGAAATTGCTTTGTTGATGGTGAATATTCTATTGACTATACTTCATCTCTATCTCATTGCAATGTCTATCTTTGGACTTAAACACTTCTAGCACTCCAAATGTTTTACATGCTAGTGTTGCTAGTCCTTGCATATCATGTAATAGTTGTTTAACTAAATCTCATGATGATATGCTTCATTCGTCTTGTTGCCATGAAAACAATACTTCCATATCCTCTATTTCTTGTGTGGCTAACAATGTAGAGGAATCCCAACATTTGTTGGAACAAGACGTGGATCTCAATGGAGCTTCAAGTATCTCTTCACCATCTTTGTCCATACTCACTTTTGCCTTATGGCTAAGGATTCAAAGGTTCTCCACCTCAATCCATTGTGATGATGTGGATGAGGATTCTCATGGAGCGCTTATGGATGTTGAATCCATAACAAAGAAGGGTGAGATGGTATTTGGTGCTCTCCCCAAAGGTAGCAAAGCTATCCCTCCTCTAAGTGAAATCATTGTTTATGCTATTAAGAGTAGGGAAATCATTGAGGACTTGGAAACTCAATTTCTCGAGAAATGTCAAATTGAGAGAGAGGATGCCGATGAAAAGGCATCCTTAATGAATGCCCTTGAGGAAGAGCAAGAGCTTCGAGTGTCTCTTGAAGAGAAACTTGAATCTCTTGATGAATCAAATGATCTTATTATTGCTAAAATCATTAAGGAAAGAGATCATGCTATTGCTAAATATAAAGTGCTTAAAAAGGAAAAAGTTGAATTTGGTGTTGGCAATGCTAGACTAATTGAGGATATAGAGAGACTTGACAAAGCTCACAAGGCTTTAGAAAGTGAACACTCTCTCCTTATCAAGTCTCATGATCAACTCCAAACTCAACTATCTAAAAATGATGAGCTTGCCAAGTTGTCTTCTTCCATTTCTAATTTAATGATGCTTGTGCTACTAACTCCACTTCTTGTGAAGCATCTATTTTGAAGGAGAATGTTGAGCTAAGGGCTCAACTTGAGTTGCTAACTAGCAAGTATAGGAAATTGGAAGAAAGTCATGAAAAGCTATCTAGCTCTAATGATGATCTTCTAGCATCCTATGCTAGGCTAAAGTTAGCTCATGAGGCTATCGCTACAAAGGTAACATCTTGTGAGCCTCATGTGGACAAAGGCACAACTTCGACTAAAATGCTTTATTGCCATGTGCTAGTCCTAGTATTCATCCACTCACAATATTGCTACATCTTGTGATGAATTACTTTCTGCCTTGTTGCTCTAACAATGAAGCTCTACTTCCTCTAGTGTTTTTGTTGATACTAACCATGTAGAGGAATTAAATGAGCTCAAGGCCCAAGTCACTTCTTTGAAGAAAGACTTGGAAAAGCGTCATGTTGGGGATTCTACACTTGACAATATGTTGAGTGTTCAAAGACGCCCCAATGACAAGAGTGGACTTGGATTCAACTCCAATATCAAGAACAAGTCCAAGTTCAACAAGAAGAAAAGGGCCAAGAACAAGTTAAGATTCGGCCAAGATTGTTTGCTTCAAGTGCAAAGTTGAAGGGCACCATGTTAGATCTTGCCCTTTGAAGAAGAAGCTCTTAGTGAGAAGCAACAAGGGAAGAAGCCTCAAGTTCAAACTCAAGTTCCTCAAGTTGAAGAACGGCCTCTTCCCAAGAAGAATCAAGCTACCCCTCCTCAAGTCAAGACTCCAACTAAGAAGAGAGGAGGAAGTAGATGTTGCTACCTATGCCGTGAGAAGGGTCACTTGCTTCTTCATGCACAAATGGTACCTTATCCAACCCCATTATTATTGATGATGATTATTCTCTTCGGAAGGATAAGGTTGGCAATGTGTTTGCCAAATATGTTGGTACTCAAAGTGGTGTCAAGAAAAGAACCATTTGGGTTGCCAAACCTATTGTGACTAACCTCTTAGGACCCAACTTGGTTGGGGACCAACAAGCTAAAACTTGATCAATAGGTGTTGTTGGAGGGCATTGGAGACTTGGCTACTTCATGAAGAATTAAGGGATCTTCATCAATTATATTATCTCAAGTCAAGTCATTTGGATTATATTGTTCTATCTCATATCCAATGTTCCTCCTTGCGGTAACTTTTATTTAAATCATATATATTGAAAGTTGCTTGCACCCTTGCATGTGTTAGGTTTTGTACCTTGCTAGTGTTTGTATGTGTGTGCTCTCTACTTACTTATCTTGAGTAATCAAGTATGTGTATGTTGGTTTGCACACCATTTACTTGTGTTGAGCCTTATTGCTTTTATTTGATATCTTATCTTGTTGGCTCTCTTTTGAGAGATTAATGGACTATCCATTTTGGGGAGTGATATGCTTCGTGCACTTCACAATCCTAAAAATGTGTGTACATGAGGAATACCACTTAGTGATGATATATCAATATTATCTATCTCTATGTGGTATGTCATTCTCATGAGAAATTCAAATTCTATAATGTCCATTAATTATCTCTAGTTGGTTTTATTTGCCTCTTGTTAAGAAAATTTGGATTATCACATTATGGGGGAGTAATAAGCTATGTGCATATTACAAACCTAGAAAATGTGAACATGTGAGGTATTGCCACCTAGAATTGATTTGTTATTAATCTTATTCCTATGTGGCATGTTGCTCAAACAAGTTCCATTTTGGTAAAATGATTTTGTTTAATCACTCTTTTGGATCTTGTTTGCGATGGACATTCTTGGTACGGTTTTCCCCAAATATGTTCGCATATCCTTTTGGGAAATCGATTGCTTCAAGCTACTCTTTGTAGTGGCTTTGCATGATCGCGTGAATACTTGAAGCTATCAAGAATATCTATCTATTTAAGCTTTGGCCTTTAAATCTTCTCTTTTGCCATATGCTTATTTGTTGTGAAATTGGTCTTCAATATCATTCTATATACCACCGAGAAATATCTATATACTCCTTGTCCTTGACAAGTGATACTCATATTGTGGTGAAATTTGTAGACCATCTTCACTTTGGTTTTGCTTTGAATTGCCTTATTTTTATTGCCAAGGATTTGTTTGATCTAACTCCCTTGTATCTTTTGGATCCTTGTTGCTCTACTCAAAATTGTTTTATGTCTTTCTTTTAGGAAAAGCAATGATCCCATTCTTGGAGAAGCTATCCTACATTGAGTAGAACATCATTCTTTAAATTGGTTTTGTATCTTATTGCTTTCCTTGAACATGACTAGTGTTTGAATAATATGTATGGAGAGTGATGATCCCATTTGTGTGCATTTTGTATTCAAATGCAAGATCATAAATAATGCACAAATCTTGGGGGAGCAATCCTATATGCTTTTGAACATTAGTTGTCTTCAATTGGATTTGATCCCGATGACGTGTCTCTTTGGAAGACAAACATTTCTCGTCTTGGTACTTTGTGCCATCATGAGAAGTGTAGAGGGTGGTTTATTCCTTGATGATATTTTCATCAATTGGTATCTTACTTTCATTTGGCATCTTTTCAAAGTGGTATCTTCAATCATGTGTTGATTTGGTTTTTGATATAATTTGGACAATTCTTTTCTTGTCACACTTGTGTGTGCTTTCTTGGTTTAATTGGTGTTTTGTCCAAATTGTATCTCGTTTGGTTCTTGAAAGTCTTGTGCATGCATATTTACTATATGTATATCTTATGGCATGCTTACTTTCGTTGATCCAATATATAGGATAAACTCCATCAAATCCTAAATGGCTAAGATGTGCATGAAATTCAATTTCATATCAATATGCACATATTTATGTGGAGTTTGTCCTATGTATTGTAGTTGCTCTAACTACTTTGGACCCAATGAGTTTGGGTACCATTTGTACTTGAATTTGTTTTAGGTACATTGGAGATGCATTGGAAGCTTGTCTCATTTACAAGGAAGGTGTTATCACCATGTGCTTATTGGAGCCAAGCTCGGATGATCATGAACTCTTATCTTCTACATCACCAATGCTATCTCGGTAACAAGTATCTACCTCATGCATATTTTCTAGCTTTCAACCTTGTGTAGGTTGTTTTGGCATGAATCTCTTGTTGCAATTCATTTGGTTCTTGCAAAACAACTTTATTGCAAATGTGAGCAAGCCGGGATGATTACATATCAAGGGGAATATATATAATCATTTTATGATTCACCAATCCCAAATATGTTAATCTAGCACTTTCTACTCTATGTCTCACATATGCAATATTGATGCTTTTCAAAATCATTTGCCTCTTGCGATACTTGTTATCTTTCTCGGAGCATCCCTTTATCACCTTATCCCTTGTGGATATTTTTGATGCTATGATGAGATTGTGTTGGAAGTTCATCTATATCCTTCTAAGATAAAATTGAGCTTTGTGCTATGCTTTTAAGCAATGATCTTATTGGTATATATATGACTTCCTCTTGGATATCATGTTCTTCACCGTTGTATCTATTTTGTGTGTGCATGTTTCTTTTTGGAATTATATCTTCATGATTAATGTCTAATTAGAAACTTATACACATGAGAGTAGCTACATTTTTAATTGGTATTCCAATCTTCTTTAGTGACCACCTCTTATTGTTTTTGATTCTTTGGTGGTTTCTAAATGCACAAGCTTTGTTTCATTGGTTTATTTTTTTAATAAGCTTGTGGACCTATTTGCTACACCGTCTTTGGTTGTGTTCTAATTATCTAGGAGGGAGTGAGGATTCCATGTTGTGCACACTATATTGAAATACAAATCCTTATTGTGCACGTACCTTGGGGAGTTCCCTCTTGATTGTTAGAACACTTGTTGATCTTATCATAATATCTTCTTTGTTCTATTGGTTTTTCGGATCCTTTGATTGGTTACTTCTTTTGTCGAAGTATCTTTCAATTTTTTTTCTCTTTTGCAATCTTTGGATCCTCAATATAGTTTTATCTCCCTTCTTCTATTCGTCATTGGATATGTGCATTTGATTTCACTCATATTATGAGAAATACACACATTATGGGGGAGCTCTTACTATATTGGCCTTTAATTTTTCCTCCCATTTCGGCAATCGATACCAATGGGGGAGAAGTTTAGAGGGTTTAAGGGAATTTGGTTTATGCTTTAGTTTCGTTCTTAAGCATTTGCCTTTCTTGCTCTTGCATACTTGCTCTTTGTTGTGCATGGTTGCATAATTCATTATATAAACCCTCGTAAAAGGGATTATCATCAATTACCAAAATGGGGGATTGAAAGTGCATGTGTTGCCCCATGCGTGGTTTTGGTAATTAATGACAATCCTTATGGACTAATGTTTGCATTGAGATATACTTGTAGATCTTGTCCATAGGAAAAGATTGGAGTTCATGTGTGGACTCTAGAAGATACATGATGACAAAGGTTACATCCAAGGGTTTATATGAAGAATGGTCATGTGAAGAGTTGAGCTTATTGCAAGCATGGCTTGGAAAGAAGATTGAGTGAACTTCATATTTATCTCCAAGCCATCATCTATATCAAGATAAGAAGATGAAGTGCAAGTGGATTCATGAAGACGGAGTTTAGCAAGGCTCTACCATAATGGTGTATGGGGGAGCATTTGGAGAAGTCTTCATCAAGCATGAGCTAGCAAGCACAATCAAGAAAGGTGTTCCAACTTGAGGGATCAAGATCGTCATCATCTAGCTCAAGTGGAATGCGCAAGGCAAATGTATGATCTTGATAGGTTTTCTATTTTACCGGTCTCGTGGTGTTAGTGGGAGACCGGGTTATAGGATAGACGGCGTACTATCAAGAGGGGCTCTCAAGTGAGTAACTTGATCGCACCTTTGTGGAGAGCTCAAACCTTTGCATATTTGGCACATCATCTTTCTTGGTTCTTATTTGGCTTTTATTCTTGTGAGAATTTAGAGCTTGTGTTCATCTCCATACCAAGCTCTAGTTCACCGAAAACGGATTTCGGTTGGTAAACTGGTTGTGTTTTCGTGTTGGAAATATTACCGGTCCTCCTCGAGATAAGGTCTACACCTCCCATGTGTGATATCTCCTCTATATGTGTGACCCTTAATATTTAACTTTAGGTTTCCAACCTCGTTGGTTTCATCTCGTTTGGAGCTTCCTTACAAAAGTTATTGCATTTCAGGATTTACCGGTTGTTCTTTTTTAGAGAAGGTTTACCTTTCGACACATTTGGTTTTATCTTCACATGATGGACTATGATGTTGCTCTTCATAATCTTAAAGGGCTCTTCGTTGTGATTCCAACGAGCCCAAGATCACCGAAATCGGAGTCCGGATGAAAAAGTTGTGGGTGTTACATTTTTTGTCAGCTGGGTGGCCAGCCCCCAGGCCAGCCTAGGCCGGCCCCCAGGCTGGCCGGCTCTGCTGGGTGACCAGCCCCCAAACCAGCCTAGGCCGGCCCCCAGGCTGGCCGGCTCTGCTGGGTGGCCATCCCCCAAACCTGCCTAGGCCGGCTCCCAGGCCGGCCGGCTCAACTGGGTGGCCAGCCCCCAGGCCAGCCTTGGCCAGCTCCCAGGCCGGTCGGCTCTGCTGGGTGGCCAGCCCCCAGGCCAGCCTAGGCTGGCCCCCAGGCCGGGCTCCCGTACCCCTCCAACGGTCACTTTTTCAGGGGACCTATTTAAGAGGTTTCTTCCCCAATGGTTCCCTAAGTTCTTGAGCAAGTTTTTCTCCCCTCTCTCCTCCATTGTTGTTCCTTGAAAAAGCTTGCCTTCCTCTCATTCCCTCCCATGATTCTTGCATATCTTTGAGAGAAATTGAGAGGAGATCTAGATCTACATATTCATCCAATCCATTCCTCCTCTAAGTGAGGGGAACCTAGTAGATCTTGATCTTGAAGTTCCATTTGTTGTGTTCTTCGTTGTTCTTCCTCTCTTCTCCCTCCATAAGCATTGGTTGCTTGTGGTGGGATTCGAGAGTGAAGGATTTGAGCCTTGTGCTCTTGCCATTGCTTCATTGCATCGGTTTGTGCTCTCCACGAGGATTCGTGGAAGTTGAAAGCTTGTGAACTTGTTACTCTTGGGTCCTTGGACCCTAGACGCCCGTGTGGTGGTTGAGACCCTTGTGTGGTCACTTGTAGCTGTTCGGGAGACCCCAATCCCGTTGTGGGTTGTGCCCCGGATCGTTGTTGAAAGGCTCCGGATTTCCGCCTCGAAGGATTCCGATAGTGGAAGGTGAACCAAACCTTTATGGCGCGGTTCATCGGAGAAGAAGGTGAAACATTTGTGGTTGTTGAACCATTGTGTTGGTTCACACCTCTCCAACGAGACGTACCCCCTTAACAAGGAGGAACTCGGGAATACATCCTCGTCTCCGCGTGCCTCGGTTATTTCTATACCCGAGCTCTTTACTTATGCACTTTACATTGTGATAGCCTTCGTGCTTGAAGTATTCTATATTGCTATCACCTTGTTGCTTGTCTTGCTTAGCATAAGTTGTTGGTGCACATAGGTGAACCTAGTTTATTTAGGTTGTTGGCTTGTTAATTTCAACACCTAGTTTTATTCCGCAATTATCAAGCCTAAAGCGGAAAAGTTTTAATCGCCTATTCACCCCCCCCCTCTAGGCGACATCCTTGTCCTTTCACAGTACGTATACATAAAGGAATACAATACTATGTCTAACACCCCCCTTAATCACAACCTTGGGACAAGTTGAGATTACACTTGAAGTTATTGAGCTCCTTGACAGGCAAAGCTTTTGTAAAACCATCAGCCACTTGATCTTTGCTGGAGATAAACTTGATCTCTAGAAGTTTGCTAGCAACCCTTTCTCGAACAAAATGATAATCAATTTCAATATGTTTGGTCCTTGCATGGAACACTGGATTGGCAGACAAAAAGTAGCCCCAGGATTATCACACCATAAGCATGGTTTGAGTGGCATAGAAACACCAAGTTCATCAAGTAAAGCCTCAAGCCAAATGAGTTCAGCAGTAGCATTAGCAATTGCTTTGTATTCAGTTTCAGTACTAGAACGAGACACTGTAGCCTGTTTCCGTGCATGCCATGATATAAGATTAGAGCCAAAATATATAGCAAAACCACCAGTAGATCTACGATCATCAAGGCAGCCTGCCAATCAGCATCTGAAAAAGCACTAAGCAAACAAGAAGAGGACTTCTGAAATGTTAACCCAACACTCAAGGTACCTTGAACATAATGCAGGATGTGTTTGACAGCTGTCCAGTGTACTGTGGTAGGAGCATGCAAATATTGACAAACTTTGTTGACAGCAAAAGATGTATCAGGACGTGTCAAGGTGAGATACTGAAGAGCACCCACAATGCTCCGATATTGAGTGCTATCAGCCGAACCAAGAGGAGAGCCAGCATGTAAAGATAACTTGTCCGTGGAGGACAAAGGTGTAGGAGTGGGAGTACAATGTTTCATACCAACTTTTATGAGAAGATCTGCAGCATATTTGGTTTGTGTGAGAAGAAGGCCATCACCAATTTTCTTGACCTCAATTCCTAGAAAGTAATGAAGGTCTCTAAGATCCTTGAGAGCAAAATCATGTCGCAGGTCATGAAGCAAAGTCGAAATAGCCTGATTAGAGGAGCTAGTAACAATAATATCATGATGAGAACAAAGATCATAACACCAGACTAGTTATAAAGGAAAAGAGAGGTATCAACTTTGGAGGGGGCAAAACCAAGGGCCTGAAGCTTGGTGCTAAGGCGAGAGTACCAAGCATGAGGGGCCTGTTTTCAGACCATATAACGCCTTATCGAGTTTGCAGATGTAATTCGGAGCATGAGGATCTTCAAATCCAGGAGGTTGTTTCATGTAGACTTCCTCTTCCAGAACGCCATGTAAGAACGCGTTCTTGACGTCTAGCTGCCGCATTTTCCAGCCTCGAGAGACAACAACAGCCAAAACAAGTCTGATAGTGGCTGCCTTGACCACAGGGCTGAAGGTGTCTTCATAATCAATGCCATAGCGCTGTTTGAACCCTTTTGCAACCAAACAAGCCTTGTACCTGTCAATAGTGCCATCTGCATGTCGTTTGATACGATAAACTCATTTGCAGTCAATAAGATTTTTAGTGGAATTGGAAGGAACAAGATGCCAAGTTTTGTTAGTCATGAGAGCATCATATTCTTCTTTCATAGCATGGCACCACTTGTCATCAGCGAGGGCCTCCGATAATTTGCTAGGCTCACCGGTGGATGTAAACAGACCATAGCGAATATTGGCATCCTTGTATATATTTGTTTGAGGACCATAGGGAACTGTACCATCTGTTGAAGTTTTGGGCTGTTTGATGCCTTTTTGAAGGCGTGTACGCACCACAGGCACACGAGGTGGTGGAGGAGAGGCTGGCGCAGAAGATCTAGAGGAGGCAGCAGCAGAGCTGACGACAGGGTCGGATCGGTGTCCTCAGGTGTGGGCGTGTGCTCAGGCGACGTGGCGGAGCTGGACTGGCCGGAAACAGGCGTTGCATGTGGAGTCACAGGCGACGAAGACCGAGGCGAGGAAGGGGCGCTCGGCGCTTGGGCAATGTGGGAAGATCCTATCGGCGATGGAGCCCGAGGCGGAGACGTGGCACGCGCTGGCTGGCGCAAGGGAGCACAGACACGCAGGAAATCATCAGGTGATGATTGCGCCTGATCCGAGGCGGATGTTTCCGCATCAGAGGCAGCAGGCGGATCAGCATCGGGGGCGGAACATGCATGTCGTTTTGCTGGGACAAAGAAGCACCTATTTCTTCAAAATGTGCACTGGTTGCTTCACTGTTTTGACTGGCATTTGCTGCACTGTGATCATTGGAGTGTGCTGCATCATCAGACAACTGAGTAGAAGGGGCATTAGTAGAACCAGGCATGGGCATATACGGTGCAATATTCATGTTAGCATCAATTTGTGCACTCCCATGTGAAGAATCAACATCTTTAGGGAGCAAAAGAATTTCAGCTTGAAGTTGGGCTCCAGCATTGGGGTGAAGTGCAGCAAAGGGAAACACTTGTTCATCAAAAACAACATCACGAGAGATGTATACACGCCCAGTGGAAACATCAAGACATTTGACACCTTTGTAAAGGGGACTATACCCTAGAAAAACACACCGCTTGGATCGGAAAGAGAGTTTGCGTTTATTGTAAGGACGAAGGTTAGGCCAACAAGCACAACCAAAAATACGAAGAGGTGTATAATCTGGTTTAACATTGAGAAGTCGTTCCATGGGAGTTGCAAGCTTGAGAACTTTGCTAGGAGTCATGTTTATGAGATATGTGGCAGTAAGGAAAGCTTCATCCCTAAATTTTAAAGGCATGGAGGCACGAGCAAGTAAGGCTAGGCCAACCTCAACAATATGGCGATGTTTGCGTTCAGCGAAGCCGTTTTGTTGATGGGCATGAGGACATGAAACATGGTGCGTGATCCCAATTTTTTGAAAGAAAGCATTGAGTTTTTCATATTCACCTCCCCAGTCAGTTTGCATGGTTATAATTTTGCACCCAAATTTTCGCTCAACGAGTTGTTGGAAATTAAGAAAGACTTGATAAACATCAGACTGTTTCTTAAGTAAATAAATCCAAGTAAACTTGCTATAATCATCTATGAAGGTTACATAATACTGATGTTTGCCAACAGAAAGAGGGGCAGGTCCCCATACATCGGAAAACACTTGTTCCAAAGGAACAGTGGAAACACTAGCAGATACAGGATATGAAAGTTGGTGGCTCTTTGCTTGTTTACATGGATCACATATGTAAGGAATTATTTCAGGCGAATGAGCTAACTTATTGCGTCGAAGAACTTGCTGCACTATGAAGGAGGAAGGATGGCCGAGCCGACTGTGCCATGTGGAGGATGAAGGCGTGGTGGTGAGGAAGGCATGCATGGAGGACTTCGGAGACACGGGTACAAAAGGGCATAGGCCATCACGACATGGACCTTTAAACACGATTTTCTTCGTTTCCTGGTCCTTTATCAAAAAGAAAGACGGATGTATTTCAATAAAGGCATTATTATCAAGAACAAGCTTATGTGCGGATAGCAAATTTTGAGAAGCATTGGGAGCATGTAAGATGTCATTAAGATGTAAAGAGCTATTAGGAGTGCGCAAAATTGAATGACCAACATGAGATATAAGCATACCAGTACCATCAGCGGTGTGGACACGATCACGGCCATTATACTTCTCATGAGTGGTTAACTTGCTCAGCTCTCCAGTGATATGGTTGGTGGCGCCAGAATCAACATACCAATTGGTGTCAACACCGTAGGAAGCAGCATTGGCACGTTTGTCATAGGAGTCATCATCACGGTCATCATCATCATCATCCTCCACCAACAATCACTAGCAGGGTGTCCATGAATCTTACAAATCTGGCAGGTCACATCAACATATGGAGTGGGAGCACGGCTGCGGCGACCATCACGGCGACGAGAGTCATCACGACGCCCATCACGGCATCCATCATCACGGTGCCCATCACGGCGCCCACCATTGTCACGGCGGCCGTCACGCCGTCCATCATCGCGACGCCCATCTCGGCGTCCATCATCGCGGCGGACATCACCCCGCCCACGGTCATCATAGCGAGCATCATTGCGACGGCCATCACGCCGTCCATCGTCACGGCGTCCCTGATCAGCAGGAGGAGGCGGCGGCTGACGGGAGACGGCATTAGCAGAGGAGTGGAACGTGGTGGAGCTGTGGCCTGTCTCACTAAGCATGGCCTCACGAGTATCAAACGCCATCAGTTGATCATAGAGTTCAGACAAAGTAGTACCCGGGTTGGCGTTGACAGAAACTACAATGGAAGTGTAGGTACCATCAAGACCGTTAAGGATATACCCGATTAGTTCATCATCTCCGATGGGTTTGCCGGCGGCTGCAAGGGCCGAGCTGAGGGACTTCATCTTGGCAAAGTATTGGTCGACGGTGGAGTCGAGTTTCTTCGTGTTCTGAAGGGCACCACGCATATTGGTGAGCCTGGACCGAGACTGCGAGGACACCAGGTTCTTGATCTCGCTCCAGACATCGGCTGTGTGCTCAAGCCCGAGGCAGAGGGCAAGGAGCTCCATGGAGATCGACCGCGTGAGAAAAGCAAGAACATGCTGATCACGGGCGAGCCAGACATCATATGCAGCGTTGGGCATCATCTGCTTCTTTTTATTTTCATCCTCTACCTCCAAGTATTGGGGCGGCGCGACGTCAGTGCCGTCGAGCAGGCCAAGGACACGCGCACCTCGAAAGGAGGGCATGACCTGAGCAGACCAGAACAAGTAGTTGTCCCGGGTCAGTTTTTCCGACGGAGGAGATCCAAGGTCGGGGAGCACGGCCGAGGTCGAAGACGACATGGCGGTGATCGGATGTGGGCTTGAGGGAGGGAGGGCTGGGTTGTGGGCGGCGGAGGCAGCGGCAGCAAAACGCGGCGGCGGCGACAGATCGTTGTGGTTATTGGCTTTGTGGATATTGGCTATGGATTTTGGCGGCGGCGGCTAGACTCGTTGAAGAGCCAGCTCTGATACCATATTAGGGTTTAGGATTTGCAGGAAGCGATGCCCCGTTGGGGCTCGAGTACGTGTTGAGATAGGCGGTGGAAAAGCCCCACCGGTGGCGTATACATGAGGATGCGTATAGTATTGGAGTACTACTCCATATACAGTACGTATACATAAAGGAATACAATACTATGTCTAACAGCATACACGTCTGCTATACCGTAGCCAAGTGTACGAGCGTGTAGCCAAGTGTCTGGAAAAAAAAAAGTGTCTGGACAGTGTGCGACTGTACTGTAACCAAGTGTTCGGTTACTTGTTTTTCTAGCACAGCAAGATTGGCTATTCCTGCATAGGTTGCATTCATTCAGGCTTCAGAAACTGAGAACACTGTAAACTCTGTGTGGCCAGCTCCGTCGATCTCGCTGTCAATACTCTTTAAATCTTGCTGGCATTCAGACTCAAAATTCAGACATTCAGACTCAAAATTTAGACATTCGGACTCTTGTACAAGCTATAACATTTCTGTCAAAAAAAAAATCTCTGTACAGCAAAGTGACTCTCAAAACTTCAGAACGATGACAGTGAAACCTGTTCTGATTTCTGAAAGGTTGCAGCACTGTTTGCTACGCTGCACACTCCCATGTATTAAGCTGGCATCTGTACAGCAGAAACGTGACTTTCATATATCTTGATAAAAAACGAGAGGAAAACTTAATTCTGTGACATTTTTTAAGCACTGTCTTCACAAGTAAATATGCTACTATACCACTCCCCTGCCAAAACTTGGAAATGCCCAGCCTCTCTAACAAATATTACACAAGGACGCAACTCTGAACTCTATGAACAGTTTAATCATCATCTCCCGAACTGGGCGCTCTCCACACGGGCCGCAAGCGTGCCCAGCAGTTTCTGGTCCGGATTCGGGTCAGTTTCCGCAATCACAGCCAGGAAGTCGCGAGCCTCCTCGTAGCGCTTGGCCCTGCAGTAGCAGTCTACCATTCTCTTGTAGGTCAGCTCCATGGGCCTCAGCTTGCGCTGGATCATGTAGCTGACGACCTCCCTGGCCTCGACGAACATCTCCTGGCTCGCGTACCCTCCGACGAGCGTGTGATAGGTTACGACGCAGGGGGCCACACCGTCCGCGATCATCTCGGACACCACCCTCTGGGCCTCCTTGATCAGCCCTTGCTTGCAGAACCCGTTTATGACGGTGTTGTACGACACCACGTCCGGCTTCAGCTGGTCGGAGGAGCTCTTGAGCCGCGTCAGTATCTTCTCGGCGTCCCACGGCTCGTTGCTCTTCGCGTACATGTCCATCAGGCTGTTGTAGGTGATCAGGTCGGGGCTCAAACCGCCCTGCTTGATCGAGTCGAACATCTCGCTCGCCTTGCTGTACATCCCGTTCTTGGCATACATCGAGAGCATGGAGTTGAGGATGACGAGGTCCGGCTTGTGACCCCGTGCCTTCACCTCTTGAAACGCCCTCTCGATTCCCTCCAACCGCCGGCACTTGAAGTTGGCGATCACAAGGGTTCTCAGAATAACCCAGCTCGGGAAGATGCTGCCTTGGTAAACTTTTTTCTCGATGGCCTCTATCCCTGCGGCATTGCCCCCCTTGGCGTGGCACTGGAGCAATAGTGAGTATGACATGTCATTTGGCTTGAATCCCTCGTTCTTCATCTTGCTTATGATGACATGAGCAGCAGTCCAATCCCCTTGCCGAGATAGCACATTCAGCAGCGCGTTGTATGTGGTGATGCAAGGGGCGAAGCCGGCAGCGGTCATTTCATCATACATCTTGAAAGCGTTGGCCCTGGAACCAGCCCGGCCATAAGCAGTTATCAGTGTATTGTAGGTGTCTCGGCACAGCTCAACACCACAAGACTTCATCCCCTTGAGTACCCGAGTAACATAGTGCTCCATGCCCCGCTTCCCGCAGACCGCCAACAATGTGTTCCATGTCACCCGATTCGGTGTGCATCCGCTCCTCGACATCTCCCCTAGCATCTCCAGCATCGCGGCAAACCTTGATTTCTTCCCCAGCATGCCGATGATAAGATTGTACGTGTTCACATACGGGATAAACCCATTCTTCTTCATCCGATCAAACAGCGCGAGCGCCTCGTCCAGCTTCCCGGCATTCCCGTACGCCGTCATTATCGTATTGTAGGTGAACACATTCGGCAATATCCCCTTGCCGACCATTGTCTCGAGACATTTGGCAGCCTCCTCACAGAACCCAGCCCTCGCATACGACCCAGCGAGCTCATTGTAGGTGACGGCGTCCGGCTTGCATCCAGAGTCCTCCATCTCCTTCAGCACCCGCAGCGCCTCCGTGTAGTTCCCGGCCTTGCCAAACACCTGCAGGAGAGCATTGTAGGTGACGACGCACGGGGCATGCCCCCGGGCCTTGAGGTCCTCGAAGAATGCCACCGCCTCGTCCACGAGCCCCTCCCGTCCGCAGGCGGCGATCACCGTGCTGGCGGTGAACCCGTCAGGCTCGACGCCCGCGGCCCTCATCTCCTCCAGCAGCGCGACGATCCGCGGCCAGGAGCGGCCCATCTTGCCGTACACGTCGAGCACGACGTTGTAGGTGACCAGCGTGGGCTCCACGCCCTCGCGCCGGAGCTCGTCGAAGAGCTGGAGGGCCCGCGCGTACCGGCCCTCGCGGAAGAGCGCGTGGAGCACCGTGGTGTAGGCGCGGACGTCGAGGGGGGGCGAGCCGGGAAGGAGGGGCATTTCGTCGAGCAGGGCGCAAACGGCGTCGTGGCGGCCCTCGCGGCCGAGCGCGCGGACGACCATCTCGAGCGCGGCGGCGTCGGGGGAGAGGCCGCTCTCGGCGCGCGCGGCCCAGCGGAGGAGCGCCAGCGCCCACTCCCAGTGGCCCGAGAGCTCGAGCGCCTTGAGCAGGGAGGGGAGGTCGGCGGCGCGGAGGAGCTCGTCGCGGCGGGAGGAGAGGAAGGCTGGCAGTGAATGGAGCGGCGTGGAGGAGAGCTCGAGGATGAGGGCTTGTGCGGCCGGGGAGAGGAAGGAGCGCGCCGGGGTCGGGGTGGAGTGGTGGTGGGGCTGCTGCTGCTGCTGGTGCCGGCGCGGGACGGGCGCGGGGGGTGGAGCCGGCGTGGCGGTGAGGTGGAGGAGGAAGGAGTCGAGCGGGAGCGAGGAGGGGGACTGCGGCGGGGGCGTGGCCGGGAGGAGCGTCTGCGGGGACGGCGGCGGCCGCTGCTTCTTGGGGGCGGACGGGAGGGTGGGCTTGTTCGGGAACACCCCGCGCCCCGTGGCCTCCATCGCCGGCGAGCTCAGGGACTGGGCTGTGGAGTGTGTCAGTGGAGATAGGGTCTTCCTGGGGATGAGACGGTGGCGGCAGCGGGTGGACGGGGATTGGCGGCAAAGATATACATTACACCCGACGAGCGCCATCTGCCAGCGGCGCCGTTTCGCTCGGAATATCTATCTGATCATCCACTGGCGCATAAGATGCAGTTTGCCTCTTCAGTACACTCTATCAGTAGCAGGTAGCAACTGACAGAGCAAATCGAAGCTACAAAAATCGTGCCAGAACAACACATGAGAACGTGTCAGATAAGAGCAACTCTTGAGACAGTTGGAGGCTGAACCAATGCAATTTTTCACACGAGGATATTAACATGGAACTGAACGATATACAGTGCACCCTAACACTTTGCCATGATGTATGTAGTAGCACATTAGTAGACTAAACCAGTTGGTTATACAGGGACATGGCAGGCAGGCTTGTCCTTTTCCCTTCTCCCTCTGAGCACCTAATTACCCATGTCTCCTGCAACAGGCATGTCTCTGTCTCTACAAGAGTATAAACATTGCAGTTTCCTGGCATTGTTTTAACTTGTGACCTGTCAGGTTATAATCGTCCATACTGCAAAATCCTTGCGATCAAACAGGCTCACCGACACCTGTGAAGAACTTGAATGATCGCAAGAAATTTGCACAAGGAAGACCACTGATAACACGATACTCCCACATGGAAGATGGTTTACACAGGTAGCGTTCACTTCGCCTTCCTCGCCTCCCAACAGGTCTCTTCTCCGGAACATAGTCTGGATCTCGCTTGTCAGTCGACACCGGCGTGATTTGCTCTGGCAAGTCGTCTCTGTCTTGACCGTGGCGTCACTGATTTTGCGACGTGTGACGATGGCAGGTGCCTCTGAGAGTATTGGAGTTAGCCTCGGAGAGTTGGATTGCTTTCGTGTGCCCATGGCAGGTGGCTCTGCAATTTTGGGAGCTGTCCTTGGAGAGTCGGATTGCTTTCTTCTTCGGGTCTTCAAACCATTTTGTAGTTGCAAGCCCATTTGTAAGCTGAAATGGATAAATCATGTTAGTTTTGCATCCATAGTGACTTTTATCCACCCAAACATCACATAAAAACCTGACAGCTAATTGTAGTTTGTTTAAAACCTACTGAGATATGTAACTAGAACTTGCAATTCAACAAATAATCGATAAGGGCAGCTAGTTATTAACGAGGCGTTGCTCTATTGCTATACAGTAGACAACAGCAATGCTATCGGCTATCCTAATAATAAGTGCCATATCAGCTGACAACTTTTCATGGGCAACAGGAAACATAAATTTAAATCCAAAAAAAAGATAGATGATCTAGATGAAGTATAATATCACGAGCTTTAGTGACAAAGAACAGTCACCACAATAATGGAATAGATGAGGTGTGATCTGGCATACCTAGGTGTGGCCTCAATATCCTCCTTGAACATTAATTTTGAAACCGAACCTGAATCATCACATGCAGCATCTGCTCAAGAGGAATCAACAGAATCAGATATTAGGCATCATGCTCATCGCTAATCAGCAAACATAGCAATCAAAGATCACTACAGACCCTTATGCTTTTGGTGCGATAAGTCCATCATCTTCTGCTCAAAAGGAATAAGATCATTCAAATGTTTCACCTTCAAAGGAAAGCCATTCTTCAGATCCTACGATAAAAGTTGGCATTATTTTTCATGTCAGCACACATTATTATTACATTTGTGATTTTACTGATACGAAAGAAAGACACCAAAAATATCATGTGTTCAGAGGGTTTCCAGTACCGTAGCAGGACATGGTTTGAAGAATGTGGACTCAGTGTTTTTCTGGTCACCACCTGTTAGAGAGGAATTTGAATCAGAACGTTGTGATGGTACTGCTGAAATTTTGTTAGGGAAGTCAGATATATCGTGAGCACTTTCAACTTTGGAGACAATGTTAGAATGTGCTAATTTATTGGCCCCAAGAAGGAGAATATCTGATAATAGTTTACTGGCATCTCCTGAAAAACCTTGAAACACATTACAAATATTGAAATTGAGTTTTTCATGGGAACTTGCAACTGGTGAAGAAATATACATTACATACACAGATAATCATATATGGTTAGTAAGACAAATAGTTGTTAGAGCTTAATGAAACTTCTCAAAGAATGGCAGAAGCTTTATTATGATCTGTACCTGGACAATTTCTAACAACATCAACTTGCTTAAATTTTGTGATGTTTATCGAATTTCCATCGATCTTTGCCCTGACTCTCCGAAAATCTTCAGGAGTATCTCGCACCACAGAGTAACTTCGCTTAACAGCCTGCAGTCCAGTGTACCCTCAGACAACAGGGGTGGCACATACCCTTATGGGCTTGACATACCATACACATGACAAGTTAAATTTCGTACAAGCAAAGAGCACTCACAGACTGAATGGTGTCAGCATTATGGTTGAAAAGGCGTCGACTGGCAGGAGTTAATGTTGGAACTGCGTCTGGAGCACACTATTGTCAAAACCATGGCCATGGATTGGAAAACTTGAATCTGAAGGTGAGGACACGTTTGGACTAAAATATCCAAGGGTTGGTTGTCTGTCAGCCTTCCAGCTGATCGGAAGAGCAATATCACCATCAACAGCTCCATCTGAATATGGATCCACAACCCGCTCTTGAATTATCTTCATTAATTTAGTGCCCTCAGACCTAACATCAAAATTAAAAATCCGAAATGTTCTATCAGCAGTGTAGCTTAAATCTTCAGTGGAACTAATGTTATTTTCTACAGAATAAAGGTATATGTTAATGTGAAAGGAGTCACCAGAATGCAGGCTGGACTAACAGTCTAAACATAGCATATCTGATTCTCGGTAGTAAGCAACTGCCAAACATAGCTAGGTAATCATTAATTTTCGAGAAAACACAAGAGCTTTGTGTATTGATGCACTGGTAGAAGAAAAGGTTATTTACAAGCCTACGGATAGACCAAGTGCACAGCATAATTATAAAACTAAGAATAATGTTTGAACACCAATTCTCGCAAAAATTGTACATCACAATCCAAAATGTGTCCTGATATTCATCACCATTTTACCAAAATTAAATATACAACAGTGTATGTAACTAATGTTTCATACGCTAATTGCTCACCCTGAAGCATTGTCAATGTTTATAACTATAACTATACAGTATGCATGTGCTCACCAAGCCTGAGAGCTAGGCACAAGTGATCTTAGATCCATTGTTTACACAAACGCCAAGACACGAGAAAAGAGGTACTCTGGAAAGATTGGGGCTGTTTGGATTGAAGAATCACCTCATCCATCGCAGGATGATCCTGCAAAACTGGTGGGGTGACCCAGTCCCTTGCTTTATACTAGGCTATGCTTATGAAGTACGAGGTGATCATAGACCAACCCATTCCATTCCTCAAACTAAACAAAGGCTCCAGGATTGCATGGTAATTCACAACCGTGAAACCAAACAACCCTTTAGCATAGGCTCAACTTTCTGTATCGTAGTAAATAATATGCAGAGTTCATTAACTAACAAAGAAAGACTGCAATTCGTTTTTGTTTCATCAGAGTGTGAAACATTGTACAAATAACGCCCAATATTTAAGTATACATCTGGATTCTGGAAACAAGAATAGCTATATGACACTACAAAGCAAAATAAAAATTAAACAATACTTTCCTGAAGAACATCAATGGAGGTGAACAGGATATATAATACCTTGAAAAGGTTTCCTGCATGAGCAGCTGCATTATGGCATCTTTCGGCTCAATGTCTGAGATAATAGCTAGAGATGCCTCGGTATAGCCTTTCAGAACAGTTTCCTTCTCACTCTAGAAACAAGCAAACACATGACACCATGGAAAGTCCTTAGATAACTGAGAGGTTGCTCCCAGGCCCAGTGAGAAATGCTTGTTCGGAATAACAGGAATGTAATTGGTATGATAACAATCACAAAGGTTGTGGGATACCTGGTTTACCTGATTATTTTTCGATGGAAAGCGCATGGAATCATCAGGATCTGTAAAATACAAGGAATCACCAGGTAGGAGCATCACATAATTTATTCACATGTGAGTTGCTAAATACAATGCCAACGAAGTTAGAAAACACTTCATTTACAGGGTAAAGAACTAGCACGGATCAAGCACAATGGTACCTACGAATTTGCCTGAAAATCTGATGGAATAAACACAAAAAATGCAAGTACGAAAAAAACTGAGAAATTAGTATGCACCAAAGGAGGTGTATCTTCAGGAAATAGTAAATGGTTGAGAAAACCTGGGTGCTAACTCAGTTTAGGTAATTCTATTTTCTAATCCCATTTTTTAAGATTTTGTCAAAACTGGGAACAGAATGCAAATATGGGGGCATTAATAGTCTTCAAAACTATGCTATGGATGAGGACGTCCAATGAACGCTGGTATGACCTTTCAGACTTTCAGAACCAAATAATTGGTAAACGCTAAAAATCCTCATAAAACACATGCATCCAAACGAACGCTCAGCACTGGAATTTACTGGCAATAGATAAATTGGTCCTTCCTCTCAGTTAATTATTGACTAGGTGCCACTGCACTAAACTCCACGACCCGATGTCGTTTTTATATTAGCGAACATGGATTGACTTTTGCCAGGGAGCATTGCGACGACACTCAAGTCTGCACCACGGCTGAAAAACGCACGACGTGCCACTACAATGACCGAAACAGCTGACGAATCAAACATCTTCATATATGCATATATTTGAAATACGGAATCGCGAAGCATCCCATCCAATTTCCCGCTGGCTCTATGTGGACGTACGGCTCCGCGAACTTATCGTGTAACAGGATAACGACCGGAAATTCGAAATCGTTTGATCCGTAGCAATGTCTACGAGATTACGGCGAAACCCTAGCCCAAACGTCGAGCCACGCGGAAATTTCGGACGGGAATCGATGCGGCACGGCATCCGCGGCGCAAACTCCGAAGCCTATTTTGAAAAGGGGCCGGGGGGATTCGCGTACCGGTACGGCCGTAGTGACCCTCGCCGCGCGCGGGGGGGTGCCGGCGCGAGGTCGGGGAGGAGGAGGCGGACGCGCCCGACGCGGAGGAGCCGGAGCCCGTCGGGGAGGGGGGGTCGGGGCCGAGCACGGAGGCGAGGAAGCGGCCGGCGCCGCAGACGAGGCCCGCGAGCCACCCGCGAAGAGGAGGGGGCGGTGGCGGCGGTGGGGAGGCGCCTCCGGACGGCGACGGGCGCGGGTCGCCGCCCGCGGCGGAGGACTCCATGGGAGCGAGGGAGAGGGAGAGGGCGGAGGAGGAGAGGGGCGGAGTGGAGGGAAGATGGGAAATAAAAATGGAAACCCCAAAATAAACGGGCCGGCGGTTTCGGGTGTGGTGAGTTTGGGCGGTGCGGTTTTGAAAACGTTCTACAATTGGGGCTCGCTCCCCCGGACGCTGCCCGACGTTTTTTTAGTGGGGTCCACGTGTCATTGGGTGTTCTCAGGAACCACGAGGGGAGATCTCGGTCGGGGAGTCGCTCGAAAAAAACGCCGCGATCGACGGCGACTCCGGCCTCTAACAGCGTCGCTAGATCCATGTCAAGTTGGCAGTTTTCCCCGTGGGGTGATACCCGCAGGATATACCCGCTAAAAACCGGGGATGGGGCAAATTATCTCCATGGGAATCACTTGGTGGGTACCCGATAGCATAGCGGAATCCATGATGCGTGGTCATGGCTAGTTATACATTTCAACATATAACAGCGTCAAATTCCCTAAACATCCATCTAACAGCGTACGTAGCAACATGATCAGAGTTTTGTTTTTGGGTTTCGAGTACTTAAGATACCGGTAGTTCTAAATTTTATTTTCAGGGATAATCCCGATAGTTCTAAGTAGTACGAATGCAGCGCATGCTCAATTGCACGAACAAAATACGATGGTAGAATGCATGCTTTAGGTCAAAGGCACGGTCAATGGTGGTGTCTGGTTTTGTTCTAGCACAACAGCGCTCCTTCTTCCTTTGCTGCCTCTTTCGAGAATTATTTCTCTATTGCATTATGGAAACTGGCAGCGACGGCATTTGCTCGTTCGTATCCGCAATCGAACATTCTATGGTTAGAACAGTCATTTATCCAATACCTCTCATCTTTTTCGATTCTCGGAAATACGCCTTCCAACTGTATGACCAAATAAGAGCATTCTCTCCTTCTCCCTCTTCCTTGTCTTTTTCGAGCTTCCATTGCCTCCTACCTCCGCTCGAAGCGCTCAAACTTGTTGTGGCATGACCCTAGATCCGGGGCTCATTGGTGTAAAGAACTACCAAGATCACACATAAGGTGTGGTGCATGGTACAGATTATACATAGATATCACACTTAGAACTATTCTTGGTAAGTGGCAACTACATACACGAACAATTTAACAACTTACCAGGATAAAGCTCTTTCCATCAGAAGAAATGACAAATGTACAGCCTTTGCTTCTTTTCATTCCTTGTTCCCTCCGGGGTGTGTGCAAATTAGAATTGCAAGCTAAAAGTGCTACACCTTCATGAAATTGGACACCGCATATATTTGAAGCAATGAGAGATGACATCTATAATAATCAAGACACCAAGCAAATCTTTACATGTAAAGCTATATCGGTGCAGGAGAGCAGGTTTTATATTTGTACTATGCACGATTGTAATTTTACACCAGATATTTGGTTAAGAATGAGTGAATGACAACATAAAAATCAACCGAGTTCTTACATAGAGACAAAAATTAGTTCCAGTTTCCAACACATTTGCTCACGCATGTCGAATGGCAGATGTGATGTGGGCCAATGTGTGCAGACGCTCAGGAGCCCATCTTAGTTTGGTACCATTTCATTTCTGTAAGGAATCCCTTTTAAATCACTGCTACTTGGCTAATTTCGCTCTTTGGGTGTGAAGTTTGGCACAAGCATATTGTCTTGGTGGACCCTATTTTTCACTGATGAGTGCATTAGCAAATGTGATACATCTCTTCCATAGGTAGGAGGATCTTTACTATCGAGAGAATAAAACCAACCTATTCCTTATCAGTCATAGGTTTATTTTTTCTCTGTTTTCTAAGAGCATGATTAAATTGTGCTAGTAGAAAGTTTTCTGAACAAGAACTTTCCCATTATCTGTTTAGGACCCAGTTTAATATTTTATATTATGCAGGTGTGAGAATAAGATACTAACATGTTAGGACTCAGGAAGAAGCTCAAGATGTAATGAAGGATAATGGTGGTGATACTATAATGGCAAATGTGGAAGATGTTCCTCACAGAGCTAGTTCAAGGATTGCTGATCAAGTTGACCGCAACACGACGATGGAAGATAGGGCAAGAGCCCAGGTGGCTTCTTGTAACTTAGAAGGTACTAACCTCAACTCTTATAATTCCTTTGCTATCCTTGATGTTGATGATATTAGATCTAGAGCCTTGGAGATGGGTGTGGATCCTGCTTCTTTTACTCTAGAAAAAATTAACTGCATTAGTGATCTAGAAGTGGCTCGGCATAATATTGTTGATAAGGTTGACAAAGTGGTAGATGAGGTCAAGGAGAATAATAAACATGTTTCTTTGTTGGGATGGGGAGAAGACGAGACTGATGCAGATGGGTTCACTCCGGTCCTTTCTAAAAGCAGAAAAAAGGGTATAAGAGCTGCTCGCAGACTGGTTATTGATGGACTACATGCAGGTTCAAGTAGTTCCACAGGAGGCGCACAATCTTGTTGTAGTGCGGCCTCAGTGAAGATGCTCAACAATCATCCTTTGTGTGATGTTGTCGCTGGATCGAGGGTGAGAAAGAAAAATCCAAAGTATTTATGATAGGAGCCCGTCTAAATTGCCGTGGTGTGGGGAAAAAAGGTATGAGCACCTTTCTGACTGATTTTGTGAAAGATCAAGCGCTTGATTTCATTGGTCTGCAAGAGACTATTAAAAAAGATTACTCCCCGGCCTTCTTCAGAAGAATTGATCCTTTGAATCGATTCATCTAGAAATGGTCACCCTCAACTGGTAGAGCTGGTGGGATCCTTGGTGGCTTTAATTCTTCAAGATTTGATGTTCTAGATACTCTTGTCAGCAGATATTTTGTTCAGTGTACTCTGCGAGACTTGAAGATCAATAAAATCTGGGTTATGGTCATTGTGTATGGTGCTGCTCAAGAGGCGGATAAGATTGATTTTATCACAGAGCTCGGTCAGATTTGTGGGACCCAATCTCTCCCCGTGCTTATTGGTGGAGATTTCAATCTTCTCAGGTCGTCCGATGAGAAGAATAAACCCATTACCAGCTACAGGTGGGTTGATATGTTCAATGCGGTCATTAATACTTATGAACTGAGAGAGATTCATATGTCTGGTGGGAGCTTTACCTGGTCAAACAGTCAGGACTCTCCAACTCTAGAGAAAATTGATCGTTTCTTAATGACTAGAGACTGGGAATTGTTGTTCCCTTTGGTCACAGTGCATAAGCTATCTAGGGACATATCAGATCATTGTCCTATTATCCTGGATACGATGGAAGGTAGAGAGAACAGAAGCAGAAACTTCAGATTTAATAAAGGTTGGATCAGTGATGATGCTTTCCTTCTGAGAGTATCAAAAATCTGGTGCCAACAGGTTCGTGCAAAAAATAGTCTGGAGCTGTTCCAGATTAAGCTAAAGAATGTTAAGAAAGATCTGAGAGGATGGGGTGCCAATTTGAGAGGACAAATGATCCTTAAAAAGAAGCAGTTAACGGCAGAGCTGTCAGATTTGGAAAGTCTTGAAGAGAACACACCTTTGTCTACTGATCAGATGCGAAGAAGAAGCAATATTCAACATGAACTGATGGAAATCCTTGGGCAAGAGGAAGACTTTTGGAGGCAAAGAGCGGCTAAAAAATGGCTCCTGTATAGTGACAACAACACTGAGTTTTTTCATCGAATAGCAAACGGCAGGAAAATAAAGAAGACGATTTTCTCCCTCAAGGACACCGCGAGTGCAGACATTATTCAAGGGACTCCAAAATTGTTGAAGCATGCAACTTCCTTTTACAAAGCCCTGTTTGGCCCTACTCAGATTCCATCGGTAAAGCTAAGATGTGATATCTGGAGTGATGATGAAAGGTTGTCAGAGTTAGATAGACAAGAGCTGGACAAAAAGTTTACTGAGCAAGAGGTTAAGGATGTAATTGATCATATGGAGAAGAATAAGGCAGCAGGGCAAGATGGTTTTCCTATTGAATTCTATCAGGCTTGCTGGCCTATCATCAAACATGATCTCATGAAGGTTTTTGAGGATTTTCATCAACACAAGTTCTCCCTGGAGAGAATCAACTATGGGGATTATCACTCTCATCCCGAAAGGTGATTGTGCAGATGCGATTCAAAAGTTTAGACCAATCTGCCTGTTGCAAGTGTTATTCAAGATCATCACCAAAATGATGAATTCCAGAATGGATGCAGTCATGAAGAAGATCATCCATCCGTTTCAAAATGCCTTTATTAAAGGTAGATACATCCATGATAGTGTGTCGCTGCTTCAGGAAATCCTCAGAGACTCGAAAGTTAATAAAGAGCAAGGGGTGATTCTGAAGATCGATTTCGAAAAAGCTTACGATAAAGTTGACTGGAAATTTTTGTGGGACTGCTGCAATCAACTGGGTTTCAGTGAGCATTGGGTAGGTTTGATTAAGAAAACAATGGTGAACGGTACTCTATGTGTTAAGATGAACGATGAAATAGGACCCTACTTTGGCAGTTTCAAAGGGGTCCGGCAGGGGGACCCTCTGGCTCCTACCCTGTTTAATATTGTAGCTAATTGTTTGGCTAAGATGGATTTCTCAGCACAACATAATGGGCTGCTGACAGGTCTTGCGGATAGATGGACTGACGGTGGCTGCCCTATCCTGCAGTACACCGATGACACAATCCTGCTAATTAAGGACAATCTTGAAAGTGCCAGAAATTTGAAGCTCCTTCTTTATATTTTTGAAGCAATGTCAGGCTTAAAAATCAATTTCGAGAAAACAGAGGTGCTCTTGACTATGGAAGATAGTGATAAATTGCAGATTTACTTAGAATTGTTCAATTGCCGGGAAGGGAAGTGGCCCATCAAATACTTGGGCACTCCTATTTGTGCCAGAAGGTTGACTGTGGCCGAGATGAATTTTGTGGAAGAAGTCTTTAAAAAGAAAATGGGAGGTTGGATGGGTGGCAAGATGTCCATTGGTGCCAGAGTAACTAAGATTGATGCTTGTCTCGCCTCAACTGCAGTTTATCAGTTGGCTCTAAGAATCATGCACAAGTCCAATATTGGAGGAATGGAAAAACAAATGAGAAGCTTTTTATGGGCTGGTGGTACTGGTAAGAAGAAATATCACTGGGTAAAATGGAGTCTCATCTGCAAGCCTCGGAAAAAGGGTGGGCTTGGTGTCAAAAACCTCTCTCTCTTCAATATTAGTATGATGTGTAAGTGGTGGTGGAGATTAGAATCTGGTGAGGGTCCTTGGCAAGATTTCGTGAGAAGAAAGTATCTGGGCGACTCTGGTATCTTTGCTGCGAAACACAGACCGTCTGACTCGGCCTTTTGGTCTGATCTGCTACATGTTAAAGAGATCTACTTGTGTGGCAGAGAAATGACTGTTGGCAATGGTTTGAGAACCCACTTCTGGTCTGATGCGTGGTGTGGTCATGTGGCTTTCAAGCATAAATTCCCAGACTTGTATGCTATCTGCAACGAGATTGAGTGGTCGGTGGCTAAAGCAGCTCAGAGACGCTCGCAGTTTACTTTCAGAAGATGGCTCCCGGAAAACCTTCAGATTCAGCTTCGTGATATGCAAAACATGCTGATGTGTGTGGCTCTGAATGATGAAAAAGATAAACCAGTTTGGAAATGGAATAAAAATGGTCAGTTCTCTGTCAAGTCTCTCTATCATTCTATCAGCAACGCTGGGATTGATAGGTCCTTCAGACATCTTTGGAAAGCCAAGGTACCGTTGAAAATCAAGATTTGGCTCTGGTTGATTTGGCATAACGCCATAGGAACAAAAGATAATTTGGCAAGAAGAAACTGGGATGGCAATCTGACATGTCAATTCTGCAATGAAAGAGAAACTATACACCATCTGTTCTTTACCTGCTCGGCTGCCAAGTTTGTTTGGAGTTTGATTGCAAAGGCTATTGGTGCTCCTACACGTCCTGGGAACTTCTCTCAGTTCTTTTGGTGGATTCCACAGTTTCTGCCCGTTAGCAGGAACGTTCAAATCACCTTGGTTGCTGCTGTGTGTTGGTCCATTTGGAAGCTGCGCAACAGAGCTTGTTTTGAAGGGAAGCTTATTCACAATCCTACCGAACTAATCTGTTATGCTTGTGTGTTTCTGAAATATTGGGCAGGTTTGCATAACACTGCAGATCAGGAGGCGCTGAGGTCTGGAGCTGATACGCTGATGAATCTGCCTCTTCGATGGACGCCGGAAGGAATGCTGTCACACCCAGGAGCTCGGGAGCTGATTGAAGTAACGAAGAAAAAGAAGTCTGTTCTGTGGTCCTTTGCTTCTGGTGCTCTTGCTCATGGTTCGCTCCTGCCAATGCTGGTGCTTGTAATCCTTTGAAAGTCTAAACAAAGCCTTATTCCCGGCCCTTCGTGCCGATGTTCGTTCTCTTGTAATAGGTGCTTTGCAAGTTGAAACGCTGCTGGCTCTCCCCCCGAGTTAGCTGTAGCTAGCCTTGCCGGTTCGCTGTTAGGTAGGTTGGTTTTTTGGTGCTTTTGTTTCTTTTTGGTGGTGTGCGCTCTGACGCTGTTGGAATTGCTGGTTGTTTCCGTTATGATAATGGAAATCGGCCCAAGTGGGGGTTGCTTGTAAAAATCCTGCAGTGGCTTGCTATCCCGCTGTGACTCCACGAGCTGCCCACAGACGATATTGAGCAGGAGACGTGGTAGGCATCTAGGCGAGGCAGGTTGCCGCCTTGCCGGTGGTGGCAATGCCGATATTGACAGGTATACCGTTTTTAGTCGTCAGGCTGAGGCTGGGTAATTTGCTTCATGGGTTAGGGGATGTACACAGAGCACATGTATTTCTCGGGTCTGTTTGGTCGGTTCAGTCTTGAGTTCTCCAGCCTTAATTTCGTTTTGCTTATAAGGCTAACTTAAGGATGGAGATTCAGATTAACGTGTATAACTTGGGATTGGTAAATATAATTTATTCAGCGCCGATCGGGGAATCACCATCTCAATTATCTAGGTAGCCAAGACATCTCCGCCTCCTCTGTGCACCCTCTCTCCTAATCGTCAGCTTGCTTCAAGGTTAGTACATCGTTCTCTCAATGTCAATATTGTTGCATTTGCTTTCTGAGGGTACAATTAGGAAGAAATTTATTCCTGCCACGTTGCTGGTGGGTGGAAGTGTGGAACTGTTAGCCCCTGCACCTTATCATTACTCGATCATGTGTTTGCGTACTTCAGATGGATGACTTTGGATTGATGATATTCCCGTTCGTTTTTATTTGCTTAATGATAGAATTTTACACAATTTTGATAAATTATAACACAAAACAATCTCCACTAACTGTACACAACACAAGGCTGTATTTGAATCATAGCAAGATCTTTTTTTTTTCATTCAGGTGAGTTATTTTCTATATGCAACAGCGTGATAACAATGGCGTCTCACAATTTATTTATACTTTTTCTGCAATATTTATTTTGTACCGATGTGAATTTTGATTCGTCACTGTACATGACGTGCATCGCACGTGCAAGCTAACTAGTATAGACAAAGAAATGTTGTACTCACTCCGTCCCAAAATAAGTGTCACAAAGTTGTCCAAAATGAATGTATCTATACTTGTTTCATGTCTAGATATATCCACTTTTTGATAAATCTAAGACAGTTATTTTGGGACTGAGGGAGTAGTTGACATGTATGCATCAAACTTCTCAATGACAAATGGCACAAGCCAGAAATGCGATTAATCTTCAGGACTTTTGCTATTTCTCAGCTGTCTGATTTCTATTTCGTGCTCAGTCACATTTTCTGGCCGTCCGTGTTCGCTTTGTGATTCGTGTCTGTGCCAGCTAGCTGCGTGTCGCCGCCCGTGTTTGCGTGTCGCTCGCGCGTAATCGTTCGTCCGTCACGGGCTCGCGGGGCTGGGCGAAGCCCGTTAGCAGGAGATTTTAACCCGTTAGCCTGTTTTGACTTTTCATTTCGCAGGGGCGTGAGATGCGGGGGGTCTATTTTTGAATTTCTTTTTTCGACTGCGTCGGTGTATATCCTCTGTTCTTTCTAGCTACGCGTCACAGAGAGAGGCGGAAGCGGCGACGAGCTTCGTCGCTCGCACGCGGCTCTCATGGCGTTGATTCGCGGACGGGATAGAGGTTGCCTCAGACGTCGCCGGCGGATCAGGTAGCTCCCTAGCCCAGCCTCCCCCTCCTGCGTCGCGAGCGTGTCTGTGTGTCTCTGCGTGCGGGGGATTCGAACTTTGTGAGTTGCGTCGGATGGATGTCGTTGTAGCCGCCCGTCGCCGGCGGCGAACTAGCGCAATACCTCCTGGCCCCGCCGTTGGTGAGATTCCCCACCTCCTGCGTCGCGCGCCCTTTTGTGTTGCTCTGTGTGCTGGATTCTAACCCGTGAGTTTTTCGTGTCGGATGCGGTGGTCCTTGCAATTGTTCGTCGCCGGCGGCGAACCAGCTCAGTCCCTCGCGGTTTGGCGAGGTAGCTGTGTCCTTCGTTTATGTGTTCCGTTTTGTTTGGTTGTGCTCGACGAGCGCCCTTTGGTAGATGTGTCGTTGTTAGGTAGGGCGTTGGCCGGGTTCCTCTCCAGATCTCTGCGCTATTTTTGTATGACTTTGTTCTGAAATCGAAAGCCCATACTCAGTAGGCGGCGAGCGTTTTGCTATTCTTGTCTGTGGCGTAGTGCGTTTTTTGTTGTAGCTAGGGATGAAATTTTGTGTCTCTGAATGTTAGCTGTTTTTCGTGATTGTTTGGGTCTGTTTGCATACATGCTCGCTTGCTAGAGAGCGTTCTGTATGTGTTTGTAGCTCTGAATATTTTAGTTGTGTTTCATGATTTCTGATTATGTGCTCGGGCCAGGAGGTGTTTTTGATGCGAACTCCGTTGTGTTTGGTGGTAGTTGTTGGTAGTTCAAGTTCACCACTGGGGCACCAAGTTCATTCTATGTTATCCAAGTTACACATACAATGAAGTGTTTGGTCAGTGTTCTTTAGCCTGCAATAGTTACATTTTTTTTATTGTTGTGCAGAGGGCAGTATGCATCAACTGAATATATGGATGACCATTTCGGCGATGATTACACTGAAGGACACAGTCTCTCTAGCGACTGCGATGTTAGTTTGTTTGGTCTTTTTGTTGAGACATGTTTTTTATGTTTTCGACTCTACGTGTTGTATCTAATATGAGGGGTTTTTTGCAGGCTACAGAATCTGTTAGAAGTGGCAGGGACAAGGTCTTAGATGATGCACTCTTTGGGTTCTTTATGAAACAGGTTATTTTACTTATTTGGGCAGTTTTTATCTTGTTTTTTTTTGCATTTTGTTGTACTGATTGTTTCTTTCGTCTAATGTGTTTCCGTGTGTGTGTTTGATTTCTTGTTATGTAGGCTGTGGGTAGCATGAAGAGGAAATTCAGTGATTTCTGCCAAGATACGATAGGAACTGTTGAGGTTAACACTAATAATCATGATACCTTTTTTCTCTATTACCTGTTGGTTCATTTTTGTAACTCTCTCTTCTAGTTTTTTGAAGGCATTTCTATTTTTTGTAGGTTAAGAGGGCTAAGTCAGATGGTGTAGACAGTACTGTCTTTACCAGATATGGGCCCAAGTATTTTCTGCAAGTCCTAAAGAAGTTGACTCCTGTCCAGAAATCTATAGTTGAGAAGTTTGGGTTTGGTTGTCTTCTTATGTTTGATTCTGGTCATATCCCTTCAGCGTTTGCTAGATGGGTTGCTGATTGCATTGATGCATCATGTTCCCATATCACAGTGTGTGATAGGTCGTTTGGTGTGTCAAAGAATACTTTCAACGTTGTCTTGGGTTTGCCAATTGGGGGGATGGAGATACCAATCAATAGCGATGATGGCAGGGATTTCATTCTCTCTCACTTTCAGCTATCTGTTTTGCCTCATATAACTTTTTTTGGGAACAAGCTTAGTGGGGCTGAGCTTTTAAGTGAACTGGATGTGTTTGTCTCCTTCATGACTGTCGCTTTATCTTGCTTCCTTTGCCCTGGTTTGAATGAGTCTGTGAAATGTAGCCATCTCGCTATTCTTAAGGATCCCGTAGCGGCTAAGCTATATGATTTTAGCAAGCTTGTGTATGATCACTGTATGATCAGTTTGTCTCATTATGCTTCATTTGGCAAATCAAGAGGGAGGAGGATGAAGGTTCCTGTCTGCTGCAATTATGTTTTTGCGGTGAGGCTTTTTTTATTTTTAACTAACTTTGATGTTCTTTTCTATGTTATTTTTGGTCTATTTTCTTTCTTGTGCATCATTGTTTTCCCTCTTAATTGTGTTTTTTTGTTGCATTTTAAAAATCAGGTGCGATACTTAGACTTCTTGGATTTTGGCATTCAGAATGTGGACCAGACCACTCCTAGGGTTCTTGTCTGGAAGGGCAACATGATTAAGGTGTACTCAGATCTTGATTGCAAAAGCCACCACCAATTTGGGAAGAAGCGACTAAAAGAAGGGTTTGCTGGCTACCGCCTTCAAGTAATTTGCTCTATTTTTCTAGTATGTTTTAGTCCTTTTTTAGTTTTGCCAAACTTTTTTATTTGTTATCTTTTTGATTGGTGCAGGGTGTGGGTTGTTTTGATACAAGGATGAAAGCCAGTACCCCTATCAGATTGTCTCCTTTGTCTTCTGACTTCAAGATCAGTGCGCATTCTCAGTTTGTTAACTCACTCCAGGCTGATGTATGCTTATTAGAATTGTTTTTTCTTGTACCTTCTTTTTTGTTGCTTTTATTCGCTGATTACTATTCTCTTATTCTATGTTGCTTTTTTTGCAGGTCATAGATGGTATTGTTAGCATCACTGATAACTTTGCTCTAAACAATTCCTCATCTCACAAACCAAAATTGCACATGTTAGTCTCTAGTTTGCTGGATTTTCTATGCAAAACAAGTCGTCCAGAATCAAAAGTTGATCCAAATCCATCAGCACCCGATGTGAATAAAGTTCGAACTGAAGATTTGTACCAGAAGGCTCCGGTTGACGCTATGAAATGTTTTGCACCTGCTCTCATTGATACAGCAGACCCAGGTATCTTTTTACTTGCTAACAAAAGTCCTACAACAAAATGTCTATTTATTACTTGGTGCATCTGTTTTTCTCTTTTAACCTTTTGGACTTTTTGTTGAATATCTTTTATTTGTCTTTTGTGTTTCCAGCGACTCCAGAGTGTATGATAACCAAAGTTGTTGAGGGTGCTAGTCTTATGACAGGTTATATTCTTTCTTATCTCTTCCTTTTTTACTGCTTTTTTTTTGTCCTGATCTACCTTTTTTTTGGCAATTGCTGCTTTTTATTTATAGTTGATTCATTGATTGTTCACTTTTTGTCTTATATCCTCATTTTTTATCAAATCAGCCCCTGCACTGAATGCGATGAGAAAGGTGAAGGCTAGAAGGTGTCGTACTTTGTCTGAACAAGATGAACAAAATATCTTGAGTAGGAGGATATGTGGAACAAGTGAAATCAAAGCGGCAGGGACTTCTAAGTGCACTAACGGAATTGCCGAACCGATCAAGGGTCTAATTGATCTGTCTGATGCTCCTATCCCAGTTTGCATGTCTCTGGTAGCAAACAGGTTAGTATTCTTTTGTTGTGTTTTTTCTTGATATGAATGTGATCCCTTTTTTTGTGCTTTGGTCAGCTGACATCTTGATTCTATTGTTTCTTTTGGATTTTGTTAGCCGCAAACAGGCTTTTTCAACTTACGTAGGGTGCTCAATAAGAGTGGTTCATTACAAGATCCTATTGATGTGCCTGATTTGTCTCCAAATCCTCCTATGGTAATTTGCTACTTGTCTTGTCTACTTTTTTGCAAGATACTTTTATCATTGAGAATTATTTAGTTGCTCTTATTCTTCTTTGTTTCTTTCCTATCTTTTTGGGTTTTTGATTTAATTTGTTCGGTTGTTTGTAGACTGGGAAACACGATGGACCTCAAATTGTGGGTACTAATGATTTCAGAAGGAGATGCGTTGAGTTGTCCAAGAAAACCGATAGCACATATAACAACATGATTTTGTCCAACCAGCAGGTTGGTAACGCAAGGCATGCTCAGCAAAACAATGTCCAGAAGGGTGAAGCTCAGCCAAACGACAACCAGGCCAATATTGCAGCTCCTGTGAAGCGCAAGCATCGGTTTGTGAACTGGCTTGTGTCTTGTCAGACTTCCCCACTGCAACTCAATAGCAGACATCCAGTATCAGTAGAACAGATTATTGACTATTCATCTATTGTTGAGTTAGCTCATGGTTCGATCAGGAAGTAAGATCCTTTTTTTGGTATATTATCAATATTTTTGTTCTTGTGTCTTCTATCTCTGTTTCGTTTATCGGTCATTCATTTTTTTTCTTTTCTTGCAGCGAGCCTGGATTGTCATTCCAGAAGGTTCATTGCAGTTATCAGTCTCTCGGTAAGTCATTGATGCCTAATGGTGAAATTGACAATTTCATAATTCCATGTTTCTGCCGCATGCTGTTTGAAGAAAGACACCCTTCATCATCTGGGAGACATTATTTCTTCCCTCATATTGGGGTTAGTAAATTTTCCTCATTTGTTGTACGCCCTTTAATTATTCTTGTTCATCAGTTTCTACCCACAACCATTCATATGTTTTGCACCTGCAGGATGCAATTCTAAAGTACGCTGGGGTGAATCAAGAAAACACTGTCAGAACATCTTTCGAAGGTGCATCAAAAGCTAGCAAGGGTAGAAACCTTGGTCACAAAGATAATAAGGTACTGTTTTCTTGATTTGTTTCATTATTTGTACTATAGAACCCTTCTGTATTTTAACTATTTGTTCTTGTTTTTTAATATATTTTTTCTTTTGTTGTCAATTCACAGTTATTTTTCTCTATAGTTGATTCTGGTCATTGGTTTATTTTCGCGGTTGATTTTGAGTACAAGGTCTTTGCTTTCTTGGACTCCTACTTTGACAAGAACTCTGAATTCCACTTAAGAATTAAGGATCGTCTGGTTAGTCCAGTATAGACTCTCTTTCATTTTGTTTTTGTTCTGCAAATTAAGCCTTATATCATTTTCACGTTATTTGTTCTCTTGTTTATTGGTCGTTTCTGTAGATTGACAATTTTGTGCATTTGTGGGAAGTCATCATAAGCCGGAATCACAACTTTGCCAATTTTGATGCCTTGTATCCAGACGTACCGAAACAAAAAACTTTGTAAGTCTCTATGCTCTGTCATTTTCTTGCAACTTTATCTGTTGATCTAATTCTGCATCCCCGTAATTCTGTACTGTACGATATATTACAGTTTCTGCTAAATTGGAATTAGTATTCCAGAGCACTTCATGGTAGAAATATGTAGTCTAGTTTTTGACTGTAGAGATTCAGTAGGCTAAAAGTGTGCCTATACCATATACTTTAAACAAAGTAATCTTTACATGTTAGTATGATTGTTTTTGTCCTAATTGCAGTTTGATCTAATTTTCTTTATCTGAGATCAAATGTTGGTTGGTAGGATGAGTGGCTGTTTGTTCCTTGTTGGCCATTCGGTGTTAGTTTCATGTTTCAGTTAGTTCTTCTATGCTTTCTGGCATTTTTCATAATTGTGTTTAGACTTCTAACCTTTATTTTTTTGTGTGAGAGATTGAGATGATGATATTATATCCCTATTGGGATGATTGGTTGGCATGATGGCCTCAATTCTGTATTTAGCTCTATCTGATCATCTCTTCTGATTTGACATTCTTGTCTATTTTCATGTGTATCACCTGACTTTGACAGAGCTGGCTGGGCTTTTTGACTTAACTGCTACCACTTCTGAACCGAATATCAGTCATAATTGGTCCATTTAGTCTACTCATTTTAGAATTAGTCATTAGTTAAATCCTTGAGTGGGTTTTTGGTTAGGCACCGACTGTTGCTTACATCTTGCGTATGTTTGATGCTACAATTGCTCTTTTGTTTGCTGATCTATTTTTTCATTTGTTTTGAACACAGGAAGGATTGTGGAGTGTTTGCGATGAAGTTCATGGAGGATTGGACACCTTCTACTGACATGCGCTCAATTTTTTCATACCGCGATGTCCTAAATCTCAGAATCTTGTATGCAAATAGGCTTTACTTCTTCATGCAGAATGAAGTTGACATGAGTTTGGTGACTGATTTTTATGCTGCGGTACGAGTTCTTTTTTCTTCAGTGTCAGTTCTACTTTTTTTTCTCTAAAATGTGTTCCCCCTTCGTTTGTTGTTTAATTGTATATTCTATCTCAGGGCTGATGTCTTCAGGAGCATTAAACATCATGGTACAAGGGCTGATGGGATCTTTTTGAAGATGAGTCAAATTGCTGATGAGCAGTAGCTTTTTAGGTCTATAGATCATTGTGTTTGTGCCTTGCATCTTTTTTTCCGAGTGTGGAAAAAACTATCGAACTACAAGTTGTTTCTTATTTCTTTTTGTACCTGCAAGTGTGCAAAGTAGTGAACTATGGGTGTATTTTTTGCTTACAGCTGCATATGCTCCAATTTTTTTTCCACACTGCTGTGCTTTATAAAGTAAAACACGTTTGTTTTGTTAATCATATATCGACTACGCAATCTAAACATTCCGAATGATTTGTCGTTTTGTTTGTAGTCATCGGAAGCCAGAACCTCAGTTTGTCAAATACTTTGCACATATGTCCAAATGTATCTACTATTTTTTGTCCAAATAGTGAGCAAGAAACGTGATGTCTCAGTCTTAAATTATGTAAAAATACAACTTTTTTGGACTTGTCCCATTGTATCTATACAACTTTTTTCAGTTCGGGGGGCGCAGCAGCTGTTTGTTCTTGCATCCCATCCACCTAAGCTTGCACTTTTGCTGGGTGCTCTTCCATTGTGTTCTGTTGCTTGTCTTTGGTGGTTTCATGAGTCATCTTCTTGGTCGTTTTTCTCTTCTTTGGTCCTGAATTCTTCTTTGCTGGCGCCGCTGAGGCGCTACCCTTGTCTTGATTTCCTGCTATTTTTGTAGAATAAACATTTTGATTACATTACATTTTCTACGAATAATTATCATTTTCTATGTCTTCATATTTTATCTTTTCAAATGGGAGAACAAAATAGCCTATACCTGAATTAGGCATCTGTTCTTGCATCCCATCCATCTGAGCTTGCACATATGGGGGGTTTTGTCCACTGGTGTTCTGATGCACGTTGTTGATTGTTTCCTGATTCTGCTTCTTGGTCGTTTTTCTCTTGTTTGGTCTTGAATTCTTTTTCACTGGCGCTGCCGAGGCGCTGCCCATGTCTTGAGTCCCTTCTTTTTATAGGATAAACATTTTGATACAATTATATTTTCTACAAATAATTATCATTTTACATATCTTTTGTATTTATCTTTTCAAATGGGAGAACGAAATAGGTTGTACCTGAATCAGGGGTCTGACCTTGCATGCCATCCATCTGAGCTTGCACATATGGGGGGTGTTGTCCACTGGTGATCTGATGCAGGTCGTTGATTGTTTCTTGATTCTTCTTCTTGGTCGTTTTTCCCTTGGTTGGTCCTGAATTGTTCTTCACTGGCGCTGCCGAGGTGCTGCCCGTGTCTTGAGTACCTGCGTTTTTAAACAGTTGTTTTTGTTATTTTTCTAGGGATTATTATCAATATCTATTTCATTATTTTTCCTTTATCTCTTTTATGTAAAGTAGAATAACATGTACCTGAATTAGCCGTCTTTTTTCTCCGTTTCCTCTTTGGCTTTGGTAAGTTGTACTCCTTGTCCTTGTTAGTACATTTCCTTACTGTATGCCCATATTCTCCACAATGGCTGCATTTGTAAAATTTGCCTGCCTTTATAGCTTCTTGTATGGTCATCAATCTCGGCCTTCCTTTTGTGTTTGCGTCATCAGGGTCCAAAAGTTGCATCGTTGAGCTTGCATCATCCCCATCTGGTGTGTTTGCAAAGTTTGATACTGTCCTTGTTTCTAGAGCTTCCTTCTTCATTTCTTCCTCAAGTTCTTTTTCAATTCTCTCGAGCGCATCATCAACCCTGTCCATTTCTGTAAGCAAGTATTCGTACTTTCTTTTGTGTGTGGCTCCTTTCGAAGCTGTCTTGACCATCCTGCGCGCAAGCAGGTTGTATCGGAGCGTATCATTGTCAGCAAGCTTGTCTGGTATAGGTAATGGATGAATCCTCTTATGTTTTTTGCGCCATCTGTCAATGATATACTTGTCTGGTATTTGAGCAATGTCCAGGTGAAGCATGATTTTCAGAATGTGTGAACACACTAACCCATCCTTCTCAAATTTGCAGCATATGCATTGGTACTCTTCCCTTTCCAAGTCAACCTGGACCACATATGTCCTGGATCTGTGCTCTTTGATTGGATAATTCTGTGCTTGAAACACAAGGTATAGTTGTCCTGGGTTTTCTTCTTTTAGTCGAAGCCTTGTTACATCAGTCAAAACTCTCTGGAATTTCCTGAATATAGAGATGTTATACAGATCATGTGCTTGGATCTCTATGTAGTATTTAGTCTTAAACTTCTTAGGTGGCACTTTCTTGTGTATTGCATTATGGTCGCACTCTCTTTCCTTCGAATGGATTGAGTCCATTATCCTCTGATATTCACGCAGGAAACTTGTCATGCTATACTGTGCACCAACCCCTCTCTTGAATAGTGCGTTTGTCCCCTCGCTTCTTGCTGTTGTTTGCAAGAAGGGGAAGAAATGTTTCTTGAAGTAAACTGGTACAAATCTCTTCCTGCTTTTCCACAAGGTCTGGAAGTAATCAAGATGTCCCACTTGGTAATCAGAAATCATTTGCTGCCACAATGTCTCAAACTCTACTTCTGTCAGTGAGTTATCTATGATGTCTTGAAATTCTTCATATAGGCCCTCATTAGCTCTGAAAGTTGGACATAGCTTGCCCTCTACTGTACTCTTCACATGATACAAGCATCCCCTGTGTACTGTGTTTGGAAACACTTCTGCTATTGCAGCCTGCATAGCTTTGTCCTGGTCTGTTATGATTGTTTGTGGGTGTTTACCCCCCATAGCCCATATGAATTCTCTGAACACCCACTTGAATGTTTTAGCTGTCTCATTCACAATGAGAGCACATGCAAATAGGTAGGTGTTCCCATGAGGAGAAACACCAACAATAGGGGCAAATGGTAGGTTATATTTGTTTGTGAGGAAAGTTGTGTCGAAGCTGATGCAATCACCACAGGATTCGTAGTAACTTCTTGACTTTGCATCTGCCCAAAATACACTTTTCACCTTGTTGTTCTTATCGACCTGAAATGAGAAATAGAACCCTGGGTCTTCAGCGCGCTTTTTCTTGAAAAACTGAACCACTTGCATCATGTCGTTGTTCTTGAGTTCTCTGTTAATGCTTGTCCCATAATTGCTCACCTTTTTCTTGTTGTAAGGTGTGTTTTCATGCCCACCTCTTAGAAACGACAGCACCGACACAATCTTGCTTGTTGTAATGTTGGCTTGTCTCAGCGATCTGATCATTGCTTTCTCCTCATTTGACATGTAGATGTGGGACCTGAAGAATTTGCTCTGGGGGCTTAAAGTGTGATTGTGGTCAAGCACCAGGTTTGTGATACGCCAAGAGCCTCCCTTCTCACTTATGACCATTTCCACTTTGCAACCTGTCCTGTCTATAACAGTACTCTGTCGTTGCACTTCTTTCTCCTCTTCTATCAGTGGATTGTTTCTGCCATATTTGTTACATTTCACTGTGGCCCTTATAACCTCTCCGTGTCTCTTTTTACTTGTTGTCCTGTAAGCCGACACTATGGTAATCGAGAAACCAGCTGCATATGCGTACATGTTGAAAAAGTTCTGAGCTTCAACTCGTGTTTTAAATTGCATCCCTACTTCTGGTACCATTCTTTGGTCAATTGAGTAATCATTCTGCCCCTGTGAATTTGATTCTTCATTTTCGAGGAAATTCTCTACATCTTCCTCGCAGATATCTCTTTCTTCTTGTTCAGCACTTGGGTTGTCTTGTTTTTGATGTCTTGAATGGTTTTCAGTCTGCTTGTCACAGATGAAGTCTTGCTGGCTTACTCCTTCATCCTGAACTGCTTCGCGCCTATCACACTCCTGTAAATAGGCATTTTCAGTATATATAAACATATCCTTTTGATTTTTTTGTAATAATTTATGGAATGAACACCAGAAACAGACCTCATCGTGTTCTATGCCTTGGAATAAGTTGTTTGCCCATGGGTCATTGTCATCCGGTAACTCATCTGTTTCGTCTCGCCTTTTTACAGTGTTTGTATCATTCGCTGCTTCGGAAGGCGGTGGTCCACTGCAACTCCCTGTAGCAGTTAAGTCTTTGGTCCCCTGCAAATTAGGTTCTGTCATTTTTCTTGGAATTTATTTTGATTGAACCGTTTTTGCAAGGTGTTTTTTGTTGTATGTGGTCACCATAATGAATACTTTTGCTGACACATCTCTCTCTTCAGCATTTGTGTGATGTTTCCACAAAGGGACCCCTGAAGACCATGTACTTGCTCCTGATTTGCCCTCCTACATACATATTGTTGTTAGGTCAGTATATATGGAAACTTCTTTGAAATATCCTTTTTTGTGATAGTTATTTTTTGTAATACTGACCGCTGTTGAATTTGTGCATTGTTGTGGTGTGTACAATGAGTCAAAATCTCCCTGAAGCAGCCCTGTGTACGAAAAACCTTGTTGCTGCATATAATTTATTTATCAGTAAATATAATAGTAAAATTGAGCAAAGCACATTAATCCATATAATGTTTTTTGTTATCACATACCTGGAAGAACAAGTCGTCGAAGCTATATGTGTTGTCCTGGTCATCTGTCGGTCCATTATATGCGGCATCATCATCCTGTTGAGAAAAGCAGAATTTAATTTAGTTGCCAATTTTTTTTTAAACAGAGACTCTCTCTCTCTCTCTATCTCATGCTTCTCTCTTTATCTTCAGGCTTCTGTGTGTGTGTGTTTACTTCTCTGTTTGTCCTTCTCTGTTTCAGAGACTCTCTCTCTTTCTACTTCTCTGTTTCATGTATCTCTTCTCTGTTTAGATTATTCTCTCTCCTTTTCTATGTCTAGGTTCTTCTCTCTCTCTCTCTGTTATATATGCTTCTTCTTTGTTTTCATTGTCTGTCTTGTTTCAGGTCTCTCTCTCTCTCTCTCTCTTACATTCTAAAGTATCTCTCTCTCTATCTCTCAGGTATCTCTTCTTGTCAGTTTAGATTAGTCTCTCTATCTCTGAATCTCTCTCTCTCTCTGTTTATGATTCAGTCTCTCTAGCTCTATCTTAGATTGAGTCCTATCTCTGTATATTCAGCCATCTATCTGTATCTTAGATTGAGTCTTATCTCTCTATCTCTGTTTGTTGAATCTCTGTAGATTCAGGCATCTATCTCATTTATCTCTGTCTCTATTACTGGGATATCTCAGAGATGAGTCTCTCTCTCTCTCTCTCTCTCTCTCTCTCTCTCTCTTGATATTATTGTATTTATCTCTCATCAGATTCATCTCTGAATCTATCTCTATATTTCTCTCTGAATCTCTGTTTTTGATTCATACTCTCTCTCTTTTCACATATATGTTAGTTGAATCCATGCTCTGTTTTTGATTCATACTCTCTCTCTTTTCACATATATGTTAGTTGAATCCATGCTTGCCATCTGGGGGTTTGTCGAAACCATGACATGACTGTTCCTACATGACTGTTCTTTTGCACTCTATGTTCTCTAATGTGTTTATCTCTTTGATTTTTTGCAGCGCATCCTGATGGTCACGTTTGATGTTCTCTGATGGTATCTATCATTTCTCGTGAGGATGTAACGCCTTCCGTGCATGCCGTATTTTGTACTAGGGAATGTAGAACTCCACATCTGGTTTGTATCTATTTTATGCGAACTCTCTATAGTGAGAGAGCTACGAATTTTGAACTCTATCTATCTATGTCGCACTGGATCTTTATCTAAAAAATGTCGCACTGGATGTGTATCAGGTTTCTCTAGTGCATGAAACCTGTTCAATACTGAATCTACTACCTGGTCCTCTAGCGCATGTTTTCCTCAGATTTTTACTGTGCATACTGAATCTACTATCTGGTTCATCTAGTCAAGCATAATGAAGCTGCAGAGCAAGTTATTGGAGTAAATTTGCAATGAAGCATGAAGAACGGAGCACACAGAGGGGGAGCTTGATCACTGCATCGTTGTAGTAACAACCCAGTTCCTACTGAAGATTTTTGGCAACGTTTTCTTACCTGAAGAACGGAGGCCTTGTGTCTGTCCAGGTTAGCACCTTTCCCGTCAGATCTCTTGTTCCAGTCTTCAGGATCTTTCATCTGGAGTTGGTTTTCTCTCCCCAAATCTCACATCCAGTCACTGTGTGTCTCTCTCCTTTTGATTTCTCTCTTCTTTTCTTGGGTAAGATCGGGGAGGGGGGCTCGGTGGTGAGGCAGCCTGCGATCGAGTTCTTTCTTGGGGAAGAAGAAGACCACCTCCCCTTTTTGTGTATTTCTCTGTTGTTCTCCACGGCAGCGAGTGCAAGCCGAGGCAGAAGGCCCAGTTTAGTTTTCAGTCTCAGTTTTTTTTCGGGTACGGGTTGGGCTTTTGCGGACCCGTTAAGCACACTAGCTGGGCCGTGCATCTGAACGAAGACAGCGCGGACAGATTTCTCGCGGGGGAAGGGCGCGGTCAGTTTTTGAAACAACAGACGACGTGGCTGTGTCTGATTCATCAAGAAAATCTGACTGAGCACGAAAATGAAATCAGCTAGCTGACAAATAGACAATCCCATCTTCAGACTGTGTAGATAGATTGCACTGGACCGAGCGTGCCCTGGCCCAAGTTAACCTGTGAGCTAAAACGGCCTCTGTATTCGCCCGCGGCCCGTTTTAGTCGGCGAGCTCGGATCGGAGCCGTCTGTCTGAGCAGATGAACGGCTGCTGGTGAACGAAACCGGCTGCTGATGGGAACCTAGCCCAGTTCATTTCTCCCCTCCTGCACACACGACGAGGAGGCGGCGCGGCGGTTCCGTTCGCCGGCGCTCGCGTGTCCACACACGACGGTTTGTCCACGCACGACGAGGCGGCGCAGCGCGGCGGTTCCGTTCGCCGGCGCTCGTGCGTGCATCTGCGCGTCCACGCACGACGAGGAAGCGGCACGGCGGTTCCGTTCGCCGGCGCTCGCGTGCATCTGCGCGCGGCTCCGTCGAACCGGACCGGCCGTGTCGCGTGCCTTGACGGCGGCCACGCGCGTCCTCATCGCGGCGAGGTGAGTGCTCAGTTGCCCTTCTTAATCAACTGGAGTATGCAAAGGCGGCCAAAAGAGTAAACTAAACACAATGTTTCATTAAAAACAGAACAGACAGAATGATTCATTACGCACAATCTGCTAGTAGTTACTAGTACATATATATTTTCTGCTATTACAATGACTTTCATGAATGAAATGTCACGGACTTTTACAAGTAATTCTCTGCTGGAGTATTACATAAATATAAATTTCATAACATCTAGATAAGAACTAGCCATCCAACTCGAACGGCTCGATTGGATACATCGGGAATCTGAGGATGCCGCATAACCCACCCTCTGATTCATACCCCCTCTCTAGTCGGTAGTATCCCTTCTCTCCCCGGTGGACTCCCCAACTATTCTTTATCAGCCAGTACTTAATAGTAGTGTTCCCCCCGTATCCATCCGGCTCCTGTTCCTCACCAAATCCTACCACAAGAGCTTGGTGTCTTGGCACTCCCTGGCACGGGCCCCTGAACACTCGTCCTGATTGATAATTCCTCTTCCACGTCCCAGTATAAAGGGCCACAACTACTGGCTGTGATGCCACTGCCTGAAGAAGAGCAGTCTCGTTGAATCGCGGGACAAACCTGGTTCCGCCGATGGAGACCACCTTCTTGGCCTCCTGGCACCGCCAATTTCTGGCCCTGTAGGGGTTGTCCTCCCACAAGCCGACTCCATCCTCTTCTGCGATGTACTTCAACGCCAACGCTGCGTTGCCGCCAGCGCAGCCGCGTCCTTCGCTGCAGTCAACCAGCTCCTGCACGCTTAAATTCAGCAAAACGCCATTCTGTTTCTTGTTGATCACCTCCACCGCCCCAGCTGCGGCGAAAGCCCAACAACTACCACACCTTCCTTGGTCCCTGACTTAAGTCACAGCGCCTTGAGAGCGCCAATCGACGCTCTCGGGTATGTCGTCGTTGTCGTAGACGTAGTCGTCGTCGGGGATGATCTCCTGCTCTCCCTGCTGCTCTCTGCTGTCCGAGTAGCAGGATGCGTAGCTCTCCCCGAACTCTATGTCGGTTATGTCTGAAAATTCATTCAGTCTCCTGGGGCTGTGCACCACACCTTTGTTGATGTCGGCGATTTCCCTTGCGTATGACCTGAAGATCTCCATTCGCCCAGAGTTGTCGGTGAGGTCGCAGCCGCGCCCCCCGGGGTACTTAGCGCACCAGCGCTTGTACAGTTGCCGCGTGGACTCGTCCGTCTTCAGCTCCTCGCTGGTGAACTCGATGCCGCTAGCCGCCGGCGCCAGGGCCAGCAGCAGCAGCACTCCCATCGACAGTGAAACATAAAACGACATTGTGTTTGTGGTATTGATGACTAGGTGGAATCCATGTACCTGTCATATATATGTTAAGCTGGAGACTCAACACAACAATGCTGCTCTTAATCTAATTTTAACCCAACATGTCCTGTGCAGGTTTTATCTACTTTAGCTAACCTCTAACCACTATTTTTCCTTCAGCAGTAGGTTGTTTCTTGTTAGGTTGTTACTTGTTGCTTTTAGTATCAAGTAGCCTGTTTTGGAAGAGTAGATCATTATCTGTTTGAAGCTTGTGAGTACTACTTTGGCTCACGTATGACCTGGACCAAGTTGTGCATGCTGAACCAGAATTATATTGTCTTGACTTCATGCATGTGGCAGTTTAGGAGTATTGATTTCTTTTTCTGTTTCCTTCTATCTGGTTTTGTACCAACAAGAATATAAGTAAGCAGTAAAACTTGTTCAACACTAGCAGCAAGCAGTAAGAATTTAGGAATACTAACAGTAAGCTTTCAAATGGTTCATAGCCTGCAGTTCCAGTTTCTGGTTCAGCATGCACAACTTGGTCCAGGTCATACGTGTGCCAAAGTAGTACTCACATGCTTCAGTAAATCGTTGGTACACACATGCTGCTGTCAATATTATCAGAAAACTACTGTACACATTTGTTTTGATTAAGAAAATCATAGACTCCTGAAATTGCTTGATGTACATTCATGTCAAACTGAGTAACTCCTTGTTCAAGTAAAGACCGAGTACCTCCTTGTTCAGGTAGGAGTACTCCTTTCTTGAGCTGGTGCTGGAATCACCAGAGTTCACCAAATTATATAAGTTCAAACTAGTTAAGTACTCCTTGTTCTTGAGCTTAAGTACTCCTTGAGCCGTAGGAGGGAGCTCGACACGTGCGTAGTGGTGAAGGAGATCCTTGATCGACGGACTGACGCAACTCCTTGTGGAGTAGAACCAGTAGGTATTTACTGCTGCTTCTCTTGGTACAGATTGTGATAATTAGCAAAATAAAATCAATGTAAACAGAGAATCATAATTTTGCAAATCTGAATAATTTTGCAAAATAAAATCAATGGTACAGATTGCTGCTCAAGCAGTACACTAGGTAGGAGTACAGTATAGTGGAGTAAAATTCATGCTCTACAAGCTGTCATGCATTTGCTACTCTGCATCCAGGTTCAGCATTCATTTCCTCTGTCTCTTCTTGTTCATATTTGTCATGGGCCATGCATAAATAGGTCTCTTGAAGTTTGGAACTGTTGGCCTCAAATTTGCAAAAAATGTCATTCGGTTAGTTGGTTTGAAATGTGCCAATGATACGGGGCTTTTTTTTTTGCATATGAGGTTGCAGACAGTACTTAGGTAAAGAAGACGTATCTAAACTGCGAAATGCTGTTGATAGAACGAATAAAAAAGATGTATCTACAGGTCAAAATGCTGCAGAATCCCCCGGCCTCCGGAGATCAGCTAGGAGAAAGCAAGATGGCGATGGCAGCAGTAGCCTGAACTCTAATAGTAAAAAGAAGCAAAGTCCCAAAGTCCAACCAAACAAACTGTATAGCTTGCTGTTTGGTTCTGAATCCCACTAGCTGGTGCGATTTGCAGTAGTACCTTTGTTCGGACGTCGTCGAGTCGAGCTCGAAGAGTTGAGTCGACATGTCGACATATTGCCGCTTAGGCGACAACTGGACGTTGGGCGTAATAATAATAATAATAATAAATAAATAATATGACAGGAAAATGAAATTATGCATCATATGACAGCAAATTTGGAGATTTAGGAACATAAATAACAACTAGCAGTAGGAGGGCGCTGGAGATGGAGGAAATAGGCAGAGGAGGGCGCCAAGCTTCTGCTGTCAATTGATTAGCAACATAATTAGATAAGAAATAAGAGGGAGAGCAGAACAGAGCAGCAACAAAGAAGGCAGCAAATAGGGAGAGGAGGGCGCTGGAGATGGAGGAGCAGAGCTGCAGAGGGGGGCGTTGGAGATGGGGGAGCAGACTAGCAGAGCTGTAGAGGGGGCGGAGGGAGAGGGAGGAGCAGAGAGGCGCACTGAGTTGGAGGGAGAAGGGCGCGAGAGGAAAATAGAGAGGGAGGCGGAAGAGAGATGCAGAGGAAGGAGGAGCTTACCGCAGGACGGAGTTGGAGCCGACACAGAAGCTTGGCGGCGCGTCGTCGGTGAAGCTTGGTGGTGGCGGCGTCGATTCACTTCTACATGGCTCCATTGACTCGATTCCCTCTCTCTCACGCTCGATTCACTTCTAAGGTGGTCGATTCCCTCCCTCTCCCGCTCGATTTGCCTTACCCCTCACAGGTGCGTGCCAATTTCCCAGTTTCACTCCCGATTCCCCCCAAAAATTCCCGCCAGTTGACCTGGGCGAGCGCCCGAAGCAACCCAATCGACGCCCAGGCGAGCGGGGTGACTCCTTTTTTTCCCTGGGCGCGCGCCTAACTGAAAATTGTTGGGCGTCGCTTCCAGTCGTTGGCTCCAGCGCGCCTGGACGACTTGGCGGCGTTTAGGCGACGTTTAGGCGACGACATGAAAACAAAGAGTAGTACAATACCAATGCTAAGTTTTGAAAATTAATTGATATTCGGACCAGCCATCTAATGACTTGTGATAATTATGTGGGTTCTAGATCTTTCTTAAGGCTGGCTGGACTGTCGCCACTATTGTCTTTCTATGTTCCATGGTACAGCTTTGAGCAGTGACATTTTCCAGTAAACCATATTGGGAATTTAATGATGATTTGTACTCAGCAGCTCGCCAAACAAAGCGCCCGCCAAACCATATGGGCTCTTTGCGGTGCAGTAACCAAGCCGGTGGCTGCCCTGGACAGGCGCCACTCACCAACTTCTCCACGTGTCGGGAGAGCATGTCTGTGATCGCACCATGCTCTAGGGCCACTGCCCTGGCATCCTCTTCCCCGCCGGCATCGCCCCCACACGAGCAGAGTAGCAGACCACCAACAACATCAAGCAGGGGCCGACGCAAAAGCTAAATATAATACATAAATTGTCCATTTGATTGAAAAAATAAATACTACATCCGTTCTGTAATTCTTATCGTGGTATTTCAAACTAAAACCACGACAAGAATGATGGGCGGTGGGAGTATCAATCATCACCAGCACATGAACATTCTGTTGCATAAAGCGTGAGTGCTACTCTGGACCATGGTGTCCTTTTTGTTCTCGTAGGAAGTTAAGCAGTTATGTACACTTGTTGCTCATGTGTGTGCGGTAAACACTCATAGCAATCAGTGAGAACCATAGGTGATGCTGCTCTTCTTTGTCTTTTTTCTTCTTCTTTGGTTGCACTGATTGAATTGGTGGAGCTTCCCGTGCAACGTTTTTCATTTGTTAATTAATCAAATTGGCGGTCCTTCCATTTTTATTCTTTTCTGTTCATACATCCGAAAACCTGTCATTTTTATTTATCTTACATGTGGGAATGGATCATGTCAGATCCAAAGTTGTTCTTCTCAGACAAGTTGATTCATGTTTTTTGTGTGTGTTACGACATACTGATCTGTGACTCTCTGCAGGCTGGTATATAGAGTTGATGCTGTGATGGCTGGGAAGGAGGTGTGTGGCGGAGAACATGCTGATAAATAGGAGCAGTTTGAAGGCGTTCTTCCGACGATGGTGCCAGAGAGATGCGAGAGGAGGCCAACCCCACTCGCCCGGCTCCATAACGTGCCAGGAACATGGTACGTCCGCTGCGTGATTTTGTGTACACCGTGCACGTCCACTATAACAGCTTTGGTTAAAATTGGGTAGTTGTCTAGTGTTAAGTGTATCAAGACAGAGCTCTGCCATGTCATTTGTTTCACTGTTGATTTAATTATCTGATTATCTGTCCTTGTCGTGTTAGTGTTAGTCTATCGAGACAGAGCTCGACACTTATTCGTTAAATGCTTTGGCAATTTCCCTGGGTCGGATAAAGCAATAAAATTTTGAACCAGACCTTTTGATCTTTGGTTATCTTTGGTAGTAATAATATTTCGGGGTTTGCAACGAAAACTTGGTATATTGACTATACGACCATTAACTAAAATATGTCTATGGTTTACTAATTGGTGGGCCCCAGGAATGGTTGAGGCCATACCCAAATCGAAGAAGGATATTATCCAAAACTTTAGGATGAAAAAGATAAGACACTGGTGCAAATATTTGATTCTTGTTTGTCGTGTTATCTGATTATCTGTCCTTGCATAAGCATAGCAATTCACAAGCATATGTTCTTGCTCTTTTGATAAAAAAGTAGGGGCATATTGCTCAAAACTCTTTTTATCCATTCTTTAAGTTGAAGGACCAGTTTGTGCATTATAGCCTACATCAGAAATACATCATCTAGAAAGAAGTTGATAACAGTACAACACTCTAGACAAACAATGAGATGCATATTGCAACAGGATGAGAAACATACTAAAAATATGCATAACATGATGCTGTTCCACAACAAGATGGTCAACTTAGTTGTAGTTTGATTAAGCAAAGATGTTTATGGGAGTTAAAAAAAGCGCTGGTAGGATTATGCTTTACTACAGTTGGTTTCGGACCTGGAGGCAGATCAAGCATCATGACGGGTCACTGAAGGCCGTTCTGGATGTACTCCTTGATGACCTGACCTCGAGCAGCTTGTCAATGGATTCCCTCGGCATGCCGTTGGTGCCCTCGATCTCGAAGATCAGGGCCGGCCCTGAGCAAGTGCGCCCTATGCGGCCGCACAGGGCCCTCAGCTGCCAGGGGCCCCCAACTAGGTATTGTGTACGTACAACCAGCTAGAATTAGTAAGGTCTGGGAAAGCCCAATCACAGCCCAGCTGCTTGACCGAGCCAACGATCAGCAGTTTCTCGCTAGTAAAAAAAGTACATCACATCGATCAGCGACCCAAGCATTGACCGAGCGCCTCGACACTCGCCTCCTCGTTCTCCTCTGGCCTCCTCGACTCCTCGTTCTCCACGTTTCCTTCCTCCCCAATCACGACGATAATTCGATAATGGGGTGTTTCTCTCCGATGCGATTTTTAGACGTTTGGGCGGGATAAATGGAGGAGGAGATCCCTGATTTTTTTTCAACAATCTTGCAACGGTTAGTACCTCCTATCACCTTCTGTAAATCTCCCTAGGTCTTCTTGTTCTTCATTCGTTCTTCCCTTGCCCGACCTTATTCGGCTTTTGCCTGTCGTAGAAGAAAGTGAGGAGGGGGATTGGCCGGTACTGCTGTTGGACGGTGTTGCACGAGGCGGCGGCGACGGCAAGGGGGATTGAGGGGAGACTGTGTAGGGGCCCCATTTTTTGTCTCGCACCAGGCCCCAGACTGCTCAGGCCGGCCCTGTCGAAGAGGTAAGGGACCTCTTTGAACTAAGATTCTTAGTCGACTACATTCATCTGTACTAGACGAATAGGCGAGCTTCGCCCCACCGTCTACATTTCGTTCTGGCACAACGTGGCTAATCGGGGAGAAGGTTCGGAGCTTGCCCGATTGTTGTGGCGCGTACTCCACGTGTTGTGCATTGACTGCAGGCTAATCAAGCAGGGGTTATGCCCGTTGTATAGGAAGACGCTCTAGATCATCATAATCATCCTCGACGACGATCTATGAGGAACTAATTCTCTCCGCTAGTAGAAAGGAGTATGTACGTGTGTTGATGTTGCTAGGAGGCTGACATATCTTGCAAGTTGTTTGCAAGGCTTACAAAATAGTAGTTCAGGGAGTCCCTTTAGAAGCACTGTGGTCTGTCCCATGAGAAAACAAGGCAAGAGTATAATCCAACCAGCACCAATATATTGTTGCAAAAAATAATAAGCCTCTTCTTCCTCTCTTTTAGTCCTTATAAATAGTTTTCTTATATCTAGTACAATGTTTTACAATCAGCCAGCACATATTCATGTACACATATATAGTGAAAACAAACATTGGAGATGACCAATAATGAAAAACCCAGTCCAGTAAATTTCGGTCAACCAATAATGATTACATAGAAGAATAGGGCATATGCGAAATACACTAGTAGAAAAAGGACCTTTCGTCCGGAGTCCTGTTTGCCATTAGCCCCGGTTCAGGCAAAAACCGGGACCAGTGCCTGGCACTGGTCCCGGTTCGATTTGCCAGGGCCCCGTGGGGCATTGGTCCCGGTTCGGTTGGGGGCATTGGTCCCGGTTCTTGGTAAGAACCGGGACCAAAGCTCTGCGCCACGCCACACCAATACCTCGCCTGCCTATATATAACCCCCACCCCCCCTCTTCTCTCCTCTGTTTTTTTTTCTGGTTGGATTGGTGGGAAGTGGGTGCTAGTTTTTTTTTCTTTGCCACGCACAAGATGTGTTCGATGAAATGCCCGAGCCACACTTAAGTTCGCACAAGATGATATCCTCGGCCGAGGTTAGCAACTATATCCTTTTCATCTGTAATTGATACAGAAATATTGCACGTGTCGATGTACGGTGGTCATTTCACTATTCAAGATGTTATTGTAATGGTATTTGATAAACTTAATTATATATATGATGCAGATGGATGCACGGATGCGATGGATGTACGGCGAACGACGCAGTTCCGAGTTTATTGCAGGCCTGCATAAATTTCTCGATGTGGCTGAGGCAAACAAAGTGAATAATTTTATGCCTTGTCCATGTGAGAAGTGTCGGAACGTCAGGGAGTACTCTGACCCGAGAACCATTCAAGACCACGTGATTCGGAAAGGTTTCATGCCCAGCTATAATTGTTGGACCAAGCACGGAGAAAGAGGGGTTACGATGGAAGACAATGAAGAAGAGGAGGATGATGACAACTATCCTATGTTCCCTGAGGAATGCGGTGATACTGTATGGAAGACGTTGAAGAAGAAAGAGGTGAACATCGGGCATCAGATGAGCCCGCTGATGGTCTTGGTGGGGTCATTTCTGATGCAAAGCGAGAATGCGATACAGAAAAGGAGAAGCTAAAGTTGGAGGCCATGCTTGAGGATCACAAAAAGTTGCTGTACCCAAACTGCGAAGATGGCAGCACAAAGCTCGGTACCACACTGGAACTGCTGAAATGGAAGGCAGAGACTGGTTGTTCTGACAAGGGATTTGAGAAGTTACTGAAAATAATGAAGCCGAAGCTTCCAAAGGATAACGAATTGCCCGAGACTACATACGAAGCAAAGAAGGCTATCTGCCCTCTAGGATTAGATGTGCAGAAGATACATGCATGCATTAATGACTGCATCCTGTACCGCGGTGAGTACGAGAACATGGATAAATGCCCGGTATGCAATGCACTGCGGTACAAGATAAGACAAGATGACCCTGGTGATGTTGAGGGCGATGACGAGCCCCCCCGGAAGAGGGTTCCTGCTAAGGTGATGTGGTATGCTCCTATAATACCACGGTTGAAACGTCTGTTCAGAAACAAAGAGCATGCCAGGTTGTTGCGATGGCACAAAGAAGAGCGTAAGAAAGACGGGAAGTTGAGACACCCCGCCGATGGGTCCCAGTGGAGAAAAATCGACAGAGAGTTCCCGACATTTTCAGATGACGCAAGGAACTTAAGATTTGGTCTAAGTACAGATGGCTTTAATCCTTTTGGGGAGCAGAGCTCCAGTCATAGCACTTGGCCCGTGACTCTATGTATCTACAACCTTCCTCCTTGGTTGTGCATGAAGCGGAAGTTCATTATGATGCCAGTGCTCATCCAAGGCCCGAAGCAACCCGGCAACGACATTGATGTGTACCTAAGGCCATTAGTTGATGAACTTTTGCAGTTGTGGTCCGAACCAGGTGTACGTGTGTGGGATGAGCACAAACAACAGGAATTTGACCTACGAGCGTTGCTGTTCGTAACCATCAATGATTGGCCTGCTCTTAGTAACATTTCAGGACAGTCAAACAAGGGATACAATGCATGCACGCACTGTTTAGATAAGACTGAAAGTATACATTTGGGAAACAAGAATGTGTACCTGGGGCATCGTCGATTTCTTCCGAACGGTCATGCCGTAAGAAAGCCCGGCAAGCATTTCAACGGTGAGGCAGATCGCCGGAAGAAGCCTAACCTCCCTGATGGTGATGTTATATATGACATGGTCAAGGATTTAGAAGTAATCTTTGGAAAGGGTCCTGGCAGTCTATCTGTTCCGAATGACGCTGACAACCACGTACCCATATGGAAGAAGTGCTCTATATTCTGGGAGCTACCCTATTGGAAAGTCCTAGAGGTCCGGTCTTCAATCGACGTGATGCACGTGACGAAGAATCTTTGCGTGAACCTGCTAGGCTTCCTGGGCGTGTATGGGAAGACAAAAGATACACCGGAAGCACGGGCAGACCAGCAACGTATGAAAGACCCATACAACAAGCAGACGGATAAAGGGCGTCAATACTTAAGCAGCTACGCTCTTACCAAAGCAGAGAAGGAAATCTTTTTTGAATGCCTGAGCAGTATCAAGGTCCCGGCTGGCTTCTCGTCAAATATAAAGGGAATAATAAATATGGCAAAGAAAAAATTCCAGAACCTGAAGTCTCATGATTGCCACGTGATTATGACGCAGTTGCTTCCGGTTGCATTGAGGGGGCTTCTACCGGAAAATGTTCGAGTACCCATTGTGAAGCTATGTGCATTCCTCAATGCAATATCTCAGAAGGTCATCGATCCAGTAACTCTACCAAGTTTACAGAAGGCTGTGGTCCAATGTCTTGTCAGCTTCGAGTTGGTGTTCCCCCCATCATTCTTCAATATTATGACGCATCTCCTGGTTCACCTAGTCGACGAGATTGCCATTCTCGGTCCTGTATTTCTACACAATATGTTCCCCTTCGAGAGGTTCATGGGAGTCTTGAAGAAATATGTTCATAACCGTGCTAGGCCAGAAGGAAGCATCTCAAGGGGCTATGGAACAGAAGAGGTCATTGAGTTCTGTGTTGACTTTATTCCTGACCTTAAGCCGATTGGTGTTCCTGAATCGCGGCATGAGGGGAGACTGAGTGGAAAAGGCACGCTAGGAAAGAAAGCACTGATATGTAGGGACGGGCATTCTTTAACTCAAGCACACTACACAGTTCTACAAAGTTCCACCTTCGTGGCTCCGTATATCGAGGAACACAAGAATTATGTACGCTCCAAGAACCCGGGGAAGGATGACTCCTGGATTAAAGAAAAACACATGGAGACCTTCGGCAGTTGGTTGCGATTACAGCTCATGAATGACACCACTGTCGGAGATCAGCTCTACTTGTTGGCCGCGTCACCATCTTCGACTGTATTGAATTTCCAAGGGTACGAGATAAATGGGAATACATTTTACACGATCGCCCAAGATAAAAAGAGCACCAACCAGAACAGTGGTGTCCGCTTTGATGCAACAAACGACGATGGGCAAAAGGACACATACTATGGTCGCATAGAGGAGATATGGGAACTTGACTATGGACCTACTTTTAAGGTCCCTTTGTTTCGGTGCAGTTGGGTCAACATGAATGGAGAAGGGATAAAGGTAGACCAGCTGTACGGGATGACAACAGTGGATCTCAAGAATCTTGGTTGTTACAAGAACGAACCATTCGTCCTAGCCAATGATGTGGCTCAGGTTTTCTATGTGAAGGACATGTCCTCCAGACCGAAAAAAAAACAAGCAAACGAATACATCAGACGATGAGCCAAAGCGTCACGTAGTTCTTTCAGGGAAAAGAAACATCGTGGGAGTCGAGGCAAGACAGACATGTCAGCAGATTATGATAAGTTTGATGAAATTCCGCCCTTCACAGTGAGAACTGACCCAAGCATCCCGTTAAATAATGAAGATGCTCCATGGTTACGGCTGAAGCGATGTAAATCAATGTAATGTATTAAACCTTTATGATGTGTAGTAATGTATTAAACCTTTATGTGGTGAAAACCATAATACACGAGTGAGTTTTCTTTTTTGTTTTCTGTTAATTAATTGCATGACGACCGGTGAAACAAGCGTGGTAGGTGGTTGTCGGCTCCCACACCTCCCGTGGGAACCTCTCAAACCTCAGCTTCGACCGTCCAAACACAGTTCCCCCTGCATACAGCCCGACGGTGGCTCGTGAGTTTGAGCGCCACTTCGATCCAAGCAGCGGTAAGACGTCTCTGATGATCTACAACCGTCCGGCAAGACGTCTCTGATGATCTGCAACCGTTTGGAACGGTCGCAGGTCATCAGAGACATCTCCACGGTTGCAGATCATCAGAGACGTCTTGCCACTGGTTGCCCAAAGATGCCTCTCCGAGTGACGCTGGAATGTTTTGTGTTTGAGCGCCACTTCGATCCAAGCAGCGGCAAGACGTCTCTGATGATCTACAACCGTCCGGCAACACATCTCTGATGATCTGCAACCGTTTGGAACGGTCGCAGGTCATCAGAGACGTCTTGCCGCTGGTTGCCCAAAGATGCCTCTCCGAGTGACGCTGGAATGTTTTGTGTGAGTGAGTAACCTGTCTGAGGAGGGCGGCTATATATAGGGTACGTGTGCTTCTTTAGTCCCGGTTGGTAACACCAACCGGGTCATGTGGCTCACGAAGTGGTCGTGATACTGCTGATCCAACATCTCACAATCCCTCAAAAGAAACACACCCCTGATCCAACGTCTCACAAGCGCTTGAAAGAAACACACGATCCGTGTGCTTCTTTAGTCCCGGTTGGTAACACCAACCGGGTCATGTGGCTCACGAAGTGGTCGTGATACTGCTGATCCAACAGCTCACAATCCCTCAAAAGAAACACACCCCTGATCCAACGGCTCACAAGCACTTGAAAGAAACACACGATCCGTGTGCTTCTTTAGTCCCGGTTGGTGCTTCTTTAGTCCCGGTTGGTAACACCAACCGGGACTAAAGACGGGCTTTGCGGTCACGACACGTGTCCTCCCCAGCGCTTCCCTGGGCACGTGTCCTCCCCCAGCGCTGCCCTGGAGGTCTTTATATATTGTCGCCGACGGGGTAAACCCTAATCCACCATTCCTAGCCACGAACGCATCGTCTCCACGAGATGGATCCGCCACGCCCGCCGCAGCGCCTTCTGGACGAGGTCGAGCGTGCTCGGCAGAGCGCGCTTGGGCGCAACCGCAGGAGTCTATCCCGCCGTATGCCCACGAGCCCGACGTGGAGAATAATGTTGGTGATGTTGGATCAGGGGTGTGTTTCTTTCAAGCGCTTGTGAGACGTTGTATCATGTGTAATAATGTATTAAACCTTTTATGTAATGCATTAAGATAAATGAATTAATAATTTTTATCTGCTTTCTTCTGCATTTTACAACACCAAACATTCATCTTACAAATATAGGTTTACTGAAATTGTTCTGCATTTACTTCTGCTTACGGATTATTTGTCGAATTTCGACTTACGGATTTAAAGATATGAATTTATCCATATTAAATTGAAAATGACAATAATAATGTAAAATTGATTTTGGATTATTTATACAAATTCAAACACTTTTCACGTTGAAATTTTGTCAATTCAAAATATGCAATAAAGTTAATATATTTTTAATTGAAAATGGCAAAATGGTTAATAGTTTGTATAGTTAGAATAATTATTTCAGAAAACAGAAAATGGTTTTGGATTCTTTATTCAAATTTAAAAACTTTTCATGTTGAAAGTCTTTTCAGATTCAAAACCATTTGAAATTCATATCCAAACACCTAAATAAGAAAAAAAAAGCGGGAACAAAATTTCAGAACTGAAAAGTTCGAAATAATTTTGAAAAGGACTCTTTGGTCCCGGTTTCTAGCAAGAACCGGACCAATGAGTCCATAGACGCGCGCCGAGATCTGGCATTAATTACCCACTCTTTGGTCCCGGTTGCTGGTAAGAACCGGGACCAAAGAGGCATTGGTCCCGGTTCTTGCCAGCAACCGGGACCAATGACCCCCTGCTACTTAACTGCTTCCCCTTCTCCTTCCCCGATTCAGTTCGCAGAAACGCCTAAGGACCGGAGGAAGGAGGAGCCCGTGCCGCCGCGCCCGCACGCCGTCAGGCTGCCCAACCTCGCCCTCGACGCCGGTGCCCTCGACGCCCGCGCCGCCGCGCCCGCACGCCGGCCTCCCGTGCTGAGAAGAAGGAGAGGAGCGCGCCCGCACGCCGGCCGCCCGTGCTCGCCGTCGACGCTCGGGCCATCCTCGGGCCATCCCCGGCCGCCCGTGCTCGCCGTCGACGCTCGGGCCATCCCCGGCCGCCGCCCCATTTCCGCCGGCTACACCACCCGAGGTGAGCCCTCCGCCGGCCATCCCCGGCCGCGGCGCCGCCGTTGCTCGTCGCCGCGATGCACCGTTTCGTTTAGGCCAAGCCGCTGACGGGTGGGCCCCACCCGTCAGCGTTTTAATAATTTCTACGCACGGAAAAAAATGGGCCGAGCCCATTGGGCTGGAACCCCTCGCGGCCTGTTTTTTTTCCTGACTCGAATTAAGAAATGAACAGAAATATTTTATTATGCGTGTATGTTAGAAATTAAGTAACTCGAGATCTATAAATCCAAAATTGATGAATCAAAATTCTTTGGAAAGCTAATAAAAATGTTTGTCCAACCACACTGGTCTCATATTATTTAGATTAATAATAAAAAATGGTATTTAAATTACTACAGAGGGTTTAAATCACCAAATTGTTTGTTTCTGATGCTCTGTTAGCTCAAATAATGTGAATCCAATTTTGTTAGCTTAGTATTGTGATAAATTAGCATCCCTAATTTTGTGGAATTAATCAAGCAACAAAAATAATGTGGAATTCAATTAACGTTTGTAGACCCTTCTGTACTACAACATTTTTAGCTGTCAAATGGTTAATCTAAATGAGTTGAATCCAATTGTGTTAGATCAGAAATATTCAGTACTTGCTATCCCTCAAAGGATTTAATTTTATGATTAATAGAACTTGTGCAGTAGCCAAAACTTGATTAATAAGCTTCTGGACTAAAACATTTATGTAGGGAGTTTAGTAACTAAAATGACCCAAACTCAATTGTGTTGTCTTTGGGCTCCATTTAACAGGATCTCCATGTTTAGGAATTGTTAGTACTGTGTTAGGAAATGAGTTTACGGGTTTACGGGTTTACGATACGAGTTTACGAGTTTACGGGTTTACGATACGAGTTTACGGGTTTACGATACGAGTTTACGGGTTTATGATATTGTAGATGTATCTTGACATATGGAACAAGTTACCCAACTAAAGTTTTGTGCATTGTTCTTAATTTGCAGAAACTATGGAACGAGACGAAGATCAGGAAAATATCCTCCAGGATATAATCCGTGGGCCGGAAGATATTGTCGATGTCACCACGGAGTTTTTGAACAACTCCGGTGAGGGAGATGAGTCTCTCAACCGAAGAGACGGCTCCGGTGAGGTAGAACCCGACGGTCGGGGTGAGGGAGAAGTCAGCGAGGGAGAAGCCGACGAGGGAAAGCCGAAGGCTCCGGTGGAACATTAAACTCCGGCGAGGTGCATATACATATATTAATGAAGCCGAAGATTGTATTAATTAAGTCTCTGATGTGTATATACATATATTAACGCTCTTTCTTCTTTTACCCTCCGGATCGAGCAAATCTTCTGTAAGGACAAAACGAGGCCCAGCCAAAAAGTTGGGCGACCAAGAAAGGTACACGATCGAAAGAGTCGCTCAAGACGGCACACCGACTGCTCCCCCTGGTGTTAAAAATAAAATGGTAAAGCAATGCGGAGTTCTTGTTAGGGACTTCATCCCGATCACCGTTCGAGAATGGCATCGGCCAAACGAGAAAGTACAGCTATATGTCAGCGATGAGGGCAAAGAAAGACTTTGGAGAAAGCTCATGGTTAATTTCACCCTGCCGGCGCCAGAGGTGGATTCAGATGAGGAGGATCCAGATGAGGCAGAAAAGATTGCCCGGAAAATCATGGAGCAAAAAGTCAAGGACTGGGCACTTAAGAAGATGGCCGAGCTATTCAAGAACTGGAAGAAAAGATTGAACAAACTGTTTGTCAAGAAAAATAAGACTCCAGACTTCGATAAAGGGTATGAGAAGATAAAGGACTACTGGGAAGAATTTGTGGCGTACAAGAAATCAGAGGAAGCTCTGGAAAAGTCTGCAAAAAATGCGGCAAATGCTGCTCTAAAGATGTACCACCATACTATGGGGCCTGGTGGCTACGCTGGTAGCATGCCTAAGTGGGAGAAACTTGAGGCGGACCTGCTGGCTAATGGGATCACTCCAGAGCCACTCAAGTGGATCGAACGGGCAAGAAATTGGTTTTACGGGCATGGGGGCACGTTGGACGCAGAAGGGAAGTGCATATATAACATAAGACACAAAGATAATCCCCTACTACCCATCCAAGAAATTAGAAAAGCAGTAAAGGATGTTGAAGAGGGACGGTTCATTCCCGATAGAGAGGATGACGAGCTCACACGCGCCCTTGGGAATAAGGAACACGACGGACGGTTACGAGGCGTACCTGGCTCCAAGCCCAAGACAATTGCGATTCCCGAGCACAGGAAGAAATTTCCTGATAGAAGCCATCAGAGGAGAAAGGAAAGGGAGGCAATGGAAGCACGCGCTGCTGCAGACCGGCTGCTTAATATAGAAGAAGAATTAAAGCGGCAGAAGGAACAAATTGCCGTGCTTAGCCAGCAAGGTACTAGCGGCCAATCTCAACGGCACATGGTAGAAGCTGCATGCGATTGTACCGGTGGCCCATAGAATCGGAAAAGCAGCGTGGCTTCCACGGAGCTCCAGGATGGTAATGATGATGCAGTGGCTCCACTTCGTCGCTACCCAGTGGATGATATCACGGAGAGCACACCTTGTGAGATGCATGTGAAAGTTTTTAACTTAACCGTGAAGGTGGCGGTCGGCTATGTCGTACCAATTGGACCTAATCCAACTTACCATTTCTCTCCGGTTCCAAATGGCTATGCTGTTGTCGCGGTGGATGAAGTGATGAAAGATTATGAGGAGCTGAAGCTGCAACACCCTGCAGGTGAAGATGGGGAGGTGCTTGAACTTGGAGAAGCCAAGAAAGCGACCATTCTATGGCCAAAGGAATTCATCGTGCTTCCGAACTGGCAGCCAAGGCCATCGACTCCTCACCAGTCTCCAGCGCAACAGTCCTCTTCACCGCCTCAGCATTCTCCAGCGCAACAGTCCTCTTCACCGCCTCACCAGTCTCCAGCGCAGCCGTCTCCGCCGCCGCGTCAGCCGTTTCCGCCCACCGCTCGTACTATGAGGGGTAAGCGATCACCGAAACATAAAAGGTCGCCCCTCCCAACAGTACCTCATAAGAATCTTCCCATTAGACCTTATGACAGGACTGTAGCGGAAAACGCCGCGGAGGTGGTTGCCTACAATAAGGCTTTTTTTGCACCAAAAAAGCCCGAGCAGAAGCCGGTATACGATGAAAAATCTGACTATGGTCGTGAACTTACTAAGCTAGCACATGCCCAGTCTGAGCAGAACAAGGGAAGAAGTGCAAAAAGCGGGAAACAAATTGCCCAGCTCGGACAGCAGAAAAATCAATCGGTCCCCCCGCTCATAGTGTGTTCCGATGTCGACAAGGACTTCAGAGTCGCTATGGATAAAGACCTGGAATTATTGGACCCCAGAGCCATAGCTGCTGCTAAAGAACTTGGTGTCACTGTATCTCAGGCCAAGGAACAGGCTACCGCCTTGGGTATGAGCCTTGGTCAACTTTTAGGCTATGAACATGCGCCAATGTTAGAGATGGCACAGAAATATGTCCAAGGGGAGCCTATGGTCAGTAATGAGGAGATGACGGGTCTATCAACACATATGCGAAATCTGCATACCTGGTACTTGGTGCACACATCAAAGAAGGACGCGAAAGAGTGGTTTCCGATGGACGTTAGAGTGGAGCATTTCTTCAAACGTTACACTATACAGGTTCAACTGACTGAACTGTTCCAGTTATTCCAAAAGCGCTCCCTCGACAAATCTATCCTCTCTTGCTATTGTCTGTAAGTGATTTATTTTCATAATTAAGTCTCTAGCTCAGCTCGTTCATTGCCTGTATTATATTATCCTGCCTATATATATATCCTTTTGTACGCTATTATGCAGAATGAAGATGCTGGAATGCAAAAGATCTAAAGTTTTTGAGGTTGGGTTCGTTGACCCATATATCGTGAATTCACATACGTTAGTCAATCACCCCAAAGACGTGGAGCATGACCTGACCACCTTTTTAACCATGCAACATTTCTGTACGGAAATATTATTTCCTTACAACTTCAGGTGAGTGTTTCTGTCTTGTACATATTTTTATTTGGCTTTCTCGATGTTAAGTGTAATTGATGAGCTATGCATGTCTGCTTTATGTAAACGTCCGCAGGTTCCACTGGATTCTGCTAAGCATTCAACCTGACAAGTCCACAGTTGAAGTCCACGACTCATTAAGTTGGGACCAAGCGTTGTGGTCCGACATGAAAGAAATGCTCAACAAGTAATTTCAATCATTATCGCATTATATCGCCCGGCCTCTTTCGTTCGTTCCCTGATGTCAAGTAATTAATAACTCCTTTGTTCATTTTCTTTGCCAAAGCAGGTGTTGGATAATTTTCAAACAGAAGGTAGAAGGTCCATTCAAAGATGAGCTAACTTATAAAACGGTGAAAAGTCTGCAGCAGCCACCGGGGAGTAATTTATGTGGATTCTACGTTTGCGAGTTCATTCGCGAGTTGACCACTAAGCGGAGAACAACTGCTTTCAGCAAAATGCGGGAGAAGATCGACGCAGAACTGCGCGTAGGAGCAATTCAAGAGGAATTGGCGGGATTTCTGCTTAGGGAGGTCATCGATGAAAGGGGAGAACATTATGCTTCGGACGATGAACTACATATGCCTTGATGGCTTGATCTATCTCCATGTAATTAAATAGTTGTATTCTCGCAAAAGATCGAATATTAATTATATATGCATCAACATGTACTGTGTATATAGTAGAGCGTATAATATGCGTACGGAAACGATGGAGAGCACGTCGGCGATGCGAAGAAGGGGGAGACGACGGAGGCACCGGCGAGAGGGAGAGGAGGCACCGGCGAGAAGGAGAGGGGAGAAGGAGAGGGGGCACCGGCGAGAAGGAGAGGGGGCACCAGCTCGTAACAAGAACCGGGACCAATGAGTCTCTCCCCACAACCAGCCAGAACTGGCCACGTGGCCACCCATTGGTCCCGGTTCGTGGACCAACCGGGACTAGCATTAGTCCCGATTGGCCAGTCCCGGTTGGGTAACCGGGACTGATGGCCCAACCAAACCGGGACGATAGACCCATTTTCTACCAGTGATAGTCTTTCTTTTTTTAAAATAAAAATGGATTTCATTGAAGTCATCATAGCCAGGTGGTTCCATGATCATCCGTAATAGGGTAGGCGACGGCCTAAAGCAGTCACAGGCCTCCGGCTCGTGTTGCTCGTGGCCGCCGCCGCTGCCGCCACCAGCAGCAGCACGACGTACGTACGGGAAGCTAGCTAGCTCGATCTCTCGTCACGGTGCTCGATCTCGATCGAAAGGCGTCGACCCTCGAATCGAATCGTTTGATGGATCAATCTAAGTCGATCGGTGGCGTATATTTAAAGGCTGGGGGACCTTGGAGACGTACGTACAAGCTAGCTAGAGACCGAGACGAACAAGGTTCAGGTAGTCTGGCTGAGTTAGAATCGGTCAGATCAGCGTCCCTTCCTACTCCAAGGTTCAGGTAGTATGTGTTTGAACGGAATACAGCTGCTGCTCAACCAAACCGACTCGATCGATCGTGTGGTGTACTACTACAAGATGTAATAGATTTCCTTCGTAGAGCTACCTGGGGTTTTGCTAGGTTCAGTTAGTTACGGCCGAGGCCGAGATCAATTCCAACAACAACAAAAAATTAGCCGATCTGGGCTGGTGCTCAAACGCATCCATGCGTAAAGCCCTAACGCGGCCGTGCCCGATAAGAGCTCGGTCTTCCTGGGATTCGTGTACGTCTCGGTCTATTGTATGTTCTTGGCCTTTAAATATACAGCACAGACCAAATCGACAATCCAAACTTTAGATCAATCGAGCGTTTCCACGAGGGATCGATCGAGCGTTCGCCCTTCCACGCATCCCATCTACTCCCTCTGTTCTAAAATACTTGTCTTCCATTTGTCTAAATTCAGATGTACCTAAACATGTTTTTGTGTATAGGTACATCTAAATTTGAACAAATGGAAGACAAGTATTTTGGAACGGAGGGAGTACCTGCTAGCAGTCCCCTCGCATTGAATTCCCCTCGTGATGAGGATCATGGCAGCGGCAACACTGCTGCTACTGGTTTCGCTGACAGTGGCGGCGGCCGGTAGCAACCCATCCGTCCGCTTGGAGAGAGGGAAGAGGGAGGCGAATACCTAGGATTGAAGGCCGAGCACGGCACGACCGACACTTCTCTCTCCGAGGAGGATGAAAAGGAACACACGTATGCCTGGTTCAAGTACCGCCTCCGCCTCATCGAGGAGCGGTGGCAAGACGACGGCTACTCCATCTTCCCGTGGGAGAGGGGGAGGAACGACGAGGAGGCGTGGCAGATTTTTGCGGAGTGGAAGGTACGAAGAGGCAAGACCTATGAAACCATTGCCGAGGAGGACCGGCGCTACGTCATATTTTTTTTTGAAGCGAGGCAAAAGATTTGCCTTTTCATTGATATAGAAGAATAGAATTGGCCAGTTTATAAGGAAAACTGGCCGAAAACCGATACAACCCGAAAACACAACACACCGGTCCCAAGGCCGCGTTCCAGACGAGTCGACGTCCAAATCGCCCAAGCGACCAAAGACACCACCCACACACCTCAACGCAACACGGCGGAGGCAAAAAATCGGAGCCGCCGCCCCGACGTCCACGCCGGCCCCAGGGCCACGCACCCCCTAGCCGATGATGAAGAGCAAGACGCAGCTCGCCGCCGCCTGCCACCAACTCTCCACGGGTCCCTCCGGCCGGCGAAGCATCCAAGACGACGTCTCAAGAGACAAACGACGCGGAAACGCCGACCTCGCCCGATCCCATGAGGGATCAAGGTTTCCCCCGGAAGCTTTCAGGCTAAGTAGCGAGAAACATCACCTCAACGACGTCTTCAAGAAGAAAGCGGCGCCCCTGGGGCGTCGCCGTCGCCTGCCTGGATGGCAACTAGGGCAAGGCTTTCACCCGGTGATGACTCTCAAAGCTACAGCCCACCACAAGGACCGGCCAGACCACCGCCGCAAACCTGCACGCAGACTGCCAGCCCCACGCGCCCGACGTCTGTGGCCACCATCAGAACTAGGCGCCGAGGCCTAGAAACCGCCTCGCGTCGAGCCACCTCCTTGCTCGCAGCGACGAAGACCGCCATCCGGGGCCGCCGCCCCGGCTTCCGGGCACCACGCCAAGCCGCAGCCCAGCGGGAGCCCATCATGATCCGTCCGTGAACCGCCGCGAAGAAACTGCAACTTCCGCCGTCGGAACCGCCGGAACTGAGCAACCGAGCTCAGCCCCCCGCACGCCGCCGCGCCTAGGCTCCCCGTCGCATCGACGAGAAGTGTCGGTCCGGATCATCACTACCGGTCAACCCGATTGCCAAGGAGAGAGCAGATCGGGCACGACCAGCCGCCACCACGAGCGGGAGAGCAACACACACGCCACCAATGCCGGCCACCACCACCACCAGATGCACACCATGGCCCTGAGCGTCAACGACCATCCGCATCCGAGGCCATGGCTCCACTCAGGCCCAGATTGGGCCCGCCACTGCACGCGGACACCGCGCCGCCACCATCCCCGAGCGCAGATCCGGGCACCCCAGCCAAGCGGCGCCGCCATGGGCACTGCACAGCCTTGCTGGGGTGAGCGACGCCGGCAGAAGAGCACCGCGCCGCCATGTCGCCGAATCCCGAGCGCCGTGGACGGAGCCGGCAGCGCGCCACCACGAGCCGCTCCTCCTTCGTTGCTCCGCAGCTCCACCTCGCGCCGCCGCGACCGGTCAAGCTCGACGTGCCGCCTCCTGCCCGGGGCCGCCGCCCCGGCCTCCAATCTCTGCCACGTCGAGCGCGGCCAGAGGTTCCCCGCCCCCCCTTTGGGTGACGAGGCGCGCCGCCACCGCGGCCAGCGGCAGCGGCAGCGGCGGCGAGAGTGGCGCGGGGGAGATGCGCCGCCGGCGCTAGGGTTTGTCACCCCCGGGTCGCCAGGGAGGCGACACGGGAGCCGCTCAGTTTCAACTTATTTTCTCTGTACGCGATCCCATATACACATTTAAGGACAGCCTCCTTGACATGGACCGGCACAACGCCGGCTACGCCATCGGAGTCCACAGATACGGCCGTGGCATCCACTTTTTGGCAACCTAACCATGGAGGAGTTGCAGAGCCTCTCCGGGTATAGGCCATCGACCGCCCTAGAGATGATAGAGGATTTAGCCTCTTCAATGTAATCCTTGGTTGACCCAAATTTACTAGATTTTTTTTGAAGGTAAAAGCTTTGCCTTATATTAATTAAGAAGAAGGTGCTCGGTTTATTAATGGAAGAAACCGGGCAAAAACCATACAAGAAACATTAACACCATAGCACCACACAAACGCATAGAGCAACACCTATAGCAGGCAACAACCAGAAGCAACCCGACCGCTAACAAACTCGTCCAACATATCACAACCACGAACAGACAACACGATTACCTCAAATGGGCTCAACAATCAAGTAAAAGTGGACCCTTTCCTTGCAACGCCAAGCTTCTTACTCGTCTTCCTGAGAGACTTCTCCACCTTCATGATTTCAGCATCTGAAGCCATCCCCATCAAGACGTGAACAATCTCCTTGCCATATCCAGGGCGAGCCGCCTCCAAATCGAGAAGCAAGTCACAAACCTCTTTGCCCAATAGAACCTTCGAGCTAGGCGTCAACACACGAGTCTCAGTAACCTGGTCACTCAAAGAAGAGGAAGTGACGGGAGCAATCAAACATCCACTATCCACAGAAGCAGACAACTGGCATGGCTTAGATGGGTGTGGTGATGGCGCAGCGATGGCTGATTCTCCACATGGCTCCTGTAGCTCAGGCATCTCGGTGATGACAACACTCTCAAGGACAGACGGCGACGCAAGCAGAGCATGAGGAGAAAAATCTCCAAAGCATTCAGTCCCCTCGTCGACGGAGTCAACCTGAAGCTCAGACGGCAAAGACACGACTGGCGCAAACTGAAGCTTGGCCAGAGTGTCGCGAAGCTCAGTGCGAAGCATCTCAACCTTTTGCAGAAGCTCCATGCGCATCAAGGCAAACTCAGACTCCAAGGAAGAACCCAAAAAGGCGCTGGCATTTAAATCCTTGCAACATCCAGATGGGGATCTTGGCGGCACCGACACACGTAGCGACGAGCGATCCGTGACCTCCGCCCAATTCCTAGTTAGCGGAGAACAAGGTTGAACAGACGGGAATCGGCTTCCACGGTGACAGGCGCGAGTGACCGGAGAGCAAGCGCAAGCGCTCGGAGAGCGATCGTGAGCAACCAGAGAGCGAGCACGACAGAACCTCTCCCGATGACCAGGGAGACGACAACGAATGCATTTGAAGAGACCACGGCATGCGCCGACATGATGGCCATGCTCGAGGCAACAAAAGCACCCTCCTCGAGCCCAGCGCTTGAAAGCGAGGCTGCGCTCGAGACCTTCCCTCGACCGCTTGGGGGGGGGGGGGGGGGAGCACCCCGGCTGGAGCGGCGCCCCCGACCCACATGCTCCCATCCCTCCTCGACATCAAGAGCGGTGGCAGCGTCGACAGCAGCCAGAACCACCTCTGAGTGCAGCATAGGGGCAACCACAGACGGCACCCGCAGCTCTTCGGTGGGCTTGTGGCCGGGCTTGTCGACAATGCCGGGCAGCGGAGGTGGCGGCGAATCTTGAGCGGACAGGTCCACGGCGGAGGTGGACGCCAAAGCTGCTGGCCGGGGCTGGGAACACGCCGGCAGCTGGACGGAAGACGCGTCGGCGACGGGCGCCAACACATGCTGCAGCTTGGGCAGCGACTCCATCACCGGCCTGGACGCAGCAAGGCACGAGGAGGCTGGCGATGGCGACTCCAGAGCTTGGTCGAGTCCAGCCGAGGGGGACGAGCCGGGCGTGACCCACAACACAGTGTTGACGGCGGACGGCGGTGCCGGAGCAGCCGCGGGAGCATGGCAGGTCGCGGGGGCGCGGGGCATCCAATTGACGGTAGTCAATCCAATTTTTCACTATGTCTAGTTTGTTCACAACTTGTAAATGAATTGACGGTAATGTTTTTGGCATGCAAATACAATTAGATCGAGGATGTTATCATAGCTAGATGACGACTTATAAACATGCATAATATAATCATGGATCGATGGGTCTAACAGCTCCTCCCAGGTTTTACCGGATTAATTTTTCGTGGTCATCTCATTAATTAGTCATGGTCTCCATACTCTGAGTCATCATATTACTTCTTACCGGTTAACCTGGTATTAGCTATCAGATTAATTTGTCGCGGTCATCAGATTAATTAGTCACGGTCAACACATACTTTGAGTCATCACATTATCACTTATCGGTTAATCTGGGATCAGCTACCAGAATATTTTGTCGTGGTCACCAGATTAATTTGTCGTGGTCAACACTATCATATTGGTCACCAATTATTAACCATCTGGTAAATGGTTTCACAATATTTAGGTATGCACTTGCTAAGCTTAATTAAAATTAACTATCTAAAAATTAACATGTAGTACTGTCTTAACACTACGTGAGATGGATATTAGAAAAATATGCATACTATAGCTTCTCATGTACTCCAAAACTAGCACTGTAGTATATATTGTCTTAGCAGATGTACGAGGATGAGTTGGTTTAAAAAATGATCTTGCTAATTCTAAGTTAGTGCTCAATCAACTTATACACCACTAGATTTGCATCAAGATTCGTGTACTATGAGTTGCAAATTGGGTTGTAACTAATATAAATATAATGAGGTTGCAACTGAGAAAAATACCCCAAACTGTTAAATTTTGCTTCGTTATTCATGCTAGTCCTGAGTTGCAACCCTGAGAATTCTAAACCATCAGATTGTTTCATAATTCGTGCTAATCATGAGTACAACATGAGTTACAAGTGAAATTTGATGATGTCACATGAATTAGAATTAAGTTAATTTTCATCCAATTGAGAATTAGTCACACCCTAAAAGAAGATGTACGAGGAGTACATGCTGGTGGGCCCGTCGGAAGCACGAGTTGCTGCTTCGCTCGCTCGACCTGACTCATCAACACTCTGGTGGTAGGCAGTAGGCCCATACACGACACAATCATCATCGTAGCCAATGTTGTAGAGTCAACGCACTGAAAAAAGAACAAAACACGAAATCACTAGAAAAAGGCATAACTTTGAAAATGTCAGGTTTGCGCGCTCCTAACACGCCAAGTGTCACTTTTCCCATTCTCGTGAGGTCTTTGCTTTCCAAGTGTCAGCTTCTCCTTCCGCGGTACCATATGGGGTGTTTGCATGTGCAACAAATGTCAGAACGAGAGGGGTTTAATGGGTATTCTCCTTCCGGAGGTTGTGCGAGCATTTATTTCGACATTCGTTTATTCAAAACGAAAAATCTTTTCAACCGCTCATCCGAATTATGAATATTTTCATATTTGAGATCCTCTCGTCGAGATGAGATTTTCAAAAGTAGATCTCATGTTGATAGGTTTTGACAAAAAAATATACTTCCAAAAGTTGAATACCGGTACTTCGAGATTCAATGTACTTGTACTTCGGCTTCTCATAATACATTTGTAGTCCGAGCGAGCATGTATTTGTACTTCAGTTTTTCACCGTTTTTGTACTTCAGGTTTATTATACATATACTTCGGGAGTTACCAATCTTTTCGGGGCGATGGATGTAGATGTTTGCTCTGATTGGGCAATTGGGCGTTGGGAAACTCTCATAGATTTTGATTGGCCTTTCGAACTGGGGCACAATATAGGTCAGAATTACCCATGTCATGGCGATACTAAAAAAAATCAGTGCTAATGTTGCAGCTTTATGTTGTATCATTTCAATTCACGGTGCCTTTATCAAAGCTAGAGTACTAACTGCAATATTGTGCAAGTTAAAGTCCATTGTCTGCAGTATGTGATAATGTGCACAATAAACGAATAGTGTAGCCTGCAACTTCAGTAGCTACTGGTATCACGAAAACCTATAATGGAGCCCGGGATATATGGTGCCTGTTAAAAAAAAAAAATCCAAAATCAACATTTTTAAGTTTCCAAAAATCGAGAATTTTTTCCGGATGTAGAGATTGTCGAGATCTACAATCGTGCAAATTTTTAAATCCAAATTCGTTGTATTTTTGGCTGAACAAAAAAACAAATGGGTGGATCTGAGTGGTGAACAATACACAGTTTAAAAAAATTGAAAATTTTCCCGATTTGTCTTCTTTGTACAGCCCGAAATACAACGAATTTAAAGGTAAAATTTTGCACGCTTTTAGATCTCGACACTATCTACATCTTTGATTTATTTCATGCTTTTTGGAAACTAAAAAAATGTCATTTTTTCGATTTTTCAATAAAAACAGGCTCCATGTAGCCCGGTTTCCAAAAATCCACTCTCCTGGTATCATGTATACTATCATATTCAGAACTGCAAATATAAGAGATAAACATGAACGTGTTCTCATTTAAGACACTGCTTCACCATTTCAACATCTTAGAATTTAGAAAGATTGGTGATGGGCTGAACAAATTCTCTGGAGTGAGAAAAATTGTTCCAACATACCCTGTTGTCTTGTGGTCTTGTGGACGGTGTGCAAAATTCATAATGGCCGCTTGCGCTTCTTTGGGGAGTAGGATGCCTTATGATTCCACTAGTGTCATATACTCTATTTTCCTTCTCTGGGACGTATGATGCTAGTTCTTTTCAGTATTATTCGTTGTATTCCGCTGACCGTGCAACAGTTAGGATATCTGTGTCCTATGTCTGCATATGGATGCTGAGTTTAAACTCCAGCACCTGTTTCTCTTATTTTGGATTTCCTTACTCTTTAGTGTTTTTTGGGGGGTATTGTACTCTGTCAAGGTTCATCAATGAATCTGGCTGTAAGGCCCATTTGATGAATAAAAGAAAACATTAGATTGCTTATATTTTTTTCAAGGATACATATGGAAGGTGTATCAATTTCATATAAGAAGGGGCCGAGAGGCCATTTTACAACTCCACGTGGCTTGGTACAGGCGCCAAAGTCGCACCCACCCGTGACCTAGCCAATTACTCGCGACATCTCCACCTATCCACTAGTGCTAATCTATTTCTGAAAAGTCTAGCTAAAACACTTTGTATCATTATAATGTTGATTCATGCTGCTTCTTGTGATTTAGCCTCAGTTTATTACTTCACACTTGAGAGGATTTGAGAGCTTCTTTTGGTCAACAATAAAATTTACAACGGTGTCACTCTCCTAGGTATCTCAATAGCAGCAGAATATCATTCAAGCAGTTAGCATGGTATGACTTGTGTAGCGTTTGTTGTTGTGCAAGGTAAGGTCAATTACAAAGTAATGTTATATAGTAATCAGAAGATCTTGGTAGAATTTACCCCGGATAGTGACTAATGAGAAATGAGTTTAACAAATCATATCAAAATAGATAAGTATTTCTTTGAACTGTTGAAGAGTTGCTTCATGTTACATGTTGTCAGTTGTTTCCTTTTCTAACGTTTCTCTTAAGTATGTGACTTAGTGATGGTATTCAGTTGATGGATCTCTTTTTTTTAATATGCATGTAATAACTTCTCAATGTGCATCCTCTATAAATACGGATGTATATATACATTTTGTAGGTTATGCAGAGATTGGGTGTAATGTTTAAAATCATTTTTAAGTAATAAAGTTCCCTTTATAAAAAAAACTAGCTAAATACTCGTACTCCCTCTGTCCCAAATTACCCTGCGTTTTGGGTTTAGTCAAAGTCAAACTTTAAACTTTTTAACTAAGTATATAAGAAAAAATATCAATATTTATAATGTAAAATAAATATTATTTAAATCATCGTAAATCATAGAATCATATTATATCCATTTCATATTATAGGTGTTAGTATTTTTCTCTATATGTTTGGTCAAAGTTTAAAAAGATTGACTTTCAGAATACCCAAAACGCAGGGTAATAAAAGACAGAGGGAGTATCTTGCTACAGATAGAACAAAATAGACTACCCAAAAAAATTCATAGACAAATTAGATTCAAAGATCATTATTATATGTTACCTCTTGCTAGTAATTTTATCCAACTATGGTGGAGAACATGACCACCATCTCACCGTTGGCAACAGGTTTAACGGCCCACATCAGAAGGGGGTGAGGAGGTGACGGACCACCGCTATATATTGCCACCTTTATGTTTACCACATTATCCACATATGATTATTTACTTCGAAGCATCTGCCTTAGTAATGCTTATTAGTAGCTTCCATAAGGAGAATTACATGGCTTCAGAAACTGTAAAGAGGTAATCTGTCTTTTGTTTTTGTAAGAGGCGATACATACTCGGTTTTCTTTTAGATCGACACATCGATGCGACATTTGTTTATGCTGATAATTCTTCTATGTTGTTGCAGTTACTGAAAGAACCATGCACATTTCTTCCGCCACTAGATGCAAAAGCGCGCTTCGCCGCGCCGATGCACTTTGTTCTGGCACCACGGGGCTGGCGTGGTTTTATTTCACAAGTAAAGCATTCACGTCTAACATGGAAGGCTTTGAAATTTTGATGACTTATTTTTCATAGACACCCCAAACACACACAAAAAAGCAAAATTATAAATCCAATCGTTACATAGTCAACTATGCATGTTCGGCGGGGTAAGAAATGGTCGACATGGTTGTTGTGTGGTGAAGTAGTTCCTATTTTATGAAGGCGATGACCACTATCTTGTTGAGATGAGAGACGCCGGTGGCATTTTTTTTTCCTGTAATTCCTTGCATGTGTGATAGGATTCAGTCTTACTATTCATTCATCACAAAATATAAGGCTTCATTTAATTTCCCTGGTCAACGATGTAGAATTTTGGTCATAATTTGTACTTACAATATGTCCATAAAATTAGTATAATAATATATGAAATGAAAAAATTGCAAGAGGAATCTAACAATGCAATTTATACATTATCAATCCATATAGCTTAGTATATATTAGTGGTCATAATCAAACATCAAAAACCACACAAAAATAGCACATCTTTCGGGAAGGAGGGAAGTACTCCAGTAAAGATAGTAAGTACTCCATTCGGATTGATTGGAGTATAGCAAAATCTGGTATAGTGGGAAGTAACATAGAGTGGTAACATAATTAAGTTACTAACTTATGTTAATATCTCCATAGTGGGTAGTAATTTATTTGTAGTGTCATGCAAAACATCATTTATTAGGTTGTAGACTCATTTTGTCTTGGGGTATGTGATGTTACGGTAACTACCTATGTTACTCTATTTCTCTCACCATATTAATTAGGTGGCACATAATCTTTTTTCTTAGGTGGCATGCATGTTACTACCTATGTTACTCCCACTATGACTAGTTATATAGCACAATTAGCAATTAATGTGGCCACCAATTAATTAATTAATTAATTCGGACCCTGCATGACGGATTTACTTGGCCTGGATTCGGCAGTTAGTGCCAACTCGTTCGCGCAAAACAGAAAACAAATATTGTTGGACTTGGTCCGACTATTCGCGTGGGAGATATCAACATATCTCAGTTATTGTTGCGTACTGGCCGCAAATCACTCTCTTTTTTTCTTTCGAAAAAAGATCCTATCATTAAAAGAAACACCGAACACCATAAAATATTTAACAAAACAAAAATTACAACAAAATTAGTGAGATGTCCTTTATCTTCAACCTCCAGACCGTATCAGCGGCGCGCCGCCGCCGCCCCTCCCTGTGCCGGCCTGACGTTGTTGGATGCGGACAGGAAGTCGCGGAATGTGTCTAGAAGATCACATCCGTCCCACAGTCGAAGAAGAAGAAAGAAGCGCCAATGAAACTTCTCAGCGATCCGACACTAGTACATAACGACACATCGGAAACGGGCCAAAAACCCCATCGGCAACGGAGAATGGGTCCGTGTCCCTGACCCTTTCACTGATGTGAAGAGCTTAATGGCAACGGAGGTGATAAACCGTTGCCCCTAACATGGGCAACGGTTGTTATATTTGATCGTCACTGATACGTTTCACATTAGACATGGAGTTTTTCAAATCACCGTTTCTAATAAGGGTTACAGGAAAACAAAAAAAAAACACGGTGACAGGCTGTGCCGTCGATGGAGCCCCGCTCCATGCGACTAGACGGCCGCCCGGTCGTCACCGTATTACTGTACGCCCTGCTTTAAGTAGCTAACAGAACAAACCGATCTAAATAATTAAGTAGCTAACAGAGTAAATACATAGCTAAAAAGAGCTACAAAACAGAGCAAACGGAGCTAAATAAATAGTCTAACAGAGCAAATACATAGTAAAAAGAGCGGTCATTTATTTTAGGCGAGACGGGGTCGCTTTCCGTCGCGGATTGCGTCCCAGGCGTCGGCGTCGGCGCCGGAGCCACTGCCAGAGGAGACGTCAGAGGAGACCTCATCCTGCTCGAACACCGGAGCGTCCTCCTCCTCCTCCGCCGCCGCCACCGTTGCCGCCGCCGCATCTGGCCCAGAGCCCTGGCCAGGGAGAAGAGAGCGATCTATGGCCGCCCGGAGCTGCGTCTAGAACAACGCCTCCTCGGCGGCTTCTATCGCGTGCTCGGCGGCCGAGATGCGGATAGCTCTCTGCATCGCAGACGCCCGAATGACACCGTCCGCGCGCTCGCGCTCAAAGGCGGCGTGAGAGAGAAGGAGACCGACCTCCAGATCCTCGTCCTCATTGTCCGAGGAGGACGAGATCTGGGCGTCGGTGGCCGCCGCCGCCGTGGATCCGGATGGGATTTGACGGCTCCGAATGAACTGGCGACCGCGGTCGCTGGGGATCTCGCCCCAGTTGTAGGGGAGATCCGGGCTGCGCCTCGGAGGGTGGGAGGAGGAAGATACTCCATCCTGACTTCCGTCGACGCCGAAGGGGTTCGCCATCGATGGGTGAAGTAGGAGGAGAGCGTGTGCATCTAGGGTTTGGAACTGGGGAGGGTGAGAATGAGAGTGAGATACACTGGAGTGGGAGATATTAATACCGGCACCGCTTAATGGGCCTTCACATGGGAAACGGAGATAGACCGATCTCCGTTTCTGATGTGGTCATATAAGCAACGGAGATATTATTTCCTCCGTTGCCCATATATGAGCAACGGAGATGTTTTTCGCCTCCGTTACCATTGTGTCGGGCCCATCGACCGACTAGCGCGCGCGCACTCGCGGAAGCGCGCCGGAACTCATTATTCCGTCGCCTAACTCTTGTCGTTACCATAGAGGGTATCCGATGTGTCATTCTGTACTAGTGCGAAGAACGCCACCGCCAGAAGAAGTCCTCGAGATCACACCACTTCCATGGGCTTCTCGACGTCGCCCGCCGAGATGGGACTGAAGCCGGGGAGACCTTATTAAAACGAGACGACGCCGCCGCCACCAAAGTGTCGTCCCAACAAATCTTGACACGAAAACCAGAAAATGAAGCCCTCCCGACGACGAGGGCCGAGATCCACCACACATTCATGGCCCGAAGGCCATAGATCAGTGGCGGCGCCGACGAGAGGCGAGGAAACCCGAATCGCCTCTCTCGGGAGCGCTCGGGGTGAAGGGGTACGTACACCCCTAGCACGTATTGGTCACTCTCTTTTCCTTAATCCGCGTGATTTGATAAACGAGCGATATTTTATGAAAGAGTTGGAGAGAGATGCACAATCATTTTAAGGAGAGGGTTAGAAATATATTGCGATGGCATGTTTTCGTAATTAGTTGGACGTGTGACACCAACCACGAACTCTAGTTTAATAGTAGTAAAGATTCAAGTGGAGCATAAGTGACAATTGTAAAACGGAAAAAGTCCAAAACAAACCTTGAACATGTAGGTGGAAGATAAATCAAACACTAAACTTTGAATCCGAAAATTGACACTCTAAACTTATCAATCCCAGTCTATTCTAAATCTTGAACTTGTTTGCCACACTGAGAATATGGCAATCCCGGCGGGCAAATATACTAATCTCACTGACGATTTGAGTCCACATGTCATATCCATCCTCTTTCTAAATTCTCTTCCCAAATCATTCACATCTACTGTACCTGGCTGCGCGAGATGCGGGGGTGGGGCAGGGGGCCACGCCGCGGCTTGGCTGACTTTGCATAGCGAAGTCACGGCTACAGTAGCCTGACTTGGGCTGTGCAAATCGTTAGATCGAAATCGGACAGCCCAGATCGAATCCACTGTTCACAGAGAATACTGTTCACATGAAACACTGTTCACACCCCCACTGTTCACAGAATCCTGGCGTCCAATCTGGACCGTCAGTTCGCGATCCGGTGGCCGAAAACTGGGCAAAGGCAGCGGTACTATAGCTTCGCTGACTTCCCTTCTCAACGTCAGCGAATCTGGAGCGGCTTGAGACAGGGTGGTCTGCCGTGGGGCACGCTCGCTGCCTCGTCCGTGTGCCGTCACGCCTTCACCTTCACGGGATACCTGGAGCTCTACCTCGCCGGCCGCCGAGCTCGCCTTCCCACCGCTCGCCAACACCTCCATCTCGAATCCAAGCCCAGCTCGAACCCAAGCCCATCGTGTTTCCCCGCCATGGCTGCGCCCAGCTCGCCCCGCACTGCCCTGAGTTCCCCAGTCTACATCTGGTTCAGTCAAACCAGATGATGCGGAACATGGCGGCCTTGCCGCCTAGGCTACGGTCTCTGCATCTCGACCTCTCCTACCTTCCCAAGCAAGTGCTGCTCCCTATTCGCGTCGTTTGCGCTCGTGGACTTCAGCCATGAACTGTGCCGAGGCACTTGGATTGGTACTAAGCTGTCGTTTGCCTGCCCTTCTCCAGATTGGTAGCTGTTGTGCACGCTCGCTGATGCTCTGTTCATGCTGCCGTACTGTGGTGTGCTACGTTGTTTGAAAGCTACTACTTATGTGAGCTAAATTTTTTTTCCTTTTTGAGATACAAGCTACTTGCTGATATGTGCGTGCTCCGGCGGCGCCGCCGCGTACAGAGCCGCTTGAGAAAAATTGGGAGGAGAACCAAGGTTGAAGATAGATATGACAAGTGGGTCAGTGACGTCGGTGAGAGTACTAATTTTGAGTTATTTTTTCGGATGTGGTAAACAGGTTTAAGGTTTAAAATAGACCGGGATTGACAAGTTCACAGTGTCAATTTCCGGCATTAAAAGTTTGGGGTTCGATTTATCTTCCACCTACAAATTCAAGGTTGGTTTTGGACTTTTTCCATTGTAAAACTAAAGTGCAGGCGCATATAGACGCGCCGGTCTCTGTGACCCCTTCTCTGGACCTGTCAAAATCGCTACCTTGATGTGCTCGAGCGATATTCTGTGCGTCAGTTTCATTGTGGACAACTTAGTCTCCGTCCCATGCCTTAAACCTTCTAGATTCCCAAATAATATCAGCGCTCCGCCGCCGGCTGCACTTCAACGCCACCTTCCTCGGTAGTCGTCAACGCTGGCTGCAAGCTTCCTCCTCAAATTTCTTACCCGGTTGTCCTTCTCACGCCCTGGCAGCGACGTGTGATCACGGCAGGTTGGACCAGCGAGCAGCCGGCGGGCGCCGTCGACTCCAACGGCAGTGTTTGCCGACAAGGTCTGCCAGGTAGGCACGAGGTGTTCTGCACCGATCTAAATCCAAATTGAGCAGAATTTCCCGAGCTTTTGGTTGAGCAAAATTAAGATTGTTTCGTAACTAAGCTTGCCTTCTTGCATCAAATCCCAGGAACCTGTGCCTTCCAATTATATTTTTTCTCAGTTCACGTTTTTCTTTTTATGGCGAGCAGCGATTCCACACAATTTCCTCTAGCAAACAGGTACGTAGCGGTAAACATCCATTAGTTAAAACCATCCAGTTTACTCTGTTTTGTTATTCATGGCATATAGCTGAACTACAGGACTGGATTGTTCTTGCCGAGAGAGAAAGAGGATAAATGCCATAGTGATAGGTTTCATGCTTCAGCTTCCTTTTATTTTTTGATCCCGAGCTCCAGTGATCCCTTATGTTTAAAAAATTCGAAAATTATATTTATAAGTTTTATAATATTCTGAAAAACAATCTGTAGGTAGCTAATGATATATCCTACACACGTGCAAAATATCAAGTTCAAATACGTTGTATTTGGAGCTACACAAAAATGACAAAAATGTTGGTGTAAGTACGCATATTTTCAGATCTCTAAGTTTTGTCGTATTTGTTATTTTTGTGTAGCCCAAAATATAACGTATCTCGAAGTGAAAATTTACACGTTTGTGGGATATATGATTGACTGCATCCCTATTGTTTTTCAGAATTTTTTGAAACTCCTAAATATGATTTTCGAATTTTTAAAATATGAGGGTGCACTGGAGCCCGAGATCAAAATGCACTTTCCGCACAAATCTAATCTTTTGGTACTGAGAATAGGTTGTGGTATTGTCGAAAGTGGAAAAGAGACAAATGAATTATGAGAAATCGGATGAACTAAAGAGATTCATAAGAACCGAAGACTCTGGGACTTATGGATGTGAATTGGTTGTTGCATCTGCTACATAATAATTTACCGGCAATCTTTAATCCCCAGTAATCCAGTATGTGGACTGTAATGCCACAACTCTCCACTCATACGATAGATAAAATTATCAAATAGTTTATCTACAGTAAAGTCCCAACGTGCTAGGTTACAATGTGTTTTCTTTCCTCGGTCATAAACTGACTGATGTACCAGAGTTTGGCTAAAATTTATTGTAATCATCCTGTGTTGCCAATTTAGTTTCATTAGTGAGTCTAAAAAATTTCAAGCTTTAGGCTCTCTGTACTAATCTAGCAAAAAAAAATTATGTGATAATATATATTTCCAAGGTTACTCTATACTTTTTACTGCGTTTTGGTTTCATGGTTTAATATTTACCTACTATGTAGATTTGTAATATTACATAAATCTCCGTGTGCGTTACTAGTTATAGGACGTGTCGCCATAATTTTAGGCCGAATTTAGTAGCAATAACCATAACTTTCCTCCGATTTTTTGTTAATGGTTATAGACTGTGTCGCCCATACTTCCTATACAAACACATGAATTTTGTAAGCTTTGACAGATAAAATGCCATCATTCCACATGGTGCGCAATCATGGAGCTCAATGGCTAAAGTTTGATGACAATATGGAGACCATCATTTTGAAGATCGATGACAATTACTTCAAGCTATGTGGACATTTTGCGCTATTGTGCATCAGTTCATCAGATTTGGGTAATCCAAATTGGTAGCGATAACGAAGTGGATAAAATAGATAAGTGCTCAGGGCTTATGTTGCATAATTTAAGGACCCAACAATGCAAAAAAAAAAAAAAAATACTCACACCGTGTTTTCCTGAATCCTATTAAGATTAACTACTATGGGATTTGCAGTCTACTAATCCGGAACACCTTCACATATATGGAGAAGAAAATGTGCAATTTCTTAAAGCTATGCCACAACTCAAAGTAAAATGATAAATATGCACATGAAGCAAGGATGAATCATCCTTAGATCAGTCCATCAGTTTCACGATTTTTTAATTACATATATAACACAATAAGATTATTTGCAAGTAACACAAGAATATCTTCTCACTAACCATTGTAGATTTTTTTTTACTATGATGAGTTCAGCTAACCATATTGTTCTTCTATTTGAGCCCGATTTGTGTGGCTATCTTGCAACGATCCTCTCATCTTTCTTATTGGTCGTTTGGGACTACAATGTGTTTGATGATTGAGTGAATGCTTCAGTTTAGCATATGTTCTCTATTTAGCTATATTATTTGATATCTTTTGCCTTGAGGCCAATCAAGAATTAGTTTAGCTTTTGTGGATAAGAGTTTATTATTTGTTATGTCTCATGGCATGTGTTAGTAAGCATGTAGTGACGTTTGACATAATTTTATACAAATGCATGTGTTCGGGTTATCATGAAAATATTTGTAATGTGATAACCAATGATCCACATTTCAGTTGCTCAATCAAGATCTCTTGGATCTTAATGAACTAATCGAGACATGATGACAGTACTAATTTGCTAACATACTTCACCACAAATCCTATAAATTCAAATATTTATAATTCATATTAGTAACATACTCATTAATGTGAAAGTCGGTATGACAATGTTAATATGTGTTTTGCATAAAATTGATTTCAACCGTCAAGTAAATCGACATCCAACGCTAAGTTCTGATTGTGCAGCCGAATGTGAATCTTAGTGTATCCCTTTTTGGTAAAATTTAAAAGGTGTGATTTCAACTATGCCAATATAAAAAAACATCCGGCTCGAAACATTGATTCATACCCGATTCAATTATTAATCCATAAGTTTATTGTGATGGCATGTATAATGTTTATTTAACTATCATCTTGAATAACAAGATATAATCATCCCACGTGAAACATGCCAACGGCCATGACTTTATCTTTTTATTTTATTTTATAAGTTTACAGAATTCTATGCTACCTACAATTTTCATTTGAAAAAAAAGTAAACTATTTAACTTTAGTAATCAATAGCCCATTCATGTGCACGGGTTGATGACTACTGTGAAAAATTGAACATGCAAACATTTGTAAATCCGAGAACATTTATTTTGAACCACATGTACATTTTTTGAAGCTTTCGTGAATAATTTTATCAATATTCGTGAATAATTTCTCGGAAATACATGATTTTTTTGCGTAGGTGAACACTTTTTTAATCCGGGGACATTTTTCTGAACATGGTGAATATTTTTTAAACTCGGGAACAATTATTTTGAACCGCATGAACATTTTGTTGAACCTCGTGAACAATTTTCTCAACTTTTTTAGAAAAACAGGGGACCTCCCCCGGCCCCATTATATATAATGAAACCAAGCATGTTCAGGCTGATTACATCGAGTGATATCCCAAAAGACTAGATACCTGATGAAGCTGAAAACAGTAATAACTAGGAAACTAGAAGTTCAAAGCCACTCGTGGGGCAGAGACTAAAAACTGCAGAGAAGTATAGACTACAGAGCATAAAGCTCTAACCAAAAACTACACAACGGCAGAGACCCCAATCAAACCAGTCCAGGCGCAGTCCCCAGCAGCAGCGCGCTGGGCAACTTTGGAGAGTCAAGTGCTGATCCCAGAGTCGAAGTAGGGGTCTTCCAGGTCCCTTCTCCAGCGAGTTTCTTCATGTCCGGGGACTTTGGCTCTTCCGAACGAACACCAGCCAGTGAACCATGATCGGTATTTCTTGCTTTCTTCAGTTTTAGCCACTCTCCAACACGGGGAAGGCTTTTAGGATCTTCTTCACCATCTGACAGAACAAGCCAGCCTTCGCTTTCATTTGCTCCGTGAAGATCAGATCCCAATTCCTCAGGGAGTTTAGGATCAGCCTCCACACCTGTGTAAGGTCAAGCCAAGTTTAACCATCAAAGATCAGTCCATTTCTAATTCTCCAGATACTCCATAAAGCACAAGCACAAACCGCGTTAAGGACAACATGTTTTTTATTAGCAAGCCAAAATCTGGCAATAGAGATGTATCCTTGACTTAGGTCAACATCAAAGAACAAGGCAATCTCATTCCAAACTAGTTTGGCTACAATGCAATCGAAGAAAAGATGATGAACCGATTCATTTTCGGAACAGAAAACACAACTTTCAGGTTTATTCATTTTTCTTTTCTTCAGGTTGTCCCTTGTCATGAGTTTGTTATGTGCAAGAAGCCAGAGGAAGATATGGACTCTTGGGGGATGTGGAGTTTCCAGACAGCGGGGATGTGTTCAAGCTTAACACCCCCGTAGTTAATGATGGCATAATGAGAAGAACATGAGTACACTCCTTTCTCCTCATATTTCCAAATCATTGCGTCCTCATCAGGGGACAGGGAGATGCTGGCAGCAATTTCTCTAATCTCGTGCCAGAGTTGCATCAGTTCAGGCGAGAAGTTTCTCCTGAACGTCAGCTTGAGCTCACTCCCATCCCAAACTCTGTCTACTGTTTTCTCCTGATCATTACAGATCGCATAAATCTGGAAAAACTGAACCGCTAGAGGCGAGGAACCGAACCAAGTGTCCTCCCAAAAACGAACTTTGGCCCCATTGCCTATCTTCCATCTATACCCAAATTTCAGAGACTTAACCACCCACATGATCCCCTTCCAAAACTGAGAGGAAGTGGTGGTTTTACTACAGAAAATGTTCGGATTTTTGGTGTCATGTTATCTATCAGGGTTCTCCAGATTTTTCCTTCGTCTGCAATGTATCTTTTCACCCAAGAGCTGAGCAGGCAAAGGTTTACCTCTCCCAGGTTAGGAATACCTAAGCCCCCAAACTCTTTTTTCTTACAAACTAACCTCCAATTAGCTAAGTGAATCTTCCTATTCCCCTCAAAATCGTTCCAAAGGCAGTTGGCCATTTGAGAGTTTATTAACTCCAAGGCCCACTTTGGAAACTTGAAGAAAGATAAGAGGTAGATAGGAATACTCGCAAGACAAGTCCTGATGAGAATTACCCTGGCTGCATAGGACAACAACTTGCCCCGCCAGCCAGCAATCCTTTTCAAAATTTTATCTATGAGCGGTTGCAAATCTGCTCTAGACAACTTCTCGTAGTGCAAGGGCACACCCAAATACTTAATGGGAAAATGTCCTACTGGGCAGCCAAAGATAGCAGCAAAGTTCTCCATCTCTTCAGGTTCTACACCTATCGGTATGAGTTCGCTTTTGTTAAAATTGATCCGCATACCCGAAACCTGTTCGAAGCAGGACAAAACCCACATGAGATTAACCGCTTTATTCGCGTCACATTCAGCAAAGAGGATGGTGTCATCTGCGTACTGCAAGCAGATGACACCCCCGGGGTACTCATTCGAGCAAAGCCCACTAATCAGCCCGGCTCTAGCTGCTTTGATTAACATCCTAGTAAGGACGTCAACCACGAGGTTAAACAGAAGAGGAGAAAGAGGGTCCCCTTGACGAACACCCCTGGAGGTGAGGAAGGAATTCCCCTCAACCCCATTGAGCTTGACCCCAACCGATCCCCCAAATAGGATCGATTTGATGAGGGAAACCCAAACTTTACCAAACCCTCTTTTTTCCGGAAGGTCAACTAAGAATTCTAAGCTAACTTTGTCAAAAGCTTTCTCATAGTCTAACTTTAGGACAAGGCCTTGAGAATTACCACTTTTGATTGAATGAATAACTTCGTGGGCAGTGACCACGCTTTCAAGGATGTATCTACCTTTTATGAAAGCAGACTGATTTATTGCCATGATTTTATCCATAATGAGGCTCAACCTATTTGTAAGAACCTTGGTGAAAATTTTAAAGGAGCAGTTCAGCAGGCTAATAGGTCTGAACTTCTTCATGTTCGCAGCGTCAGGCTCTTTTGGGATTAAGGCCAGAACTGCAAAGTTGAGTCTATAGATGTCCAGTTTACCAGCATGAAATGTTGAAACATGTTCATCAGGTCACCCTTAACTACTTCCCAATATTTCTGATAGAACATAAAAGGAATCCCATCAGGGACTGGAGCCCCGTCGGAGTAAGAACTGAAAACAGCATGTTTCACTTCCTTTTCCGAGAAAGGAGCTTCAAGGATCAGGTTTTGCTCATTGGTGATTCTTTCATCATCAGAGAAGAAATCATCTTGAAGGAGGAAGCCAGAAGCTTCCTCAGCTTTAAAAAGCTCTTTGTAAAAGTTAGTAGCTATTCCTAGCATACCGTCGATGTCCGTCACAGGGCCATCATCACCCTCTAGAGAGTGAATCGTCATCTTCCTCCTTCTCTGGTTTGCAACCGAGTGGAAGTAGGAAGTGTTTCTGTCTCCCTCTTTAATATCTCTATCCCTAGACCTTTGCTTTGCTTTGGTTTCTTCTCTGAGCCAGAGATTATGCATTTCTGCATAGATGAACCTGAGCCTAGCTTTTTCACTATCCTCTAATTCCTCATTTTCAGATTTGATGTCCAGAGCATCATACTCCTCCATCAGGTCTTGTTTCAAGTTTCTAAGCTCAGCTTCAATGTTTAAGCTCCAACCTTTAGTGGATTTTCTAAAATCCCTAACCTTAGCTTGCCAAATGTCAATTGGATCAGATTTGTTAGTGTTTCTGCTCCAAATCTTTTTAACAAGATCAGGAAATTCCGCTCTCATCATCCACCACTTCTCAAATTTATAGCTAGAAGGTTTTGGAATTGAACCCATCCCAGATTCCCACAGAATAGGGGTGTGGTCACTCACCATTCTAGGTAGGGCTCTAATACTTGCTAAAGGAAAGATTTCTTCTAGTTCAGTGTTACAGAAAAATCTATCAATGGCAGACATGATAAGATTGTCCTGTTGGTTGTTTGCCCAGGTGTACTTCCTACCACTGAGCCTAATCTCAAGAAGGCTCCAAATTTCAACCCAAGCGTTGAATTTGTCGCTCCACTTATGATTAATCACTCCGTTACTTTTGTCGGATTGATATCTGACTAAGTTAAAGTCTCCACCTATGATGGTGTGGCCTTGATAATCTACAAAGAGGCCATGTAACTCAGAAAGAAAAGACTCCTTCTCAGCTTCGTAGGAAGTGCCATAAATATTAATGCACCTAACTACCACGCCAGAAGATTTGATTCTGAGAATGGCAGAGACAGAAAAGGTCTTAACCTCCTAGCTAATTACTTCAAAGAAATCTAAATCTACACCCATCAAAATGCCTCCAGCAGAGCCATTTGATGGTAAACATTTCCATTCAAAGAAACTACCACCAACTATGGATTTAAGGTAGCTATCGAAGAAGGAAGAATGTTTAGTTTCTTGAAAACCTATTACATGGGGGTGGTACTTATTAAAAGAATCAACAATGGAGGTTTTCCTGCCAACAGCATGGATCCCTCTAATATTGCAAGATAAATAAATCATGGAGACATTTTCCTGGGGTGCTTGCCCCGCCTATTTTTTGTCACCACCATCCACATTGCCTCATCGTAATCAAGAACCTCATCGTCGCCCAACAGACGCGATGGGGCTTGAGGAGTTTTACAGGGTTTTTTTAACATTACTAGTTTCTGATGCTACTGAAGAACATGAACTTCTAGACTTATGCGAAGAAACTTCGACAACATCATGTATGGAAATACCAACAGTATTAGCCATACTTACTAAGGAAGTTGAAGACAAAACATTAAAGGGGTTTTGTGAAGTTATACCTGCCATCTTGGCCTTGGCACCATTCTGAATTTCCAGATTTTGTTTCTTTTTCGCCTGTTGTGCCACTTGCATAACTGTCAGCCCAGTTGGAATTATCCTGCTGCTCTGCCTTGTTCCACAGACTGGACCCCATTTCGAACCTTGAACTTGTTTAGTCTCCTCATTGTCCTCCTCAAAATGCTCACTTTCTTGATCATGAACAAGCTCTTGTTCATTGTCTTCTCTCTCTGCAAGTCCATCTTCCTGTGAAAGCTCCATCTCTCTTAGCAGGTTTGCGCACTTGTTCTCGTCCATGCTGTCGCTGTTTATCCAGCTTAAGACTTTGTCCCTGGCCCAGTCATGCTCTTTCAGTGGGCTAAGCAGACTCGGACCAAGGACTGCTTCTTTTTCTGCATGGGGAGTAGCATCTGCAAGGGATTTCATCTTCTGAGCAATGGAGTTGACGTGGTGAGACCTGTTCCCCTCGCTCAATTGTTTCCTAGTGTTTGAGCTTCCACTAGGAGTATCTCCAGGAGCTGTGTCCCTTGCAGGTTCAGCTGAGGCTCTCCCGCCATTGCTTTTATCCGTGTCCATATTGTCACTCTTCTTACTTGTGTTGCTGCCTCCATTGCCCGAACCCGGCTGATTTCCTCCAGTGCTTGGTACCACATCGGTCGCAGCAACACTTTGTGCTTCGACCTTGATTTGAATCTGGTAAAGCCTCCCCAGTATCTCGTAGATCCTTGATTCTGGGATTTTAGAGACATCCCTACACCAGATCTTAATCCTGATCACCTCATAAAGGCCTTGGAACATCGAATACCAATCAACATCTTGCAGGATGCCAATAGAAGAGGCAAACTGGTAAAGCAGTGGCCAAGTGCACCATTCATGATGCATGCCCCTCAATTGCACCCAAGTTTCTTCTAGATCCGCAAAGTAATCAAGATCTCCTTCCCAAGCGACCACATACACTTGCACTCCTTCTTTTTTAGCAATCTGAAACTAGGGTATCTTGCAACATCTTCAGCATTGATGTGCGGTGGAAATTTAACTAGGAAAGTGTAATCGTCAAGCTGCCTAATCTGCCATGGCCAGTTAGTCTTATATATCGCAGAAAAGTCAGTTGCCAATTGCTCCTTCGTGATGGCGCCATTTTCCAGATAGACCACACCAACAATTTTCTCAACTTCGTTGAATATTTCTCCAAAATGCATGACCCTTTTTACATAGATGCATGAACGCTTCTTTTCCCCCGGGAACATTTTTTAAACCTCGTAAACCACATTTTTTTAAACCGTCAATTTTCTTACCTCCGTAAACATTTTCTCGAAAAATGTTCATGCTATATAGACTGTTGATTGGAAATCGGACGCGTTGGAGTCGGGAGTCATGTTGGACAGGTTCATTAGATTAATGGAAAAAAGACGAGCGCGCTACCCGAGACTGAGAGAGTCAACTTCTCCATTCGAGACTCGGAGCGAGCGAGGCGGGAGTTTTCTCTTGCAAATCATGAACACTTGGACCAAACATAATGGGCGACGTTTTTTCTCCGTGTCTTAATCTTTGTGTTGAAAAAGCAAACCACTGCCCAATCCGATCGATAGTTTTTTCTCCTTATATAACTATATATACAGTACAAAAAATGGACAGGTCCGCCAGTCGCTTCATAAACGAACACAAACGAGCAGACAGAGCCAAGTTCTTGGTTCTTCTTCACAGAGACACGGAGCCAAACCCCATTCCATTCGCTTCTGGAAACCCCGAAGCAGCAAGCAATGGGCGCCCTCGCCGCCGTCCTCCTGGCGGGCCTACTCGCCGCGCTCGCGTCCGTGCTCCGCCTGGTCCACTCCCTCATATGGGCTCCGCACCGCCTGGAGCGCCGCCTGCGCCGGCAGGGCATCCGGGGACCCCCACGCCGCCTCATCTCCGGTAACGGAGCCGACTTCATGGCCCTTCACGCCGTCGCTGAGTCCACGCCGCTCGCCTCCTTCCACCACGCCATCGTCGGCCGCGTCGCACCACAATACCGCGAGTGGGCGGCGCGTTACGGCCGGCCGTTCGTGTTCTGGTTTGGGCCTCGCCCGCAGATGGTCGTCTACGGGCCTGAGGTCGTCAAGACCGTGCTGACTGACACCACTGGGACCTTCAGTAAGGCTGGCTCCGGAGGCAGCGGCAACCCACAAGCTCGGCAGCTCGTCGGCGAGGGGCTGATCGGGCTCAGCGGGGAGACGTGGGCGCGTCACCGCCGTGTGATCGCACCCGCGTTTAACATGGAGAGGGTCAAGGTGAGCAACCGTTTCTTGAAAACTTTGAACTGAAACATAAAATTGGAGAATTAATTTGCTTCTAGATCATATTAAATGGTACTCGTACCAAACTTTCGCTCTTAGAAACGGCTGAAGGATCGTCAACTATATATGAGTATCGCTAAAATCTTTGTTGCTATGGAGTATGAATGTACTTGCGGGTTAAACAGTCCTCGATCCAAGCAGTTTAATAAAAATAATTTTCGGTATGTACACATGAGAGAGCGGGCGCTAGCACTTGAACTCAGGAAACCGTGGTTGTCATTAGATGGAATTTCATCTTCGTATTGAAGTGGACTTGTATGCACACTTATTTCAAAAAGAATCTTTCTGGAAATGTTGTTAAATTCTCTCTATCTCCACGTGCGTATGAATATTTATTATGAAATTTGTCTTTTTTTAATAATCAAATGGTTGCATACTATGATAGGTTACATTTGTAATTAAGATGGCACCTTTTGGCATGGTTATTTCATTCACAAATTGTAGATGGCCTAAACTACCGGAGTTGCTCATGACCTATGGTGTTTCTTATCTTTAGACAAACATGTTGATGTAATCGACGGTTGTGCTCTAGAGAATGCACTTAATCAAATATAATTTACCACTAAATTCATTGTCGTTTCTTCATAGGGCTGGATACCAGAAATATCATCTATCATCTCATCTATGCTGGATAAATGGGAAGTCCAAGGAGGAACCTGCACGGAGTTTGAGATTGATATAAGTAAAGAATTCCACACTTTGGGTGCAGATGTCATTTCCTTTGTGTTATTTGGAAGCAGCTACGAGGAAGGAAAGCGTGTTTTTCAGTTGCAAGAAGAACAGACAAATCTTGCCATACTTGCAATGAGAACTGTCTACATTCCTGGCTTCAGGTGAGAATTACTCATACACTCGAATTTGGGTCATCAATTTTCTCTATCAATAAACATGTACTTCCTCCTACCTGTTCCTTCACTTATACATTAGTAAATTAAAGGTTGCTCCTTTTTGTTGCTACTCATGATCTTCCATAAAACTTTCTAGTGGAGAGAAAAAGAATATAACCTATTTTTTTCTTAGGTTTGTACCAACAAAGAAGAACCAAAGAAGACATAGCCTAAACAAGCAAATCCGAAATTCTCTGCGTATATTGATTGAGGTTAATGGAAAGAAGTGTGAAGAGTCCAAAAATTTGCTTGGCTTGATGCTATCAGCCAGTAAAACTGAAAACGAGTTAAAAATGGGAATCGAAGAGATCATTGATGAGTGCAAGACATTTTACTTTGCCGGTAAAGAAACAACCGCAAATTTGTTGACATTTACAACACTTCTTCTCGCATTGCATAAAGAATGGCAAGATAAAGCTCGCGATGAAGTCTATCACGTGTGTGGCAAGTACAAGCATCCAAGTGCAGATAGCCTGAGCAGTCTCAAAATTGTGAGTCCAACTTATTTGAATTAATACTACATCCTTTTACATTATTGCTGTTATCTCCATAATGGAAAATAGTGAACAACACTTTGGCTATGTTGGCATGATATCAGGTGACTATGGTGTTGAAGGAGACCCTCAGGCTCTATCCTCCAGCTTTGTTTGTCAACAGGACAACCACTAGGGATGTGAAGCTAGGCAAACACGAAATCCCTGCCGGCACACAGCTCAATGTGCCGATCATTGACATTCACCATGATGTCGACATATGGGGAGCTAATGCGGAGGAGTTTGATCCATTGAGGTTTGCAGATGGCAAGAGCTATCACCTCGGCGCATACTTTCCCTTTGGGATTGGCCCTGCCATCTGTGTTGGCCAGAATCTTGCAATGGTTGAGGCAAAGCTAGCGCTTGCCATGGTCCTCCAACGGTTTGCATTTGATGTCTCGCCATCCTATGTCCATGCTCCGATGGTGTCGATAACCCTCCAACCCCAGTATGGTGCTCAAGTTCTTGTCCACAAGATATGAGTCTTTCATGGCGTTGTATGTGGAACTGTGAGGTGTAACAAAAAGGTATATGTGTCACCATGTCTCCTGTATCTGTGTGGATGTGAGCAACTTTGTATTGGAGACTTGTAACTCATCTGAACTTTGTCTTGAAATTCTGTAAAGATTAAGTATATATTTTTTCGAGAAATCGATCTGAGCATTATCTTTTCATTAAGAAGGAATGAAACTAATATTTATAGGAGTTTGGCATGGATAAGGGATGTGCCCAGATTGACAAAAAAACGAAAAGATCAATCAGCCAATGCCCATAGGAAAGAGGGCTACTTCGAACACAAGGGCCCATTGCTTCATGTATTCAAAAGCGATATAGGTCACCTTAAGATGAGTGAGACTTAGAAAAATTATATTTTTCGACTTTAATGTATATGTGTATTATGGAGTATATTGTGTGACAATAATCTTCATAGTATTTATCTACATTGTTGTGTCATTTTTTTTGTTGGAGATATGCCCTAGAGGCAATTAATAAAGATATTTTATTTGACATATCTCAATTGTTCATAATACGTTTTGTATCATGCTATAACTGTATTAAGCGGAAACATTAATACACGTGTGATACGTAAACGACCAGGTCCCTAGTAGCCTCTATTTAACTAGTCCATTGTGCAATCGATGATCGAGGTTTCCCGATCATGTGACATTTATGTCAATTGGCAATGGAGTCAATCATTAGGTGAATGATGTGATGGACACACCCAATATTTGTAGGACGTAGTACTTACGCCTTTGACCGTGAGATCAACTCAAATTGCTATTTCTGAAAGATATTTTGATTGCATCAAACGTCATGTCTTATATAGGATGACAATAAAGATGTCCCTCTCAGGTATCGGAAGGAAATATGTTGAGGAGAGGGATCAAGAGCGGGATTTGCCAATCCACATAGCAGGATAGATACTCTGGGCCCACTCGGTGAGATTACATCAATGAACTTGCAAGCATGTGACTAGGTCACGGGGATGTAATATCACAGACGAGTAAATATAGTATTGTCAAGTAACGAGATCAAGCTCGGTATAAAGATACCAGGGAACGAGTCTCGGACAAACTAAGTATCGCATGGCAAAAGGCCTGAGACTTGACGTCTAAGGTTCTAACGACAAAGTTATTCGTGATGCACATGGACTATCATAGCCATCCACTACCAAATATCCGGCGATCCGCGATGTTTTTGCAGCGACATTCCGATAACGTCGAGTGTTTTCGTCGCGGTGGGCTGAAAAGTTGATATTGCTCTCGATGTTTTGGTTTTTCCAGTAATGGGGCGGTTGCGCGCGACGATTCGCATATTTTACGTCGTGGATTTTCGTCCCCGGCCCATTAGCCCAGCTTACCCAGTTTCCTTCGACGAAACTGGCTTGGACTCACGTAGAACGTCTCAGATTTTCGTCTCACAGCGCATGGACATCAGTTTAACACAAAGCATGCACACAGTCGAGAGGCGCCGTGCGCGCGCTGAGGATCACCAACTCCTATCAAATCTCGGGCTTGACGAAGAGCCAGCTAGTGCCAGCACCCGAGCCACCTGCGCCGTCGTCCTGCTTCTTCCAGCCAGTAGCACCCGAGCCACCACCAACGCCGTCGTCGACGTCCTTCCTCCTGCCCGAGCCACCAGCATCGTCGTCGTTGTTCCCGGCGTCCCACTAGAGCACTTGGCGCCGCTCGAGCTTGCCATCTCTAAGCAACCGGGACAATACGTTGCTCTAGGGGGCTGTGGTGGTGGTGGCGGTGGTGCAATTTGGACGAGGTGCGCTCGGCCCCTCTCGATGATCTTGATCTTGCGGTAGAGCTCGTAGGAGACATAGCCATCCACATCTGCATATCTCAGGTTCACATCATCAAGTAGGGACTCCTCCCAAAAGTCGTGTCGTGACTCTGGGAAGTCGGCCTTCATGCGCAAGTAGAAATTGAAGATTAGTGCGTTTGCCAGGGCGGCCATGCCATTGCCTTTCCTCTCCCTTCCGGCCACCCGGAAATGCCTCTGAATATCCACGTGGAAATCAATTGGGATGAAGAAGCCCGGCCAGGTTGTGAGCATGACCTGAAAGTCACCCCTTATGTCGACTGAGGCGAATGAAATTCCCTTCAAACGAAGGAATTCAGACAACGCCTGTGGGCATTCATCTACCAGGCCACAACTGCAGTTTCATATATAGGAAGAAATTAAATAGTAAGTAATTAACATACGAATTACAATAGCTACTACATCGTGGCTTTTACATACGAATTACAATAGCTACTACAGTCCTCTATACCCCACTGGAATGTCCTAAAAAAAGAAAACAAAGGAAAACAGAAGAGGTTGGTCGAAGAGAGATTACTAGATTGGGGTTTTTACATACCTAGTGTACTGGAATACCAGTACTTTCGTATCCAAGGCGAGTTGAACGACGGCGACCTCTTATGCGATCTCTCCGTTCGGATCTTCCTTCGTGTACTCAAGGTCCAGCCCCATGAACCGGTCCTCTCTGCCTTCAAGCATACCCTCGAAGATGTCGAGGTTCCTCGTGACTTCCTCGATGTCATTGGTGTACACCACATCTATGTTATGCTCATCGTGGATAGGGAACATGCGCGTGTGCGTGAAGGGGTCCATGGCGCTGATCGAGAGGAATGGGACGATGAACAGTACTGAGAAGAGATAGAGGAGAGGGAGGGGATGCAGTACTAGCGGTGGAATGCGCTGGAAACCGCAATGGGGCGTGGAAGCTGAGAAGAAGTAGTGGGAACGAAGGAACCGCTGCATGCCTCGCCGCCGGCCATGCAATGCCAAGCTGCCTCTTTGCCTCCCACATTTACAACACGCGCGAGTGGTAATTACTGACCGACGGATGGGCCCATGAACCGCCTCAGTACGCAACTGCTACGACTGTCTGCCTATAACGAGACATGAGGTGATCGAGGGGTTGAAATGATAATGCACATTCAGAAATATGATAATGCACATTGAGATTTTAAGTTTAGGTTAAGTTCTAGCCAACTCTCAACGTTTATATTAAGTTCTAGTTTAAATTTCATATTATTTGTATCAAATTTCAAACAAAATCGTTTGTTTGTTCAAAACTTGTGTATGTAAGGCAGAGAGGACCGCGCGGGGCACTGCCGTCCCTAATAATTATAGGGCATCTATTGGAGAAGCTCTAAACCTTACAATTATAGGAAACAAACTAAACCTTACAAGTCCAGGAAATAAACTAAAATAAACTCCAGCAAGACGAAATAACAAGTTCATGGGTATACCAGCAAGACAAAATAACTCCAGAAAGTAGAGTTCTAGCTCAGAAGCCTAGCCACAGAAATAGTTCTATATGATCTGCATCTCAATCATGACATCCAAACTAGGGTCATTAGTCCTCCTAAGAATGATCAAAACAAGTTGATAACACCGAAGAGCAATCTTGTATTTGACAAAATGCATCCACCCGATCCTGTCATAGACAATGCGGCCGTCAGTTATCGTGCTGTAAGAAATGGTGGTGACGGCCCCTTCTGGTCGAAGTCGTAGGCCAGCATTGCCATGAGTCGGTATGCCAGTGTCTTCAACTAGCAACTTTGGTAGTTTTTGCGCATGAAAGATAACATAACAATGTCATATACACCGGTAAAGAGGCGGTCCTCCTCATGGTTTTTGAAAATTAACTTGGCAAAGAGGAGGCGATCTTATAGCTACGTGCATACCACATTATAACTCTTCAAAATTGTCCTCGTCAAACGAGTCACAAAAAGAAGCCCAACATAGTCTGATATGGGTAGAAGCCGAGCGAGGCATTGCTTCTCATGGTTCTCGAGATGAAATCCTTGGGCAATTACGATTTTGGTACCGTCGCCAACCGTATCATCATCAGAATTGTCAGAATCCTCATAAGAACTGTCATCTTTGTTGATAAAATAGTCATCTTCGCTGTCGCCGCTAATAATGGCAACACAGATCATGGGACGACGATCTTGTGTCATGGTAAACACTAGCATGTCTCCCACGCTGATTTTGTTCTTCGTCATGAACTTCTCCCACCCTTTGCCATGCAAGCGGGTCTTGTTTTCTCCTTTTGACACATGAACCTCGTACCTGCGGCCACAGGCACGAATCAACACACGCTTGATTACTAACTCGTTGAACTCTAGCCGAGCGGTGCATGGTACAATCTGTGCATCAGAAATAGAAAGGAAGACATAAATTAGATAATACAATAAAAACACAAAACACAATACAAGTGTATGAACAAGAATTGTTTTCTTACAACTAAATTGTGGTGACACTCTTGCACATAAACACCGAATATGGATCCAGTATCGTTACCACTTGTGCAACTATTGTGGCATACATGGCATGACATAACCAGTTAATCAAGTTAAAAAGAAGCAGAAATTACAAAATGTGCATATATGCAAGCAGTTGGTTCAAAAAAAGAAGAATTCCGAAGTGAGGATTCTATGTAAAACTGAAACAAAACTACGACAAACTGATAATGCCTCATAATAGGAGCACACAAAAGTTTATCCAACAAGATTGTCCTTGTATACACTACCACGTGCTGTAGATAATCTACTTGCATTTAGCATGGCATAGTTATATCATCGGCATATAACGAGGAACACAATACACAGGGTACAATGGAGCCAGTCCTTGCACCTATTCTCAAGAGTGGCAACGGGATTGGCCAAAGATGAACTAAGCTAGCAAAAATCCCCAAATCTAAGCCCAATCTAACTTAAACAACCAAATCGGGTGCGGTATTAATTTAGCCCTGACCGATCGAAATCATGGTGGGAATAGATGAACTAAGCGTGCCAAATATCACATATTTAAGCCATAGACCAAATCGACGACTACGGGCAAACAAAACGAAGCATAGACGCACATTGTACAGTAAAAACATGTAGATCTACCGTGCATGTCATAGTACGCAGTTGAAATCAAGCTCGATCTGCAGATCTACGATGCATACAAGGCATACGAGGGTTAGATATCATCTTACCGCCAACGACGAAGCTAGCCCTGGATGTTATCAAGGGACGACGCGCGCGGTGATCTCGAAAAGGCCGATGAAGATAATGCCTGCCCAGGGAGGGAGCGGATGCCTGGCCTTTGTCTCCTGCCGAAGATGGTCGACACAGTGCTGTTGATGTGCCGACGGAAGGGAACCCGCCGACAGAGAGAGAAAGGAGAGTGAGAGAGAGAGCGCGAGCTAGTGAGAGGACTGGAAGAGAGAGGGGGGGGGGGCGAGCACGTCTTCCCGAAGCGTTCGGCCTCATGCCGCCCTCTATCGAATTTTCTCTTTTGTTTTGAAATAAGATATAACCAATCAAAGTGTATTTGTGCCCATATGTTCAACCGTATGTATACACAATTATACGACAATTTTATAAAGGGAAGAAAACAATTAACGCAAAAGATAAAGCATATTCGCATACGGAATATTTGAGGAGTTGTTCATACTTTTCTAATCGCCCAACATTTGAGATAACACATGATTTGGGTTTTTACCTTTTTATAAAGTGAAGTCGGTGAATTTCCGATTACACCTTTTTAGTTGATTTGGGATTCCGATGCTCCGGAACCACCGCTTTGGTTTAAACCCTAACCCGTGGACCAAAAGGTCCAAGGAAGATGAATCAATACCAATGATGCAAGATATATATGGAATGTGGTTTAGCAATTTATCACACTCATATTTCTGAAAGTGATCACACCCATATTTCTGAAAATGATCACACCCATATTTCTGAAAGTGGTGACACTCATCTCTGAGAACTTTCTCACATTAAACTAAAAGTGCTTACAAACATGTCTGATAGCTAAAACACATTACTCAGAGAGTAGTTACATAGTACGTACTGAACAAATGACACGAAAGCATACAAATATGGCTATGCAAAGTTTAGGAATACTAAACAGTACTACATATATACAGTACTAAATATGGAGCGCTTCATGCCGCTCACATCTTGCTCGCGATTTATTTCTTCCCCTGGTCATCGTTCCACCCATTGCCGTTGTTCCGGCCATCCTCATAGATGTCTTCCTCCCATTTCGAGCGCTTGCTGCCGCTCGTGGAAGATGTTGAGGGTGCAGATAAATTGGGGAACACCGGTCGTAGTTTTGGTGGAGGTTGGAGCACAATTGGCCCCTTGTGCCTGTTCTGGAGCTTACTGTACAGCTCGAAGGCAACAAACCCATCGATAGCAGCATATTTGAGGTTAACCTCGTCAAGTGGCTGCTTCTCCCAGAAATCGTGCCCTTTTCGTGGGAGATTGATCTTCGTCTTTTTATATGACTCGTGGATGATTTCGCCAGCGAGGGCAGCCATTCCAGACCTCCCCACGCTTCCTTTTATGTGGTAGATATCTTGGATATCCACATGGAACTTATGTGGGATTTCAAACCCCTAGGTTGTATTCATCACCCTTCTGTCAGCCCTTATGTCGACGCCAACAAATTTACATAAGCAGCCGCAAAACAAACAGATTAGCGCCTCACAGGGCTCCTTAGGCCTGTAGTAGTAAGAAAGTAGAAATGGTAAGGCTTAGTTTGGAACCAAAGTTTCCAAAAAAGAGGGGCAGCCCTTTTTATCAAATAATTCACAAATACTTTGATACCAAAGTTCAGTATTTCTCAGAAACTAAAGTATTTGATGCATACTTCGAAAATACTTGTCAGATAGTTGTTTCTACCATTTTGTTGCAAGAAAAAGGCAACTGAACATATGTTGTATCATACAATCAGATAGTTGTGTCTACCATTTTGTTGCAAGAAAAAGGCAAATGATACTAATGCCATATGTACATTACAAAACACTAACACAGGCAGTTCGATGATATCAAAACTGCCAGGATTTGGATGGAAACTGCCGAAACTACTAGGATTGAGCATATGTTGTCGATTCTTGTTTACTTTCTTGTTTGCACTCTAGTCTAAAAAACCCTAATGCGGAAATTTACACATGCAGATCCATCTCTCACCTAGCCAACTGGTAGACCAAGACAGTGCGGTTCACGCACAGCTGAACGACGGCCACCTTTTTCTTCTCCTCACGATCCTCATGGGTGTACTCGAAATCCAAACCCATGAATTGCTCATCCGCCGGCACGCCTCGCTGCATGCTCTTGAGCAGATCGATTTCCTCTACCTGCCTAATGTCGTTGGTGTAAATCACCTCTATCTCCGTGGTGCCATGTGCGATATACTTCGTCTTTACAGTACGGATTTCGATTTTGTCCATGGCAGCGCGGAGACGAAGAAGGTGAACTAGTGGCGAAGCAGGGAAAACAGGGGAAACAGGGGTGGTGGAAGTTGAGAAGATAAAAGGGATAAATGTAACCGTCCCACGCGCTACATTTACCACTCTAGTTCTATAGGTCTGACAGCTATGGCCACGTCAATTAGTAATAAAATAACTCCACCTCGGCCTACACGTGAAGACTTATCGCAAAAAAAAATTGGCACGATTCTATTTGTACGTGATGCTTATTGTGAGTGCAAAAGTACATTAACTCTTTTAGAAAAACTTTCTATTTTTAGAAACTTTCCACATCTATCAATGGTTCAGAAAAACCTAGTGTCACATTGGAAATGGCGGTTCACACATACATTTCATTCCGAAAAAAACATGAAAGGTTATTTGAGTACTTTGGTTAAAATATTGGTTCCAATCTCATCAAATAGTGCTTTACAATTAACCGAGTGGCACATTGATATGAAAAGTGATTCATGAACATAGATGGCTTGTTCAATGGAAAAGCCAACATCATACTCATAGGTGCGACCTGCTTCACATGCGACACTTATCCCGCATGAACAAGGTGCTTCATTTCCACAGCTGAACTCCCACTTCGGGTGCACCTGATGGAATCATGCTATAACATGGCCTCAAAGTTCGTTTTCGATGTTCACATGACCTACCCTAACACAACCAAGGATAAAAGTCCAATGGTCGACCACCTATCGAGGCCGGTCATAGGGGTAGACGACGGGTTTGACCACTGGGTCAACTACTGGGTCTCAATGGAAGTGGCGCCCACCAAATCCTTGGTAGGGCCCTACTCATATATATAGGTCTGACGACCCGACCACTTCATCGACGAAACTTATCCCGCATGAAGATCCTGCAATGCTAGGGCAAAACTAGATGAAATCATGTGATAACATGGCTCAAACTTGGTTTTAAATGTTCATATGACCTACCCTAAACAACCAGGTAGCAAATTACATTGGTCTATAGCCGCTCTCGAGGCTAGTAAAAGGGGTCCCTTCCAAGGATTTCGACCGCAATGGCACACGCCTGAGCGTCGGAATCCTACCAAATCCTAGGTTGGGCCCATATGTAAGAAATAAACATGTGTTGGTATGTGGAAATATCCACGATCAAACTCCTAGCGGTGCGGTCTGACCCCACTTCACAAACGAAACTTATCATGCATGAAGTTCATGCACCGGTATGGCTAAACCCCTGGTTCTGGTGCACCATATGGTATCATGTGATCATAACATGGGCTCATAGTTGGCTTTTAAATGGTCATATGACCTGCCCTAACACAGCCAGTGAAAAAAATCCAATATATAGCCCTCCCGAGGCCGGTCAAAGAGGTAGACGATACCTAGGGTTTCGACGGAAATGGCGGTCCGGAGCGTCGGAATCCCACCAAATCCTAGGTAGGACCGTAATATATGGGTAAGAGTGTGTTCGTACATTGGAAATGACAACATCGATCCAACTCCTAGGTGTACCTAATTCACAAATGACACTTAACCTACACGAAGGTTTTGCACTTACACAGCTGAACTCCCACTTTGGTTGCACCAGATGGAATCATGTTATAACATGGTCTCAACTTTGGATTTAAATGGTCATATGGCCTACCATAACACAACCAAGGAGAAAAGTCAATTGGTCTAACCCCTCTTGAGGCCGTTTAAGGGCCGGTAGAGGACACGATTGAGCGGGCCGGGTCAACTGCCAAGGATTTCGAATGAAATGGGTCAACATATGTGTATGAAATACATCTTGACATTGACAAGACCAAGTTAGAAGAATGATAGGATATGTATAGAAGAGTAATGAGATGTTGAATTTGCCAAGATCCAGCTCCCCCGCTTCATACACGCACTTATATGCACTTAATTAGGTAATTAGATCACCGGGGAACCCCTTCGGTTGTGTAATGGTCGGAATTTTGTGATAAGTAACATTGTCTCATATTTGGTTTTCCTAGTTAGCGAATAATTTATTTTCCTCGAAAGTTTAAGTCAATAATTTATAGACTTATTCCCATGGTATTGTAATAATACTAACTTCATTAGATGGTCAATTTGTTTAAGCCATCCATCATGCATCCGACGACCAGAAATGTTTCTCACCGCGCGCCCAGCCACCAAATTTTGCACCTCGCGCCCACCCACCAAATTTCGCACCTCGCGCCCACCCATATTATCGTTGAAACTTTGCCGCCTTCTTCTGTGTGCACAAAATTTCAAACCAAAATTTCCCCGCCTATACACCCCCTCGCCAAAACTTCCCCTTCTCGAAAGCCCGCATTCCCCTCCTCCCTCCCCCCTGGTCCCAAATTTCCCATCCTTTCCACCCAAACCCTAGCTCGCCGTGTAGCCGGCTGTCCCGGTCTTTGATGACCCACAAGTATAGGGGGTGTATCGTAGTACTTTCGATAAATAAGAGTGTCGAACCCAACGAGGAGCAGAAGGTGTTGACAAGCAGTTTCGGTCAAGGTTTCACTGTAAACACTAGCAGACAAGTTTTTAGGGGTTTTTGATATAGCAGATAAATAAAATACAAGTAAATAAAAGATAGTAATAATAATTGCAGCAAGTGGACCAATCCTTTTTAGAGCAAAGGATAAGCCGGTTGGTTTACTTATGATGACAAAATGTTCTTGAGGACACACGGGAATTTAGTCAAGTGCTTTCGCTTCATACAGTTGATTAATCTTTATTGTTTTGATAAGTGTTGTGTGGGCGAACCTATGCTAATGCACCGCCCTTACTTGGACTAATACATACTTGTGATTATACCCCTTGTAAGCATCCGCAATTACAAGAAAGTAATTAAGATAAATCTAACCACAGCCTTAAACTCTGAGATCCTACACTCCCAGTGCACCGGTTTACTAACGGGGTTTAGGTTTCAGTCACTCTGGCAACCCCACAATTAGCGACCAACTACACAATGCATTCCCCTAGGCCCATAAAGGTGAAGTGTCATGTAGTCGACGTTCACATGACACCACTAGAAGAATAACACCACAACTTAAATATCAAACCATTAAATATTACTCAACATAATTCCACTATTAGCGACAAGACTTTCCCATGTCCTCAAGAACTAAACGAACTACTCACAAGACATCATATGGATCATGATCAGAGGTGATATAATGATGAATAACAATCTGGACATAAACTTTAATTCACCAATAAAACTCAATAGCATCAACCACAAGGAGTAATTAACACCGGGAGAGGTCCCCCGATGAACTAGACAAAGTATAGCCCTAGATGTTACAGCGGAACAAAGAGGAGCGGCGGTGATGATGGTTATGGCGGTGGAGATGATGATGATGATGATGATCCCAATGAAGTCCAGCGTGATGACGATGACGATGGCGATGATTTCCCCCCTCCGGGAGGGAATTTCCCCGGCAGATTTCTCCCTGCCCGAGAGCTTTTTCTCTCTCTGTTGTTTCCGTCCCGTGGAGGCGGCGGAATATTTCCTCGGGCGCTCCTTCTAAAGATTAGGGTTTAGGAGGTCATGTACGCGAAGGGGAGCGCCAGAGGTGGGCCAGGGGCCCCATGGTGGCCGCGCCCTAGGGTGGTGTGGGCACCTCGTGGCCCATCTCAGCCTCCCCTTTTGGCTGCCTCCGTATTCTAATAAAATAGGAGCTTCTGTATATTCGTCGTGGGTTTTGGAACTCCAGAAATATAGCGTCTTGACGGTGCTTTTGCCAGCTGAAATCTGACTCCGGCAGTTAATTCTCCAATAATCATCAAACATGCAAAATAAGATAAAATAACATTAGTAACACATCTTAATATGAAATATATCAATGAATAACAGTAAATTATGATATAAAATAGTGATGCAAAATGGACGTATCAACCCCCCCCCCCAAGCTTAGACCTTGCTTGTCCCCAAGCGAAATCTGAGCTCAGTAAACAAGACCACATGTTTATGGAGTGAAGCGTCGATAATAAAGAATACAAACAAGAAGCATCAGTATTTACTTAACAACACAAATCATTTTAAACAGCAACTAGTCTTCATATAACTTAACTTGAACATGAGTAATGAAACAACCACAATAAAGGTGCAGGAAGGAGATTATAAATTAGTGATCGCACACTTCATTCTTAGTCATAGAACAATAAGCAATTCAAACTTATCTTTCAAAAGGAGTCTTTATACTAGAGCTTATATTGCAGAACTTACATGCTCAATCATCACACTTTCTTTACAGTCATTAATAACTTTCAAAGTTATATTCTTAGAGGCAAATGTCTTTGTACTAAGACAAGGAAGGATAAAAGACATGATTGAAAATATTAATGCTATATATGGTTGAATCACAACAACTCAAATGCTTACTCAAGGAGGAAGGAAATAGGTATACTGACTCAATATGAAAAGTAAAAGAAAGGCCCTTCGCAGAGGGAAGCGGGGATTAAATCATGTGCTAGAACTTTTTAATTTTTGAAATCATATAGAGAGTAGAAATTAAGTTTTGAGAGGTGTTTGTTAATTGGTCAACGAATCAGTAGTAGACAGTACGATATTACCCTTGCCAACCATACTTTTTAAGAGCGGCTCCCATGAAGGACGTTATTTCTACCAGCAAGGCAGATCATCCCTCTTTTCTCTTTTGTTTACACATGCAGATGTTTCACTGAGTATTCAGTTGACAAAATGTGAAGAGATTAAGAGGTTAAAGTTGTAATTAATTGGGACTGGGCACCCCGTTGCCAGCTTTTTTTGCAAAATTAACAGATAAGCGGATGTATACGCCGTTAGTCTGGAGGTAAAGTCTGTTTGACAAGTGAAATAAAGACATCTACCACGTCCTCATGAGCTTGGTAAACATTGACACAAAAAGGAGTAATAACAATTTTGAATAGTTTAAAGGTAGCACAAGACAAATTTACTTGGAGTGGCGGTTAAATACCACATATAGGTAGTTATGGTGGACACAGATGGCATGGATTTTGGCTCAAGGAATTGGATGCACGAGAATTATTCCCTCTCAGTACAGGGGTTAAGCCTAGCAAGGTCGGGTGGCAAGCATAAGAGTTGAGGGATACACCCAAATATACATGTAATAAGAGCAATCATGCAATCTTCCTTGTAAGTACAAATATTTTAACTCAAGAATGCTAATCTCATTGGCTAGCAAGAAAGAAAGATCATGGGATAATATTTTTGCATGTAATTCCCTCCTTCTACTTAAGTTTTCAAAGTATTGTTGCTACTGACCAATGCTAAGTTTGCCATAACCAATCTAATTTACTTGATGTACCCAAAAGTGATGTCAATACCAATGGCAAGATCAACATATAAAGAGGATTTGCATGCTAAAATAAAGTGTACCGAAAGTAAAGGTGAAACTTCTCATTAATATTCTAAACAAAGACACATGCACACCAACGGATACATAGATAACTAAAGGAGTGACACTCCACATTGCAAACCATCTTATAAGATAACTTCTCTACTCATGATATGACCAAGAAATTGTAAAAGCAAAAAGATAAAGATGATACTGGGCACTCCCCCAAGCTTGGAACAAGCTAAGGGAGTGCCATTACCCCTTGACGAATTACTCCTTAGGGGGTGAAGAAGACTCCTTAATAAGCTTCTCAACCAAATCCTTCAATTCGTCTATCTTGTACGTGAGGATACGAATCATCTCCGTATTGTGTTCGATGCAGTTCATGAACTTGTCAGAGGGTGAATCCCAGCTCTTGGAGTTGTTCCCCCACTTCTCACCAGACTTAGAGCTTTCTTCTCCTGCATTGTTAGAACGATCTATATTCCAACAAGTAGGCAGCTCCGCCTCCGGAACTCTCTCAAATTGATACTTGTGGATTAGAGTGTGAAAAGGGTTACTAGTGCTTGAGGAGAGTGTCCTTGGAGCCAAGACATGACGTGGTGCCTTACCACCTACGCTCATCCTTGCGTTCCTCTTAGTGGCATGAGGATGTGGAGTTGGGTCTTCCTCGACTTCATCATCAGCTTCGCTCTTGACCTCCTCCTCGAGCTTCGGGTTCATGATGTCCTTCAAGGCCTCCTTGTTCTCGTCGTTGTTGGAGGAGACTATGATGCTCTAAATCTAAAAACAGCTCCTGGCAGAAACAAGTCGAAACAGAAACACGACGAAAACACGATATACGGACCTTGGAAGATCCGGGTGAATATATAGCAGAAAGTTTAACAACAAAGGGAAGGTACATGTCGAAACGGGGTCGGAGACGGGCTCCGAGGCGCCCACACCATGCCTCGGCGTGGCCAGGGTGGGGCCCGCGCCCAGGGGTGGTGTGGTGCCCTCGGGCACCGTTTCCTACCCTTTTTCGACTCATAATTTTCTATATTAAGTAAAAACAACAAATATTAAAGGTGGAAAGTCAAACGTGAACTTTTTCTTACCGAAACTGGTACCTATTCCAAATCAGCTTCTGCAGTTACCTGAATTTGGCTTTTTATAAAATCCTCTGGAGTTACCACTTAAATAATATCAACATCTTCGTTATAAGAATCTCCAGAAATGTAATGCTTGAGTCTTTGCCCATTAACCACTTGTGGTCTGTCTCCATCGAGCGAATTAATTTTTATTGCACCTGAGCGATAGACTTCCTAGACAACATAAGGTCCTTCCCATTTTGAAAGTAATTTTCCTGCAAAAAATCTGAGACGAGACCTATACAATAAAACTTTTTCACCTACGTTAAATTCTCTCTTTAGAATTCTCCTATCATGCCATTGCTTAACTTTCTCTTTAAAAAGCCTAGCATTTTCATAAGCTTCACTTCTCCATTCATCTAAAGAGCTCAAATCAAGTAACCTCTTTTTACCGCAAGTTTAAAGTCTCTATTAAGTTCTTTACTGCCCAATAAGCTTTATGTTCTAATTCTAGAGGTAAATGACAAGCTTTTCCGTAAACCATTTTGTAAGGAGACATACCCATAGGATTTTTATAAGCAGTTCTATAAGCCCACAAAGCATCATTAAGCTTTAGCCCAATTTTTCTAGGATTTATTAACAGTCTTTTGCAAAATAGATTTAATCTCTCTATTTGATAATTCTACTTGACCACTTGTTTGAGGATGATAAGGTGAAGAATTCTATGATTAACATCATACTTAGCAAGAGTTTTTCTAAAAGCACCATGGATAAAATGAGAACCACCATCAGTCATGAGATATCTAGGCACACCAAACCTTGGAAAAATAATATCTTTAAGCATTTTTAATGATGTCTCACCATCAGCACTAGATGTTGGTATAGCTTCTACCCATTTAGTAACATAATCAACAGCAACAAGTATATGAGTATAACCATTTGAGGAGGAAAAGGACCCATAAAGTCAAATCCCCAACAGTCAAAAGGTTCAATAACAAGAGAATAATTCATAGGCATTTCATTACGTCTACTATATTACCAACTCTTTGACATTCATCACATGATAAAAAAATTTTCTTGCATCTTTAAAAAGAGTAGGCCAATAAAAACCTGATTGTAGAACCTTTTGTGCAGTTCTATCTCCAGCATGATGTCCTCCATAAGCACTTCCATGGCATTTGCTCAATATTTCTTTTGTTCATACTCAGGAACACATCTTCGCATAATGCCATCTACTCCTTCTTTATACAAATGTGGGTCATCCCAAAAATAATGCCTCAAATCATAAAAGAACTTTCTTCTTTGCTGAGCTGTAAAGGTCGGAGGCAAATACTTGGCAACAATAAAGTTAGCATAATCAGCATACCAAGGACTTTCGCGTGAGCTTACCTTTATCGCAGCCAATTGTTCATTTGGAAAACTATCATTAACAGGTATAGGATCATCTGAAATGTTTTCTAATCTAGACAAATTATCAGCAACAGGATTTTCAGCACCTTTCCTATCTACAATATGTAAATCAAATCTTGCAGTAAAAGTACCCATCTTATAGCCTAGGCTTAGCATCTTTCTTTTCCATAAGGTATCTAATAGCAGCATGATCAGTGTGAATAGTAACTTTTGAATCAACAATATAAGGTCTAAATTTATCACAAGCAAAAACAACTGCTAAAAATTCCTTTTCAGTAGTAGCATAATTCTTTTGAGCGGCATCAAGTGTTTACTAGCATAATGAATAACATTTAACTTCTTGTCTACCGCTGTCCAAGAACAGCTCCTACAGCAAAATCACTAGCATCACACATTATTTCAAAAGGTAAAGTCCAATCAGGAGGTTGAACAACAGGAGCTGTGATTAAAGCCTTTTTTAGAGTTTCAAAAGCTTCCTTGCAATCATCATCAAAAACAAAAGGTACATCTTTTTGAAGAAGATTAGTGAGGGGTTTTGAAATTTTAGAGAAATCTTTAATAAACCTCCTATAGAAACCGGCATGACCAAGAATACTACGATACCTTTCACATCCCTTGGACAGGGCATTTTCTCGATTGCTTCAACTTTAGCTCTGTCCACTTCAATACCTCTTTCAGAAATTTTGTGCCCTAGGACAATTCCTTCATTAACCATGAAATGACATTTCTCCCAATTAAGAACAAGATTAGTTCCTCACATCTCTGCAAAACTTTATCAAGATTGTGCAAGCAATTATCAAAGGAAGTTCCGTAGACGGAAAAATCGTCCATGAATACTTCCACAATTTCTTCACAAAAACCATGAAAAATAGCAGACATGCATCTTTGAAACGTAGCAGGAGCATTACACAAACCAAAAGGCATACGTCTATAAGCATAAGTTCCATAAGGACAAGTAAAAGTAGTTTTCTCTTGATCTTGTGCTTTAACAGCAATTTGTGAAAATCCAGAATAACCATCAAGAAACAAAAATGAGTTTTCTTAGACAACCTTTCTAACATTTGATCAATAAAAGGCAAAGGATAATGATCTTTCTTAGTTACTTTATTACCTTTCTAAAATCAATGCACATCCTATATCCAACTACTACTCTTTGAGGAATAAGTTCATCATTTTCATTTGGCACAACAGTAACTCCTCCTTTCTTAGGGACACAATGCACAGGACTTACCCATCTACTATCAGCAATAGGATAAATTATACCAGCATCAAGAAGTTTTAATACCTCATTTCTTACCACTTCTTTCATCTTAGGGATTAAACGACGCTGATGCTCAACAACTGGTTTTGCATCAGGTTCAATGTTGATGGCATGTTGACATATAGTAGGAGAAATCCCCTTTAAATCATCCAAGGTATATCCTATAGCTCCTCGATGTTTCTTCAATACTTCTAATAACCTCGCTTCTTCATTACCTGAAAGTTTAGAACTAATAATAATAGGATATTTTCTTTTCATCAAGATGAGCATATTTAAGATTATCAGGCAAAGGTTTTAAATCGAAAACAGGATCTTCCTTAGGAGGTGCAGAGGTACCCAAATCTCTACAGGCAAATTATGTTTAAGTATTGGTGGTTGACGAAGAAAGATACGTCAATCTCATTTCTTTCTTCCATAAATACCTCACTTTCGTGTTCCTCCATGTATTGCTGCAAGCATTGTTAGGAGCAATGGCAACAGAAGCAAGTTGTTCAATTTTGAATCCTCATTAGGTAATTCGGTTTCATAAAGTTTTTACCAAACTTAGAAAAATTGAACTCATAAGATTCTCCATCAAATTTAGTATAAATTTTCTCTTTCTTACAGTCTATAATTGCACCACATGTATTTAAGAAAGGTCTACCAAAAATAATAGGACAGGTTTTACTAGCAACAGAACCAAGTACTAGAAAATCAGCAGGATATTTAGTCTTACCACATAAAACTTCAACATCTCTTACAATACCAATTGGGGAAATAGTTTGTCTATTAGCAAGCTGAATAACCACATCAATATCCTCAAGTTCAAAGGACTAATTTCATGCATAATTTCTTTATAAAGTTCAAAAGGGATAGCACTGAACTCGCACCAATATCACATAAACCATAATAGCAATGTTCTCCTATCTTAACTGAAAGCACAGGAACACTTGTTTTCCTAGCTCTACGGGATGTGCAACAATATTAGAGGCATCTTCACAAAAGATAATATGTCCTCCTTCTACATTTTCAGTTACCAAATCCTTTACTATTGCTATTGTAGGTTCAACAGTTATTTGTTCATCAGGTTCTATAGCTTTCTTTGTACTTTTATTAACCACACTAGCTATTATAGAATGTTCCTTAACTTTAACAGGAAAAGGCATTTTCTCAATATAAGGTTCTGGCAAAATGTGATCAACAGTATGAACTTCAATGTTTTTAATAGGGCAGAATTAGCATTATCTTTATAAGGTACATGGTACTTATTCCACTCTTCTTTAGGAACATCAAGATAAGAGGCAAAAGCCTTATAACAGTTTGCAATAACTTGAGAATCAAGACCATACATATCATAAAGACTACGAAAATTATCAGTATCCATGAAAGTTTTAATGCATTCATAATCATACTTTATACCTGATTCTCTACCTTTGTCGTTCTCCCATCCTTCAGTATTTTCCTGAATCCGATCAAGAAGGTCCCATTTAACTTCTTCTTTATTACGTGTAAATGATCCGGAACAAGAGGTATCCAATAGAGTTTTATCCCGAAGAGAAAGCCTTGCGTAGAAGTTATCAATAACAATATTACCCGGAAGCTCATGAATGGGGCATTTGAGCATTAATGACTTCAATCTCCCCCACGCTTGGGCAATACTCTCTCCATCATGAGGCCAAAAATTATATATATGATTCCGATCTTGATGAATTTCACTAGGAGGATAAAATTTAGAGTAAAAGAGAGGTACAATTTCCTCCCAGCCAATAGAACGGCCATTCTTCAGCATCTTATACCATTCCGCAGCTCTGCCCGTCAGTGATATAGAGAATAATTTCCTCTTGACTTCTTCCATTGAAATACCTACACACTTGAACAACTCGCATAATTCATGTATAAACAACAAATGATCACTAGGATGGACAGTTCCATCTCCTACATAGCGGTTATTCGTAACACGTTCAACAATTTTCATAGGTATTTTAAATGGAATTACTTGATCAGGTGGCGACTTGTCTACTACCGTAGCAGTGGTAGTAGCATTCCCGAATAGGGAATTTCACCTATGCTTGTCATCTGATAGTTCATGTACATGCATGTGTTCTTTCTTGTCATTTGCTAGTTCATATATCCTTGTGATCTGCTATCTTCAGCTATGTTCCTTACATGCTTCTCGTCTGCTATTTACAGCTATGTTCCTTACATGCCTGTCATCTATCCTAGTTTAGCTGCTGTTGCATCTATGATTGTACATGCAGATATCTTGTCATTTCGCATCACCAGATATGTCTGTTAAAATCTACACTGTACCCTTGTCATTTCATAATGGTTTCCCACTACGCTTGCCATCTGCTAGTCTTGTACATGAGTAAGAAAAATCTATGTTCTGTACAAGCTTGTTGTCTGCTACTCTCTCCGTTCCAAAATGTAAGCCTTTCTACCTATTTTCTGCACACATGTATCTAGACATGTTTTAGTGCAAGGTTCACATGAATCTTGCACTAAAGCATGTCTATATACATGTGTGCAGAAAATGGCTAGAAAGGCTTACATTTTGGAAAGGAGGGAGTATATTTCATCCATGTTCCTTAATTGCTTATCATCTGGTATTTACAGCAATGTACCTTACAAGCTAGTTCAGCTGCTATTTCATCTTGTACATGCTTTATAGGCTGAAATGGAAAGTAGGATGAAACCATCTACTTCAATGGATGGCACTGTCAAGGAACCTCTTTCTGTTGTTGAAGCTGTCGCTGCCGTGCTGTGTCAGGGCAATCGAAAGCCTAATTTCCTCAAAAACATAGGTGTGATACCAAGCCATACGAGTGTGCCAAAGTTTCGGCTTCAGCTTCAGTTTGATTCTGAGAAAAAAAGAGGCAGGAACTGGAGTCTATCGTTGATGAGTACAAGAAGGCGAAGGAACATGCTGACGCAGACAAGATCAAGTATGAACAAGACTTGAACCGTGTGATCAAGGATTAAGAATCGTGCAATGCACTTATCAAGCAGATGTTGGCTAATCACGCTGCTTCGTGAAAACCTCTACAAACTCGTGGCTATTTGGTAAGTCTTTATGAGGCTTTTTGGTGCCCTTCGTGAGTCTCAAACTGTATGTTGCTGGTGGCCTTTGAGAGGCCGAAAACTGTATGTTGCCACTGCTGGTCAACCACATGTTGTCTGGTGAACTGTAGAACGTGGCCTTTGTAGCCTTTGTTGCCTATGCTGGTGAGCAAGGCTGAGACCTCTAATTCTGAATTTTTTTATTTTCTGCATGTGTTGTGTTTGCTCTGCTACGAATACTATTAGGGCTAGAATTTTACATGCATTTCAGATCGTGGAAATGATCATTCGAACCTCGACCCAAATGAAACGTCGCGCGCATTGACGTCACGACCTACGCGCGACGAAATTTTTTGTCATCGACAAAAGACACGTGGACAAATACGCTAAGCGCGCGTGGCATCAACCGATTGCATGGTAACGACGACGGATAATTAACGTCGAGACCATAGATGACATCATTGCGCCTCGCTACGACGAAATAAAACTGTCGCGGAATCTCCACGTGCCACTTTGTGGGCATCCCACGTGGCGATCACTCGTTCGTGCTCATTCATGATGAACGCGAAAAACGTCGCGGCATCCTTGACGTCATAATATATTGCGACGTTACGATTTCGTCGAGTATAACGTGATGTCATCAGACGGCGCTGACGCCCGTCTGCCACGTGGTGCACATCTATGACGATAAAAAAACGTCGTGATTTGTTGGGCCTGATAATGGGCCAGACGAGTACACAAGACGATTATATAAACGTCGCGGATCTCTTACGACATTTTGAGTGTCAACGAACCATCGTAGAATCGCGTATGACACCTGATCCCTGACTTTTCCATAACGTCGCGTGAAACGTTGAGGACAACACATCACGACGTTTTGAAGAACGATCACCATGTTATTGAATTGTCCCTGATCGCCGGATTTTGGGTAGTGATCAAGGTCTCCCTGATAGTCATTGATCGGAGAACGGGTCTCAATCATGTCTGTAGTATTCTCGAACCGCTAGGGTGACACACTTAAGGGAGTGACGTTTATTTAGATTGGACGTAGAGAAGAAAATAGAGAGAAGAACACCGGAAGTGTTCCGGGTGATATCCGACAGAGTTCGGGGGCCAGAGAAATGTTTTTCGGAGTCGGAATAAATTAGATAATATGTGTTTAATATTAATTAGTGTAATTAATAGTTAAATACATTTTTATTTATTTATTTTCAGATTTTTAGGTAACCCCAATTCTAAATGGGCCTAACTTGTGGAAGAAAAGCCCAAAGGGGGGATACTTCCCCCCAAGTGGGGCGCACCAAGGGAGGTGGCCGGATGGGCCACATGGGGCCCATCTGGGGCCGGCGCACCATGCTAGTGCGGCTGGTGTGGGATTTAGTCCCACACCGCCCATCCACCTATATAAGGAGGTGCCCATGCCTTGGAAAAGGACACCAGAAATTCTCTCTCTCACACATCCATTTTAGACGTGACTCCGCAAATGGGGTTGCGCACGGGTTGAGGTTTTCTCCACCGTATGCACACCGTCGTGCTATCGGTTCTTCGGTCCAAGTCTTCTGCTTCCGCTGCTCGGCTGGATCGGAGCCTGGAGGTCGTCATCTTCACCGTATGTGTGTGAAGCCTTGCGAGGCGCCCCATTTTGGGCGCTTGGAGGAGTTCGTCTCCACCACCTTGAGGTCGACGCCATTGTCGTCATCATCGCGCTACCTTCATCCTCGTCGCGCCAAGTTCTTCGTGACCTCGAGGTCGGCTACGTCGTCTACTTCGACAACGCTTGTTGCGGGAGCATAATCCCCGCTATCGGTCTACGAGGGTACGTATATCGATCCCCTCTGTTATGGTATATCTGCATAGTAATAGATCCTGGCTAGTTTATGGTTATCGTTGTTAGGAAATTTTTAGTTTTCTGCCCACGATTTCCTTCAGTGGTATCAGAGCCGGTCTATGTGTAGATATAGCTGTACGGTTAGAAAACATGTTGAATGTGGGCATCGATTCTACATTTGCTTGCGTGTACTTGTTCATATCGCGGCATTGTTCGATGAAGCGGCCCGGATCGACTTTACGCGTACTCTTACGGGAAACTGGTTCCACACTTGACATATGGCTTGTACCGTATATGTGGCTGGCGGGTGTCTGTCTCTCCTACAATAGTTGATATAGCATTTGCAATGGAGGGCCCCGAAAAGGGTGTAATAGAGACAATTGCCTTATCGCTGTTGTGGTTGTATTCGTAGGTAAGAAACAGTTCTTGTGCAAAAGCCCTAGCAGCCACGTAAAACATGCAAAAGATAAAATAGAAAGTGTCTAACTTTATTTTGTAGGGGCAATGTGATATGGTCAAGGTAGGTTTGTTAATTTGTTTATAAACTGTGGGTGCGAAGGAGACCATCGGCGCAAAACCATATCATGTCGCATTACATTTCATTTTAGATGTTATGTAGATTGAGTGCGTCTTATATTGTGTATATATATATGTGTCTGTATATTAGTTACACGGCGGTAGTAATATAAAATGATTCCTCCTAAAATACCATATAGTGTTCTCCCTATAGCGTGCACCACCGAAAGTTCTCCGTTATGAGGCAGGCCGTGACGATCGGGTGTCAGACGTATCTGCGTTCGCATAACGTGGGTGTAAGCCACGTTGCACAAGCAATACGCTATAGGTTATTTTGGTGAGCCTAGCATGTTGTAGCATACCTGCACTTAAAATATGGCAAGGTACCTGTGTATAGTGCAAACCCCTGGATCGATTCATTTGCACACACAGTCTAAGATGAAATGTCACAACATTGCATCAATTATTACACGATGATCCAGTACTTAGGAAAAATAATTACAACTTGCATAGCATAAAGCTAGCTTGATAGAGTAAAGCAGCGGAAATAATAATCTTCATGGAGTCCTCATCCTTTGCATGTGCCACAGGCGAAAACATGTTGGTTGTAGACTCGAAATCCTTAACGTAAAACTCACTCGTCAACAGAACCATCTGCAACAAATAATATTTTGCAACAAAGTGGGCCAGAACCATTAAAAATGGATCTGGCAAGTGACACTATGTGGACACTTAATGGAATAACTCTATAGCCTATATGCATATTTGGCTGGTGGAGTTTCAAGGCTGTTTTGCATAAAAGCCAATTTTGCCTAACACTTTATAAAACACTTTTCTTTTGTCAAAACAGGTATGGCAGGAAGCCCTCCTCTTGTCTACTTTTGTTCAACCATCAACTTTTTATTTCAGACATTGGAATGTTGGGAGCCTCCATTGTCATCCTTGATCAGCTGCTCAAATTGTCCGTAACCGGGCACACGGCTAAGTACTTAGATTTTACACTCTCGAGAGGTTGTGCACTTTCACCACGAGACCCAACAAACCCAAACTATCCTCAAGCACTCAATTTGTGCTAAGGAAAAGGAGAGAGTTGAGACGAGACCTTTGGGAAACAGTCCCCTGTTCCTCTGGGCAGACCCAAAGATATTCATCTACTGAGACGTGCCGGAATCAGGTTCCTAGAACTTACTTAGTCAAGGCAGAGCTATAATACCAAGTGGCTGCACTGGAAGCATCTTCACTTAGAGAAAACTTTGGTCCCTTTAATACCCTGGGTGGCAGTCCACAAGTGAATAAACACTCAACTCTTTCAGCCTTGCAAGCCCAAATCCACCCAGGTGGTAAATTAACTTAGTAGAATTTTAAGCATTCAGTAAAAGAATTTACATAGCACCAATAATTCTCCTAAGTTATCATTGGGGGTTCTAGACTCAACTAGTGTAAAGGTATGGTGGTTTTAGCATATAGCAATAATACTATCCAACACATGCATATAAAGAAATACACTATGTAATGCATATAAAATACTTAGGAAAATTTCATGGGGGTGTGCCACTTGCCTTGGCAAACAGGAGTGTAGTAGTAGTAGTTGCAACCACCTTCGTCTCTCTCCGAAATTTCTAACACATCAAACAATACACAATAAATATGCAGCCAAACAATATTTAAGAAAATATGACATGCATGAGATGCAGAATGATACAAGGCATTATGATGTGAAAGACATACAGAACACAATAAGGATAAGACATAAAACAACTTTATTCCAAAAAGGCTAAGGCAAGGTAAAGGTTGGGTAAACATAACAATGCTAAAACAACAACTTGAAAGGTTGTAAGGCTACTCTAAGTCTTCATAATTTTGGTCTTCAAATAACCTTCAACTCCTTTGTATCTTCGTTGATCTTCAATGGTATTCAATTAGCACTCTAGGGACTTAATCATAACACAAAGAACTTGGTCTATGTCTAAAGTGAGACAATAATAGAAGGAAAGAGGATAGAAAGAAAAGAAGTAGTTAGTCTTCAAAAATTCTTCTCCTTGTTTCCTTGTAGTTTTACTTGATGCGATGACTTCATTGCACTTGTGGACTTGTTGATTCTGAAGACTTGATGATGTTCGCAGAAGATTGATCTTGAATATAACTTAGCCACCATGAAGTTTAGGAGAAGAAGTAAGAAAGAGAGAAAGGGGAAAAAGACTTAGAAAATGTAGCTGGTTGGTCTTCATGAACTTTCTCTTGATTTCTTCTAAGTACTTTTACTTTTTGGAGATGCTTCTGAAGTCTTGTTTCTTTGCTAAGTCCTTCATTGGTCTTCAGGTGGTTTCTTCAATTTGACTCCAAGGCTGGCAAAGGGTCATCTTTCTTGCACTTCATTGTTTTCACAATTCCAGACTTGGTGGTTTTCAACTTGGAGGGGTCATCTAGATAAAATAACTTAGAAATATTCCAAGGGGTTCTAAGGGCTTTGGTTTTGGTTTCTCTGGTCCAAGGTTAGTTCCTTAGCACAAAATTGCTAGAGAAAACATAATGAAAACATATATAGGATTTACACTAAGTCAAAATAGTCAAATGAGCATATAAATCCTAAAACCATCCTAGACTTAGCCAAAAATTGTTTTGGGCATATGGGACTGTTAGTACACGACCTAAGGTATCCAAAAATATTTTATTTGCAAACTTTGGACTTATAAAAATAAAGTTATGACAAATATACTCAAATCCCTCATTTGAAATTTGAATAATTTAAATTTTGGCAAAACAGAAAACTAACAGTACCAAAAGTTTCTACATGTCGGGAGCTTTCCAAAAATATAAAATGTGTAAATTTTGGATAAACCAATAAAAATTAGTGATAGATTTAAATTGCAAGGACCTTTCTGTAAAACTGCTAATTAAATAAAATAAATAAAAGTCTTCTCCGTGCTGGCACTGACGTGGCGTTGACTGCTGACGCGGCTGCTGACTTGGCGCTGACGAGGATGCTGACTCGGCGTTGACGTGGCAGATTTTAATTATAACATTTCTAGTGATTTAAATAAGGCATAAACCCTAATTAAATTGCTACTGCAAAATTTTATGTTCTGGGAAAAATTACTTTGAGGTCTCTGGACAGAGGACAGTAATACCAAGCTATAGCAATTGGAATCATTCCAAAATTATTTTTAGAATTTAAACTATAGCCAGAATACTAATTTGGACAAAATTCAACCTAGCAAGTGTGCATGTATCAAGTTTAAAAATTTCTGGCTCTAATGTTTTCTACGTGTGCTAAGGATTCCAGAGACTACAAAAATAATAATTTTGGCCCAATAGAACTAAAGCTAGAATTTATTTGCTGTAATTAAGCCATTTTTACCAATTTAAATAACAGAAAATAAAGGTTCATTAAAACTTAAATATTATTACAGATCTGAGTAGATCTTAATTTTCTGAATCCGTAGACATAAAGTTTGCTAAATTTGGACATACGGTTGATTAACTACGAATTTTGCAAGATGTGATAAGTTTCTGCGATTTAAAACGAAAATAGAAAAAAATAAAACATGTGGCGCGATCTGACTGGCTCAACCCCTTTGGTAAGTGATCTAATCTGATCCACCAGATTCAGATCCGACGGACGAAAAGAAATTGGGTTGGGAACATGGTGCTGCTCACTGTGAACGGAGAAGAAGACGACGGTGGCCGCTCGGGTGCGAACGGCGGTGACGTTCTGGTGCTTCCCCGGACTCAGCGACGGCGGCAAACGGCGGAGGCGGTCTCGGCGATCTCGAATATGCCCTCATCCCTCCTCCGCCTCGCTCCTATCGACGGCGGCGGAAGCTCCGGTGTGGCAGCAATGGTGGTGGCGGCGGGGAGATTTCCGAGCTCGATTTCGAGCTAGGTTTGAGGCTAGGGTTCGTGATTTTTGCGGGGACGGAACGGCACGGGAGTGGGGTATTTATTGGCGGAGTTTTCATGGAGAGGGGGCAACAAATTGAACGGGAATCAGGAGATTTTTCCGGTTGAAATCGCGTTCTGGACGCACTTGTACAGAGCTGGGAGTCTATCCCGTTAGTCAACCCGCAGGAAAAAGAAAAGAAAAGGAAACCGAAAAAAAGAAGAGAGAGGGTGCGGATGGGCCGAAAGTCGACCTGCTTCGCGACGGACATACACGCACGCGCGGTTGTTGGGCTGGGCTGGTCAGCTCGGCCGAAACATTTTTTTTATTCCTTTTTCTTTTCTTTTTCTTTTCACTGTTTTATTTATAACTTTTGATTTTGAACTCGGAATTGAGTCAAACCAAATTTGAAAGATTTGTAAAATCAAAATCTGTCATTTAAAATATTCAAACATACTTTTACAAAACAATTTAAAAATACAAATTTAAAGTATTGCATAATTGCTTATTTACACTTTATGTCAAATTTAAAAATAGGGTTTTTAATAAAATCATTTGTGGCTTATTAAATTAAAATACCACCAATGTAAATATTTGAAAATAATTTATTAAACTTATTTTCCAAAGAAAATATAATCAAACAAAACAAAATTTTAAAATAGATCAAATCAAATCATAGAAAATCAAAAATATTACATAGAGCATAATATGCCCTTTTAATACATTTTCTCAAATATGTTTTCAAGTGGAAATAATATTCCAACTTTTGAACATTCAAATGCAAACAAGGCAAGAAGATGATGAATGTATGCATGATTTTGTTTTTCCAAAACAAAATATTATATTTTTCAAAAAGTTTTTGATTTTTTTGAATTTTTAAAAATTTAAAAATCTTGGAATGTTACAGACTACCACCCTTAAAAGGAATCTCGTCCTCGAGATTCGAGAAGGCTAGCAAAAGGTTGTGACTAGGATATCTGGGTGGGCTACCACCCTTAAAAGAACTTTTGTGGCTATCCTTTGTTTCTTTCATTCGTGAAGGAAACTGATGGTTCATACATATTTACATACTTTGTGTAATGCTTTATCATCCTGAATCCACAGATATAGCATGTACCAACTCTTCATAAGTCTTTGGTGATTTGGAACTCTTCATGAATGTCAGACATGAATAATAGACCAACAAAAAATGCATTCCTTCTCATAACTCTTGCCATTCACAAGGTGATTATTCAAATCCTAAATCATAGTTGTTGTTCTTATATGTCTTACATGCTCAAGTACATTTACTATGAGACTTGCACAAGGTATAATTCATGTTAGGTACTCTTCTACTTGGTGAGTCATCAACTCGTTATTCCGTTGTGTCTTTTGGGCAATCTCTAGCATAGTGGCCTGGTTTCTTACACGTGAAACACTCCACTTGACTAATATCCTTCTTGGCAGATTGGTTATGGTCATTCTTCTTATCCGGACAGTCATTTGCATAATGGCCTGTCTTCCTACAATTGAAGCACACCACTTGGGTAATATCCTTCTTGTGTTCGGGATTTGGGCGGTGCTGTCCATTGCTATGGATATGGCCAGCATGTCCATTTCCCTTGTGGCCTCCATTGTTTCCCCTGAATCCACCATTATGGTTATGACCATGGTGTCTGTGGCTACTTCCTCCACTATGGTGGTCCCCATGTTTATGACCATGGCTTACTTCATGAGGAAAGTGCTTCTTGAATGAAGGCTCAGAGTGATATTTGTTGATACTCAGCTTCCTCTTCCTGCTTTCAGCCTTCTTGATACTATCCTCCAATGTGATTGCTTGGTCTAAGAGGGCCTGATAGTTGGGGGCATAAGCAACTGTCAGAGGAATCTTCAGCTCGTCACTCAGCCCTTTGAGGAATTTTGCCTTCCTCTTACCATCAGTGTCAATGTCTTCGGGAGCATAACGAGACAATGCATGGAAGTCTTCCATATACTCCTTAAGTGTCCTATTCCCCTGCCTCAGGTTTCTGAACTCTTCTTGCTTCAAGTTCATAATGCCTGAGGATATATGAGCATTACGAAAGCCTTCCTTGAAGGTTTCCCAGGTCATGTTGTCCAGAGGTGGGTGATTTGATATGTTTCCCACCATTGGGCTGCTGGTCCCTCCAACAGATGAGCGGTAAACCCCACCTTTTCAGGGTCAGTACACTCACAAGTTACCAGATCTTTTTGCACAGAGCGTAACCAATCATCTGCCACAATGGGCTCAGCTGCATTGGAGAACTTGTTAGGCCTGAGCCTCAGAAATCTGGCAAGTCTGTCCACTTGGGGAGGAGGTGGTGGCGGTGGTGGAGGTGGTGGTGGCGGACCATTTTGATTTGCCATGAATTGAGCCATCATAGTCATCAGCTGAGTCTGCGCTGCAATCATCTGTTGAAGCATGGCATCAGTGTTGTTGTTGTTGTTGTTCTTAGGATCACGGCGGGGAGGCATCTGTGGTTTAAGAATAGATGAGCAAAAGATAGATAGATCTAGGGAAATACTCCTACCCTTATAAGCAATTAACACAATCAACCACAAACGTTAAAATCCACACCTCTTTTGAGAAAACTAAATTAATCGTTTTTGGAACGAAGCACACCAAGATTATGGAAAACACATTCGATTGTACTATCATATCACAATTTGGTAAGTCAATACATCATCGGAATCTCGTTATTCAATTAAATAGGTGGTCTAGTCTATCTCCTTAAGGGCTTCATTTTCTTCTTCAACTTTCTTGAAAATCTTCTAAGTGTTTGAGCTCTGAATCAGGTTCTTCACTGGTCTTCCATCTGCCACTTCGTGTCGAATTGCAGAATTCCAAAAAAAAAATATCAGACTCACACTTCGAGTACTTGGTCATCACCAAACATGTCTTCATGGATACCAAAGGGAATAGGTCATCTAGAACAATAGAAGATATTTTCAGAAGGTTTGACAGTAGATGAGAGTACGAGGAAGATAAAATGAAAAGTTTTGTTTATAGCAAACTGAATAAAATAGATTCTCAATCCTATGGTCAAAACCTATTTCTGTCCAAACTTAAGGTTTTCGAAACTACAGGCAACACAGGGCTCTGATACCATCTGTAGCGTACCTGCACTTAAAATATGGCAAGGTACCTGTGTATAGTGCAAACCCCTGGATCGATTCATTTGCACACACAGTCTAAGATGAAATATCACAACATTGCATCAATTATTACACGATGATCCAGTACTTAGGAAAAATAATTACAACTTGCATAGCATAAAGCTAGCTTGATAGAGTAAAGCAGTGGAAATAATAATCTTCATGGAGTCCTCATCCTTTGCATGTGCCACAGGCGAAAACATGTTGGTTGTAGACTCGAAATCCTTAACGGAAAACTCACTCGTCAACAGAACCATCTGCAACAAATAAAATTTTGCAACAAAGTGGGTCAGAACCATTAAAAATGGATCTGGCAAGTGACACTATGTGGACACTTAATGGAATAACTCTATAGCCTATATGCATATTTGGCTGGTGGAGTTTCAAGGCTGTTTTGCATAAAAGCCAATTTTGCCTAACACTTTATAAAACACTTTTCTTTTGTCAAAACAGGTATGGCAGGAAGCCCTCCTCTTGTCTACTTTTGTTCAACCATCAACTTTTTATTTCAGAAATTGGAATGTTGGGAGCCTCCATTGTCATCCTTGATCAGCTGCTCAAATTGTCCGTAACCGGGGACACGGCTAAGTACTTAGATTTTACACTCTCGAGAGGTTGTGCACTTTCACCACGAGACCCAACAAACCCAAACTATCCTCAAGCACTCAATTTGTGCTAAGGAAAAGGAGAGAGTTGAGACAAGACCTTTGGGAAACAGTCCCCTGTTCCTCTAGGCAGACCCAAAGATATTCATCTACTGAGATGTGCCGGAATCAGGTTCCTAGAACTTACTTAGTCAAGGCAGAGCCATAATACCAAGTGGCTGCACTGGAAGCATCTTCACTTAGAGAAAACTTTGGTCCCTTTAATACCCTGGGTGGCAGTCCACAAGTGAATAAACACTCAACTCTTTCAGCCTTGCAAGCCCAAATCCACCCAGGTGGTAAATTAACTTAGTAGAATTTTAAGCATTCAGTAAAAGATTTTGCATAGCACCAATAATTCTCCTAAGTTATCATTGGGGGTTCTAGACTCAACTAGTGTAAAGGTATGGTGGTTTTAGCATATAGCAATAATACTATCCAACACATGCATATAAAGAAATACACTATGTAATGCATATAAAATACTTAGGAAAATTTCATGGGGGTGTGCCACTTGCCTTGGCAAACAGGAGTGTAGTAGTAGCAGTTGCAACCACCTTCGTCTCTCTCCGAAATTTCTAACACATCAAACAATACACAATAAATATGCAGCCAAACAATATTTAAGAAAATATGACATGCATGAGATGCAGAATGATACAAGGCATTATGATGTGAAAGACATACAGAACACAATAAGGATAAGACATAAAACAACTTTATTCCAAAAAGGCTAAGGCAAGGTAAAGGTTGGGTAAACATAACAATGCTAAAACAACAACTTGAAAGGTTGTAAGGCTACTCTAAGTCTTCATAATTTTGGTCTTCAAATAACCTTCAACTCCTTTGTAGCTTCTTTGATCTTCAATGGTATTCAATTAGCACTCTAGGGACTTAATCATAACACAAAGAACTTGGTCTATGTCTAAAGTGAGACAATAATAGAAGGAAAGAGGATAGAAAGAAAAGAAGTAGTTGGTCTTAAAAAATTCTTCTCCTTGTTTCCTTGTAGTTTTACTTGATGCGATGACTTCATTGCACTTGTGGACTTGTTGATCCTGAAGACTTGATGATGTTGGCAGAAGATTGATCTTGAATATAACTTAGCCACCATGAAATTTAGGAGAAGAAGTAAGAAAGAGAGAAAGGGGAGAAAGACTTAGAAAATGTAGCTGGTTGGTCTTCATGAACTTTCTCTTGATTTCTTCTAAGTACTTTTACTTTTTGGAGATGCTTCTGAAGTCTTGTTTCTTTGCTAAGTCCTTCATTGGTCTTCAGGTGGTTTCTTCAATTTGACTCCAAGGATGGCAAAGGGTCATCTTTCTTGCACTTCATTGTTTTCAGAATTCCAGACTTGGTGGTTTTCAACTTGGAGGGCTCATCTAGATAAAATAACTTAGAAATATTCCAAGGGGTTCTAAGGGCTTTGGTTTTGGTTTCTCTGGTCCAAGGTTAGTTCCTTAGCACAAAATTGCTAGAGAAAACATAATGAAAACATATATAGGATTTACACTAAGTCAAAATAGTCAAATGAGCATATAAATCCTAAAACCATCCTAGACTTAGCCAAAAATTTTTTTGGGCATATGGGACTGTTAGTACACGACCTAAGGTCTTCAAAAATATTTTATTTGCAAATTTTGGACTTATAAAAATAAAGTTATGACAAATATACTCAAATCCCTCATTTGAAATTTGAATAATTTAAATTTTGGCAAAACAGAAAACTAACAGCACCAAAAGTTTCTACATGTCGGGAGCTTTCCAAAAATATAAAATGTGTAAATTTTGGATAAACCAATAAAAATTAGTGATAGATTTAAGTTGCAGGGACCTTTATGTAAAACTGCTAATTAAATAAAATAATAAAAGTCTTCTCCGTGCTGGCACCGACGTGGCGTTGACTGCTGACGCGGCTGCTGACTTGGCGCTGACGAGGATGCTGACTCGGCATTGACATGGCAGATTTTAATTATAACATTTCTAGTGATTTAAATAAGGCATAAACCCTAATTAAATTGATTTTATGTTCTGGGAAAAATTACTTTGAGGTCTCTAGACAGAGGACAGTAATACCAAGCTATAGCAATTGGAATCATTTTTCGAATTAAAGGAGCACGTGGCAGTCATACTTGATGACATTCGTCATACTTGATGTAACACCCCGAATTTCACTAACCGGTTTTCCTGAAAAAGGGTGAACTAATTTTTTTTGCGAAAACCTTTTAACTTGGATTTCTCTGGGTTTTATCAAAACTCATTTGAACTTCTGGTGGTTGATGTCGAAATCATGTACCTCTCTTTGTCCCAACCCCGGGAATATTCTCTGAATATTTCTGATCACCTTTGATCCCGTTCATTGGGGTTTTCTTTATAAAACCTTAATGCCTTTTCTATAGAAAACAAAAACCGATATTTCGCCTCTCCAAAGAAACTCTCCTTTATCTTGGTCAGAAAATCCCACCATAAATTCCAGAGACACCTATCCTCATGTATATCCCATATATGCATGAACATCACCATGACCTATGCAACTTTTCAGATTGAAGAAATTACCAAATCTGCCACTACCGGGCCATTAAAACCAAAACCCTACTTCCACTCCACCATAAATCTTGACCACCTGAGAAAGTGTTTCATATCCCATTATAAGCCTCCCCCAGAAATTTGGGATCATTTGGATCAACTTTTTCTTGTAGGACACCCATCGAACACCTTCTGCCCTTTTCGAAACCCGAAAATGTTTACACATGAAACCTTCTCTAAATTGAGTGAAACTGGACCACATTGCTCACATACCAGTAGAATATCACCAGTAAAAATCCTAGCTCCATAGGGATAGAGGAAGTCCATTTTCATTTCATCGAACACCTTGAGGGCATTTGAATTTTTCAAAACTTTGCACTGGCATTTTGTCCCAATTTGATGTTTTGCTTGCCGTGTGTTGTTTGTAGCAGTAGTGCAACCCTATGACGTGACCCGTTTTCTTTTTAGTGCCCTAAATCGCCGGGAACGCGAACCATGCCGACCATGTCGCGCTCTGGACATGCCGATGTCGGCATGAGACAAACCCAAACCCCAGCCTGCCCTTATCCTCTGCTGCAGTACAGCCGCGTGCGCCACTGTGCGTCTAGCTCGACCCTCCCTATCCTCTCCTCCCCCTCATCCCTCCCTTGCAGCCAGAAGGGCGTAAGCCATGACCTCAGCGAGGAAGTTAATGGCCGCCACGGCCACGACCTAACTCTCCCCTCCCCTGCCTATATAAGGACACCCCGACCCCTCTTGAACTCGCACCCCACTCTCCGCTCCCTCCTGGCTCGGCTTTGTGCGTTTTTAGTTGAAGAACGGCGAAGCCCTGCCAATTTTGGCCGAGGCCGTCACCATCGGGCACCCGCCCGTGGCGAGCTCGAGTCGGCTCTGTTCTTCGATTAAACTGGCATAGAGCTTCCTAACCATTCCCTCTTATCCCCCATCCAACCAGAAGATCAAGTGGAACTTCGTGAGGTGGAGGTCGAGTTATGCGTCCGCCATGGCCGGAACTTGGAGGTCGACACGATGCCTCCCGTGCTCCTCCGTGTCCTGGGACCCCATCCTTGGTCGTGGTGTAGCGCGGCGGCCTCGTCTCGGTCATCAGCAAGCGGCGCCAGAGGGAGAGCGGTGATAGAGACAGCCACCCGCGCGAGGCCCGCCCTGGCCAAGATCCAGTGACCGGCGCGTCGTCCTCTGGTACTCCCTGTGTCCTGGAGCCTCTCTCTGAGCGCGGCGTACCGAGGCGGACTCGCCACGGACGTCGGCGAGTGGAGTGGTGCGGCGCAGCAATGGCAGCGTCGACGGCGTCTGGTCCATCTCCCGGCGATGTCCTCGTCTCGAGCTGGGAGACGACGCTGACGTGGCAGCCACGTGGAGGCCGACGTGGGCGGCCGAGCCACTGACCGGTGGGTCCCGGTCCAACCGGCACCAGCTGTAAGGTTAAGTGGAAGCGCCCGGGCGGGTTTTCGTTTTCCTCACTTGAAAGCGTATTTCTAGGAAGTACGCGAACAACCCAGCCCAGATCGAAAGCAGCCCGTTCTGTGTTTTTTTCTCTCTGGTAAGCAGCAAATAGCTAACCGTCGCACGTCAATAACTTTTGAACCGTAGCTCCGTTTAGAGTGATTCAAATTTGTAAATTCCTATTTTGGAAGGATCTTTCCAGTGGTGCAGGTTTTACGTTTTGTAAAATACTTGTATACTCAGCACCCTTGTATGCGTGTATAGGTGTATTCCGCGGTACCGGCGAACCGAGACCCTAAACCGTGACGTTCGTGACCCTCCAAGCCAAATGGTGTCGATCCTCAGAGGCAAGCTAACCACTTGTTATGAGCTCCTGTCTAGTTTGTCCTGTTGTGTTTTGCTTGCTAATCAATGTTGATGATCGTCGATGTGATTTCATGTGTATGCTTACATGCCATGTTTAATTTTCGAGCATAGATAGCGGTGCCATGTTGCATTATAAATTGTCGCATAACTTTATAATTGCCTATCTGCGCATCACCCCCCATTCCCGAGGCGATGGGCTGGAGGAACCACCACAGTCAAAGGAATGGGGAACAACACAACTGTGCGCCTCGCACTTGCGTGGCTTTGTTTGCTTCTTCTTCTTCTTCTTCTTCTTCTTCTTCTTCTTCTTCTTCGCCGAGGTGAGTAGCGGACGAATGTCGTCTTATGATCCTCGGAGTTGGGGCATTTGCCAAAAGAGTTATTTGCTTCTTCTCCCTCCGTCAAACGTGGTTGGCATATGCCCGCCTGGACTGCGACGCTTGGGACATTTGCTTTCCATTTGGTTCTTTTTGCCAAGATTGCTGACACCACGTCGGGTTAATCCTTGAGTGGAATGGATGCTTTCTTTCTTATGAGTGCTTTTCGGTTCATTTTGGAGACTACATGCCCTACCAACTTTGGCAGTTGATCTGTGATGGCGCTGGTCGGAGGTATCTCTGCCACAGTGATACGTGTATTTTATATCATCATTTATACCACTTATACCACCATAATAGGATGTTATTTGCATTATTATATCATTGTTTTTACATGTTTTAGATGATTTAGGGGACTTTCCTACAAAGTCCCCATATTTAGTATTTAATTTCTGGGAGGCAGAAAACCTCCTTTTTGTGTTTTTATTGTTTCATGAGCTACGAAGGCCCAATTAATAAAAGGAAAATTGCACAGCTAGTTTTTCTTCGGGAGAACACCAGAGGGAAGAAGAAGCAAGCAAGGAAGGCCACGAGGCGCAAAATAGGTGGGCCCACGCGGCCAGATTCCCTGACCACGTGGGACCCACCAAAAGGGGCCTCGGGCACTTCCTCGCCTGGGGCTTTTTAGCGAGGTCTCCGTCTCGCCCGAAAAGTAATGCCCTAATTTTTACGAGACTATCCGAGGTCGCGGCATCGGCGGAGCTCCCGATTCCCTCCGAGGGGGATCAGATCCTGCTACTCCAGAGCTCCGGAGAAGGGGGAAATCACCGTCATCATCATCAGCTCTCCTCCTTGGCGTGGGAGGAGGCCTCTACATCATCACCATCACCATGACCAGCACCATCTCCATCATCATCTCCATGATCCACTCCGTTCCCCTCGTAGTTTGAGAGTTGCTATACCCTAGATACTTGTCTTGTGCCACTATTCATGTTTGTGATTGAGTACTTGTCATTATTTGTTGATGGAGTTATACTTTCAGATTGTGTTGTACCATTTATGCCACTGATCATCACCATGTTTGCACGTTGTGAGTAGTTCCCGTATGTTCCTGAGGGCATAGGATGAATTGGCAATGATTTATATATGACATGTGTTGGTATTTTGTCTAGTGTTTATCTTTTTGTGTGATTCTATGATGGTGTTGTGCGAACGTCGACTGCACAACACTTCACCTATATGGGCTCATAGGAGAACACCGTAGTGTAATGGCATGAGGGAGACTTGGGAGGACACGAAAGCCTGAGACCGAATCATTAAGTTACTTTACGGGGTATTAGTATCGGGGACCTAGAGCGTAATGCTATGGTGGGATTTTATATCTTAATAATTCTTGTGCTGTCATTTAATTGGCCACATGATCCATCATAAGGGGTTTAGTCTATTTATTTAGATGTACCTAATAATAGCTCCGTCCGAAGAAGATTAAAACTAGACAAGATATTCAACGTGTTGTTTAATAAATCTATATGCCTAGCAATATCCATGCCGCCCTCGGGAACGTTTTCCACATATAAGTTACACATAGAGGATTGGGCTTTCTCTCTCTTTGAGAGCTTTTACTTGTTACCATTTACCTGCTGCATTGTCACTGTCTTGCAATTATACAATCGAAAATACCAAAAACACTTGCATCTTTTATTGTCTATTTAACATTTCTAATAACCAATACCTTCAGCTCCTTGTGGGTTCGACAACCTTTTCTATTCGAAAGGTACTATAATTGATCTCCTGCACTTGGGAGTCATCAAGATACTTTTCTGGCGCCGTTGCCGGGGAGCGTAGCGCTATTGGTAAGAAGTTTGGTAAGGAAACTTGAAAGGTGAATTTTATTTACTGTTTTATCTCATTGCTATTATGGAATTTATGAATCGTGCCTCGCTACATCTTGCTCTATATGAAAGTGCTTATGCTCCTAAAACTGTTGAAATTACTGTGCCTGAGATACCTAAAGTGGGATATAAAATTCCCGTTGGTCATGTTAAAAGAGTTATGAAAAATCCATTTACAGGAGATGGAACTAAATCTGCACGTGAACACATGGAAACAATTGAGGCTATATGTGGTTTATTTAGACTTCCTGGTATTTCTAAAGATCAGGTAAAAAGGAAGCTGTTATATCTGTCTTTATCTGGTAATGCTCGTATTTGGTTCAGGTCTTTAGATGAAGAAGTCACTATGGACTGGAGTATTTTGAGGAAGGTTTTATTTCTTAAGTATTTTACTCCTAGACAAGCTTATGAGAACCACTGCTATATATTTAATTTCTGGCCACATCTGGGAGAAAGTATTACTCAAGCTTGGGGGAGGTTAAAGGAACTCCTCCGCAAGAATCCTTGTCATGATCTTACATGGAAAATTATTCTGATAAACTTTTATGTGAGGCTACCAAGGCAACAAAAGGAATTTCTGGATAATTCATCTAGTGGAAGCTTTACAAATAATACTGAAGAAGAAGCATGGAATTTATTGGAGACTATTTCTGAGAATACTGGTCATTGGGATCTTGATAAAGGTAATGAGCCCTATCTGGACTATGAGTATTTTTTTTTAGAATAACTGCAGGAGAGCTGCTGTATTAATTGCGATAGAGGAGTTTTACATGGGTTTACAAACAGGTTTGAAAACCTTTCCTGCTAAGAGGACCAGGAGATTCAACTGGGTCAAAAGGTATTCCCCCAACTTGAGCACATAAAGGAATTGGTGCTCCCGCTAACCTCCACGCAGCAGCCTCGTCCTTGATCTTTATATTCAGAGCGGCAGCTTCTAAAAATGTTTGCCTAAAAATCCGGCGATTCCTCTCGTTCCAAATCTCCCAGCATACAAGTTTTGACAAAATCCTAGCGAGTTTTCGCTGTTCTTTGGAGCCAGTGTTTACCGCGTTCCTGTACCATTCTTGTACAGATAGACCCTTGTTCGCCCAGCTCGTCGGGTGCAGCTTCCTTGAGTTGAAAGCAACAGCCACTGACTCCCAAATGACAAGTGAGTAGGGGCACTCAGTAAATAGGTGCTGCGCTGTTTCCAGATTCCGTTGACACAGAGGACAGAAATACTCATTAGGCCATTGACGACGCATGAGCTTGTCTGCGGTTAGGACGCTGTTTAGCATGAGTGACCAAATGAAGAACTTGCACCTAGCCGGTGCCCACCCTTTCCAAACGATCTGTTTGAAGTTGGTGCGGATGCTAGGGGCAAAGTGCATCTAGTACGCAGAGTGTGTGTGGAGTAGACAGCATTTTTACCAAAACGCCAGACGATCGTATCTTGTTCATCCGTCAATTGCACTTGATCAACCAGCTCGGCGAGCTTAATGAATTGCGGCATGACTTCTTCAGTGAGGTTGAAACGGAGATCAGTGACCCATTTCAAATGAGAGATAGCATCTTTAACGGTCCTATTCTTCCTGATGGAGGCTTCGAAAATTGCAGGGGCAATGTCGCACGGCCGCATGTCATGCAGCCAACGATCCGTCCAGAAGGCAGTGATTTCTCCACTTCCCACGGTGATTTTGGTTGCTGCATCGAACAAGTTGCGGTCAGTCTTGGATCACGGCAGGGGCATCGCGGCCCATGGCTTGTTGGGACATGTCCACTTCTGCCAAAGCCATCTCAGTCTAAGAGCCCGACCGAAGTTGTCAATATCATGGATTCCCAGCCCACCCAATTCTTTTGGCCGGCACACACGCTTCCAGCTCACCCGACATTTACCACCATTGCAGTGCACTTCCCCAGCCCAAAGCCAAGCTCGACGACGTTTGTCAAACTCTTTTTTTACCCATGCAGGCATCTCATTGATTGTCATCATGTAGACCGGCAAGGAAGATAGCACGGAGTTTAACAGCTCCAACCTCTCGGCCTTGCTCATTAACCTTGCTTTCCAAGTGGCAAGGTATTTGTTAACCTTGTCAAATAGAGCCTGCCAATCTGCCTTGCGCAGCCGAGCAATGGACAGAGGAAGCCCAAGGTATGTGCATGGGAACTCTTTGATTGGAACTCCGATGTTTTGAAGCCAGCTTTGCACATCAAGGTTCTCGCACCGAATTAGAGTGGCAGAACTCTTGGCCAGATTGGTGACTAGGCCGGTGGCCACTCCGAAAGCGTCAAGGATTTGTTGTAGGCCACTGAAATCCCCAGCAGTAGGATTGAGGAAGAGCGCGACGTCGTCGGCGTACAAGGAGGCTCTAAAGATGCACTGCTTGCCCTTGAGCTTGGACAGAATGGTGGCGTCGGTTGCCAAGTCGAGCAGACGGTGGAAAGGCTCCATGGCAAGGTCGAAAAGGAAGGGAGACAGGGAATCTCCTTGCCTTAGACCTCGGCGGTGCTCGACCGTGGAACCCGCGACGCCATTGATCAGCGGCCGAGAGGTGGCAGTTCTGAACAACATCGCCAACCAGTCGCGCCACCACGGCGGAAAGCCGCGAGCCTCAAGCATTTCCAGCAAGTAAGGCCAAGAAACGGCGTCGAATGCCTTAGCTATGTCCAATTTAAGCAGTACCGCGGGCTTCTTAGTCCGGTGGAAGTACTTCGCCGTGCTTTGCACATATAAAAAATTGTCTTGTATGTTTCTGCCGGTGATAAATGCGCTTTGGCAGGGCGAGATTAGTTTGTCCATCTTTGGTTTCAGCCTTGTGGCAAGAATTTTGGAGACAAGCTTTGCGAAGGCGTGAATTAGGCTGATCGGCCTGTAATGAGTGATGTGCGTTGGTTCTTCAATCTTAGGCAGGAAGACGTAGAAGGCAGTGTTCAGATTTTTGAAGGAGATGTCATTGATGTTATAGAACTGGCTGAGAGCGCGCATCAGATCATCTTTAACCACAGCCCAGGATGACTTGAAAAAAACCGCCCGAGAAGCCGTCGGGTCCCGGCGCCTTGTCCGCTGCAGTGTCGAAGACCGCGGTCTTAAGCTCATCCATCGTGAATGGCGAGTCGAGGTCGGACAGATCAACTCTAGGGAGATCGAGCTTTGGCCAATCAAAACGCTGAGAGCATGGAACGCTTGTTCCGATGACGGAGGTCAGATTATGGCTAACCACCTCCTCGATCTCGGCTGGGGTGACAGCGACGCCCGAGCTTGACTGCAAGGACTGGATCCTGATCTTCTGCCGGCGGTGAGAGGCACGAAGATGGAAATACCTCGTGTTTGCATCGCCAAGCTGCAACCACTTGATTCTGGCATGTTGTCGAGCTTTAATCTTGTTGAGCACGGCAAGACCCACGGCCCTGGCCTTTAGCGCGTTGCGCAGGTTGCTCTCGGCGTCGGTTAGCAGCCGTTTTTTCCTATGCCGAGTCTAGCCTAAGCATGATATCTTGGCCCACAAGCATCTGCTTCCGAATGTCTCTGACTATGAGTATTCATGTGTAGAGAATTTCTCTACTTCTACCTTGTTTAAAAATCTGAGTGATACTTTTAATCTTGATCCTTATGTTATAATTGAGGTAGCTAAATCTTTTGCTAATCATATTGGTATTCCTAAAACTGGGTTTGAAGCTTATGTTGAACCTGTTAAACAATTTATTGTTGTACCCAAAGTTATTAAACAGGTAGAACCAGTGTCATCCTTGACAATTGAGGAGTATGTTGAGGCACCACCATATCCAAACCAAGTCAAGGAAAATTTACTTATTGCTGTTTCTAACAAGAGTAAAAGAAGAAGATCTCAGCCTTATGAACAGATGGAAGTCAACAGTCAAATCTCTATTATCAAACAATTAAATGAAGAAGATCCTGTTGATGTTTATCTATGTGAAGATGCTACTAAAGTTGTTAAAGGCAATTCGGCCAAGGTTGGTAAGCCTGTTATATCATGCACTATTGGGACTTCTAGTTATCATGGCTTATGTGATATTGGAGCAAGCATTAGTGTCATTCCATATTCTCTGTATCTTGAAATCAAGCCTGATATTGATCCTATCAGTATGGAAGAGACAGGTATGACAATTCAACTTGCTAATAAAGATTATATTAATCCACTTGGAATTGTTAGAGATGTTGAAGTATTGGTAGGTAAAATTAAATATCCTGCTGATTTTATTGTGCTTGGTTGCCCTCAAGATTCATTTTGTCCTATCATTTTCGGTAGACCATTCTTACATACTGTTGGTGCTGAAATTGATTTGCTTAAAGAGAAAGTGTTTATTAATTGTGCTGGAGAAAAACTTGCATTCAACTTTTCTAAATTTTCTGATAAGCATTCAAAGAAAGAGCCATTTTCTGAAGATGTAATTGAAACTCTTGCTCATGTAGCTGTAGCTTCAACAGACGTGGTGGAAAGATACATGCTTAATCAAGATGAACCATTTAATGAAGAAGAAAAAGATGCTTTAGAACAAATACTTTCACAACAGCCACCACAATTACAATTGCATATCCCACCTGATAATTTAGGAGTGTTACCACCACCTAAAGGGGATCCTAGTTTGAATTAAAACCTTTGCCTAAAATCTTAAATATGCATACCTAGATGAGAAGAGCATATATCCTGTTATTATTAGTGCTAACCTTTCAGCTGAAGAGGAAGAGAAATTACTTGATGTGCTTAAAGCTCACCGATCAGCCATTGGGTATTCTCTTGATGATCTTAAAGGTATAAGCCCAGCTCTATGTATGCATAAAATTAATTTGGAGGAAGATGCAAAACCTGTTGTTGATTATCAACGCCGTCTCCATCCAAAAATGAAAGAAGTGGTAAGAAAGAGGTAATAAGACTTATTGAAGCTGGTATCATTTATCCTATAGCTGATAGTAAGTGGGTTAGTCCTGTTCATTGTGTGCCTAAAAAGGGTGGAATGACTGTTGTTCCAAATGATGAGGATGAACTTGTAGCTCAACGCACTGTTGTTGGTTATAGAATGTGTATTGATTTCAGGAAGTTAAACAAAGCAACTCGTAAAGATCATTACCCATTGCCATTTATTGATCAAATGTTAGAAAGGTTATCTAAACACTCTCACTTTTGCTATTTAGATGGTTATTCAGGTTTCTCCCAAATTCCTGTTCATAAAGATGATCAAGAGAAAACCACTTTTACATGTCCATTTGGTACATTTGCTTATAGGAGAATGCCATTCGGTTTGTGCAATGCTCCTGCTACTTTTCAAAGATGCATGAATGCTATATTTGCTGATTATATTGAAAAGATAATGGAAGTCTTTATGGATGATTTTTCTGTGTATGGTACTTCCTTCGATAATTGCTTGTTCAACCTTAACAAAGTTTTGCAGCGTTGTGAAGACCAACACTTAGTTTTAAACTGGGAGAAGTGTCACTTCATGGTTACTGAAGGTATTGTTCTTGGGCATAAGATTTCTGGAAAGGAATAGAAGTTGACCCAGCAAAGATAGAAGCTATTGAAAAGCTCCCATTCCCAAGGGATCTCAAAGGTATAAGAAGTTTTCTTGGGCATGCAGGTTTTTACCGTAGGTTTATTAAAGATTTCTCCAAAATATCAAAACCCTAACCAATCTTTTGCAAAAGGATGTTCCTTTCTCTTTTAATGATGATTGCATTGAGTCCTTTAATATTTTGAAGAATGCTTTAATAAGTGCTCCTATTATTCAACCTCCTGATTGGAATTGCCTTTTGAAATTATGTGTGATGCTAGTGATTATGCAGTTGGGGCTGTTTTGGGCCAACGTGTTGATAAGAAACTGAATGTCATTTATTATGCTAGTAGAACACTTGATGCTGCTCAAAGGAATTATGCCACAACTGAAAAAGAATTTTTAGCAGTGCTATTTGCTTGTGACAAGTTTAGACCTTATATTACTGATTCGAAAGTCACATTGCATACTGATCATTCTGCCATTAAATACTTAATGCATAAGAAAGATGCTAAGCCTAGATTAATAAGATGGGTACTTCTATTGCAAGAATTTGATTTACACATTGTTGATAGGAAAGGGGAAGATAATCAAGTAGCTGATCATCTTTCTAGAATGGAAAATATACCTGATGATCCTATTCCTATTAATGATAGCTTTGTTAATGAACAACTTGCAATTGTTAATGTTTCTAGTGCTAAAGTTGCATCTCCATGGTTTGCCAATTATGCAAATTTTATTGTTGGTAAAGTTTTACCTCCACACTTCACTACTCAACAAAGAAAGAAATTCTTTTATGATCTTAGACATTATTTCTGGGATGATCCTTTTCTTTATAAGAAGAGTGTGGATGGTATTATTAGACGTTGTGTACCTGAGTATGAACAACAGGCTATTATAAGAGATTGTCATGACAGTCCCTATGGAGGACATCATGCAGGAGATCGTACAGGTGCAAAGGTATTACAGTCTGGTTTTTATTGGCCTACTTTATTTAAGGATTGTGCTGAATATGTTAAATCTTGTGATAAATGTCAAAGAGTAGGAAATATTGGTAGGAGAAATGAAATGCCTATGAACTATTCCTTACCACTTGAACCATTTGATGTGTGGGGTTTTGACTTTATGGGACCTTTCCCCGAATCAAAGACAAAGCATACTCATATTTTGGTTGCAGTGGATTATGTTACAAAGTGGGTGGAAGCAATTCCAACCAAAAGTGCAGATCATGCCACGGCAATGAAGATGCTTCAGGACATCATTTTCCCCAGGTTTGGTGTTCCTAGGTTTTTAATTACTGATGGTGGTTCTCATTTCTTACATGGTATTCTTAGGAAAACTTTGGCAAAATATGATGTTAACCATAGAATTGCATCACCTTATCATCCCCAAACTAGTGGACAAGTTGAATTAAGTAATAGGGAAATTAAACTCATTTTGGAAAAGACAGTGAATAAGTCTAGGTCTGATTGGCCACTTAAAATTAACGATGCATTATGGGCTTATAGAACTGCTTTTAAAAATCCTATGGGAATGTCTCCTTATAAAATGGTTTATGGAAAAGCTTGTCATTTACCTGTTGAATTAGAACATAAAGCTAGATGGGCTATTAAACAATTGAACTTTGATTTTAAAACTGCTGGAGAGAAGAGAATTCTTGATTTAAACCTACTAGATGAATGGAGAAATGAAGCTTATGAAAGTGCCAGGATGTTTAAAGAAAAAGTTAAGATTTGGCATGACAAGAAAATTAAAAAGAAAGAATTCAAAGTAGGTGATCAAGTGCTATTATACAACTCTCGTTTCAAGTTTTCTGCAGGTAAGTTAGCTTCAAAGTGGCAGGGACCATTAGTGATACAGGAAGTATACCGTTCAGGAGCTATCCGTCTTCATGGTGATATGAAAGGTAAACCTCATGTGGTTAATGGACAACGCCTTAAACATTATATTGCAGGAAAAAGCTTCATTGGAAAGGTGGAGGAATTCATTTTACAGACACCGGAGGAGGTAATTGCAAAGAAGTTTGCAGTTTCAGAAATCCAAAATCAATAAAAGGTAACTTTTACTCTGGAAAGTTTCTCGGAATTGCGTAATATTTTACGGACATCATTTTTTATGGAAATTAACGTGTGGGACAAGAAAACTGGACGTGACGGAGCTTCGAGAAGGAAAAGAGGGGGTCCCACGCGGCCAGATTCCCTGACCGCGTGGGCCCACTCCTTTTGCCCCTCGGAGTCCCGATTCGTCCGTTTTCGACTCCGACTCTTCGTCTTGCCTAAAAACCGTCAATATATACCCCGTTTCGTCAATCTAATCTCGTACCGAGAGCTTTCGAGCGTTCTTTGCTTTTGCTGTTTCTGTCTGTCAGGTTTTAGCCATGTCTAGCTCCGGATCCGATCATGAGGGGGAGAGCTTCCCCAAGGGAGGTGTTGTGAACCGCTACCTCAACTCCGTGATGGCACCAATGAAGACCTTGTCCTTCAAGGAGGGCGCGATGCTCATAGAGGAGGTGAAGGCTCCCAAGATCATTGGCACGGTGGAGGAGAGGCTGGAGGACCTGGAACAGAAGATCTTCAGGTATAATACTGTTGTTGAACGCAGCCTTGATGCTCATCACTTCATGAACCTGGAGCTGGAGAAGAAGGTTGAAGAGTACAAGGAGAGGCTGGAGGACTTGGAGAAGAGGTATCTACATGTCACATCTGAGTTGGACAAGCATCAAGCTCTACTGTGGGATGTGGAAAATCAAAACTGTGAGTATGAAGAGCGCTTCAAGAAGATTGCAGCAGCTGCTACCCTCAGGTATAATGATCCACCTAACTCCTTCTACAATGGGAGGCCTTTCCCATGGAAGAGGGCTGAATGGGAGGAAGAATATGAGAAAGAAGAGGCTGCAGCAGAGAAAGCACTGGCAGAACGTCAAGCTTGGGGGAGTTCCACCTAGTCTTTATCTTTACTAGTTTATCATATCTATCTAGTCATGGTGTGTTTTGCTTTTATCATTTAGTTATCAATCTCTTTTAGGCTTGTGTGAGCTCATGGAGCATTATCATGTATCCCTATCTTATGGTTTATCAATGAATATTAAAGTATGGTGTCATCCATGATTCTCTTGTTTGGAGATTTATGGGTAACACTCATGCAAATGAGCGTGGTTTATTTTAGAGGTTTCAGTCACATCTTGCCTTGAATTTAATTAACTTGAGTATGTTGGACAATTGTAGAATCTAGCTCAATATAAATAAGAAAAGAGTGAGTCATTATGACTTGAGAATTAATAAGTTTAAGGTTGAGATATAGTCTTGTAGCATAAAAAGTTGGGAATAGTTAATGAAAAGGATATGAAACACTCTTGTTAGAATCTAGTATCTTTTGAGCAAATTAATGATCATGGATGTGTCAATACTTATGCTCTTGTAAAGTGTATGAAAGGAAGGCACCCGAGGATTCGGTTAGCCATGGAAAGTGTGAGATAAAGGTTGTTTGAGCATAAGAACTTGATTGAAACATCCATGACTAAAGTTTGCACTAGTTACTAGTGAAGCAAGGGTGCAAATAATTTTATATCTGTCTTTTCATTTGTCTTCTTTAACTTGTTATCCAATGAGAGTTTATCTTGTCTTTAAACTTCAGTAAAGTATTAAACATTATGATGCTAGCCATAAGAGCAAAAGCATGTTAAAAATAGTGTGATTCAATTGTCCAACATACAATGGTTATTTGCTTTCAAAGTGTAAGGGGTGATTGCTAGAGCTTCTACTTATGCTGCCCTTATGTGTATGAGTTTTAATTCATTAATCTTACATTGCAATTGAATATGATGATGATACAATGCTCGTATTTATTTATCAACCATAAGTCCATTGATGCATGTAATGATCTATGTCCTTACTTACTTGAGGACAAGTAAGGGTTTAAGCTTGGGGGAGTTGATACGTGCATTTTATATCATCATCTATACCACTTATACCACCATATTAGGATGTTATTTGCATTATTATATCATTGTTTTTACATGTTTTAGATGATTTAGGGGACTTTCCTACAAAGTCCCTATTTTTAGTATTTAATTTCTGGGAGGCAGAAAACCTCCTTTTTGTGTTTTTATTGTTTCAGGAGCTACGAAGGCCCAATTAATAAAAGGAAAATTGCACAGCTGGTTTTTCTTCGGGAGAACACCAGAGGGAAGAAGAAGCAAGCAAGGAAGGCCACGAGGCCCAAAATAGGTGGGCCCACGCGGCCAGATTCCCTGACCGCGTGGGACCCACCAAAAGGAGCCTCGGGCACTTCCTCGCCTGGGGCTTTTTAACGAGGTCTCCGTCTCGCCCGAAAAGTAACGCCCTAATTTTTACGAGACTATCCGAGGTCGCGGCGGCGGCGAAACTCCTGATTCCCTCCGAGGGGGATCAGATCCTGCTGCTCCGGAGCTCCGGAGAAGGGGGAAATCACCGTCATCATCATCACCTCTCCTCCTTGGCGTGGGAGGAGGCCTCTACATCATCACCATCACCAAGACCAGCACCATCTCCATCATCATCTCCGTGATCCACTCCGTCCCCTCGTAGTTTGAGAGTTGCTATACCCTAGATACTTGTCTTGTGCTACTATTCATGTTTGTGATTGAGTACTTGTCATTATTTGTTGGTGGAGTTATACTTTCAGATTGTGTTGTACCATTTATGCCACTGATCATCACCATGTTTGCACGTTGTGAGTAGTTCCCGTATGTTCCTGAGGGCATAGGATGAATTGGCAATGATTTATATATGACATGTGTTGGTATTTTGTCTAGTGTTTATCTTTTTGTGTGATTCTATGATGGTGTTGTGCGAACGTCGACTGCACAACACTTCACCTATATGGGCTCATAGGAGAACACCGTAGTGTAATGGCGTGAGGGAGACTTGGGAGGACACGAAAGCCTGAGACCGAATCATTAAGTTACTTTACGGGGTATTAGTATCGGGGACCTAGAGCGTAATGCTATGGTGGGATTTTATATCTTAATAATTCTTGTGCTGTCATTTAATTGGCCACATGATCCATCATAAGGGGTTTAGTCTATTTATTTAGCTGTACCTAATAATAGCTCCGTCCGAAGAAGATTAAAACTAGACAAGATATTCAACGTGTTGTTTAATAAATCTATATGCCTAGCAATATCCATGCCGCCCTCGGGAACGTTTTCCACATATAAGTTACACATCACTTGAGCTTGTCCTCTTACACATAGAGGATTGGGCTTTCTCTCTCTTTGAGAGCTTTTACTTGTTACCATTTACCTGCTGCATTGTCACTGTCTTGCAATTATACAATCGAAAATACCAAAAACACTTGCATCTTTTATTGTCTATTTATCATTTCTAATAACCAATACCTTCAGCTCCTCGTGGGTTCGACAACCTTTTCTATTCGAAAGGTACTACAATTGATCTCCTGCACTTGGGAGTCATCACACAGTCACCCGATCGACGCCAACAACCTGTGCTAACTTTTGTATTGATCTGCGATGGCGCTGGTCGGAGGTAGCTCCGCCATAGTCACCCGGTCAATACAAAGAAACTATTGCTTGGGATATTATGTTGCTAATGTATTGTTGTTTGGTGATATATATTATTATGATATTGTGATTGTTGTGTTGGACTAATCCTCTGTTGTTTGGACTTGTTATGGTGAAACTGATTAAATGAAACACCCCTCCAAATATCGATAGGGTCAGTCCATAGTGCCACTAATCTGAACATCGAAAGCACTACCACTGTCGCTCATATGGGCGGGCCTTGACCTACGTAACCTATTGAGCCTCCTTTGATGCTACCATTTGGCAAGACTAGTCGGTTACCTTTGTGGTCGGGGCTAGCCTTGTGAAGGTTCCGGAGCTAGGCGTCGCTCATCTGTTGGGGGCGTGCCGGATTCACTTCGTCATAAGACATAGAGTTGTGTCGGTAGCTATACAGGGAGTGTCTTGGTAGCGTGAACGGTCAGGTGAGTGTATCTTACTGAGTTCGTCTTAGGGATGATATCCTAAAGTACCGGCTTAGTGTGGTGCACTTAGATGGGTGGTATCTGCAACCTCTCGAGAGTGTCAAATCTGAATGTCTAGCCTCGTTCCAAGGTTATGGAACAACAGTTCAGTGTCGGCCACACTATTGTCTTTATCGTGTCCGGAGGTTAAATGAACTATAAGATGATGCAGGGAATGTTACTTGAGCTATTGATGGTTACCGTGTTTAGGGGTGACGGTGTGATCGCTGGGAGCCTAGAGCTAGGCTTGAGCCAACATCAACCGTGCATGCCCAACATGGAAAAAATAAGGCCAAAAGGCCGAGGAGAGTTGAGAAAAGAGATAAGGCCAGTGGGCCTAGCAGAGATGATAAATATTGTTGTGTTACTTGATACCAACTGGTACACCCAGTTACTCGTCACAGGTAAGCCCTTTGTATGATTGCTGGTACATGATCCAACCCACCTGGTTTGGACTCTGTACTGGTGATACCCCCATTGCTTGCGTATGACATGTTTGGTTGTCAATGCCATGCTACTTTCATGTCATGAATCTAGAGTACACCTTGCCATGTTGTAGGAATTTATTTCCAATGTATATCCTGCTGCATGATTGTTGGATTGTTTGTAGTGAGTGGCGATTTTTGCTGAGTGCATACAAATGTACTCACGGCCTTGTGTTTGTGGCCAGATTTTGGCGAGGATTCTTCTTCCACCTTAGCGAGGACATGGAACAAGAGCGTGCTAGGAAAGTAGCCCAGCCAGATGCCTGTGGAGTGGAGCCGCTCCAAGCCGTTGCCTTAGCCATCTTCTGCTACCAGTTAAACTCTGTTCTGAGCCATGCTTGGCAAGATTTTTTTGTAATGCCTCGATGGCCTTGTAAACCATTTGTAGCACTTTTTGTGCCTGATTGTGTAATGATTTCCGCTATGTTGCATTGTCGTAACGTGCGGCCAGATATCTTGGGCTGGCGCACGGGGCGACCGCCTCTCTGGTGATATGTGTCAGGGAGGGGTGTCACAGAGCATGGTATCAGAGCACCAGGCTGGCTGTAGAGTACCCTAGCATGGAAATCCCAACCATACTTGCGCCCGACAAAGAGCCCGATGGATTTAACCCATCTCTGCCTAACCAGCATGGTTATTGTCAGACCACGGTATGGTGCAGTAGATTCTTGCCTCAATATTGCACCATAAGGCTCGCCGGTTTCTTCCATGAGAAGTAATCGACATCACCTAGTAGATAAGACCCAAATCCTAGCTGCATAGTTATCCCTACCATTCTTGCTAACCAGGGTACCTCTTTTCTCGCTATAGTTGGTTTCCAAGTGAAACTTTTAGGAAGTTCCCTCTTTCCCCTATAACCTGAGGTTAGTGTGAGTGGCGATTTTGTGCCTATGTTTCTTAAGCCGGGAAAAATTTGCGATTTTATTTGCTTCTTCATGATTCGACTCTTTTCGCTTTTTCCAAAAAAATGCCGAGTTTTGTTTTCCGCCTTGTGTTAATTCCGCAGAAGTTCTACCAAACGATTGTGTCAGCTCTAAGAAATCCAAGCCCGACAGGAGGAAGGACAGCACAACAGTCGGCCAGAAACAAGAAACCCAGCTCCCAGTCAATCAGAACAAAGTAAAGTCAATATTGATAAGCCCGAGTCTTTCCCAAAATATACTGAACGACACGCCAACAACAACCTGGAGATCTGGTATGGTATATGTGAATTTACATTATGTCTTTTCACTTATTTGGTGCACACACGTATTTGCTGGACGCCAGGAATGAGGTTTGCAAATAGGGAAATATTCTTGGTTGCCTGGATTACAATGACTCTCATATGCATCAAACTAGTGGAAATATATAATGCCCAATCTAGCTCGTTCTGTGCAAACGAAGCAAGCGTCTGTCCGGTCAAAGATTTTACAACGAGTACAGAATATTTCTCCCCCAACAAGCAGCCCTCGTGTTGGAAGAAATACTACACCCGTGTATGAGATTTATCATCATGCACCGTTCTTTTGAAATTGATATGCTCAAGAACCAGCAATATCCGTGCCACGAGAAGTGAAGCTCAAGTATTTTCCAAGATGGATTCAAATATGAAGTGAGGTACGCCTTGACGACAGTCTGACATCAACTCGTACCACCGGTAGGATATGCCAGAATTTCAGCGATGCATTTTTGGAATCACCAATATTCCCGCAACTGTCAGGACTATGGAAAATAGTTGTGCTCTAATAATTGGATCAGCGTGGGAGTGCCATCATGGTTATCATGCCCACATGCTCCCGATGAAGCAGGTAATCACTCCTTCCACTCGGCTATGCAATGGAAGCCACGCCACCATCAAAATTTCAGCAAGTACCACCCGTACAAGTATGTCAGTATGAGGCAGAATATTTTCAAGGCACTGCTAATCTGGAAATAAATCTACGCGACCGTCGAAATTTCAGCAGTGTACCACCTGTACAACAGCCTCAGTCTATACACGAACACTACTGGTACCTACATCAGAAGCTTTCTAAAGAGCAAGCTACAGAGATTTAACCTACGTCATGCCAACCACCATCATGGGAAGAAAAGATTCAGCATGTACCTACGTGAACGCGACACCTCGAGCACCCCAGAAAAGTCACTCAGTCTTCTCGGAATAATTTCAGAAGTTTGGTCCAGTATGGATACATCAACTTTTGGCACACCTTGGAGCTGAACCAGCGATACAAAATTCAAATGATCTGGATACAAGTTAAGACCGAGCATCAAAGAAATACAAGGAAAAACACGGTTATGCAATCAGAAAGTTTCTCGGATGATCGTGTTACACGTTGGAACAACTACTCAGCTTGCATGACAGTCAACATCAACAAAAGAAAATAAACTGCCTATACATACGCGAGTCAAGGAATTCTCTCGCTACCAGCGTGCTTACAGGCATACTGTCACCGACTATTCAGATTTCACCAGTTATGTCGACTAGAAGCTAGCAGAAATAAACGGACAAGAAGACCCCATCTCCATCAACCGTCCTGGTGAAGATATTGAAGTCTATGGGTCTGTTCAATCACTACAAACCTCTTGCAGACGTAATGGGAATAAGGCAATATGGAAATAAGAGTCCAAAAATTTCAGCTCTGAAGTCAGAAATAAAAGTTCACATACTTGAGGATTTTCAACAGCCAATGATGGAAGCGGTGTCGGGGGAATACTTTCTGGATTAACCCGCGGCCCAGTGCGACTTAACTTACTCGCACGGATGAAGGCCCACTTGGAACAAGCCCAATATTGAACCGCCATAAGGAGAAAGATCTAGAAGACAATCCCGGAGGACGTGAAGACCAAGTAGTCTCCGAGTAGGCCTCTGTGGATGTATTCCTTATGGGGAAGTTTCCTTTTGTAACCTAGCGAGCCTCTGTGTATATAAAGAGGACTCGCAGGACTTAGAGCGGGTCAAGCTATCAAGCCCCAAACCCTAGCTCATACGGCGAGTACCAGATCGGATCGCCTCCATTGTAACACCTCGATTATCATATCAATACCAATCTAGGGTAGGCAGGAAGTAGGTCTTTTACCTCACATTGAGGGGGCCGAACCTGGGTAAATCTGTGTTGATCTTTGTTCCTGCGATCCCAAGCTCGGAGATGCTTGACTCGCGTAATCCCACACCTACGAAGTCATCTATGACACCTGACGTGACAAACCCACGACAGTTGGCGCCCACCGTGGGGCCTGCGGTCAAAAGCGTCACGTTCCGCGCAGGATCGAAATCAGGCTTCAAGGACATCGCCATCGGCCAAGTTGAAGACATCAATGGGGTCCCCTTCATCGACGACTCAGAGTGGGGACCCGAGGCAGATCGCATCGAGTTCGGATACATCGTTCCCATCGGATCAGTAAAAGTTTTCGTCGGATCCGTCAGTCGCAGATCTATGGACGCGACTCAAGGAAGCGAATCGGTGAAGGAGCTGCGGCCGGTCAGGGTCCGCGTGTTGGAGGAGCTACAACAAGTTACGGCAAGATTGCCCATCCCCGTCCCATCAAGACCTGTTTGGGGATCCTACCAAATCAGGAAGGAGACCTCAAGATTGAAGAGATTGAAGCTATCAGGACGGAACTCTGTGAAGAGGCACAAAGACTCGCGGCTGAGCGCGAAAAACTCCAAGAAGAAGGCCGACGACTCCGCCACTGCCAGCCAAGCACCAGGCGGTGCGAACCAAGATGACATCTGAGCGCAAGAAACTCCAAGAAGAAGAGTGGCGACTCCGTCGTTGGCAGCAAAAACATCAGATCAAGATGGCAGAGAAGAGAGGAAATCACAGTTCCACGGCGACCCAGAGAGCAACGTGCACGCCGCGATAGGGATATTATCAAAGATAGCACCGGTTGGAGACACGCGAGCTGATAAGGAAGCTCGCCATGCGATCGACCTACTACAAACTGCTGCTTTACAACAAGCAAATATGTATGGAGTCACGCCCAATGAGCCGCAAAACGAGGTATCATGGGGAGGAGAAAGTACAGCGTCGAAGAAGTGGTCAACCAGTTAGCAGGTTTGCAGGTATCATTGGAAAAAGAAAAGAAGATAGAAGGCGAGTCGCGGATGACCGGAGCGACTCAGCCATCCCAGATTGAAACTGATTCAGATGAAGATTCAGCGCCAGTAAACTCCTATTCATTATTGAAAGGACCAGCATGTTTTGGAGAGGAAATACGGCTCACTCGTTTCCCCCCGAACTTCGGAGTCGCAGCGAGTCACCACCTATCGCAGTGACCAAGACCCTGCCTTATGGATAGAAGACTACGAGGCAAGCATGACAGGGGCTGATGTGACTCAAGAAATACGTGCAAAATACTTCCACTTGGCAATACAGGGAGAAGCTAGGGATTGGCTATTAAGGCTGCCATCAAAATCAATAAACACATGGGAAGACTTGAAGGACAAGTTCATTCGCAGATTCCAAACAGAAGATATGAAAAACCTTAGACAATGCATTCAAAAAGAGGACGAATCAAGCGGCGACTGGATCAAGAGAGTCGCGGAGATCCTTGGCTCCGCCAAAAACTTAACAGTACAAGCTGCAATACAAGCTATGAGAAAGAACTGTAGATTTGAGCCGCTGGTGCACAAATTAAGTCGCGCTGAGCACAAGATTGATAGTTTCGACCAGCTTTTGGCAACGGCTGACAAGTATGCAAAGACAGATAGAGGGACAGGCGGCTTATCACAGAACCCAACGGGAAACTGCCAGTCGCGAAGACAGAACGTCGCGCACACCAGATGCAAGAGCAAGGGAGTGATAAGGCCTTACCCCTAATAACTGCAAGGGGATCTTCGACGTGCCTTGCGACTTACATCGCAGGAGAGATGGCAGGCCAGCGGGTCACACAAAGGCGCAATGTCATTATTACCGGAGGTGGAAAGAAGGCGACACGCCAGATACAGCTCGCAGCAGATCGATGCACACAAGAATAAATCTAGCTCTCATCAAGAGCCTGACGTTTTACCTAGAAGAAACATAGGACAGTTTCATACAGTGGAGGTACAAACGACGGATGGAAGCCGGAAGAGCAGTCAGATTTCAACGCCAGAAAGGTATCGTCGCTGGACAGAGCAATCGGTTATTTGGAGTCGCGGCGATCACCCCCCAGAAGTAAGAGATCCAGGACAGCCAGCTCTGGTGGTCACGCCAGAAGTCGCGGGATACAAGTTAAGTAAGGTCCTAATGGACGGAGGAGGAAGAGTAAACATCCTATATCAAGACACGCTCCGAAGAATGAATATACCCGAGACAAGGCTGCGACCATCCAGGAAAGAAATTCAAGGAATAATCCCAGGAGCTGTTACGCGACCAATCGGAAAGATAACACTTGAAGTTAGCTTTGGAACAGAGCGGAACTTCCGCACAGAGCTCCTAGACTTTGAGGTTGTAGCAGTCAAAAGCTCATATCATGCAATCTTTGGAAGAGAAGCCTATGTCAAATTTACCGCTCGCCCCTGCTACGTCTACCTACAGTTAAAGATACCAGGACCAAACGGTGTTATTACAATATATGGAGACAGACAGAGAGCATTAGAATGCGAGAACGCAGGCTCAGTACTCGCAGAAGAAGCTTGTATCGCCAACTCTTCACATGGGTATCAGTCGCAGATCGGTGATCGCAGCTCAAAACGAGTCGCGTTGGAGGTACCGCGGAAGCGGCCAACAGGATGCAGCCACCGGATGGTAAATACCCACCGAGAAGTCGCGCATCAGCAAGATAATGCCCCAGAGGTCGCCTTGATACAAAAAGAAGACAAGAATGGCGCATGTGCATAGACCCAGCCTCGATCAACAACCCAGCCAAAGGGGCTCAGTTATCGTGAGACCTTACAAAGCAAACTCAATCAACATAAGTCGCAGCTCAGTGCGGCTGATCGCCCAACACAATGCTTTCTACTTCAACATGAGACATACATCGGAGCTATCATGCTCGACCCGAGTCGCTTTTAGCGACTCAAAATTGAACCAATCAGGTGTTCAACCCACTCCGTTAGGAGTATTAATTCGCAACTAAGTGCGATGAGTATCAAGTATGCATGGCCTGCGGGGAATAGAAAACCCGCATTAAAGGGCCTGCATCATCATGTAACACCCTGTAAAACATCGAGTGATTATGAAATAAAGCCGGCACCCTTGACATTCAAGGGTTTGTCGTTTCGCCTCAACTATCATTGAGTCGCTGAGTCTTTTGAATTTCATATATCACTGACCCTTGAGGGCTCCTTACGAGCATCGCGAGTACCAATCGCACCTCAAATTTTGCCAAACTAGTGGCAATCCTTAAGCTAGAAGCGTCTTGCATTATGCGACCAAAGTACTGGGGTGTGGCGTCAATCGAGCTTGATTGCCTATCATGGCCGCTCTCGACCCTGAACACACATGTTCCTAGGAAATACTGAGCCGCGCGAGCGTCTACTTAATGGAATTATCAAGAAAAGAACCTGCTTATAGGTCACAAAAATACAGTTTATGATACATGAATATCTTACAGACTAACGGGCATGTCCCACATTATTTATTTTTCCTCTTCCGAGCAACAGGAGTGGGAATTGGCGCGGCTTGTCTCGCAGTTGCAGTCGCAGGTGTCCTAATAATCAGGGCGCCGCCAGACGAAGCAGAAGGGCCACCAGATACTGTTGCTGGAGTGGCAGCCCGAGATGACTCAGCTCCTGAGGACTTTTCCTTGACACCTTGCTCCCATCAAGATTGAATTTATCAAGATAAGTGCCCAAGTCTAAGTTATCAACAAATTTTGTGGCATACCCGCGCATCCCTTTCCAGATATCGAAGTACTCGCTTATTGGCAGTTCAGTATCATCTGCGCTCATCGCCAGGCCGTGGCGAGCAACCTTGCCAACATCTATCTCTGGATAATATGCTCGAAGCAATGTCAAGACATGCGCGGCTCCGGCGCGAGCAGAGGATCGTTTCCAATCAGAGACATAATGTGGAGCCTTGAGCAGTTTATTATCCAATACTCGCAAGATGTTGGGCCATCAGTCGCAGGAGTGATTACCGTCATAACTTCCTTGGTAACCTTTAAGAAGCGCTGGCTGAGGTCAGACAGATATACCAGTTGATCCTTCAAATTGGAGCGGGACACTGGGGCCTCAGGTCCTATGTCAAAGAAAGAAAAGGCAAGAAACAAGTCAGAGACTAACGAGTGGTTACCCAAAATATGTATGATTAAAGGAATACAAGACCAACCAGCAAGCTGCAGGACGGCTGATTTGACCATGGAGCCAAAACCCTCAAAGGCTTTGAGCAGCGAGTTATATTTTTCATCTCGCGCGGCGAGTTCCTTTGCGTGGTCTCCCTTCAGGCGATCAATCAATTCAGATTTAAGAGCCAGCCCTTCTCGCAAAGATCTAATGACCTCGTCTTTCTCCATGAGTCGCTGCTGCATATCAGCTTCAAGTTCTTTAAATTGCTCTTCGCAGGAGTCGAGTTGACCTTTGAGAGATTTTATTTCCTGATCTTGGTCCCTAATGACCTCATTATGCTGCTCCAGGCGAGACTGCATCATTTCAGGATGGTCTATGGAAATGCCTTTACCCTTTATTGAGCCAGAAGCATCAAGCAAGGACAGTTCACGCTGAAAACAAACAGAGCAAAACGATAGGTAAATTATCCAGGAATTTGGGGGCTCGAGATTTGAAGCAGGAAAAGAATCAACACCCCGTGCGATGACACAAGGTTTTGATCCTTGGGGGCTACGGTATATGTACCTGGCGACTTGAAGAAAATTGCTCAACTAAGCCGCGCAGAGAGCATGCTTGTCTCCAGCAGAAATTATGGCATCTGCGATTGACTTAGAACTATTTCCTGGAGCTGGAATTCTATTTTCAGTAATATCCTACCAGCAGCAGGAGTTGTGGATGGAGCCGCGACTGGAGTCGCGGCAGGAGCCGCATCTGCAATACCTTCCTCCAGGGAGGGCCTTGGATGAGTCGCAACATTACTGTTTCCCACGTTTCATCAGCAGCATCATCCTCGCTCATAGCTTGCTGAGAAGAAGCGGGTGGAATTAGACTTGGTACCCTCCTCAGACATGCCCTGCAAAACATTGATGGGTTAATAAGCTGACCTAGCAGAGCCGCAACATTGAAAGGAAGGCGAACCATACCCAGAGGCGACACGGATACTTTCATCAGGCAACCAGAGGAAGGAGAAGATAAACCTTGCAAATCTGAACCTACAGAGTATGAAAAGAAGTGTGTCAGCAAATATGCAATCACGAAAAAAAGAGAGAGTCGCAAACAATTACCCGAGCTTATTGAAAAGCAATCCTTTGCTACAGCTTCGGAAGAAAGTAGCCTTGTTGGGATCAGTAAGTTTTAAAGATTTGGCAGCTTTGTTTCTACCAGTAGCGCCAAGGCTTTGCGACGTTTTCAGGCTGCGTGGGTCTTCTGAGCTCTGGCATAAAATACGTTTCGAGGACCTGCGAGGCACCTCAGGAAGTTCCAGGAAAGGAGTATTTGGAGTCGAAGACAAAAGAGCGTCGGCCATTTGTTGTTCCTCTTCAGAAGCACTACCCTCGTGCATAACTGTATCTTCGTCAAAGGCTGCGGCTTGCCTTGACGACTCAGCCACGGTTCCTTGGTTCAAGTCGACGTCCTCTGAAGGAAGAACCCAGAAATAGGGATCGATCTGAAAAGGAGCTCAGGTCAGAAATAATCAATTTTTGGGAAAGGAATTTTCGAGGAAACAAGTGACAAGTAAACATTACCACAAAAGGCTTGTGCTCAGCCCAGAAGGGAGCAAGTCCGACGTTGTCATACGAGTCAATATCCTCGTCCGTCACTCGGCGAATGAAATTTATCCACTCCCCTTTGTCCCAATCTTCAGGGCAAGTACGATCGACGTCATTTGCATGACAAGTGAAATCCATCATAAGCCGCAAGCGGCGACTCACAGGCTGAATCGCCACTTAGTCCAGCAAGATATAATCCAATCCAGTGAGACCATGGAGTGTCAGCGCCCTCACCTTGTCTAGAGGGATTCGATAAAGGGCAACGAAGAAGGATCAGGTTTAGAAGACAGAGCATCGGTAGCCTCGAAGGGAAGAGGAGACCAAAGAGGAAGGAATTTCACCCTCAGGAGAAGTGTTTTTACAATAGAAGAATGTCCTTTGCCACTCCTTGATTTTCTTGGCGAGAGTTAGTTTTGGGAAGATACTACCCCTACGGCGTTGGAAGGAAATGGCGCCGCATTGGAGAAAAGGACCATCTGTGGTTTCCCTTTGACTATTGCAATTGAAAAGAGCAAGCCAGAAATCTATTGAAGGCGGGACGCCCAGATAATCTTCGCAGAGGACGTGGAAGTTGCTCACTTGCAACATCGAATTAGGGCCAATATCATGGAAGCGAGACCTAACCGCTGCATCAAGGAACGGAAGAAGAGAGAGCCCGGGGGCTTGAACCCGCGCTCAACATGCTCCGCAAAAATCACTATCTCTCCTGGTTGAGGATTGGGGATTACCTCCTCACCGGCCGCTCGCCATTCGCATTGATCTTTTGGCGGAAGAAGGCCCCGTGCAGATAGGGATTCCAGGAAATCTTCGTCGACCCACGAGCCTTCCCAGTTGCATTTGCGGCGAGACATTTTTCTCAGATCGATGGAGATATCCACCGAAGGATTGTGAGTACGGGAAGCGAGATTGGAGGCGGCGGAAAGGATAGCGGATGCAGGACTTGATGCAGAGACGCTGGGGAAAACGATGAGTCAAGATAAATAACCCAGACGCAGAAGACGTTTAGATCTGAAAATCAACCGTCAAGACAGGATAAGTCGCGTTCTTGAGCCGCCAAGAAAAGTTATAAGCCGCAGATTGGAAACAAGGAAAAGCACGGCCTAAGCATTCAAGATCAAGAAGTACTATGAAGTTCAGGCCATGCTTGGGGGCTAATGTCGGGGGAATACTTTCTGGATTAACCCGCGGCCCAGTGCGACTTAACTTACTCGCACGGATGAAGGCCCACTTGGGAACAAGCCCAATATTGAACCGCCATAAGGAGAAAGATCTAGAAGACAAATCCCGGAGGACGTGAAGACCAAGTAGTCTCCGAGTAGGCCTCTGTGGATGTATTCCTTATGGGGAAGTTTCCTTTTGTAACCTAGCGAGCCTCTGTGTATATAAAGAGGACTCGCAGGACTTAGAGCGGGTAAGCTATCAAGCCCCAAACCCTAGCTTATACGGCGAGTACCAGATCGGATCGCCTCCATTGTAACACCTCGATTATCATATCAATACCAATCTAGGGTAGGCAGGAAGTAGGTCTTTTACCTCACATTGAGGGGGCCGAACCTGGGTAAATCTGTGTTGATCTTTGTTCCTGCGATCCCAAGCTCGGAGATGCTTGACTCGCGTAATCCCACACCTATGAAGTCATCTATGACACCTGACGTGACAAACCCACGACAAGCGGCGCCATCAGTACATCACTCCTAGCTCAAGAAGACTTTATTCCTCTCGCCCGAGGAAGCACAAATGTGCCAAGATGGAAGTACGCAATTTGTGGTGGCACCAAGACAAAGTCAGCTTGCCGTCCGGAAAATTTTCAACCATGACAACAAAGCTACAGGCATCTGTGAGATTCCTTCAACTTTTTCGGAGATCCTAATATGGGTATCGAGTGGCTAAAGTTAAATCTGCGAAAGGCTATCAACGTCAGAAAATGCCTAGGTGATGAGAAAACCATGCGGCGAGATTTGTACCTTTTAGACCGTCAATACCCACGTTCCATAAAGGTTGAGTCCCTAAATCTTTCATGCAAATGATGGTAAGATGGACTAGTACAGCCAAGGATCAAAGTACATACATGGTATGGTTGGCGCATGAATCCCAAAATGACCACAATGGTCAACCGGGAGTTATGTGATGAATGAACAACAACGAAGAATTTCAACTTGACCCTAGCTTGAGAACCGCACTGTTGTCAGGATAAATTGAGACGATAGACACGGGCATGTCAGATGATGATTTCAGTTACCCAAGCCCGATAAAATCACGCTTACGACATTGAAGTCAAGATTAAAGACCCTGTCAAGATAGATGAGAAAATCAAGAGAAAACGAACAAGGAATAAGGTTGACCAACAGGTCAATCTAAAGGTATGTCACTAACCTTGGAAATCGCGAGGACGCGATTCTTTTAAGGGGGGTAGGTCTGTAACACCCCGAATTTCACTAACCGGTTTTCCTGAAAAAGGGGTGAACTAATTTTTTTTGCGAAAACCTTTTAACTTGGATTTCTCTGGGTTTTTTCAAAACTCATTTGAACTTCTGGTGGTTGATGTCGAAATCATGTACCTCTCTTTGTCCCAACCCCGGGAATATTCTATGAATATTTCTGATCACCTTTGATCCCGTTCATTAGGGTTTTCTTTATAAAACCTTAATGCCTTTTCTATAGAAAACAAAAACCGATATCTCGCCTCTCCAAAGAAACTCTCCTTTATCTTGCTCAGAAAATTCCGCCATAAATTCTAGAGACACCTATCCTCATATATATCCCATATATGCATGAACATCACCATGACCTATGCAACTTTTCAGATTGAAGAAATTACCAAATCTGCCACTACTGGGCCATTAAAACCAAAACCCTACTTCCACTCCACCATAAATCTTGACCACCTGAGGAAGTGTTTCATATCCCATTATAAGCCTCTCCCAGAAATTTGGGATCATTTGGATCAACGTTTTCTTGTAGGACACCCATCGAACACCTTCTGCCCTTTTCAAAACCCGAAAATGTTTACACATGAAACCTTCTCTAAATTGAGTGAAACTGGACCACATTGCTCACATACCAGTAGAACGTCACCAGTAAAAATCCTAGCTCCATTGGGATAGAGGAAGTCCATTTTCATTTCATCGAACACCTTGAGGGCATTTGAATTTTCAAAACTTTGCACTGGCATTTTGTCCCAATTTGATGTTTTGCTTGCTGTGTGTTGTTTGTAGCAGTAGTGCAACCCTGTGACGCGACCCGTTTTCTTTTTAGTGCCCTAAATCGCCGAGAACGCGAACCATGCCGACCATGTCGCGCTCTAGACATGCCGGTGTCGGCATGAGCCAAACCCAAACCCCAGCCTGCCCTTATCCTCTGCTGCAGTACAGCCGCGTGCGCCACTGTGCGTCCAGCTCGACCCTCCCTATCCTCTCCTCCCCCTCATCCCTCCCCTGCAGCCAGAAGGGCGTAAGCCATGACCTCAGCGAGGAAGTTAATGGCCGCCACGGCCACGACCTAACTCTCCCCTCCCCTGCCTATATAAGGACACCCCGACCCCTCTTGAACTCGCACCCCACTCTCCCCTCCCTCCTGGCTCGGCTCTGTGCATTTTTAGTTGAAGAACGGCGAAGCCCTGCCAATTTTGGCCGAGGCCGTCACCGTTGGGCACCCGCCCGTGGCGAGCTCAAGTCGGCTCTGTTCTTCGATTAAACTGGCATAGAGCTTCCTAACCATTCCCTCTTATCCCCCATCCAACCAGAAGATCAAGTGGAACTCCGTGAGGTGGAGGTCGAGTTATGCGTCCGCCATGGCCGGAACTTGGAGGTCGACATGATGCCTCTCGTGCTCCTCCGTGTCCTGGGACCCCATCCTTGGTCGTGGTGTAGCGCGGCGGCCTCGTCTCGGTCACCAGCAAGCAGCGCCGGAGGGAGAGCAGCCACAGAGGCGGCCACCCGCGCGAGGCCCGCCATGGCCAAGATCCAGTGACCGGCGCGTCGTCCTCTGGTACTCCCCGTGTCCCGGAGCCTCTCTCCGAGCGCGGCGTACCGAGGCGGACTCGCCATGGACGGCGGCGAGTGGAGTGGAGTGGTGCGGCGCGGCAACGGCAGCGTTGACGGCGTCTGGTCCGTCTCCCGGCGACATCCTCGTCCCGATCTGGGAGACGACGCTGACGTGGCAGCCACGTGGAGGCCGACGTGGGCAGCCGAGCCACTGACCGGTGGGTCTCGGTCCAACCGGCCCCAGCTGTAAGGTTAAGTGGAAGCGCCCGGGCAGGTTTCCGTTTTCCTCACGTGAAAGCGTATTTCCAGGAAGTACGCGAACAGCCTAGCTCAGATCGAAAGCAGCCCGTTCTGTTTTTTTTCTCTGGTAAGCAGCAAATAGCTAACCGTCGCACGTCAATAACTTTTGAACCGTAGCTCCGTTTAGAGTGATTCAAATTTGTAAATTCCTATTTTGGAAGGATCTGTCCAGTGGTGCAGGTTTTACTTTTTCTAAAATACTTGTATACTCAGCACCCTTGTATGGGTGTATAGGTGTATTCCGCGGTACTGGCGAACCGAGACCCTAAACCGTGACGTTCGTGACCCTCCAAGCCACACTAGTACAGAACGACACATCGGATACCCCTCTATGGCAACGGCAAGAGTTAGGCGATGGAAAAATGAGCTCCGCGCGCTTTCGCGAGTGCGCGCGCGCTAGTCGGTCGATGGGCCTGACACAATGGTAACAGAGGCTGAAAAGATCTCCGTTGCTCATATATAGGCAACGGAGGAAAGAATATCTCCGTTGCTGATATTGCCACATCAGAAACGGAGATCGGTCTATCTCCGTTTCCCATGTGAAGGCACATTAAGCGGTGCCGATATTAATATCTCCCACTCCAGTACTGTATCTCACTCTCACTCTCAGTCTCACTCTCCCCAGTTCCTAACCCTAGCCGCACACGCTCTCCTCCTACTTCACCCATCGATGGCGAACCCCTCCGGCGCCGATGGAAGTCAGGATGGAGCATCTTCCTCCTCCCACCCTCCGAGGCGCAGCCCGGATCTCCCCTACAACTGGGGCGAGATCCCCGGCGACTGCGGTCGCGAGTTCATTCTGAGCCATCAAATCCCATCCGGATCCACGGCGGCGGCGGCCACCGACGCACAGATCTCGTCCTCATCGTCCTCCTCGGACAATGAGGACGAGGATCTGGAGGTCGGTCTCCTCCTCTCTCGCGGCTCCTTTGAGCGCGAGCGCGCCGAGGGTGTCATTCGGGCGTCTGCGATGCAGAGAGCTATCCGCATCTCTGCCACCGAGCACGCGATAGAAGCCGCCGAGGAGGCGTTGTTCCAGACGCGGCTCCAGGCGGCCATAGACCGCTCTCTTCTCCCTGGCCAGGGCCCTGGGCCAGATGCCGCAGCGGTGGCGGTGGCGGAGGAGGAGGATGAGGAGGAGGAGGAGGACGCTCCGGTGTTCGAGCAGGATGAGGTCTCCTCTGACATCTCCTCTGGCAGTGGCTCCGGCGCCGACGCCTGGGACGCAATCCGCGACAGAAAGCAACCCCGCCTCGCCTAAGGTAAATGACCGCTCTGTTAGCTACTTATTTAGCTCGGTTTGCTTTGTTAGTTAGCTCTGTTCAGCTATGTATTTGCTATGTTAGGTACTTATTTAGCTCGGTTTGCTTTGTTTAGCTATGTATTTGCTATGTTAGCTACTTATTTAGCTCGGTTTGCTCTGTTAGTTAGCTCTGTTCAGCTATGTATTTGCTATGTTAGCTACTTATTTAGCTCGGTTTGCTCTGTTCAGCTATGTATTTGCTATGTTAGCTACTTATTTAGCTCGGGTTGCTCTGTTAGTTAGCTCTGTTCCGCTATGTATTTGCTATGTTAGCTACTTATTTAGCTTGGTTTGCTCTGTTAGTTAGCTCTTCAGCTATGTATTTAGCTCGGTTTGCTTTGTTTACTGCTTATTGGCTCTGTTTATTAGCTTTGTTTGCTATTTTTAACAAAGAATATTCGTTGTTTCAAGGGCTTGGTGGATGCTTGGTGATGTTGCTGCTGCCGTGAAGACCTAGGAGCGGGGCTCCATACACGTGCCGTCACCAGGAGCAGAACATTTTGCGCAGCAGGAAAGACAGTAGATGTTCATCTTGCAGCCGTGAAGACATAGGAGCAGAGCTCCAGCCACGCGCACTGATGAACTTTTGTAAAGCAGGGCGTACAGGAATACGGTGACGACCGGGCGGCCATCTAGTCGCATGGAGCGGGGCTCCATCGACGGCACAGCCCGTCACCGTGTTTTTTTTTGTTTTCCTGTAACCCTTATTAGAAACGGTTATTAGCAAAACTCTGTGTCTAATGTTAAATACATCAGAAATGGTTTATCTCCTCCGTTGCCATTGTGAGGCTTCACATCAGTGACAGAGGCGGGACACGGACCCTTTCTCCGTTGCCGAAGGGGTTTTTGGCCCGTTTCCGATGTGTCGTTCTGTACTAGTGCCAAATGGTGTCGATCCTCGAGGCAAGCTAACCACTTGCTATGATGATTGTCAATGTGATTTCATGTGTATGCTTACATGCCATGTTTAATTTCCGAGCATAGATAGCGATGCCATGTTGCATTATAAATTGTCGCATAACTTTATAATTGCCTATATGTGCATCACCCCCCATTCCCGAGGCGATGGGCTGGAGGAACCGCCACAGTCAAAGGAATGGGGAACAACACAACTGTGCGCCTCGCACTTGCGTGGCTTTGTTTGCTTCTTCTTCTTCGCCGAGGTGAGGAGCGAACGAATGTCGTCTTATGATCCTCGGAGTTAGGGGCATTTGCCAAAAGAGTTATTTGCTTCTTCTCCCTCCGTCAAACGTGGTTGGCATATGCCCACCTGCACTGCGACGCTTGGGACATTTGCTTTCCATTTGGTTCTTTTTGCCAAGATTGCTGACACCACGTCGGGTTAATCCTTGAGTGGAATGGATGCTTTCTTTCTTATGAGTGCTTTTCGGTTCATTTTGGAGACTACATGCCCTACCAACTTTGGCAGTTGATCTGTGATGGCGCTGGTCGGAGTTATCTCTGCCACAATCACCCAATCGACGCCAACAACCTATGCTAACTTTTGTATTGATCTGCGATGGCGCTGGTCGGAGGTAGCTCCGCCATAGTCACCCGGTCAATACAAACAAACTATTGCTTGGGATATTATGTTGCTAATGTATTGTTGTTTGGTGATATATATTATTATGATATTGTGATTGTTGTGTTGGACTAATCCTCTATTGTTTGGACTTGTTATGATGAAACTGATTAAATGAAACACCCCTCCAAACATCGATAGGGTCAGTCCATAGTGCCACTAATCTGAACATCGAAAGCACTACCACTGTCGCTCATATGGGCGGGCCTTGACCTACGTAACCTATTGAGCCTCCTTTGATGCTACCATTTTGGAAGACTAGTCGGTTACCTTTGTGGTCGGGGCTAGCCTTGTGAACGTTCCGGAGCTAGGCGTCGCTCATCTGTTGGGGGCGTGCCGGATTCACTTCGTCATAAGACATAGAGTTGTGTCGGTAGCTATACAGGGAGTGTCTTGGTAGCGTGAACGGTCAGGTTGGTGTATCTTGCTGAGTTCGTCTTAGGGATGATATCCTAAAGTACCGGCTTAGTGTGGTGCACTTAGATGGGTGGTATCTACATCCTCTCGAGAGTGTCAAATCTGGATGTCTAGCCTCGTTCCAAGGTTATGGAACAACAGTTCAGTGTCGGTCACACTATTGTCTTTCTCGTATCCGGAGGTTAAACTTAAGTTCGGTTTGAAAGAAAGATGAACAACCTGATTTCACTAAATGAACTATAAGATGATGCAGGGAATGTTACTTGAGCTGTGGATGGTTACCGTGTTTAGGGGTGACGGTGTGATCGCTGGGAGCCTAGAGTTAGGCATGAGATAACATCAACCGTGCATGCCCAACGTGGAAAAAATAAGGCCAGAAGGCCGAGGAGAGTTGAGAAAAGAGATAAGGCCAGTGGGCCTAGTAGGGATGATAAATATTGTTGTGTTACTTGATACCAACTGGTACACCCAGTTACTCGTCACAGGTAAGCCCTTTGTATGATTGCTGGTACACGATCCAACCCCACCTGGCTTGGACTCTGTACTAGTGATACCCCCATTGCTTGCTTATGACATGTTTGGTTGTCAATGCCATGCTACTTTCATGTCATGAATCTAGAGTACACCTTGTCATGTTGTAGGAATTTATTTCCAATGTATATCCTGCTGCATGATTGTTGGATTGTTTGTAGTGAGTGGCGATTCTTGCTGAGTGCATACAAATGTACTCACGGGCCTTGTGTTTGTGGCCAGATTTTGGCAAGGATTCATCTTCCACCTTAGCGAAGACATGGAACAAGAGCGTGCTAGGAATAGTAGCCCAGCCAGATGCCTGTGGAGTGGAGCCGCTCCAAGCCGTTGCCTTAGCCGTCTTCCGCTGCCAGGTAAACTCTGTCCTGAGCCATGCTTGGCAAGATTTTTTTGTAATGCCTCGATGGCCTTGTAAACCATTTGTAGCACTTTTTGTGCCTGATTGTGTAATGATTTCCGCTATGTTGCATTGTCGTAATGTGCGGCCATATATCTTGGGTTGGCGCACGGGGCGACCGCCTCTCTGTTGATATGTGTCAGGGAGGGTGTCACACTTGATGACATCAGTCATACTTGATGACATTGGTCATACTTGATGACACTGAGACGCCTCACTCAGCTCGATGACTGGATGACAGACAACGTTGCCAGATGCAAATGTTTTGTCATAGACTATGTCATGCAAGGGGAATCGTTCACCTTCATGAATTCTTGGTTGTGTTGGAAAAACCATGGAGATGAAATGAATCACCGGGAAGTCATCAATGATGATAGTGTATATATGATATATGAGTTGTGAATGTTTTTGCCTAAACAAGTACTTGCAGCACTGACTCAGTTTTCATACTAGTCATGTTTTATGAAAACGAGATTTTCTGTTTGAGTAACTTGGAAGGATGAGGAGACAATGTGTGTTGATGATGGCAGGCAATATATTGTAATGGCCATAGGCACTCTCTCTGCATCTACCATTTTGGATTAATTTGGATCTGAACAAATTCAGTTTGATCGCTTGTTAGCATGATCATTATAAGTGTGTCTTGCCTCTAGCAAGACAATTATTCATATTTGTCAGTGACAAAATTGTTGTCCTACATTTACGAGTGATATCTTTAATGATCATACACCGATTATGAATGAAGTGTTCTTATATGAATCCAGATGGTAGTAGCTCCCACATTTATAACATTAATGCCAAAGGATACAAACTTAATAATGACACCACATTATTGTGGCACTAACGTTTTAAGTCATGTCAATGTTATATGCATTAAGAAGCTCCATTCAGATGGACCTCCAAGTCCTTAGATTTTGATCTTTTGACACTTGCAAAATAACTAAGACACCGTTTTCTGGAAACAGGCATTTAACTTATTGATAATCATACAAAATGATTTGTGTGGATCAATGAAGAACGTTAACGTGTAGTGGAAATCATTATCTCGTAAACTTCACCAATGATTTGAGTAGATATATGGATATCCACTTAATGAAATGCTGGTCTGAAAAGTTTGATAAGATCAAACAAGTTCAGAGTGAAGAAAGAAATATAAACTTAACAAGAAAATCAAATTCCTGCGATATAGATCGAGGAAATAAGGATTTGAGTTATGAGTTTGGCATATCATTGGAAGACTTGTGAAAAGAGTTTCACAAATTACGCCGCATGGAACACCACAATGTTATGGTGTGTTAAGACGTCGTAATCACACTCTATTGAATTGTGTGTGGTGAATAAAATCTCATATCGAATTATTGTGATCATTGAAGTCATATGGTAGAAACAAAACATTCACGTTAGATAATAGGGAAACCATCTAAATCCGTGGAGGCAATACCATATGAGTGATGTCATGGCTTTTAGCCTAGATTGTTGTTTCGAGATATTTTAGTGTTTTGATATGATCAAACCTAAAACAGATAAATCTGTGTAGTGTACCTAAAGAATTCATTGGGTACATGTCTCACAATAAAGGCAAAATTGTTGCTAGAATATACCTTACTCAAGAAATAGTTTCTTGTCAAAAGGGCATAAGTGGGAAAGAGAGTAGAGCAAGACGAAGTTAATGAACTTTCTCTCCGGACATCAGAGTGGCATAACAGAAACGGTTCCGGTATCGCCCTACACAACTGGGAGGGAGCTGATGATAATGATCATGATGCTCTAAGCTCATACTAAGATCATAGGCGTACGAGAATGCGTTCTGCACTATGTGGTAGAACAATCTTGTTATGAACATCATGTTAATGGAACATGGCAAACCTACGAACTACAAAGAAGCGATGGTAGACCTAAGTCCGAGAAATGGCTATGAGCCATATATAATCCGAGATAAAATCCATGTACGATTACCAAGTAAAGACTTGGGTAAATCTTCTTGATGGGCTCCAGGCCGTTGAGAGTAAATGGAATTTTATGACAAAATAGACACTGACGGAAAGGCAACCGTCTATAAGGATCGATTTGTCGTAAAACAGTTTCGACAAATTCAAAAGTTGACCACAACGAGATTTTGTCTCAAGTGGCGATACCTAAGTCTGTTTAGGATTGTTCTAGCAATTATTTTCAATTAAGAAATTGATGGATGGATAAAGAAACCGTGTTCCCTAATGGCAACATTAAGGAAGAGTTCTAATTGGTACAACAAGTAGGTTTTGTTGATCCTAAGGATGCTAGACATGTATGCAAACTTCAGCTTTCCATTCATGGGCTGAAGCAAGCATATCGGAGCTGGAATCTTCACTTTGATAATGTGATCAAAGGATTTTGGAGTCGTCCAAAATAGTTGAAGAAACTTGCATTTACAAAGAAGTGAGTGGGAGCTAAGTAGCTTTTCTTGATCTTATATGTGAATGGCATATTTGAGTGGGAGCTAAAAGAAATTCCCTGGTCTTATATACGGATGGCGTATTTAAGTGGGAGCTAGGTGTCATTCCTGATTTTATATGTAATGACATATTAAGAATGATACAGATCCTCTAGTAAAGTATAAATGATTATTTAAGTAATTAAATTTTCTATGAATGAAGTTAAAAGTAGTAGGTTTTAGATTATAATTTGTATAGATCAAAAGGGGCTTAATAACATTAGGTCGGAATATTTTCCTAGGTTAAGATTCTGAAATGTCTCAGAATAGAACAAGCGAAGAAAAGGTTCTTACTTGTATGACTAGGTAAAATATTAAGTTTATCTTGGCGTTTCAGCAATAGTTATTGAAAGAAACGAATGTCCGACATCCTCTATGTCTTGGCCATAGATTCTATCATACTGAACGCTCGACTTGGTGTCACCCAAGTTCTTGGTTGAAGAACATGTTCTAAAGTGATCCCTGGATGTATCAATGAACAAGTGTTAAGTATATCCTTCAGTGTCTAATGAGAACTGAAGATATGTTTCTTGTATGGGTGAAAGTGAACTTGCCGTAAAATGGTTACGATGAAGCAAGTTATGACACTGACCCATACGACTAGAAATCTCATACAAGAGAAGTCCTTTGTGATGAAGAAAGACAGGGTTAGCTTGCGGAGTTGCATATGAATGCACTGTCGCATAATCTACATAGGTATAGGAATATATGGCTACTTCAGAAGTAGCAAGTGTGATTGGACTGAGCGGTTTTCCCGAGCATGCGTGGTTTCCCTTAATAGGTCTCTTAGACTTTTAAGTCCCATGCTACATGAAATTTCGAGTCTCACTCCATCGACAAACATATATTTCACCGTTATCATAAGATACGGGATCGATGATGTCAAACTAGGTGACATAGAAGTGTTACAAAGTATATACAGATCTCAATGTGTGAGATCTGTTGACTGAATACCTCTTCCACGAGACAAGCATGCACCATATTGCTATAGGTGTCAAGCTTTTACCAAGTTGTAAACTAGATTAAATTGTACTCTAGTGCAAGTGGGAGACTGTTGGAGATATGCCCTAGAGGCAATTAATAAAGATATTTTATTTGACATGTCTCAATTGTTCATAATACGTTTTGTATCATGCTATAACTGTATTAAGCGGAAACATTAATACACGTGTGATACGTAAACGACCAGGTCCCTAGTAGCCTCTATTTAACTAGTCCATTGTGCAATCGATGATCGAGGTTTCCCGATCATGTGACATTTATGTCAATTGGCAATGGAGTAAATCATTAGGTGAATGATGTGATGGACACACCCAATATTTGAAGGACGTAGTACTTACGCCTTTGACCGTAGATCAACTCAAATTGCTATTTCTGAAAGATACTTTGATTGCATCAAACGTCATGTCTTATATAGGATGACAATAAAGGTGTCCCTCTTAGGTATCGGAAGGAAGTATGTTGAGGAGAGGGATCAAGAGTGGGATTTGCCAATACACATAGCAGGATAGATACTCTGGACCCACTCGGTGTGATTACATCAATGAGCTTGCAAGCATATGACTAGGTCACGGGGATGTAATATCATAGACAAGTAAATATAGTATGGTCAAGTAACGAGATCAAGCTCGGTATAAAGATACCAGGGAACGAGTCTCTGACAAACTAAGTATCGCATGACAAAATGCCGGAGACTTGACATCTAAGGTTCGAACGACAAAGTTATTCGTGATGCACAGGGACTATCATAGCCATCTAGGTCTCCCTGATAGTCATTGGTCGGAAAACGGGTCTCGATCATGTCTCGAGTATTCTCGAACCGCTAGGGTGACACACTTAAGGGGAGTGACATTTATTTAGATTGGACGTACATAAGAAAATAGAGAGAAGAACACCGGAAGTGTTCCGGGCACACCGGAAGTGTTCCGGGTGATATCCGACGGAGTTCGGGGGCCGGAGAAATGTTTTTTGGAGTCGGAATAAATTAGATAATATGTGTTTAATATTAATTAGTGTAATTAATAGTTAAATACATTTTTATTTATTTATTTTCGGATTTTTAGGCAACCCCAATTTTAAATGGGCCTAACTTGTGGAAGAAAGGCCCAAAGGGGGGGAAACTTCCCCCCAAGTGGGGCGCACCAAGGGAGGTGACCGGACGGGCCACATGGGGCCCATCTGGGGCCGGCGCACCATGCTGGTGCGGCTGGTGTGGGATTTACTCCCACACCTCCCATCCAGCAAGCTGGCAGCCTCCCTCCACCTATATAAGGAGGTGCCCATGCCTTGGAAAAGGACACCAGAAATTCTCTCTCTCTCACATCCATTTTAGACGTGACTTCGCAAATGGGGTTACGCACGGGTTGAGGTTTTCTCCACCATATGCACACCGCCGTGCTATCGGTTCTTCAGTCCAAGTCTTCTGCTTCCGCTGCTCGGCTGAATCGTATACCGGAGGTTGTCATCTTCACCGTATGTGTGTGAAGCTCTGTGAGGCGACCCATTTTGGGCACTTGGAGGAGTTCGTCTGCACCACCTTGAGGTCGGCGCCATTGTCGTCATCATCGCGCCGCCTTCATCCTCGTCGCGCCAAGTTCTTTGTGACCTCGAGGTCGTCTACTTCGACAACGCTTGTTGCGGGAGCGTAATCCCCGCTATCGGTCTACGAGGGTGCGTATATCGATCCCCTCCGTTACGGTATATCTGCATAGTAATAGATCCTAACTAGTTTATGGTTATCGTTTTTAGGAATTTTTTTGTTTTCTGCCCACAATTTCCTTCATTTTTAGGGGTTCATTGTGGTGTCATCTAGACATCTACTTGTAATTTAATTCTACATTATTGGGCCGATTAGAGGCTTGTTCTGTACTGCTTTGAACGCCCGGTGTCGTCAAGCCTTTCGTGGTAGGCCCATACGCGGCCCGAACATTCTCACCCCCAATGCTATCGAGTCAACACTGAAGAGCTGCTGCTCCAACTCCAACCACCCTCAAAAATAAAAAACTGCTGCTCCAGCGTTCGAAGCAGTCTCTCCATCGCCTCCGATCTTCGCCAGGAGCGGGCGCGCGCTTCGTCCCGCCGCCCGCCTACATTCCCCGGATTATGTCCAGTGCAAAATCTTCCCCATATACATTAGGGCTCGCGCGAATCCGACCCCCCGCATGACCCTCTTAGGGCAAGCTCTCGATCGAACTTCCGAACGGAGCTGAGGGAAGGCGCTGTTTTTTTTCTCCGTGACACTTCGATCGCCGCCTAGCAGACCAACGCAGTTCGGGTTTCATTTTCTGTGGGTTGTGGGTTGGACTGCGATGGGGCTTAGGGTTTAGGTGATGTTCAGTTTCAGCCGGAATCGATGTGACCGATGAAATAGTCGCAACTCTTTCAGGACGATGGGTGTAGATGGCTGCCCTGAATGCTCTGCATAAATATTCATTTGGCTTTCGAATCGACGTATCATAAATGCTCTGCAATTTGGCTTTCAAAACTGTAGTTTCCTGGGTCTGTAGCTTTTATTTCTATTTTTACTGATTTTCCAGAACCTGATTGCGATGTACTGAACTATCTGGTTTTATTCTGAGCAATGGAACTGGGGCCTCCCCTGCAGAGGGGCCCTATTTATCTAAAAAAACTGATATAGGTCGGAATTACCCATTCATGAAGATACTGATAATTTTCAGTGCAAACTGTTTGCACTTTTATGCTGTGTAAGTATCATTTTCCTGGATTGGTTATCAGTACAATACTTTAATTTGGTTAAACAAGTTCAGTGTAGGGACAAATTAACAAGAGCTTCTCTTATGTTACAAGTTTATGACGCTTCATTGCAATTCACAGTGCCTTATAAAACTATGTACTAGCTGCAAGATTGTCTAAGTTAACGTCCACTATCTGTAGTTTTTTTTTTGCGGGGAGTCCATTATCTGTAGCAGTGGTTATACATGTCACAATAAACGAACAATATAGCCGGAAACATCAGTAGTTACTCATATCATGTATACTATCATATTCAGAACTGCAAATTTTAGGAATAAACATGATCCGGTTTTTATATAAGACACTGCTTCATCATTTCAACATCTTAGAAAGATTGGTGATTTATAAGGCGGGGCGAAAGCCAGAAAGATTAGTGATTGGTTGAACAGTTTATCTGGAGTGACATACTTGTTCCAAGATACACTGCCCTGCTATCTTGGGGACGGTGTGAAAAACTTGTAATGGCCGCTTGTTTTGGAAACAAGATGACTTCTGATCCCAGCAGTGTCATATACTCTATTTGCATATGGACCGAATACTTGACTGGTTTGCAGGTGTTACAAATGATCCCTGACAAGAAGAATTACAAAATTGTTCTAGGATCTTGAAGATGGTGGCCTCAGATGTTTCCAAAAGATCTTCAGGATGTTCTGTGAGAAGCCGGATTACAGAATAGTTTTGGTGCCTGCTCTGGTACTGTATGATGCTAGTTCGTTTCAGTATTGGCTACTGTATTCAGCTGACCGTACAAACAGTTCGGATATGCGTGTCCTAAGTCTGCATCTGGATGCTAGGTTTAAACTCCAGCACATGATTCTGTTTTTTTTTTGGCAAAAGTTTCAGTTTTTTCGGGGAGGTATTGTACTGTGTCAAGGTTCACCAATGAATCTGGATGGAAGGCCCATCTGATGAATAAAATAAGACATTAGATTCCTTTTATATATTTTGTATCACTATAGTGTCGATTCATGCTGCTTCTTGTGCTTTAGCCTCAGTTTATTACCTAACGATTAAGAGACATTTGAGAACTTCTTTTGATCAACAATTTAATTTACAGTGGTATCACTCTCTTAGGTATCTCATTAGCAGCCGAATATTATTCAAGCAGTTAGCATGGTATAATTTGTGTAGTGTTTGTTGTTGTGCAAGGTTAATGACAAAGTGATGTTATAGTAATTAGAAGAGCTTGGTAGAATTTACCCTGGGCAGTGAGTAATGAGAAATTAGTTTAATGAATCATATGAAAATAGATAAGTATTTTTTGAACTGTTGAAGAGTGGCTTCATGTAACATGTTGTTAGTTGTTTGCTTTTCTAATGTTTCTCTAAAGTCTGGGACTTGGTGATGATATTCAGTTGATGGATATCTTTTTTTAATATGCATGTAATAACGTCGCAATATACATCCCCTACAAAGAACAAATACGGATGTAGGTTACTAGCTAAATACCCGTGCCTTGCTACAGATAGAACAAACTAGACTACCCAACATATTGTCTTACACAAATTAGACTTCAAGGATCACTATTTATGGTGTCACTTGCTAGTAGTTTTATCCAACTATAGTGGAAAACATGACCACCATCCTGTCATGTTTCATGCACTAGCCAACTATCGCAAAAGTCTGAACTAATTGAAAGGTCTAGTACAAACCACATATACACATCAACACCTTGCGAAAGCTAGTACTCGAACTTGAGACCCTAGGCTCTGATACCATGTCATGTTTTATGCAGTAACCAACTATCCTAAAAATCAGAATTGATGGAAAGGGCCAGTACAATCCACATATACACTTCCACACATCTCAGCCGTTTGCAACAGGTTTAATGGCCCGCATCAAAAGGGGTGAGGAGGTGACGGACCATCACTATTCGATTGACACCTTCATAGGTCTAAAGATATGTTTACCACATGATCCACATCTGATTATTTATTTCAAAGCATCTGCCTTACTGCCTTAGTAATGCTTATTAGCAACTTGAATAAGGAGAATTCCATGGTTTCAGAAATTGTAAAGAGGTAAGCCGTCTTTTAGTTTTGGGAAGTGGTGATACATACTCGATTTTCTTTTACTTCGACACATCGATGCGATATTTTTTATGCTGCTAACTATTCTATCTCATTGCAGTTACCGAAGGAACCATGCACATTTCTTGATTTCTTCCACCATTCCATGACCCTTAGAATTTTGGTGAGTCATCTCATCGCTGTTGTGTTATTATAGAATTTTTCTTCTTAAATCTTGGGCTAGTAGTAAATTTACCACATTTGATGTTTCAGACTGTTGCTAATGGTTTACCTTTCTCTGGAATAGAATTACTGAAAGAAAAGAAAAAATATATTAAGCTATTTTCCTTTGTTTCTTTGTTAGAACATCTTCATGTCAGTTAAAAGATTTGATGGATGCAGACAAGCATTTCCCAAGTTTAGATCTGTGGGGACCCCGGACTAGCTGTCCGAAATACCCGATTATTTTTAACACAACGATCCCGTGATCAGTCTGTCGTTGCACATAATCCGAATTAGATACCAAAGTTTACATCCATTACAGTACCGAATTAAAAGTCTTACATAAATGGTCATTTAGACCAAGTCTTACATAGGTGCCTTCATGGGCCAAACCAAAATATCAGCGGAAGCTACGGCGTAGTAGACATCATATTCTAATGACGACGACCCGACAGGCAGCTGACTTATGGAGATCCTTAGTTCGCGTAGAAGTCGACATACTCCTGCTTGGCGTAGTGCTCCTCCTCGTAGTCTAGCTAGGACAATAGCCAGGGACGAAACCAATATAAGTACATTTGATTGTACTCGCAAACTACCCCAACATGAGTATGCACTAGTTTTATTTTACTTTCATACTTTTATTTATTTAAAACATCTCTATATCTTTATTTGAAAAAGGTAAGAAGAGTTTTATAACTATCTTTAAAGAAATCACCATTTTATCTGTTTCTCCAAAACTCCTCCTTTTTCCGACCATAGCACGTCATGGTCCACTTCCTCCAACAATCTCATACCGATCCATTGGTATAGGTGTATGGAACATTCTCCACTTCATTTTCTTTTTAAAACTCAAAGTCTTTCAAAAACTTGCACATGGTCAAAGTAGGGCCTTCCAACTGTCCATATCCGAGGACTCGGCTATTCGAATAGTTTTACACTCTGCAGAGTTAGCACGCTTTTCCCACATCCATCCGGCAGCTCATCATGTCCGCCACGTCTCGCCATACAGGGTGTATGCGAAGTAAGTCACCGACCCTAGCCTGTCCTTTGCTCATGCTAGTATAGGACCCTGCCCATATGACACTTTCCATCAACACTTAACCCAGCCCATCGGAATCTAAGTGTGAGGACTCATAGTTTTGCCCGGCGATTTATGGTGGAACCTTCAATCCTCCTCCTTATCTTTCCATAGAGTTTGAGCGAGGACCCGGGTCAAGGTAGGTCCTCAGACCATCCCTCCATGCATAACGGAGTCGTCTCCGTCGATGAGGTCTCCCATACTAATATGAGAAAATTATATGACTAAGCCCTTTTCCCATATGTGGGTAAATGTGGTCGCACAGGGTATCGACTGGTTGACGTAAGTACAAGGACACACTGTGCATTTTTCATAAACACCTCCATTTTCCACTTCTCCATTCCAACACCGACATCTCGGCATTCCATAATCACACAAGTAATTTCAAAGGAGTTTTGAATAAACAATATTTATTCTTCCCATCCTATAATTTGATATAACTATCTTATATTTCTACATAGGGTGGCAAAATAATTTTCATATACTTTTGAAAAGGGTTTTGTAAATCTTTGCCTAAGAGTAAAACATGTTATTAAAATAGATGCATATATTTGGGGTGGAAGCTCAGAGAGTAGCTTGCCTTGCTCGGCAAAGTGGCCTTGGTCTTGATCTTCAGATTCAACAAACTCTCCTTCCTCGATAAATCCGACAACGTTCTCGTCTAATTAATAAACAAACAAATACAAACAATCACTAAACTACTCAAGCAATCATCTCAACATAACAATCATAAACATCACAAATAGCTACTGCACACATCAAACAATACAATTTGGTTTCAATTTTATTGATTTAAACATTATTAATTTATGTCTAAATTATGGCAGAAACTTGTTGAACATGTTTAATTCTACAACTTGAGTTCTGTTGGTTACAAAAATACAAACTAAATTTCTATAGAAAGCTACTGATGTGTAGAATACAACACAATTTAGTTTGGATTAATTGGAGTTACTAAACTCCCTACACAAATGTTTTAATCCAGTAACTTAATAAACAAGTTTTGGCTACCAATTAAGTTCTGTTGATCCTAAAATTAAATTCTTTTAGGGGTAACTAACCATGCTTAAATGTGATCTAAAAAAATGGTCCTAATTCATTTGGGGTAACCATTAAACATATTTAATTGTTTTAGTGCAGAAGGGTTCTCTAATTTCATCTTTAAACTAAACAATTATCACTGCACAATTAATTCTACCAAAATTAGGGAAGCTAATAGATCACAGTACTAAGCTAACAAAATTGGTTTGGAATTATTTGAATTAACAGAGTATCAGAAACAAACAAGTTTAGATTTTAAACCTTCTGTGGTATTTTAATAATACATTCTTATTATTTACCTAAATGAAATGAATCCACTTGGGTTGGTTAAGAAAATTCATAAGCTTTCTAGAACATTTGGATTTGATTTATTTGGACTTGTAAATCTCGAGTTATGGATTTTTAAAGTTGGATCCAGTACTGATTTCGCAGAGAAATCTAAATTAGAAACCTAACTGTTCTGGATAATGTTCAAATCTATGACAGGTGGGGCCCTTCTGTCAGTGACTCAGTGCACGGTGTAAAATGAATAAAATGCTGACGGGTGGGGCCAGCCCATCAGTGGCTAGCTAACGCGAACCGTTACACTGTCGTTGGATCTAGATCCAACGGCCCGTGAAGCACGCGTTCATCATCGACATGGAAACGGCGTCGCCGGAGCTCCGGCGACGGCGAGGTGCACGGATCCCTCACCTGGGGGCTCTGGAGGACACGGCGATGATGCTGGAGGATCGCAGAGGCTCGTGGAAGCTCGTGGGAGGAGTGGCACTTGCTGGGGAGGGCTGGTTCGTCGGCGGCGAGGTGGCAGCACTTCCACGGGCGCGGCAGCAACTCCGGCGAGGCTCCGGGGGCGCGTCTGTGAACGAAAAAGAGGAGCAAAAGGCTCGGGTGAGTGCGGGGAACATGGGGAAGAGAGTACGGGCTAGAGGGGCGAGAATGGGGGAGTGTGGCGCAGCGGCCATGTCCGACCTCGATGGCGGCAGCAGCGGCAGCGTGCACGCCCTCCTGGCGGGGCACAGCTGAAATTGGAGCGGGGGAGAAGGAGTGGGGGTGGTGTGGAGTTTGCAGCGGGGTCGGGGGGTTTTATAGGGTGGAGGCGGTCCATGGTGGTCGTGGAGCACGGACGGCGTCCATGGCGCTCCCGCGGGATCCTCCGCTCGATTTGGGCGGTGGTTGTGCAGGGACATGTCGTCGCAGTGTCTACCGGGGTCCGGGCGCGGTCTAGGAGCAGCTAGGTAGAGTCACGCGTGTCGGGGAGCAGAGGGGGGGCTGAATTCGGGCCGGCATCGCCGAGCTCTCCTCGGCGGAGCAGAGGGGACAGGGGCAGCTAGGAGAGAGGGAGAGCGCTCGAGTGCTCTCCTCTGCAGAGCAGAGGCTGCAGAGGCGCGGTGCAAGCTGGGGGGGCCTGGGCGCGGCGTCGACAGCCATGGCGACACGGCGGCGGCGATAGTGAGCTAGGAGAGAGGTAGGGGATGACGTTTTTGCAGAAATCCCCCTGCCTCCTCTTTTCTGCTTTTCTTTTATTTCTTTTTCAATTCAGTAGCATTTTAGGAATTTATTTGGGGCACTTATACTATTTAGAAAAATTTGCAAATATTTGTGAGGCTTCCCCATAACATGTAGAAGCTCCACAAAATTTGGTGTTTCAAAATAAAATGTTTTGAATCAATTTTGTTTTATTTCAAATTGATTTTACTTTAGAATTTTAAAACTAGTTCAAAATATTATTTGAGAGGGAAAAGTAGTAAGAATAAAATGGGAGTGTTTATATCACCACTCCTCTGAATTTTGTTTAAAATAATTATAATTTCTCACTTGGAGAATTTTGTGTGACACTTGTCACATTATTTTTTTCTTGCTTTAACTTTTTATTTTGTTTTCTTTCTTTTCTTCATGTGTTAATTAGAGCAAGCAACACACAAGCAACAAGAAATAATTATCACAAGTAACAACATGCAATCAACACTCATAAATCAATAAAAGTTTTTGTTGGCCCACATTTTTGGAATAACATTACTGATTATTCAATTTGGGATGTTACAGATCCTTCCCCCTTAAAATAAATCTCGTCCCGAGATTTGCTAGGCCTGGGTATTAAAGAGGTCTGGGAATGATGGGTTTCAGACGCATACTCCACTTCTACTTCTTTGTCGGTGGTAATGGATACAGCTCTTTTGGCGCAGTCTATTCGACCATGGTACTTGGCTAGCCAATTCATACCAAGTATCACATCTATGCCTGGGGTTCCCAGAACGATTAAGTCGACTGGAAACTGTTCTCCTTCAATCTCAAGGGGGTACGTCAGGGCAAAACAACTTGGTCTCTACGGTGGATTTTGGGATTTGGATGACCATGGGTTTGGGTAAGAGACTCCTGACTAAACCTCCCTAAGCAACAAATTCTTGGGTAACAAAGGAATGGGTAGCACCAGAATCAAACAGAACAGTTGCAGGTACTGAGTTGACAAGGAACGTACCCAGCACAACATCGGGCGCATCCTGGGCTTTTTCAGCATTGATGTGGTGCAGACGGCCCTTGGCAACAGCAACATTTCCGCGGGGTGCGACATTCTTGCCATTTCCATTACGGCCTTGACCATTGTTCGGTGCCGGCGCATTGGGGCGCTGAACATTCCTCTTAGGATTGGGGCACTCTCTGGAGTAGTGACCCTTATTGCCGCATTCAAAGCAGATAACATTGGCATTGCGGTTGAAGTTGTTGAAGTTTCCTCCGGGACGGTTATTGTCATTGGGGCGGTTGAAGTTGTTTGGGCGGTTAGGGTAATTGGGGCGTGGAGCTTGTGGTGGTTGATATGCCGGCTCGGGGTTTTGCTGAAAGATACGAGGCTTCTGACTGCTCGAACCTTCCTGAGCATTCATCCTCCTCTTGCGACCTTCAAACATAGACTTGCGCTTGGTCTCCAGCTGGATGGCTTTGTCCACAAGTGACTCCAGATCATAGAAGTCATGGATAACCAGAGCACACTGCAGTTCATCATGAAGTCCACTCAGGAAACGCTCCATCTTCTTCTTCTCAGTGTCGGTGTCATCAGGAGCATACCGAGATAAGTCGGTAAACTCATCCAGATAACCGACCACATCTCTACTTCCCTGCCTCAGCTTGCGGAATTCATCCTTCTTCCTATCAATGAGTCCGCCGGGAATGTGCTTCTTGCGGAACTTCTCCTGGAACTCAGCCCAGTTGATAACATGACCAGCTTGCTGGAGAGCCTTGGTAGTTTCCCACCAAGCTCGTGCAGGTCCAGCAAGATAGTGGGTTGCATACAACACCTTCTCATTTTCTCCTACAGCAGCAACTTCCAGATTGTTGTCGATGGTGCGAAGCCAATCATCGGCTCAGTGGGTGAAGTCCCTTGGAATAGGTGGGTGGGTTGGTCTTCTGGAAATCGCCTAAGGTGGATTGCTGGTTTCCCTCGCCATTGCCATTGCCACCATTGTTGTTGTTGTTATTGTTGTGTTGTTGTTATAAGCGGCTGCGAGTTGCTGCAGGGCAGCGAGATTAGCTTGACGCTCCTCCCGGGCAGCTTGGCGTTCCTCCATGATAATCGCAAGAAGTTGGGCGGGGGTTGGGTCCGGTGGTGGTGGTGGCATTCCATCTGCACGATGGGGCGGCATCCTGAAGCACACCGGGTATAAGGGGCAAGGCAAAAAGGTTCAACTAAGGGAAAGGCGATTTCGCGAAGTGGTTGATTAATTACTACTTATGGAAAATATGTCACACAGATCAAACAAGACAAACATACTTATATTTCACAAACATCACATCAAGGAGTTCACAACATCGGGATTACAACATCGCCTTACATCTACTGCACCTAATACAGGGTTTCCAAAAGAACCACTACTTCGACTCGACTAGCGATAGGGGTCAACCTAATCCTGCGATAGTACTCAAGTCACTCGCCTACTGAGGTGGAACTTTGGGCTCCATGCCCACATCTTCCATCAGGGAATCGCCATAGGACAGGAATTCTTCAACCTCTTTGCAGAGATACTGGACCTTTCCTACGAGCTCCTTAACCTGAGACTCCTTCTGTTCCATCTTCTCCTGAAGGTCTCCCAGTTGCTCTCTGAGGTAATCATTCGAGAGCTGAATCCTTTTCTTTATCTTATTTAAACGGCTACGGGAGTTCTTGGATATCTTCAGCTTATCCTGGGATGCTTGTAGTTGGTTCTGAACAATCTGTAGCTCCTCCTGAGCATCAAATAGCTCCCCTTGATGTCAGCGATCTGCATGTCCTTGAGGTCACAATCCATACGTGCATGACAAAGCTTGTCCTGTGTCTGGTGGAGCAAGTGCTCCACGTCCTCCAGGTGTTGTCCGAAGTCGTGGTGCTGGCGAGTCGGAAGTGGATTTCCCATAGAGTCACGCCTCCCGTAGAACTGGAAACGGGAGTTTACCAACTCCTCCTTGTGCACTTCACAAAGTCGGGCCAATAACCTCTCCATGGCTTGACCCAGTCCGACGTTCCATCTAACGTCAATGATGGTGGTGATCATAGTCTCGGAATGGAGAGACTTGAGATTACCCCGAACAGACGACTCGATTAACCAACTCAGGTTTCCGTTGCCATTAATGTTAACATGAGCTCCCTTAAACTCTGGAGCGGGGCGACCTAACAGCTTGCTCAACTCGAACAAGTCCTTCTCGAACATCAACTTGCCGTCCTCTCAAGCTGAACGAACTCGGTCCAATGGATTGCCATCTACAATTTTTAGCAAAATTTTAAGTTAGTGAGGTGACAAGTGTATCAAAATTTTAAATGTAGTAAGGCAATATGTGAGCAAAATTTTAAGCTTAATGGGATAACAAGTGTGCAAAATTTTAAGGATACAGGGAAAATGTAATATTTAGTGAGAGTAAAACTTTGTATAAGTAAGAGGATTGGAGATAAGAAATTTTCGAAAATACTTCACTCCTTTATTTTTAGAAATTAACTTTTGTAACTTCTATCTAGCGACCATGCTAATCTAAGGTCTCTTAAAGTCAAGATGGCTCTGATACCAAGTCTGTGGGGACCCCGGACTAGCTGTCCGAAATACCCGATTATGCTTAACACAACGATCCCGTGATCAGTCTGTCGTTGCACATAATCCGAATTGGATACCAAAGTTTACATCCATTACAGTACCGAATTAAAAGTCTTACATAAATGGTCATTTAGACCAAGTCTTACATAGGTGCCTTCATGGGCCAAACCAAAATATCAGCGGAAGCTACGGTGTAGTAGACATCATATTCTAATGACGACGACCCGACAGGCAGCTGACTTATGGAGATCCTTAGTTCGCGTAGAAGTCGCCATACTCCTGCTCGGCGTAGTGCTCCTCCTCGTAGTCTAGCTAGGACAATAGCCAGGGACGAAACCAATATGAGTACATTTGATTGTACTCGCAAACTACCCCAACATGAGTATGCACTAGTTTTATTTTACTTTCATACTTTTATTTATTTAAAACATCTCTATATCTTTATTTGAAAAAGGTAAGAAGAGTTTTATAACTATCTTTAAAGAAATCACCATTTTATCTGTTTCTCCAAAACTCCTCCTTTTTTCGACCATAGCACGTCATGGTCCACTTCCTCCAACAACCTCATACCGATCCATTGGTATAGGTGTATGGAACATTCTCCACTTCATTTTCTTTTTAAAACTCAAAGTCTTTCAAAAACTTACACATGGTCAAAGTAGGGCCTTCCAACTGTCCATATCCGAGGACTCGGCTATTCGAATAGTTTTACACTCTGCAGAGTTAGCATGCTTTTCCCACATCCATCCGGCAGCTCATCATGTCTGCCACGTCTCACCATACAGGGTGTATGCGAAGTAAGTCACCGACCCTAGCCTGTCCTTTGCTCATGCTAGTATAGGACCCTGCCCATATGATTTATGGTGGTTTATGGTGGAACCTTCAATCCTCCTCCTGATCTTTTCATAGAGTTTGAGCGAGGACCTGGGTCAAGGTAGGTCCTCAGACCATCCCTCCATGCATAACGGAGTCGTCTCCGTCGATGAGGTCTCCCATACTAATATGAGCAAATTATATGACTAAGCCATTTTCCCATATGTGGGTAAATGTGGTCGCACAGGGTATCGGCTGGTTGACGTAAGTACAAGGACACACTGTGCATTTTTCATAAACACCTCCATTTTCCACTTCTCCATTCCAACACCGACATCTCGGCATTCCATAATCACACAAGTAATTTCAAAGGAGTTTTGAATAAACAATATTTATTCTTCCCATCCTATAATTTGATATAACTATCTTATATTTCTACATAGGGTGGCAAAATAATTTTCATATACTTTTGAAAAGGGTTTTGTAAATCTTTGCCTAAGAGTAAAACATGTTATTAAAATAGATGCATATATTTGGGGTGCAAGCTCAGAGAGTAGTTTGCCTTGCTCGGCAAAGTGGCCTTGGTCTTGATCTTCAGATTCAACAAACTCTCCTTCCTCGATAAATCCGACAGCGTTCTCGTCTAATTAATAAACAAACAAATACAAACAATCACTAAACTACTCAAGCAATCATCTCAACATAAAAATCATAAACATCACAAATAGCTACTGCACACATCAAACAATACAATTTGGTTTCAATTTTATTGATTTAAACATTATTAATTTATGTCTAAATTATGGCAGAAACATGTTGAACATGTTTAATTCTACAACTTGAGTTCTGTTGGTCACCAAAATACAAACTAAATTTCTATAGAAAGCTACTGATGTGTAGAATACAACACAATTTAGTTTGGATTAATTGGAGTTACCAAACTCCCTACACAAATGTTTTAATTCAGTAACTTAATAACCAAGTTTTGGCTACCAATTAAGTTCTGTTGATCCTAAAATTAAATACTTTTAGGGGTAACTAACCATGATTAAATGTGATCTAACCAAATTGGTCCTAATTCATTTGGGTTAACCATTAAACATATTTAATTGTTTTAGTGCAGAAGGGTTCTCTAATTTCATCTTTAAACTAAACAATTATCACAGCACAATTAATTCCACGAAAATTAGGGAAGCTAATAGATCCAAGTACTAAGCTAACAAAATTGGTTTGGAATTATTTGGATTAACAGAGTATCAGAAACAAACAAGTTTAGATTTTAAACCTTCTGTGGTATTTTTAATAATACATTTTTATTATTTACCTAAATGAAATGAATCCACTTGGGTTGGTTACGCAATTTCATAAGCTTTCCAGAACATTTGGATTTGATTTATTTGGACTTGTAAATCTCGAGTTATCGATTTTTAAAGTTGGATCCAGTACTGATTTCACAGAGAAATCTAAATTAGAAACCTAACTGTTCTGGATAATGTTCAAATCTATGACAGGTGGGGCCCTTCTGTCAGTGACTCAGTGCACGGTGTAAAATGAATAAAATGCTGACGGGTGGGTCCAGCCCGTCAGTGGCTAGCTAACGCGAACTGTTACGCTGCCGTTGGATCTAGATCCAACGGCCCGTGAAGCACGCGTTCATCATCGACATGGAAACGGCGTCGCCGGAGCTCCGGTGATGGCGAGGTGCACGGATCCCTGACCTGGGGGCTCTGGAGGACGCGGCGATGATGCAGGAGGGTCGCGGAGGCTCGTGGAAGCTCGTGGGAGGAGTGGCACTTGCTGGGGAGGGCTGGTTCGTCGGCGGCGAGGTGGCAGCACTTCCACGGGCGCGGCAGCAACTCCGGCGAGGCTCCGGGGACGCGTCTGTGCACGAAAAAGAGGGGCAAAAGGCTCGGGTGAGTGCGGGGAACATGGGGAAGAGAGTAAGGGCCAGAGGGGCGAGAATGGGGAGTGTGGCGCAGCGGCCATGTCCGACCTCGACGGCGGCAGCAGCGGTAGCGTGCACGCCCTCCTGGCGGGGCACAGCTGAAATTGGAGCGGGGGAGAGGGAGTGGGGGTGGTGTGGAGTTTGCAGCGGGGTCGGGGGGAGGGTTTATAGGGTGGAGGCGGTCCATGGTGGTCGCGGAGCACGGCCGGCGTCTATGGCGCTCCCGCGGGATCCTCCGCTCGATTTGGGCGGTGGTGGTGCAGGGACGTGTCGTCGCGGTGTCTACCGGGGTCCGGGCGCGGTCTAGGAGCAGCTGGGTAGAGTCACGCGTGTCGGGGAGTAGAGGGGGGGCCGAATTCGGGCCGGCGTCGCCGAGCTATCCTCGGCGGAGCAGAGGGGGACGGGGGCAGCTAGGAGAGAGGGAGAGCGCTCGAGTGCTCTCCTCTACGGAGCAGAGGCTGCAGAGGCGCGGTGCGAGCTGGGGGGCCTGGGCGCGGCGTCGACAGCCATGGCGACACGGCGGCGGCGACAGTGAGCTAGGAGAGAGGTAGGGGATGACGTTTTGCAGAAATCCCCCTGCCTCCTCTTTTCTGCTTTTCTTTTATTTCTTTTTCAATTCGGTAGCATTTTAGGAATTTATTTGGGGCACTTATACTATTTAGAAAAAATTGCAAATATTTGTGAGGCTTCCCCATAACATGTAGAAGCTCCACAAAATTTGGTGTTTCAAAATAAAATGTTTTGAATCAATTTTGTTTTATTTCAAATTGATTTTACTTTAGAATTTTAAAACTAGTTCAAAATATTATTTGAGAGGGAAAAGTAGTAAGAATAAAATGGGAGTGTTTACATCACCACTCCTCTGAATTTTGTTTAGAATAATTATAATTTCTCACTTGGAGAATTTTGTGTGACACTTGTCACATTATTTTTTTCTTGCTTTAACTTTTTATTTTGTTTTCTTTCGTTTCTTCATGTGTTAATTAGAGCAAGCAACACACAAGCAATAAGAAATAATTATCACAAGTAACAACATGCAATCAACACTTAGAAATCAATAAAAGTTTTTGGTGGCCCACATTTTTGGAATAACATTACTGATTATCCAATTTGGGATGTTACGAGATCCATAAGATTCTTTTCCAGGGACATTATAACAGCAAAAGCATATGCCTTCCATAAACTTGAATTGACTGCCCTGAGTTTTAGGTTAGGTGATTGAGCTGTCTGTTTGAGTAGGTGAAATAGGCTGCATACGTATATGATCGAGCCACCTGAGACCTGGACTTCCTATCAAATGGTTTTGTCACCGAACAAACTACATACGTTTTCATTTCATCTAGAAAGAGACCTAAAGACAGTTCATATACTAACTATGCTTCTCATGCTGACCAGTATTCTGTAGGAGTGGCTTTGGTTCCCTTGTCAGGTTGTCATAGTTTAATTTCATAATTTGGCAAAATAACACTAGTAGAAAATAGGCCTTCCGTTCGGAGCTTTAATCCCGGCCGTGTTTGGGCCTGGGACTAATGTGAGCATTAGTCCCGGTTCCAACAGCTAGGACGCCGCACGGGCATGGCCAGCTTTAGTCCCGGGTCAAAAGGAACCTTTAGTCCCGGTTGGAGATACCAACCGGGACTAAAGGGGTTGCGGCAGGTGTCTCCACGTGTGAGCCCCTTTAGTCCCGGTCGGCGTCACCAACGAGGACTAAAGATAGACCTTTAGTCCCGGTTGGAGACACCAACCGGGACTAAATCCGTCGGCATAGCTATGTTTTTCATTTTTTTCATTTAATATGGAATAATTCATATCTTTAAATTCGTAAATCGATATTTAACAAATAAAATGTCTAAATCGATTAGAAAAATGAGAGGAATCCAAATGTGACAACTATATCATCTTTTTATCACAAAAAATCATTTAACTAGGCGAAATTACTTTCGAAAAATCTACATAAACTCATTTAACTAGGCGAAATTAGGTAGAAATCAAGAAAATTCCTAATACTTGGGGATTATTCATAAAATGTGGATTAATCTTTGTGAAATTAGATGGGTCAAATTTTGCACCATATCTTTTTTGGAGGATTTTTTCACTTTATTTGATTTTTTTCAAAAAGCGATCAAAATGACTCTCATCGAAAGAGGTTTTTTCACTTTATTTTGCACCATGACTCTTATCGAAAGAGGTCATATTTTCTAAAACTATCGATGTTTCTGTGATATAACCACTAGTTGTGTACCTTAAAATGATTTTAAAAAAAATTCACACCAAACTATCAAACACTTGTAGTTCAAATTTGGATTACTTTTGAAATATCAGCATAAACTCATTTAACTAGGCGAAATAAGATAGAAATCAAGAAAATTCCTAATACTTGAGGATTATCCATCCAATGTGGACTACTCTTTGTGAGAATTAGATAGGTGCCATTTTGCACCATATATTTTGTACTTGGTTCACAAAAAAAGTCACTTTTGCCACTTAGAAAAAGGAAAATGATATTTATAAAAATAATTTGAAAAATCCCTTTGAAACCATTGTTTCCTATACCAAGATACACATATTTGTCGAATATGATAACTTTATCACAAACTATGCCGTGGGAATGGTCATAACTTGGTCATTTGGATTGAAACTTATAATTGTTTATACATGACATACCTTTTTGTGAAGATTTTTTTGAACAATTTGTCAAAAATCAAGTTTATCATTTTTCATAGCAACTAGTACACATAAAATGACTCCATGGCAGAGGATTTTTTTTTACGTTTTTTTACTTTATTTGATTTTTTTCAAAAAAACTGTCAAAATGGTCACCATTACTATTCATCGAAAGAGGTCAAATTTTCTAAAACTATCGATGTTTCTGTGATATAACCACTAGTTGTGTACCTTAAAATGATTTTTTTTAAATTCGGACCAAACTATCAAACACTTGTAGTTCAAATTTGGATTACTTTCGGAAAATCATCATAAACTCATTTAACTAGGCGAAATAGATAGAAATCAAGAAAATTCCTAATACTTGGGGATTATCCATCAAATGGGGACTACTCTTTGTAAGAATTAGATGTGTGCCATTTTGCACCATATTGTTTGTACTTGGTTCACAAAAAAGTCATTTTTGCCACTTAGAAAAAGGAAAATAATATTTATAAAAATAATTTGAAAAATCTCTTCAGAACTATTGCTTCATATACCAAGATACACCTATTTGTCGAATATGAGAACTTTATCACAAACTATGCCGTGGGAATTGCCATAATTTGATCATTTGGCTCCATGATAGAGGTTTTTTTTCATAGCAAGTTTATCGATGTTTCCGTGATGCAAAAGGTGATATGGATGGAATATTTGAATTCCTCTCATTTTTTTAATTGATTTAAACATTTTATTTGTCAAATTTCGATTTACGGATTTAAAGATATGAATTATTTCATATTAAATATTATTACATAATCAATGTTATTTATTGAAAAAATATTATTACATAATCTTTGTTATTTATTCAAAAAATATTATTACATAATCATTGTTATTTATTCAAATAAATTTTGAAAATTTAAACAATAAAAAGTGTAACATCATGACCCAGTGGTTAATATGATTGATATGATACTAATGTCAGTAAGTTCTAACTTTTCATTTGGAAGCTAATTTGGAAGGAACTCAAAAGTTAAGCGTACTTGGGCTGGAACAATTTGAGGATGGGTGACCGAATAGGAAGTTTGACCAGGGTAAGTACTTTGACCTGAGATTAAGTGTATAATAAGAGATTAAGTGTTTTGCTAAGTGGGAAATTTCGGAATAGAATTAAGGAGTTAAGAATAGAATTGAAAATAGACTTAAAAAAATTCCCGGTTTTGGAGCAGTCCTTTAGTACCGGTTGGTGTTCCTTTAGTACCGGTTGGTAACACCAACCGGGACTAAAGGTCCTCCAGCCCCAGCGCTCGACTGCAGCCACGTGGAGTGCCTTTACTCCCGGTTTTTTGGGTTTTAGTCCCGATTTCGTAGTTCCGGTTAGATAACAGCAAAGTTTTAAATCTCCGGGTATATCTGGGATATAGCGGCGCTATAGCTGCTCGATGGGTATCCCGCTATAGCTATACTCTTTTTACGCTATTCCATAAAAAACGTTAATAGCGCCGCTATATGATGTTTAACGCTAAATTTGCCTCTGTTTAACGCTACAGCAGGCTGAAAGGCCATATTTGGCTCCCACGGCCCAGATATGCCCAAATTTTCTAACCTAGCCCAAAAGCCCCCCGCCCCCTGCTCCCCCCCCCCCCCCTCCCCAGCTCATCTCCTCGTTCCCAGACCTTTCTCAATGACAGAAGAGATATCAGAGATGGTTGCGGCGGCGGGCTGCTCTGGCCACCTCCTCTTCGTCTCGCCCTCCTCTGCTTTGCCTTGCCGTCGTCCCGCTGGCCACCTCCGCTTCGGCTTCCCTCATCCCGGCGTCCACCTTCGCTCGAGCTTGACCGCATCGGCTCACCGGCTGTCTGCTCGAGCTCGCCCTCGTCAGGTCGCCTTAGTTCTGATTAATCTCAGCCTTAGTCTCACTGTCCTGATTCAGATTGATTGTATATTTACTTGAGTTTTTTGCATTTTTTCCATTGTATATTGTTGTGTGCAAGTGTGCTTCCATGTGAAGCATGTCCTGAACTCTTCTGATTTGATGTCCTGGGCGGTTGGGCCTTGTGTATGCAGGCTTAATGAGTGCTTATTTGTATACGTATGTGATATGAGATGTCTGATTGAGTCAGTAGGGGATTGGTTTTCTATTGTAGATATTATTTTTTTATGATTTTAGCAAAAACCGCTAAAGGAGAGTTATCCCGCTATAGCTGCGCTATAGCAGTTTATAGCTGCTGAAAAAGTTGCCGCTATATGACTTACCCCGCTATTTAAAACTTTGGATAACAGGGACTAAAGGTTGTTCCCAACCGGTACTAAAGCCCATTTTTATACTAGTGTAATGAATTAATGACCTATAGCCTTGTACATTCACAATTTTTTTTCTATTGGCTCCATATGCCACCATATCCATCAGTTTGTGTCTGTCATACTTCGAGCTCACCAGCAAAGTTCGCAACGTCTTTGAGCTACAAATTTTAGGTTCCATGATGACCATTTTCATGTCGTAGTCTTATGGCACACTGTGCAATTAATTAACAAAATCAAGCACTATGACACCTTTGTGTAAGATTCTTCTACCGAATCCAACTGCCTAGATTACTACCTCCTTCATATAATATACTCCCTCTGTTACTTGATGTAAGGTGTACAGTTTTTTAAAGAAAAATCCATAATATAAGGTGTATTTGCTATTTATGGACAATTTGACCTATCAAAAAAATGAGACCTGGTATCAAAAGAGGGATTTAACAAACTGTATTCATTTTGTGTCTATTTAGAACTCATCTCTCACGATTTTTTTCAGAAAAAATGAGTCCACTGTGTACAAAATACACTGTCTTAATATTCGTGTAGAAAACTATACACCTTACATCAAAAAACAGAGGGAGTACAAGGCTCTGTCTTCATAAGGCATGCGCTGGTCCATGATTAAGGCCCATTTACAAACTGTATCTTTCAATCACTTCCTGGTCCCAGATGCGCAGGGGTAAAACAAGGTAATATAAACTGACAATTATGTTCCTTACAAACTCCCATACATGTATCCGGAGAAAATACAGATCACTTATTACTATATCCGGATTTATATCTTTGTCGTTCTACGGCTGCCTTCAGAAAAGTTAAATATTGTGTCATGGAAAAAGAAGGAGTTTGAAGAGTAGCTCTTTTCTTTTAGACTTTATCTTGTAATCGATGTAGTCAGCTTATGTATCTCTACCATGTACTATTCACTATTATAATATATGGTATTAATTGTCAAAAAAAATCCAGATTTATATCAATGGCAAAACGACTCAGTTCAGTTTTACAATAAGAGTACAGAATACACGGAAATACAGTAACTCGCAAGCCACTCAAGAAAGATGGAAAAATTACCCAATCAGAGACGCGGGATATATAACAGACTATACTTGACCAAATTAAGTCCGTAAGCAAATTAAATCTCCGGTCCATGGTTAGAGAGTACTGTAGGCTCTCCCAATACATGGCACAGTTGAATGCAGCAATCGGGATGTTCTCCCAGCATAATATTACTTGGCTAGCTTTACCTCTGCTGTGCGCTTAATTCGGGCTCGGAGGCTTGAAGTAGGCATAGACAGTGAAAAAGGTCTGCGAGCACCGACATGGCCACCCAAGGGTTGCTGAAGTAGTTGCGTGCAAGCGCCGCGCGCCACCGGTGCCGCCTGATGTCCCTGTACCTGTTCACCGCGCCCATCACGCCGACCAGGTAGTTGTCGGTGGACCAGTGCACCTGGGCGACGATGTCGCTGAAGAATCTCCAGGCGAAGCCCTTCTTGCTGTTGAGGTGGTTGACGAGGATGCCGTGAAGGTCCAGGATCCTCATGTCCTCTGGCGAGGTGACGAGGCAGTTCATGAAGACAGCGTAGGTGGAGACGTCTCGCGGGGTGTCCGGGTAGGTCTGCTCGAACCCGATCAAATTCCGGAACAGCGACTCGCTGGAGTCGTTGAGCTCTAGCTGCGGGATCTCTAGCACGCCGCGGGCGAACTTGATGTCCAGGAAGCTCGTGACGTTCTTCCTCTTCCGGAACCGGACCCCGGCCTCCTCCAGCTCCTTGGCGCACGGGATCCACTGCGGGAGCTCCGACAACAGCTCATCGCTTCGGCGACGGTGGGAATGCTGCTGCTGCTGATGCTTCTGTCGATCAGTGAGCGGCAGGCCGACGGAGAGGTAGAAGAGGTGCAGAAGGTGGTGCACGTTGTCGCATTCAATGGGAGGACGGTGCAGCATCTAGGGACGAAGGGACTAGAAGAACCTGAGGCTGCCGGTCACGAGGAGCTCTTCTGACTCGTCCTCATTCCTCAGTTGCTGAAATAGCTCCCGAATCACGAAGAAAGGGATCTGGTTCTGCAGCAGCAGCATGTCGCGCGTCACGAACTGCCACACGAAGCACCTGCCGAAAACCTGAGTCCAGTCCTCGTCGTCGTCAAACTGATCGCTGTCGCCATCAGCTTCCATTTTCGCGCGGCGCGCGTACTTGAGCAAGCGATGTAGGATGAAACAGCCGTCTTTTAGCATCATATCGGCCACGTCCACCTCGTTGTGGCCCAAATTCATTTAGATTTCTTCGGAGTAGGATGCGTGAATTCGAGGCAGAAGACGTTTCATGCTCCTGAGACATCCGTCTAGTAGCGCCGGAGTCCTGGAAGGCTCCAAGAGGCGGTGCCGGCTGATGAGCTGCCGCACACAACACCATTTGTATTTCTGAGTCGCTTAATTTCCGGAGGAGAACTGTAAGAAACAGACCTGCCCAGAAAAACAGCAACCGGGTAATAATGTTGATGTTCTCATGTGCGATCCAAGTTTCTAAGTTCCTCGGGAAACCCATAGATGGTGGGTGGCTGAGTCGTGCCACCATATCGTGTAGGAACCGCGAAGCGCAACTGGTACAACGTCCTCTCAAAATGGATCTCGTCTACATCGAAGTAGCCATTTTCTGAAAAAAAGAGCAACACACAATTGTAAGTTAACTAGAACAACACCCCGTGCGTTGCAGCGGGTATCTCTTAAGAAATTTAATAAAGCATGAAACCTGAAGATGACAAAAGAAATATGTAAGATTTAGTTAATCTTAGCAGTCAAGAGGCTAAAACTTTTAGACATCAAATTTATGTGTGGTTTATAATTTAAAGATCGTTATGATTTAGGGTGTATCTTATTGATACAGATAAGATTATATCAACGCGTTGAAGGTACGGATGTTGTGGATGGTTGCATGAAGATGACATGTTCTAGAAATTTTTTGAGTGAATACATATAGAAGAGTCCGTAATTTCAAATAACAACTTTATGATTTTCATCATTGAAAATAATTGGCAAAAAGTTCACGAAACTAATTTCAGTGTTCTACTTGCTCATGATTTACTTGCGTAACTAAATAGCGACATGGTGTGATCTTATCATTCGAACATCAAAAAAATGATGTAGACAATTTGATGGGCTATAAAAGATGGCTTGCATGTAGAGATAGAAAATAATTAATCAATGTTAGTGGGAGAGCAGGTGAGATGTGGTTGACTTGCATGTGGAGGTTTTGTCTTCTAAAAAGTTTAGATAGATAGATATCACTCCATTCTGAATTTCTTATTGAAACGGAGGCAAAAGATCCATGTTTCATTAATTAATATGGAGTCTAACATTTGAGCTAGAGAAGTGCACCGTATAAACAAACTACTGGCTGAGTTCAATTTACAACCCTCAAATCGAAAACTACTTAGGACACAACTTTGAACTATGAATAATATGTTTACCAGCTTGGTTCTCGAATGCGTGATAGTGCAAAATTTAGAGATGCTAGTTGTTGAACCGTTTTGTTGGCACATCAGGCCTAGTCGATGTGAGTAAAGTAGATGTGGAAGGAGCTGGACGAGAGGAGTGACACCGACACATAACAGAGCAATCCAGCCGCCACAGCTAGGGGAGGTGAGCTCTGCTCCGTTCAACATGGTATCAGAGCACGGCGACGGCGGGAGGCAGTCTAGATGCGGCTCGGCGGCGGTTCTGAGTGGCAAAGGGAGGAAGCCGAAGGCGGACCGGCTGGGCGGCGAAGAAGGAGCTGCTGCTGACAAAGGGGGGAAGAAGAAGGAGTTGCTGCTGGTGTGGAAGGAGCTGGAGGAGAAGGGATCGCCTAGTTCCCGACCTACGCGGAGCGTACTCTGCTCCGCCCGTAGGGAGGCAACAGTGGGTCAGGCCCACCAAACCATCTTCTTCCCCATCCTCTTCTTTCTCCATCTCGCCTGCTGCCGTCGTCGCCGTCTTCTTCCCCACCCGTCTCCGTTGATCCCCCGCCACCACCGTCGGCTGTAACCGCGTGCTTCCGTCACCCACGCTCGGCGCCGCTACCACGCCGCCTCTGCACCCAGTGGCGGAGGTAGATACAATATGATCAGGGTGCACTACTCTTATGTATGGAGGATTAAGCACAGATTTAGGCCAACCGGGTGCACTAATCATCGGCTAGAGGGGTGCACACACCCATTTTTACACTAATTGTAAGGCAAAAACAAATTCTACCCGGGTGCCTGTGCACCCTGGTAGCTACATGTAGCTCCGCCGGTGTCCGCACCCTGCCCTGCTCAAGCCGTGGCCTCCTTCAAAACTAGAGAAAAATTGGAGCTCGACTTCACCAAGGTTTACCCGGTGAACTTTTCTCAGATCCTTCAAATTTCAAAAGGAAAAAAAGTTATTTAAAAAAGATTTTTTTTCTACAAAATTAAAAAAATCAAATTTTTTGGATTTGTTAAAGTTTTGGATTTTTTGAAGTTTTCTGGATTTTTTGAATTTTTTGGATTTTTGAATTTTTTTGGATTTTTTGAACTTCCTTCTCAAGTTTTTGATTTTTTTGAATTTTAAAAACACATATATACACATACCACACATAAACTACACACACATATATACACATACACAAGGGTTAAGAGGGTTGATATGATATTATTATTAATAAGAACTTGAGTAGCATGAGGATAGTTGAATTGAATAGAATTTAGAAGTTAAGCGTGCTTGGGTTAGAGCAATCTGAGGATGGGTGACCTACTGGGAAGTCATCATTTGAGATATGCTTGGAGTGTTAAAAATGTTCAAAAAATTCAAATATTTAGGGTTTTCCAAATTATTTCATTTTCTGAATTTATTTTTGATTTTTTGGATTTTTTTTATTTTTTGAAAATCCAGATCTAGATCTGGCCGCCTTTTTTAAAAAAATTCAAAAAAAATCTGTGGCGCACTGGGGTAGGGGTGCGCCACAGAATTGTTGTTTTCTGTGGCGCTGATGCATGTAAAATACATACATGAACTTTGCATTTTAATTGCTTATATTCCAATCATATTTGCATCATATAAGGGTTATATCAATGTTTTATTATGATTTTGGAAATATCTTAATGATTTCCTATTTTTATGGAATTAACCCTGCACAGGCAGAAAACCCTAGTTTTGTATTTTAATGGTTCAGGGACCCAAACGTCAACGAAATCACCTGGAAATTTACGGGCGTCAATATTTGGAAGGAAAAAAGACTACGAAAAAAGGAAGCGAGCAAACGGAGGCCCGAGGGCCAAACGGGCATGGCCCACGCGGCCAGGTACATAGGCCGCGTGGGACCCACCCGTTCGGGCCTCGTGGCTCCGTTGTCGTCGATCTTCGCTCCACCGCCTTCGTCTTGACCTAAAAACGCCTATAAAAAAGGTCCCCCGACGTTCTCTGGAAGGAGCGCCGCACAAACACAGAAACACCGAAACGGAGATCAGGAGCTGCAGATTGGAGGGGGAAAACTCCGGCGGGGCGCTGCCGGCGTGGTCTCCATCGACTTCTCCACCGTCTCCATGATGAAGAGGGAGTAGTCCACCTCTGGACTATGGGTTTCTAGAAGTAACTTATGTATCTCTCCTCTATTGAGCTTCACTAATTAGCACCGTATGAGTTGCTGAACATGATTACGGTCACCGTTGTAATACCTTTGTGGTGGATCTTTATGAGTTAATATATGTTTGAGATTACAATGTTTGTTTCAGTTATGAGTATAGATGCATATTATGTACCCCGTTCTTGTCTACTTGTTTTGATCAAGCATGTTTATGAGAGCGTGTGTGGGGGAACGTGTGCATTAGTTGGAGTAACGGGGGGTGGCTAGTGCAGTGAACGTGAGAGAAAGTTCTGCGATCCACTTTGGTATCTTTACCTTACTTTGTTACCTCACTAGGGATAAACTAAAATACCATGCTACCGGAGATGTGGGTGTGACCATTGCCACTACTCCATGACTAGATCTAGCATGTTCTTATTTTCACTTCATGTCATGATACTTATTGCTATACTCCGAGTTATCTTAATTAGTAAGGTGTTATGATTTAGTTCGCATCTTGGTGGAGTATAAGAGAGGTTAATAACCAAAAGATCTCTATGTTAGGACGTGATGCCCATATATATAAGTAACTTGTTATCAAACCCTATGTTGCAATCTCATATGTTAACTTTGTGTGTTTCATTGTCTACCACTTTATAAAGAGAGAGTGCATTTGTGAAATCATGAACCCCAGTCCATTTTTAATCATAAGAAACACCTTTCCAACATCATATACCACTTTTCTATTTTCAGCCATCATTAAATCCGAAAATACAAAAATACTTTTCATCTTGCATACATCATTTAAAAACCCAAAAATATCATTTATCATTGCATCCACCATCATTGCATATTTATTTCCTGTTTGCATTGCATAACTATCCTGATATCATTCTTACACCTTGTGCTTGACAACCACAGGTGAGGTTGAGGACCAAAACATCTAACCTTGTTTTGTAGGTAACCAAAAGAAGGATAAGAAGATAAATCTACCACTTCAGATTCCCCGAGAGTTCGATATTAAACCCTCGAGTCACCCCTCGTGGGGAAAACTATCTTCCACTTTACTACACACTCTGCACTTGGAGTCTCAACCTAAATCCCGTTTATTTGTGCAGGCATCAAGACTTGCTCTTCGGGATCATTAGGCGCATCTGGGCGTGCGCCACAGAAATATATTTTTGTGTCGACGGTTCTGTGGTGCACCCACCATGCGCCACAGAATGGCAAAGTGGGTGCGCCACAGAAGGGCTATTCCCTGGTAGTGCTCGGTGTCCGCGTTTCAACACACGACAGTTTGCAAAGCATATGAGGATATCGTATGTGAGTAGAGGACTCAGGAATATTTCTCCATTCATGCTTATTCACTTAGATGTATGGACATGTCCCGTGGTGTCCATTAGTGGTGCGAAGTAATTTGTGACATTCATTGACTGACTGCTACTCACGCATGACATGGGTTCATCTGATGCGGAATAAAGATGAAGTGTTTGACTGCATTCGGAATTTCTATGCTCTTGTCAAGACTCAATTCATTGTGCGTGTGCAGGCAATGAGAAACGCCAATGGAACTAAATATGTGAATAACAAGTTTGGGGCTTTATTGTTAGAGCATGTCATTCTTCATAGGACTTCATGTCTAGACACTCCACCACAAAATGGAGTTGTCGAGAGGAAGAACCGCCACATTCTGGAAGTTGCTTGGTCTCTTATGTTCACCATGAATGTTTCAAAATTCTTGTGGAGTGAAGTCGTGATGACTCCAACTTACTTGATTAACAGAACTCCTTCAAGGATATTGGGTATGAAGTCTCTGTGTGAGCTATTGTTAGGAGAGAACAAATTTGTAGTTCCCCCCAAAATTATATGGTTGCACATGTTTTAAACCTAGATCCAAAGGATGTTAAGTGTATCTTCATTGGGTACTCTTCTAGGCACAGGGGCTATAAATGTTGGAATCCTTTAGAGTGAAAAACTTTTGTGAGTATGGACGTCACCTTCAGGGAATCCGAGCCATTCTATGGTGAACCGACTGATCAAAGTTTGTTGTTTGCAGAACTTGACCACCTACATTCTGTGGAAGATGGTCATGAGGGGAGAAGGTTCTGTCACATACTCAAGGTGATTATATGGGTAATAACACGGATGATGATGTGCCGGTTCAGCCAACAGTGGGTACAATTGAAATTGGTTCTCTCCAGATTCCTATTCGGGATCGTTGGCCGCAGAATCTCCTCGTGTACTCTAGACGGCAGCCACATGTGCAGGGGGAGAAGCAAAGCAGGGATACGAGCTCATCTGACATTGTTGAATATTAGGCACATGTGCAGGGGGAGCAGCAAGGCAGTGATGCTAGCTCATATGACATAGTGAATCTTCCCATTGCCTTAAGAAAGAACCACGAGCTAAGGCATGAAAGTCTCCTGTAAAATAGAGGGATGAGCATGATACTATAGTGGCAAAGAAGGCTCTACAAACTATTTGAAATGACCATGACATTGGAAATTTTGTGTCTTATGAGGCTTTGTCTCCTTCATACAGAGCTTTTGTCGCCTCTCTACAAACTGTGTCAACTCCAAAGAATTGGAAGACTGCAAAGCAAGATCCCAAGTGGCATGAAGTAATGATAGAAGAGTTGGAAGCACTAAAGAAAAACAAGACGTGGGTACTAACCATATTGTCGGCAGAAAAGGAAGCTGTGAGTTGTAAGTGGATTTATACTGTGAAGCAAAATCCTGAGGGGAAGGTATAGCGGTATAAGGCCAGATTGGTCGCTAGAGGGTTTAGTCAAAGTTATGGAATTGACTATGATGAGAAATTTGCTCCAGTGGCAAAGATATTGGTTTCCTATGCTCTGCTTACTTTGGGTGGAAGTGGCATCAACTAGATGTCAAGATTACCTTTTTGCACGGTGATCTGAAGGAAGAAGTGTACATGAAGATACCACCATGTTTTGGTACCTGAGAGACCACAGGGAAGATATGTAGGCTGAAAAAATCCTTGTATGGAGTGAAAAAATTGCCGAGGGCGTGGTTTGGTGGTTTTGACGTGCTATTTGTGGCATGGGGTATGGTCAATGTAATGGTGACCATATGGTGTTCTACAAACACTTTGATCAAAAGATCATGATTCTTGCACTATATTTGGATGACATTGTCATCACTTGAGATGGTCAAGAAGAAATAAAGAGATTAAAAGGGTGTAAGTGCAAGGTGTTTGAGGTAAAAGATTTGGGCAACCTAAAATACTTTCTTGGCATAGAAATGGCCCGGACAGAGAAAGGAATTTCTTTGTGCCAACGAAAATACACTTTGGATCTCCTGAGTGACATGGGATTGATGGAATGTCGTGCAGCCCCCACCCCAATTGAAAAAAATCATCAAGTGACAGCACAATCAGGTGAGCTAGTGAATAAAGAAGATTATCAGAAACTGGTTGGGAGGTTATTGTACATATGTCAGACCACGCCTGACATTACATACGCCGTGCATATGGTTAACAGATACATGCATGAACCAAGAAGTGGGCATCTTGATATAATGCACAGAATCTTGAGATACTTGAAGGGGACTCTGGAAAAAGGGTTGTGGTTTGCAAAGAGTGGACATCTTGAGGTGGACGGTTATAGTGATTGTAACTGGGCTGGTTGTCAAGATGATAGAAGATCAACATTTGACTATTGTGTGTTTGCGGGAGGAAATTTAGTGTCATGGAGAAGCAAGAAACAAACAGTTGTGTCTAGATCAACACCAGAATCTGAGTATAGAGCATTATATCAAGGGTTGAGTGAGATCTGGGTGAAGCACTTTCTGAGCGAGTTGAAACTCCTAAGGAAGGGACACTTGAGAGTGTGGTGTGACAATCAGTCGGCTATACATATTACAAATAATCCAGTTCAACCATGATAGGACAAAACATGTGGAAATTGATCGCCTCCTCATTAAGGACAAACTTGATGCTAGGATCATCGGCCTTACTCATGTCAGCTCTGGGCAGCAGTTTGTAGATTGCTTGACAAAGGGATTAGGAACAAAGGCATGTGACAAGATGCGGCTAGTAGATATATACCACTCATCTTGAGGGGGGGCGTTGAACCGTTATGTTGGTCCATAAGGCCCAGCCCATGCGAGTGCAGTAGATGTGGAAGGAGCTGGAGGAGAAGGGATCGCCTAGTTCCCGACCTGCGCGGAGCGTACTCTGCTCCGCCCGCAGGGAGGCGACAGTGGGTCAGGCCCACCAAACCATCTTCTTCCCCATCCTCTTCTTTCTCCATCTCGCTTGCTGCCGTCGTCGCCGTCTTCTTCCCCACCCATCTCCGTTGACCCCCGCCACCACCGCCGGCCGTAACCGCGTGCTTCCGTCACCCGCGCTCGGCGCCGCTACCACGCCGCCTCCGCACCCCGCCCTGCTCAAGCCGTGGCCTCCGCCGCCCCCGGCTTCCTTCTAACCTTCAGGGTTGGAATTAGCCGGTTTTTGAGTTTGGGGTGAAATGTAGCCAAATCATGACATTTTAGGGTGAAATATAGACTTTTTCCTTGATTTTAACATGCACCCGACCCACAACCCACCTTCTCCGGCGCCGGCCCACAACCCACCTTCTCCGGCGCCGGCCACCATGCACCCGACCCACCTCGTTAGGTTGATCCCTCGCCTCCACCCGCACCGCCGTGGCGAGCCGCGTCGTCGCCGGCTACGGCGAGGTCCGTCGCGCTCTTTTCCGTCTCGCCGTCGTCGACCTCCCTCGCTTCGGTCGCCGTCTTCCTCCCTAGCTTCGGTGGCCTTCATCTTCTTCGTTTGAGTTGGGCCCAGCCCAGGTCATCGCGTAGGGTGTGCGGGCGCTAATGCGCTATGACCCGGTCGTGAAATAGGGTTTGCTGGAGGAGAAGAGCAACACGACACATAACACAACAATCCAACCACCACAGCTAGGGGAGGTGAGCTCTGCCCCGTTCAACACTAGCTCATCTACCTTGGAACGAAACCCATCACTCAAGTGGAACAAGTTTTCTGAACCGATCGGGGAAGGTCGCATTTTCCTATGGAGACTAGCTCACAACAGTCTGCCCACCCGCATGAACATCAAAACATGTACATCTCGACACAAGATGCCCTGTATGTATGCGTCTATTTGAGGATGGTGGTCACCTCGTTTTAATGTGCAAGATGCTTAAGCCGGTTTGGAGGAGTACGGACTTGGAAGAGACTCCTCTGCAATTGTTGAGTGGCCCCAGTGCCATGATCCTTTTCGAGTCCGTATGGGCTCAAAGCTCTGAAATAGTTGCAGTTTCATGCAATAAAATTAGACTAGTCACAATGGGGAGTAACATAGGAGTAACATAGGCAAAAAATCTGATGTGGCGGGTAATTAATGAGGAGAGAGATGGTGGTGGTAACTATCTATGTTACCATAACATCACACATTTCAATGCAAGATGAGTGTATAACCTATTAAGTATGACAGTACACACATGTTACTCCTCACTATGGAGGTAGTAACTTAGAGTAGTAACATATGCATGTTACTAGTCTAAATTATTCCCCATTGTGACTAGTCTTAAGAGTGGGAACATGGGGAGCTGCATCGAAATAAGTTTGTTTAATATAAAGCGACATCTCCTCGATTTCCAGCAGAAGCAATGCAAGTGGGAACATGTGTTGAAACTGTTTCTGCTCAGCTTGCACCGGAGCAATCCAAGTGGGAACTACCCAAGCAGGACCACATGAAAGTTAACTTTGACACATCTTTCTTTTAATCTTCTGGTCCGATGAGGGTGAGTTTCTCGCTGCTGCAACGGGTAAGATTGCTTGTGTGCGTTCTGCTCTCCATGCTTAAGCTGTTGCATGTACTGTAGGGATCAATGGGGCTGCCAGCTTTGGAGTCCATCGAGTCATCTTCGAATCCGATTGACAGACTCTGGTTGGGGCATTACAATCTTGAGAATATGACCTCTCAGATTTTGGTGTGCTTTTTTGTGAAGCTAGGAGCTCATGTATTTTAAACTTTGACTCTTACGAGTTCAAATTTTTTTTTTGCTAGCAGAGGAAATACATCAGATCTTACAGAAAGACCCAGAACATAAGGAAAATTACAACAAACACCACTGGATCCCGGCGACGAAGACGATGACGGAGCTGCCCTTGACGCGCCGCTGCCCAAGCTCACCAAACCTTGGATCGCCGGAGCCCACCACGAGGCAGACGGGAAGTCTCCAACACCGTCTCCGAAGAGACTACAACCGATGCCGCCTGCGCCGCCGCGAAGATCTGACGCACCACCTCTGTCTCGATCTCACCCAGATCCGCCGCTCCCGGATCTGGCCGTGGTGACCGGAGCCGAAGAAATCCGCCGATTTCCTGACTCCGGAAGGTCGCGCGCGGGACGGCGAAGCTCCAAAGAACGCCACCGCCGGAGGGGATCCACGCCGACAGCAAAACTCGAACCAGCATCTCCAACACCTCCAAAGCTCCACTGGCCGAGCACCTACCGAACCCTACCATATATACACGCTGTGAGACGGGCTTCCCCCACCCTCCCGCCGCCGGAGCAGCCGACGGAGGAGGAGGAACCCACGCCTCACCGGCAGAAGAGGTGGATCGACAGTGGACTCTCAAAAATCGCCTCTCTGCACTGTAGCGGGGAGAGGATAAGGAGGGCGACCTTACGAGTTCAATTTTTATCTCGTGATTGTAATAAAGTTGCTCATGCCATCGCTGAGTATGTCAATAGGGCGTTTGCCGGTCCCTGCGTGGTGTGGGCATGATCCGGACTTGAGTTAATTGCGTTGGCGGTCACACATCTCATCGCGTATGTGCACTTAGGTCACACATCTGGAAAATGAGAAAAACGGGTCACACAACTGAACAAACGTGTGCACATTGGTCACAAACGGGAAGCGTTCTGGACAAAAAATTTGCAAAAAAACCCTACTGTAATATTAGGAGGACCATTTTGTAAAATTGGAAAAATCTCACATTTCTCTCAGCAAAGAGTCAACGCTGGAGCTGGAGGACCCCGTGAGCGTACCTGCCGTGCGCCGCCGGTGCCGCCCCCTGCCAGCCGTGCGCCGCCGCAGACCTCTGTCTGCCATGTGCCGCCCCTGCCTGCGCCGCCGCTGCCATGCGCCGCCCCCTGCCGTGCGCCGCCGCTGCCATGCGGACCTCTGACGCCAGCGAGGAGGCCGCCGGCGCAGGCGGCCGCGTCGACCCGCCCGGCGCCAAGGACCTCGAGCACTTCTACCTCGCCTCCGCTGCCGACGCGCTGCATACGGGAGGCGGTGTTGCTGGGGTGGGTAGTGCTGTGGATGCTGAGCACGAGGGTGGGCACGCTGCTGCTCTGCAGTCGGCTCAGCCTCTCCGGCGCCGCCGGCCAGTTCCCCTCCGTGCGCCGGTTCGCCGACATGCCGCTGGAGCGTCGGGAGGCTGCGCTGCAGCGGTGGAACAGGTCACGGTGGCTCTTCCCGCTCAGGATCGTCTTCACCCTCGTCAAGCTCCGGCCACGGTATCGAGCTCCGGCCGTCGGCCTCCGCCCCGCTCCAATCAAGCTCCGACCACGGCCCGCACCGGGCGCCACCCCGCCCCCCTGCTCGCGGCCGAGCGCCGGCCGGGCGCCGCCGGCCATGACGCGCCCTTGCTCGCCCCGACCGCCCCGGCACCCCTGCTCACGGCCAACCAGCCCTCCGGCTGGAGGAAGAAGATTACCCTGACGAGTGGGCCCCACTCGTCAGGTGTAGAATTTTTTAACTTAATCCCTGTAATATTACGCTAGGGGTTTTCTGAAAATGTCCAATCCAAAACGGGATGACGCTTCCCGTTTGTGAGCAATGTGCACACGTTTGTTCAGTTGTGTGACCCGTTTTTCACGTTTTCCAGATGTGTGACCTAAGTGCACGTACGCGACGAGATGTGTGACCGCCAGCGCAATTAACTCTCCGGACTTTGTAACCGATTTGGTAACTAGCGACCTGACGGCCCTAGATATTTAAGGGGAATAATACACTCACTTCAAAAAAAAAGGAGGGAGGGAGGGAGAAGGTTACGGACCTGAAGATCCTGGATTAGTCAAGGTGTTACGGGAGGTGGCATGATCAGGATCAAAGTGTTCCGTTGCTGGGCAAGATAAGTCTAATTCTCTGCAAAATCAACATCAGAAAAACGTAGCATTAAGATCAAAATTAAGACGGCTTTACTAGCAAGGAAGGATAGCTCGGGGTATCGTGCATCGTCAGACCGATCGGGTATGCACGCGAGTTTGGAGGAAGTACGGACGCAAGTACTCTCGAATATTAATTCTCTTAACCAGGATACTATATCGTTCCCAGTTTACTGAATACTCTCTCCGTGCATGAATATAAGACGTTTTAGCTATTTAACATGTTGTATACATGCATACTAATATGAGTGCACATACACACTAAATATGTGTACATACATATAAATATATGTGAATATGGACAAATGTTAAAACATCTTATATTAAAAAAGGAGGGAGTACTGAAGAGCATTCGAAAACTGGGTCAGCGACGCCATTTTTTCAGTTACGGTATACTTCTAAGATATAAATCATGATTTTTTTTTTTTATATAAGTGCATATCAGTTCCAGACTTACTCTTTGTAATTTCTCATAAGAGAGTATTACGCTGACTGTGTGGAAATTATAAAATAATTCTTTGCAGCACAAACTACGGGACAAGCTACCTCACACGATTGGATATGCTATCGCAGGTCAGACCTCCAATGCGCCAGCAGCTGATGCAAATCAGATGTCGACCGCTAAGTCAGACTTTGTCTTGGGCAGATCAAGTTCTATCTAGTGGTGATGTGTCATGTGTGGTGCCTTTTTCGTGACAAGAGTTTAATCACACATTCCCACTCTTTTTCTGCAAATCATTACCTTTGGCACACATGAATTGGAGACCTCCTTATCTAAAAAAAAAACGAATTGGAGACCTTTAAAGCTCCAACGCTAGTAGAAAACATGGTTTCCATACATCCCATTGGTCCCGCCCATAATTAGAATCGGGACTAATGAGGCCATTAGTCCCGGTTCGAACGGCCAGGACGCCGGACAGCACCAGTCCCGGTTCGTAGGGGACCGTTAGTCCCGGTTCATGTTACGAACTGGTACTAAAGGGTTGCGGCAGCGGCCGCAGAGGTGGGGCCAGCGCGTGCAACCTTTAGTACCGGTTTGTATCACGAACCGGTACTAAAGATGGACCTTTAGTATCGGTTCATGACACGAACCGGGACTAAAGTGTTCCCTATATATCATCTCTTCCACCCGAGCCAGCTCTCCATTTTTGAGCTCGAGTTCATCCCTATTTTCTCCTCTCTTTCCTCTCCCGAGTTCGAGTTTATCCCCATTTTTTCCACTATTTGTCAAGATTGACGGCACCCCATCTATTCAAGGGTTAGCAACTTCATCTTTTTTTCCGGCGTTGCTACTTTAGCTCATTTCATTGCTAGTTTAGCTCATTTTATTTTTGTAGTGCTAGCAAGGTGTTTGATGAAATGTCTAAGTTAGGGAGTTCATTTTTTTATATGCATTTTGAGCTCAAATTAATTTATGATTTGTCGGTTTTAGTGTCGTCCCGTCGTCGTCCTTACCGCCGTCGATAGCCCGCGCCGTCCCGTCACCGGCACCACCTCGGTGAGCCTCTTGTTTTTATCTTTTATTTTAAAAAAATTACTTGTATGATTTAAATACATAGTTATTACTTTATAAAAAATTTATATGTATAGTGCCATGGTTTTGATATCCGTCCCCGTCGGCCCTCGTCCAGTCTATGATTCGGATGTGGCATATTTTTATAACTATTTGTTTCATTTCGTGTTTAATTATGACAATTATGCCTACCAACTTGACATAGATTTTTTATCTAGGTGTAGTTGAACCGGAAATTCCAACCGACCCTCTTGTCGATATGTTAAATTTATTTGAAAAAGAAAACAATGATTTGAAAGCAAAATTGAAAAGAAGTGAAGATCTTCGTCTACAATGCCTAGAAGAAAAGATGAAATTGGAGTTCGATCTTGCCGACGTCGTCGTTAAACACAAGATCAAGATGGATGCAATGCGCTTGAAGATTAGAAAGATTAGAAAATATGCCATTCATAAAGAGGCTTGGTATCATTATGATGTTGGTTCAATAATTACCTTAGTTGCGATTTTGATCGCATTTGTTGTTGGATTTAAATTCTTTAGATAGTTGTATGTTAGTTTCAATGTATGTTTTATGTGAACTATGTATTACATTTGGTCACTACTCTATTTTGGTTTTAATGTGATGAACTTGTATTAATTAATTTGGTCACTATTATATATTCGTGATGTAGTGTAATGGTTTTTGATATATTTATATAATGCAGATGAGCCGGCAATGGATGTACGGTGACCGACGCTGTCCCGACTTTATTAATGGCATGCATAATTTTCTCCGTGTGGCTGAGACAAACAAGCGGCCGAATGGTTTTATTTCTTGTCCATGTAGTGTCTGTAAGAATACGCAATTACTCTACCTCAAAAACCATTCATGTCCACCTGTTGCAGGCCGGTTTCATGTCCGGCTATAATTGTTGGACCAAGCACGGAGAAAGAGGGGTTATAATGGAAGACAATGAAGAAGAAGAGGATAATGACAACTATATATGTTCACTGACACGGTGGTACTACAATGGGGGAAGACGAAGCTGAAGAAGAGCCCATTGTTAATGAGCCCGATGATGATCTTCGTCGGGCCATTCTTGATGCATAGATAAACTGCGGAAGTGAAAAAGAGAGTTGAAGTTGGAGGCTTGTTAGAGGATCACAAAAAATTGTTGTACCCAAATTGCGAAGATGGCCAGAAAAAGCTGGGTACCACACTGGAATTGCTGCAATGGAATACAGAGAATGGTCATCTGACAAGGGATTTGAAAATTTGCTGAAAATAATAAAGAAGATGCTTCCAAGGGATAACGTATTGCCCCCAGTACGTACGAAGCAAAGAAGGTTGCCTGCTCTCTAGGATTAGAGTGCAGAAGATACATGCATGCATCAATGACTGCATCCTCTACCGCGGTGAGGAGTACGAGAATTTGAATGCATGCCCGGTATGCGGTGCATTGCGGTATAAGATCAGGCGAGATGACCCTGGTGATGTTGAGGGCGAGCCGCGCCCCAGGAAGAGGTTTCCTGCCAAGGTGATGTGGTATGCTCCTATAATACCACGGTTGAAACGTTTGTTCCAAAACAAAGAGCATGCCAAGTTGTTGCGATGGCACAAAGAAGACCGTAAGAAAGACGTGATGCGGAGACACCCGCTGATGGGTCGTAGTGGAGAAAAATCGACAGAGACTTCTCGACCTTTGCAGTGACGCAAGGAACTTAAGATTTGGTCTAAGTACAGATGACTTTAATCTTTTTGGGAGCAGAGCTCCAGTCATAGCACCTGGCCTGTGACTCTATGTATCTATAACCTTCCTCCTTGGTTGTGCATGAAACGAAAGTTCATTATGATGCCAGTGCTCATCCAAGGCCCGAAGCAACCCGACAACGACATTGATGTGTACCTGAGGCCATTGGTTGAAGAACTTTTACAGTTGTGGCATGAAGAAGGTGTACGTGTGTGGGATGAGCACAAACAGGAGGAATTTGACCTACGAGCGTTGTTGTTTGTAACCATCAATGATTGGCCTGCTCTTAGTAACATTTCAGGACAGTCAAACAAGGGATACAATGCATGCACGCACTGTTTAGGTGAGACTGAAAGTATATATTTGGGTAACAAGAATGTGTACCTGGGGCATCGTCGATTTCTTCCAAACAAGCATCCTGTAAGAAAGAAAGGCAAGCATTTCAAAGGTGAGGCAGATCACCGGACGAAGCCTACCCGCCCTACTGGTGTTGATATATATGACATGGTCAAGGATTTAAAAGTAATCTTTGGAAAGGGTCCTGGCGAACAATCTGTTCCGAATGACACTGACGACACGTACCCATGTGGAAGAAGAAATCTATATTTTGGGAGCTACCCTATTGGAAAATCTAGAGGTTCGCTCTGCAATCGACGTGATGCACGTAAGGAAAAATCTTTGCGTGAACCTGCTAAGCTTCTTGGGCGTGTATGGGAAGACGAAAGATACACCGAAATCACGGCAGGACCACCAACGTATGCACGAACGAGACACCTGAATCCAGAGAAGTATCAAGGTCCTGCCAGCTACGCTCTTACCAAGAAGAGAAGGAATCTTTTTTGAAGTCCTGAGCAGTATCAAGGTCCCGTCTGGCTTCTCGTCGAATATAAAGGGAATAATAAACATGGCAGAGAAAAGTTCCAAAACCTAAAGTCTCATGACTGCCACGTGATTATGACACAATTACTTCCGGTTGCATTGAGGGGGCTTCTACCGGAAAATGTTCGAGTACCCATTGTGAAGCTATGTGCATTCTCAATGCAATTTCTCAGAAGGTGATCAATCCATAAACTCTACCAAGTTTACAGAAGGATGTGGTCCAATGTCTTGTCAGCTTCGAGTTGGTGTTCCCACCATCCTTCTTCAATATTATGACGCACCTCATAGTTCACCTAGTCGAAGAGATTTCATTCTCGGTCCTGTATTTCTACACAACATGTTCCCCTTTGAGAGGTTCATGGGAGTCTTAAAGAAATACGTTCATAACCGTGCTAGGCCAGAAGGAAGCATCTCCAAGGGCTATGGAACAGAGGAGGTCATTGAGTTTTGTGTTGACTTTATTCCTGACCTTAAGCCGATCGGTTTCCTCAATCGCGCCATGAGGGGAGACTGCGTGGAAAAGGCACGCTAGGAAAGAAAGCAATAATATGTAGGACGGCATTCTTTCACTCAAGCACACTACACAGTTCTACATAATTCCAGCTTGGTGGCTCCGTATATCAAGGAACACATGAATATTTTACGCTCCAAATACCCGGAGCAGCCTGAAGATTGGATTCAAGGAGAACACGTGGAGACTTTCGCGGTTGGTTGCAAACACGTTCATTAATGACACCACTGTTGGAGAACAGCTATACTTGTTGGCCAAGTCACCATCTTCGACTATATTGACTTTTCAAGGGTACGAGATAAATGGGAATACATTTTACACGGCCGCCCAAGATAAAAAGAGCACCAACCAAAACAGTGGTGTCCGCTTTGATGCAACAAACAACAATGGGCAAAAGGACACATATTATGGTTACATAGAGGATATATGGGAACTTGACTATGGATCTGATTTTAAGGTCCCTTTGTTTCGGTGCAAATGGTCAACCTGACAGGCGGGGTAAAGGTAGACCCGAAGTACGGAATGACAACAGTGGATCTCAAGAATCTTGGGTACCACACCGAACCATTCGTCCTAGCCAATGACGTGGCTCAGGTTTTCTATGTGAAGGACATGTCTACCAGACCGAAAAAAGAAAAGATAAGCAAGCGAATACATCATACGATGAGCCAAAGCGCCACATAGTTCTTTCAGGAAAAGAAACATCGTGGGAGTGGAGGAAAGACAGACATGTCAGAAGATTACAATAAGTTTGATGAAATTCCGCCCTTCACAGTGAACACTGACCAAGCATCGTGTTAAATGATGAAGATTGTCCATGGTTACGGCGCAATCAGAAGAAAGGGACACACACGAAGAATTTATACCACAACACTAGATAGGGATGTTGTTGGTGATGTGTAATAATGTATTAAACCTTTTATGTAACTCTGTTCTGAAAACTCGGAAGAAAACTCTAAACACTGATTTTTGGTTCTAAAATCTCCAACGGCTCACAAGCGCTTGAAAAAGTTGGAACAAAACACACGTTTCCCCTGCATATAGCCCGACGGTGGCTCGTGAGTGCCCGCATATCAAATGCACCGTCGGATGTATGCAGGGAATCCGAATGATTTGTATTCGGTCGATGAACTGAAGGATTTATAGATAGAACAAAACACACGGTTTCCCCTGCATACAGCCCGACGGTGGCTCCTGAGTCCCCGCATATCAAATGCACCGTCGGATGTATGCAGGGAATCCGAATACTTTGTATACCAAATGAACTACAATAAGTACACACTGAGTGCCGAACATGTCCGAGAGGTGGGCTATATATAGGGTCGTGTGGCTCACGAAGTGGTCGTGATAGTGCTGATCCAACAGCTCACAAGTCCTCAAAAGAAACACACCCCTGATCCAACGGCTCACAAGCGCTTGAAAGAAACACACGATCTGTGTGCTTCTTCCTGATTGGCTCAAAAGAAACACACCCCTGATCCAACGGCTCAAAAGAAACACACCCCTAGGAACACCCAAAACAAAGTTATAACTGATGACGGTGAATAGATATAAAAGAAATCAATAGATAATGTATTAAATATTTTATGTAACTGTATTAAGACAATAAGAATCACTCAAAATATTGGATGTTTTCTAAAATTAAATCAAATATACATATGAATTTTACAAATATATAGACAATTAAATTAAATAGATATAAATGAAATCAAAAGATATGATTTTTACAAAAAAATTGAAAATAATTTGATTTGGACAATTAGAAAATAATTTGATTTGGACAATTAGAAAAAAGGAAAAGGAGACGAGAAAAAAAAAACTATTACGAAAGCCCATTTAGTCAAGGTTAATAACACCAGCCGGGACTAAAGGTGGGGTTCACGCGCTAATTTTCGCGGCCGGCCCAAAAATAACTTTAGTCCCGGTTGGTGTTACCAACCTGTACTAAAGGCCTTTAGTCCCGGTTCCAGAACCGGGACTAAAGCTCGATCGAGCAGTTTTAAATGCCTCTCTCCTCTCTTTCCTTCTCATTTAACTTCTCCTCCCCGACGACGCCGCCTCCCCGAGGTGCTGCCTCTCCGCCGCCATGAGGTGCCACCGCCGTCCAGGGTCCACGGAGGAGAGTTGCCGTTGTCCGTGCTCGCCGTCGCCTCCCCACCCACGGGCCGCCGTCCACGCTTGTGCTCACCGTCGCCTCTCCCTCTCTGCCCGGTGCGGCGCCTCGGTCCGTCCCCGGCCGGTGCGGCGCCGGCGCTCCCTAGCTCCTCGGCCCGTCCCCGGCTGGTGCGGCGCCGGCGCTCCCTAGCTCCTCCTCTACCTCGACCTCCGGCCGCCACGAGCTTGTACTCCGGCCGCCGCCGGGTCGCTCCTCTACCACATCCGCAAGCAGAGCCGCGCGCCTCCGACCTCGACCTCCGGCGCGCCGTAGCTCCGGCTGTAGCACTCAAGGTGAGAGCTAATTCCATTCTCTTTTTTTTGTTATTCTAATTTTCATGATATTGTAGTTTGTAGTTGCTATGAATTTGTAGTTAATTTGCATAGTACTATGTTATTTTTACTATTTTGATATTAATTTGATATAGTACTATATATGTTACTTGATAGTTACTATGAATTTGTAGTTTATTTAAATTTTCTTGCTACTTAAATTTGCTATGAATTAGTGGACTACTTAATTAAATTTGCTATGAATTTGTGGACTATTTAATTAAATTTGCTATGAATTTTAGTGTTAGGAAATTTAAGTGTTAGTAATTTTAGTGTTAGTGTTAGGAGTTTTAGTGTTAGGAAATATTGTTAGAAAAATATTTTTGATTTGTAGTTAAGATAAAATTTGTGTAGAATTTGTAGTAGAATTTTTAGATTTCATAGTAGAATTTTTTGTAAGCACTTTGCATATTTTAGAATTTGTTCTAGCACTACTAGGAAATAGGCTATAGGTGGATACCCTTTCTGTGGCACACCTTTATTGCCATGCGCCACAAAATATATTCTGTGGCGCACGGCAGCTGGTGCGCCACAGAATTCTGGCCCTTTCTGTGGCGCATCTTTTGCCAATGCGCCACTGAATGACAGCATTTTGTGGCGCATGGGGTCGGATGCGCCACAGAAATATGGTGGGGCCCGCCACCAATGATTGGATCTCAACCTTCTGGGCTTATTCTGTGGCGCATGGTGGCAGATGCGCCACAGAAATGTAGCTTTTTGTGTGCAGAATTTTTTGATATCAGATCCCACCCCCCAATCCCCCCCCCCCCCCCCCGTGGATCGCCTTTTCAGTTTGATATAGTTAGGTTTTAGTGTGTAGTTGGTATATAAAATTTGAAATATGAATTTTGACCTTTTTGCAAAAAAAAAAGAACGGCCATAACTTTGATGTCAAAAAAAAAGTTTAATATATTAAAAAAACTAGAGAAAAATTGGAGCTCGATTTCACCTGGGTTTACCCGGTGAACTTTGCTCAGATCCTCGAAATTCCAAAAGAGTAAAAAGTTATTTCAAGAAGAAGATTTTTTTCTACAAAATCAAAAAAATTGGGGAAGAAATTCTGTGGCGCATATCTACATATGCGCCACGGAATTGTTGGGCGGGATTCAAATTTTGAATCCCACCGGCACCACCCTTCTCCCTCTCATTTACTCCTCCTCCTCTCCTCCACTTCTCCTCTCACCTTCTCATCCACTTCTCCTCTCACCTTCTCCTCCACTTCTCCTCTCCCCTTCTCCTCCACTTCTCCTCTCCCCTTCTCCTCCCTCCTCCTTCTCAACTCAACCCCGGGGACCTCCCTCCTCCTTCTCAACTCAACCCCGGTGACCTCCTCCTCCACCACCTCCGGCGACATCCTCCTCCTCCTCCACCACCTCCGGCGACCTCCTCCACCACCACCACCTCTAGTGACCCCCTCCTCCACCACCTCCAGTGACCCCCTCCTCCACCACCTCCGGCGACATCCTCCACCTCCTCCACCACCTCCGGCGACAACCTCCTCCACCATCTCCAGCGACCCCCATCCTCTACCCACCGACTTCCAGCGACCCCCTCCTCCACCCACTTCCGACCAAGCCACCTACGGCCATGGCCACTGGCACCACGAGCTCCGACGAGCTCCGACGAAATTCCAGCGAAATTCCGGCGGCGCCAGATCCAGATCTAGATCTGGCCGCCTTTTTTTTTAATTCGAAATAACAATTCTGTGGCGCATGGTGGCTGTGGCGCACGGTGGTGGGTGCGCCACAAAATCTTGGTTTTTCTGTGGCGCATCTGGGCCGTGCGCCACAGAATTAAAATTTAGTGGCGAGATATTTGTGGCGCACCCACCATGCGCCACAGAAAGCTAAAATTGGTGCGCCGCAGATGGCCTATTTCCTAGTAGTGTAGCAATTTTAGCAATATTCTACCATTTTGTAATAGCAATTTTACAATTTGTTCTAGCAAAATATAGCAAAAATATAGATAGCCCAATTTATTAGAATATGAAGATAAATATTGTTGATGAATATTGTGTCCAATTGTTTGTAGTTAAGCTATGGATCCGAATGACCGAGAAGGTGAAGAACAGGTCCTTCAGATGATATATGATTCTGCACGAGGTGGAGAAGATGCCGGTGGAGAAGATGATGATTTCAACTCACAATTTCTGAACGACTCTGGTGAGGGAGTTGAGCTAGAAGATATTTGCAGAGCCGAGGAAGTGCCCTTAACAAATTCCGGCGAGGTATATATATTAAGCCTATGTTGATCACTCACTAGATGCTTTAATTGATTTGTATTGCAGTTATTAACGAATCATATTTCTTTTAGCCCTCTGGATCGAGCAAATCATCAGCTGCTAAAAGGACGAAATGAGGCCCGACCAGAAGGTTGGCCGATGGTGCAAGGATATCGATCGACAAAGTTGGTGACGATGGCGATCCGCTGGAACCCACAGAGAGCCGCCCGTAAATTTATAAATCAATGCGGAGTTCTTGTTAGGGACTTGGTCCCGATCATCCTTGAAGAATGGCATAAGCCGAAGGACGACAACAAGGCTGCTAGTTATGTCGACGACAGAAGAAAAGATTTGCTTTGGGAGACGCACTTGACACATGTCAACCTACCGCCAGGTCTCACAGATGACAAGAAGGAGAAAGTCAAGCAGTGGACTTTTAAGAAGATGGCCACACAATTCCAGAGCTGGAAGAAAACATTATGGAGAAATTATGCAGCGGCGAAGGAAGAAGATCCAGAATTCACTGGACCACTAGTGAAGATACAACATGACTGGCCCGGATTTGTGAAGATAAGAAAATCGGAGGCCGCTGTGGCCCGATCGGAAATAAATAAGGCAAATGCTACAAAGAAGACATATCACCATACTTTGGGGACAGGTGGCTACAAAACTGTCGTGCCTAAGTGGGAAGCCTTTGAAGCAAAACTACTTGATCAAGGGATCATTCCACAGACAGCGGACTAGACCGAGAGGTCCAAGTTCTGGTTGTTCGCGCATGGGGCAGGGTTGGATCCACAGACATGGCAGATTGTTGCAAAGGGAAAATGGAAGGAAAAAATTGAAAAAGTAACCAAAGATCTTGTGGACGCAATAGAAAAAGTTCGAAAGGGAGAGTACGTGCCCGACAGAGAGAACGACGAGCTGACACTCGCCCTCGGGAATCCTGAAAATGTTGGACGAGTACGAGGCTATGTACCCGGTGTTTCGTGGAAGCAAGGGTTTGCGGATTGCGATGGAACTTATAGAAGCCGTCAGAGAAAGAAGAAGAAGAAGAAGAAGAAGAAGGAGTTAGACCGGTTATCGGAATTGGAGCGCAAGGTGCAGCGGCAGCAGGAGCAACTAGACTCAATTAGTCAGCAAAGGGTATCTCAGCAGCAGCTAGAATGTTCTGAAGTCGAAGCCGTCCCATCTGATCAGCAGAAAAGCAGCGTGGGTTCCACGCAGCTAGAAAATTCCGAATTCGAACCGCCGCCGGCTCACTACCCCGTGGATGATATCACGGAGAAGACAGACTGTGAGCTACATATGTCCATGAAGAACATATCCTTTAAGGTGGCGGTCGGCTATGCTTTACCAAATCAATCTGGAGCAAGCTACCATCTCGGCGGGATTCCAGCTGGCTATGCTCGTGTCGGGGTGGATGAAGTTATGCCGGGATTTGGTACACTGGAGCTTGACATTCCTGGAGGTGACGAGGAGAAGACACTGGGAGAAGTCTAGCGTGGTATCGTTCTATGGAACAAGAAAAACAACGTGTTTCCAAACTCGGCGCCAAGGCCACCGACTCCTCCGACTAGCAATCCCCCAACTCAAAGTCCATCCCTCCCCGCCGGTTGGGAGCCCAGCCCGAGTCCATCGCCCGCGCCGTCCCGTCCGCCGATTGCGCCCACTACTAAGTCCATCGCCCGCACCGTCCCGTCAAAGCGGAAACTACACTTGCCGTCGACATATACACAGAAGAAAAGTGCATATAAGGAAACTCGAGAGGAACGCGAGTTGCTAAAGCCTCTTCCAAAGAGAAGTTACGACTTGTCTCAAGAGGAACTCGACGCGGAGGTGAGTGCCAATGTGAAAAGACAATTAGCACCGAAACGGCCCCCGCCAAAGGAGATAATACCACCGGAAAAAGTTGCGAGATGTTTGAAAAATCTATCGAGGGGACCGCCACAGCCGCCTGATTTGCCAGATGACTATGAACGTTGTATTGAGAAGACATATAGTTAAGAGAAGCAAGAGGAGGCGGCGGCATATCACCTAAAGAGGGAGCAGTTGCGGATGGCAAAAAGCGGGAAACAAGTGGCCCAGCTCAGAGAACAGGCAAATCAGTCGATCCCCCGCTCAAGGTGATGCCTGATAAGGAAGTACACCACGACACTGGTCGCATAGGCGACACTGGTTACCCCATAGAGTATCAGTATGCATGGACATATGTCCACGGGAATTCACTGGTCAGACCTGAGGCGGTCCAGTTTCTAACAACACAATTGCGTCAATTGCATCAGTGGTACATGAAAGCCGCAAAGGCCGGGCATGACCACCTCTGGGTGGCATATTGGAAAGAGCATTACTTCAGGGATGACGCGATATATGTTCAGTTTTCTGAAATTTTTCAGTTATTCAATCAAGACGCCCTCGACAAAGCCCTCGTCAGTTGCTATTGTTTGTAAGTGATTTATTTCTGCAATTTAATTAAGTCTCTAGCTCAGCTCGTTCATTGCCTGTAATTATCTCACTATATTCTTTTGTACGCTATTATGCAGAATGAAGATTCTCGAATGCAGAAAAACCCACATCTATGACACTGGGTTCGTTGACCCATATTTCATTCATGAAGTTACCGTAAGGGACCATCCCGAGGACACAGAGAAAAACTTGCTCCGGTTTTTAGTGAAACAAAATACGTGCACAGAAATACTTTTTCCTTACAACTTCAAGTGAGTGTTACTGTCTTCTACACATTCTATTTTGCTCACTCGATGTTTAGTGTAATCGATGAGTTATGTATGCATGTACATATAAATGTGCGTAGATTCCACTGGATTCTTCTAATCATTAGAGTTGACGAAGGAGTTGTTGAAGTCATGGACTCGTTAAGGAAAGATATGGACGAGTACCTCAACTTGCAAGAAATTCTCCAGAGGTAATTTCAATCATTATCGCTCTATATCGACCTCTTTCGTTCATTTTCTGATATCAAGTAATTAATAACTCCTTTAATCATTTTCTTTTGCCGGGCAGGGTTTGGAAACGGTTCATCGAGAGGGTTCCAGGTGATTGGAAACCGGAGCTGTATTTTTATACCACCAAGGTAAGTAGTACTATATATCTAGGTCCACGCAACTCTTTAATTCTAGTTTCAATACCATTATCATGCTTGATTATTATTTGATTGAATTCTATTCTTTGTAAAGTGGTGTCTGAGGCAGGAACAAGGGACTAATTTATGTGCATACTACGTTTACGAGTTCATACGCTGTTGTGTCAGTAAGTGAAAAAGAGATGACAAAACAATTGAAGTACGTAAACACTATTCGCAATTTTTTTATTACCATATTGTGTTGAGTTCCATTCATAATTTATTTTATGATGATTTCATATATATATATATATATATATATATATATATACACAACTCACATATTCATATTGATCTAGATGGAGCGAATGCGGGACAAGCTCATACCAACGAAGCGCCTAAAAGCAATTCAAGAGAAATTGGCGGGATTTTTGAACTCGGAGGTCATAAAGGAAACCGGAGAATTTCATCACCGTAGTAATTATGTCTCCATGTCATTGACGTGATCTCGACGTGAAAATTTCATTAAAGCAATTTGTATGTGTATGTATATATGCATCAACGTGATCTGGATGTAGTATAAACTTTATGTATACGACTTGTTTTTTGCGCATCAATCGTGATCTCCATACAAAAAGAATTGAATGGAAAACACAAAATCCAAACCCCTAAACCTCTAATGCCCTAAACCCTAAACCAGGAAATATAAATAAATAGAAAACAGAAACCCGAAATCACCAACGGGGACTAAAGGTCTTCCCGCCGTGGACGCCTGGCCGTGGCCACGTGGAGGCCCTTTGGTCCCGGTTCGTGGCCAACCGGGACTAAAGGGGGGCATTTAGTCCCGATTTGCTAGTCCCGGTTGGAAAACCGAGACTAGAGGCCCTCTGGAACCGGGACTAATGCCCCGTTTTCTACTAGTGCAAATACAGCTAGCTATCCAACTTGTAACACGCATTCGATACAATTCCAATAGAGATTAATAACTCTCTTCGGCGACAACAAGAAAATCAAATTTCGCTCAAGCGGGTTCCTCCGGCCGCCACTAGATTAGCGTGGATTGGTAGTAATACGTACTTGTATGATGCTCGAAGAAAAGAGAGAGCACTGGCGTATTGTTACCATATTAAGTTAAGAAATTACAAGGGGAAACCTCTTTCTTTTTCTATCCATGGGAAGCTCGACTAACTTGTCCATGTACATGATGCTCCGAGCTAAGGGAGGAAGACGAAATGGCAAGACACTTGGTTAAGTGGGGAATAGGCGGAGAGGAACTGCCGCTTGCCGATCAGTTTTGAGCTCGTATGCCTTCTCGTCTGGGTAGGAATGTCTCGCGGCTCGCCGTGACTTATCTAAAGATAACATCCTTGCTAGGGCCAGGGCCTTCCTCAGAGCTTAGACGTTCTGGACCATTCTATAGGATCTTGATGCGATCCTGACCGTCGATTTCTTGCTCTGCGTGTGGTATATAAACCGCTCCCCGTGGTGGAAACCCTAGCCGCCAAGGCCCAATCCCCGGTCGCGCCCTCCTCCCCCAATCGCCTCGCGTCTCTTCTCCCCAATCCTCTTCGCTCCGTCTCTTCCCAATCCCCTCCGCTCTCTCTCCTGCGTGATGCCGCCGCCAGTTCCTACCCAATCCCAATCGCACGCAGGAGGCAATGGGACGGAGGAGGAGGCAGGGCCGGAGCAGAGCCTTTCATGATGCCGCCGTGCGCCTTCCTCGGCAAGCGGACGGAGCCAGAAGGGACGGCCGCGATGGGGTGGCAGGAGGCGCTGTAGGAGCGCGTTCCGGAGGAGGACGGCGGCGCGCAAGGAGAGCTGCGAGCGTACGGAGTCGGATGGCCCGCCGCTGCATCTCCATGCTCCACAGCCCTCTCTGGTTCCCGATCTAGAACGGGAGCGCTTTATGGCGGAGGAGAGGATGAGCTCGAGGGCCAGACAGGGGAAGCTGGATGGAGGTGCTCGAGGACCAGACAGGGAACGCCGAGGCCAGCGTCATGGTGAGGCAGCTTTTGGCCATGGCCAGGTCGCTCTCTCCATGATCCCTGGCGGTGTTGGTGAGGAGCGTGAGCGCCGGAAGTGGACGAGGGAGGGGCGGCACCGTGGGGAGCAGGAGGATGATGCAGAGGTACGCGCTAGCTGCTCAAATGTTCTATATTTTTTCCGTTCAATCTGCTCTTTGCTGGTTGATCTCGGGCGTGCCTTTGATGCATCATCTTCTTTATGTAGAATAAGATGTTCTCATGCTGTGCATCTTCCCAGGTTCCCTTCATGGACTCCACGGACAAGGGCCCTCTACTGGAGAAGCACAGTTCCTCCTCGCAGCAGGTCTCTCTTCTCTCCCTCTCTGTTCTGTTCTGACTTCCTGCTTGCATGAGAGGTACAGGGAAGAGAAAAGAAGGCCTGCTCCTTAACCATAGCTTAGTAACGTGAAATGCATTTGTATGATTTTAAACTTTGGTTGGAAGACCATGTAGGACATATAATAGTAAGATACTTTATTTTTTAGCAAGTGGAAGGAGTGCTTCTGTTCATTACCGAACAAAAATATTCAATGTTATATGCAGATTGTTTGGGTTCTTAGTTGCCTGCCTCACACTTTTTGAGATAGTTTTTAGATACCTGCATTCACTTCTATATGTTCCTTGACTTTTCTGTTTGTTTGCTGCAGCGCTGCCAGAAATTAAGGCCGGTTGAGACTTGTTCTACTGCCTCCTTCATGCTCCAGACCAAGAACTCCATCAGGGTTTGAGAAATATCGTTGTCGAGCAGATTGTGGTGAGATTAGGATTTGCATCTATGTTAGTAAAAACTGCTTAACTATATATATTGCTAACTCAGATTGGGCTTAGAATTAATTGCTTTTACTAACTGGATTTTGTTTCTTGGGACAATTCGTTGATGGTTGATATTTTGTTAATAAATTCTACCCCTCTACAATGAACAATATTGGATTTGATTTATCCAAGCAATACATTTGCAGTGGTGAGCTGCAGCTGACCATTGATATTTAGCCACTTTTGTAGGCTTTGGCTAATTTTGTTGTTTATTGTGCTGTTGGCAGCATAACCCATAGTACACTAACTGGTCGATATCATAACACTGTCTAAATTTATTGGTGTCATTTAATTATACATCTGTTTTTGTTTGAAGGGTAGAGAGAAAACATTTCATATATGAACTTATTAGTTCTTGGGCACCCTTTTGTTGGCATTATTTAGCTGATTGTTTGCCTTTAGGCACCCCTATTTTTTTTAGATCGGTTCATCCAAAACAGAAGCCGATGAAGAAGTCTTTCACACCCACAGGCGATGCCCAGCCGGCCATCGGCTAGCAGCTGGACAGCGTCTGGTAGCTAGACGTCTGTTTCCTAAACCCCACAACGACGCCAAGCCGGACATATGTTAGCTAATTATTAGTGACAAAGGCAAATTGCTACCAGACGCTGTTCCTGCAATTTGCCTTTGTTCTTATTAGTGACCTCTGCATATACTTAAAAGTGATGGCTCTATTTAAAGAGATATTGGATATGTTTCTCTCCCTTAATTATCCTACTTCGTGTTGTGAATTATTGGAGGCACTTGATTCATAGTTCATTCCAACAATCTGTATTTTTTTCATTTTCTTATTCCTTCAGCCTGTCTCTGTACTTATTAGTACAGTATTTATGTTTTCAGGATTTAATACAAGATTTTGCAGCGACCGACCGCGCATCGACATCATCGACAAATTTTAGCAGATAAGTTGCACTGGACTAATTGAATTAAATCTCAGCTAGGGCCGTCGCCGATGGTGGCGACTAGCCGTCGAGGACCGCTGCTTTGCCCGAGACTGGACCTTCACGGCGGCGCCTGCTCGACCTACAGCTCCGACCTCCTCCACCACCAAGTCGATTGCGCACAGGGAAGAAGAAGAGGTGCCATCGTCCTCAACGTAGGTGTTAAATCCGTTCGCCTTTGTCTCCGAAGCTCGATCCGCAGCCACAGCCACGAGGAGGACCACGTGGGGGGAGCTCCATCGTATTCTTCGCCCAGCCGTCCGCCTCCCCCATGCCCAGATTGAAGGTACGCATCTGTACCTTTTCTCTCCCTCCCTATCCCATCTCTTATTTGATCTACACATGGCTAGAGTCGAAGCATTCCATTCTTAAACGCCTTAGGGTGTTGAGAACAGTGGCCAAAAAATCGCGAGGAAACTAATTGATAGTGCAGTTTAGTTATGAAATTTTGCTGCCATGTTCTTCCAGGTATCTAGATCGAGGGTTCTAATCCCGGTTGAGAAACTTCTCATTTGGAATTATTCATCTCCAGGATGGTAATCATCCCCCCGTTATTTATTTCCATCCTGCACGCCATGAATCCATTTTTCCCCTTATTCATGTTTATTATTTCCTTCCTACATGCCATGAATGGAGTTTTGTATTCGATTGAGTTTGTGGTTCCTGCCAATTGTTTGATCCAGTAATTCATTGACTGCTCCAGTTTTTATTTTGTATGTTTTGGTCAAATTTACTCATATGGTAGAACAACTTAATTTAGGAGCAGATGCTATGAACGGATTAATTAAATGGGAAAACAATTTCTTAATCATGCTCAATCTTTGTAATTTTGAGTGTCAATAATGAATTATGACGGATGTTCATTGTATATTCTGGAAATTAAGCTCGATGATAAGCAATTCTGATCATAGTATGTACGAGTGAATCATTTTCTTATATTTACTTGGGAGTTCTAAATATCTGGGAAGTGCTCGGCTCAGCGGCCATATATTAGCTAGATGACTAGCTATTCATGCGCTCAATATATTGCTCTCCTTTTGTGGAAACACAAAGCTTCTGGTCCTAATGTTTTATTGATTAGATGAAATTATACTAAAATGTATTTTCTTCTACGCGTTCCAGGAAGGGAGCAGGGACGAACGAGGAAGCCCAGTCGGTCATGCCGCCACCATCCTCGCTCTCATTGAACACGAGACGTCGCCAAACATACTAGAGGGAGACAAAATGTGCTTATTTGTATCAAATCACTAACCAAACTGACACCAGCATCAAATAAGAAATAGAGGGTTCAGTCCTTCATCTAAGGTAAATCCTTGGCTTTAGATTTGCTTATAAAGTGATGCGACTACAGTTGGAAAGTGCTACAAGATGGGTTGCCATATTATTAGTTTTGATGAAATCAAGTTGTCCTCCTTAAAGCTATAACTCATAAATATACGAGGGATTCATGGGGATATATTTTTGTGCTGGGTTATTTATGACATGCAGAAGATGGTCTCATTAAAGCCCATGTTGATGTAATTTTTGTACAGATTCAGACTTTTTTCTGGGATCATTTCTGAAATCATCTGATAGCTCATGTTTTGTCTTCGTTCTGAAATCATTTCTAAGTTCTGAAGTCCATGTTGTGAACCGTGTGCAGATTTACCAAAGAGACTAGCGAGGACACCAACTCGAGGATAGGCGCCGCTGATTTGTAGTGCACTGGCTTCTAGAGTTCTAGAGTTGGTACGAGGGAGCACACTAACATAAGCGTTGTTGCTGCGACAACAGTTGTTGCAGTGGTGAACGACAGTGAGCCACTGTGAGCTCATCCCCTTCAGCTCCAGTTTATCTATGTAGATTCTTCTATGTGTAAGATGATGTCTTTGTTACTAAGAGTGTCTTTGTCATATTATTAAAATCAATTATGATTTAGGATGTGTACCTGAAAGGAACTGTAGATACATGGTTTCAGCTTTTCATATTTGTATATAGAGTGAGGATCTTAAATTGATTTGGTACTAGAATGATTGCTATGATGAGATAGAAATAAATCATATTTCTAATGTTTCGCCAGAGATTAAAATGTCATTTTACTTGGATTTTGTTTCAATTCTGTTGCGGTAAAGATAGTGTAGTTCCAGCCTGAGATGCCGGTTGAGGTTAGTCTCTAAGCATATATCTTCTTCTTGAGCTGTAAGTTTTTTGCCAGTGCTATATGTATGCATTTATATATTTACCAGGTCAAGATGTGAAATAAGAAACTAAACATATAATTTCATGGAATTAGGTACTGAATTTGCACACTTTGTTTCAGGCAAATGGGGTAGAAATCTGAAATAATTCTGCTAGGAACCGTTGTTAGTTCCTTATGTTTGTTTTCCCATGCATGTTCTTTTCCGGCTTATTTTCTAATGAATGTTTATAGGAACGCCATGTCATTGTGCTCATATATCTACAAACTTCGTGTTAGGAGCATACAAGGGATACAAGATCACCTCACACTGCACTCCAAAAACTAATGCAGAACTGCTTGGCCTTGATTTGGCATTTAAAAGGAAAAACTGCAATGGTATTTATATTGCTTGATGTATATACAATGCTACTTCCATATGTGTATTTGTACGTTCACCAACGAATCATCTATTTATCTTACCGTGTATGGTGATGTTGTCAGGAAAAGAAGACTGAGGTTCTTATAAGTGGCTGGGCTTCATTGGAGTTTAAATTTGCTAATGCTCTACTGACATGATAAATGTGATTTACATGGATATTTAATATCAACATGAGGTAAAAAAAACTGCTCCATAGGTTGATCATTTGGTAGGTACTGTCGTCGAACTGATTAATGTAAATTATAGCGTCATCTTGGGGATCATTGGTCGAAAGCGAACCATGTTAGGCAGGAGAGCCATTGTGTGTCAATATAGGCATACAACTTTATAGTAAGTGGAACAGTCCCTCTGGCCATTTGTTATTACATATATTTTGTGCCATTGCGTTGCTAAGATATACTGGTTGCTCAGCTGATCAAGTGTAGCCTATTCAAGACTAATTTGCTGATTTATGGTCTCACATATTATAACAGCTGACAAATGCAATTCCAATAATATAACAACAAGTGTTGTCGTTTAAAAGTGATGTCACAGGTGCCCTTCACCTACCATGTTCTTACATTCCGTGTTGTCAGATTGCTCTAAAGATGAGAATGTTTCAAATCCTTACATACATTTGTTCGTTTGTTTCTCAAGTGGGTAATAAAAAAAGACAATGGGCTCGGTGTGATAAGGTGTTACCAAATTCGTGTGATCTCATAGGATATTAGTGTTGTACAGTGGTGTTAAGGTTGTTGTTTCATGTCTCTGTTTACAGTTTAATCTTCTTCCCTAACAGATCAGCTTAGGTGATCAGACATGAATCCGAGAGAATGTCGGGCAGGACATTATCCAGATGATGTCTGGCCGTTGTCCATTGCCGGATCATATCCATTAGGAAACACACTGCTTAATCAACTCACAGTCTTCACTTCTCTGTAGTCGCATGTTTTAATATGATGTGACAGAAAACATGCCACCTTTTTCTGTTTTTATTCCCTTTGATTATTCTTATTTTATCATTTTGGGACTCCATGTTCCTTCTCGAGCTAAAAACTTTGGTACATTATACGAAGAGTGAATGCCACCTTTATATAGACTTGAGAATGATCAATTTGGTGCATGTACAGAACACACAAGGGAAGAGGTGACTTGAGAATGATCAAATTGGTGCATGTACAATACTCTGTTCGGAAAATACACATATTCCATATATTTAGTATTTCGTATTGCTGATTAAAAGCATGATTGGCTACCATCAACTAGCATATAATATATATCCAAAGCTGGCCATCTAGCTTTAGATCTACTAATTTTTTTACTTTCCATTGATGTACTAAGTAGCCTGCAGAATTTATGTTCTGTTATGAGAAATGCAAAGAAATCTGTTGATGAGTTAATTTGTTCATTACCTGCTGAATTTAGTTTGTTTGTTGCATGTCAATTAATGGCATAACTTTCACCTTTTGTTGTTTCATCAGTATTATGTTGATGTAAAAGAGAGGAAATGTTGGTTTTTTCCTTTTGATTTAATTAGTATGTTGAAGAACTTGAAGGCTATTGTAATTTATGCTTTATCATGCTTTGTCGATGGAGCGAGTTCTGAGTATTTTCACCATAGAAGTGTTCCAAGTCCTAATGCTAGCGTATTCGTCGTGCAAATGTGAGGGGTATAGATTGGCAATTAACATGAGCTCTTCTGAATTTGGTTCATAATATCACTATCTATATACGTGAATTACAATTTTCGTCATTTAGCATTGTAAAATTCTCAAGCCACATTCAATAAAACAAATATTATGTTTTCTTAATACATAAAGTCATATATGTTGTGCATTTAGGTCTCTGAACAGAAATGTTAACATTCTATTTTACTGCAAGTTTTCTTAATTTTGTTTTCATTTCCACACTAATGTTGGAACTAGCCTTTGTCACTCAAAATGATCTCATTCTTTTGTCTTTGCCATCTGGTATTGCCCATTCTTTTCAGTAACTTCTGTAAGATCCAAGTTAAAGATCAGCAAGATGAGACATGTACACCATGAGGTCCTCCTTTTCTTCTAGGTTAATTTTATTCATTTGTTCCTTTCAAGTCACAATGCATAAGAGAAAGTGTGGGACATCTTTTTGCAGGTGAATCACTAAAACCTACATATTGTTTCAGTTCAAATTTGATATTTTAATTAGTATTACATAGTACAAGTACTTTCAGGGCTACAAACTTTTCATTTGTAACCATGATTTCTATCAGATATAGTTTTGATGGGCTAAATTAAAAAAATAAAAGCTCTACCATAAGTAGTAATGACTTGATTGTTTGCCTCTATAACGTGGAGGCTTCTTTTCTATGGAGACATGGCATGTAGAAATCTAAAATGTATCCCAATTTTTGCTATCACTTTGTAGAACTTTTTTTGTGCATTTTGATGGTCTGAATAAATTACTGTGCTTCTTTGTAGAATCGTCTTCATTTCTTCCACACGCACCTCCCATATACACAAGCCTGCCCTCCTCAAATAGACAAGAGGAAGCGCGGTCTCCAGCTTATTTTGTTGAAGTCAAATGTCGCTCTATCTGAATTATGTAGTATCTTACAGTGGATACATCTCCATGTTGAACTTAAATATGTAACTGTCAATCCCATTGATGTGTTGCAACATCCCATTGCATGTGTTGAGGCTATTACCCTTTTAAGTAAAGTACATTGCAGTTTGAGAAAGAAATTATTGTCCTATCAATTGTCAATGTAGTTGGATCCATATCTGATTGTTTAATGCTTACCACGGAGAGCTAACATGTTCCTTATGATCAATATTCCTTGTATTACATTAAGACTGTTGAGTTACTTTGTAAATTATATTTGCTTCAGACATGTTGTATTTTGTCGACGCTTCTCATTGTGTCTAGATAAAACAGCTACCGATACGTAGCATAGGATCAGCAGAAAATATTAGGACCATACCCTTTTTTTTCTTAATTTACAGGCAATTACAAGTTCGAAACAAAATAATTATATAGTTTATATTCTTGCGTGGATATTCTACAATACATGAGAACCATGGGCGAAATATTTTTAGAATTAACAGGTGATGCGTGGCTTGCCGCGCTTTCTAAGCCATCATGTTTTGCTTATAAATATGAATATAAACCATATGTTTAATAATTTGTAGAAAATGTGATAACCACGGGCAAGAAATTAAAAGAAACAACAAGCGTTGCACGGCGAGCCGCGCCGTTCGAATCTAGTAGTTTTTAACACCGACGACGTGACCTCCTCGTTTGAATGGGCAAACACCCAGCAGTATCACGCGGCAGATCCGCAGAGGTGCAGGGAGTAGCATATACAGCTGGTGGGCCCATTGGTTGTTGGTCCGCTCGCTCGATCGGAGTCGTCGACTCTCTCGTGGTAGGCCTTCGGCCCATACGCGACCCAATCATCATTGTATTACGTAACGTTGTAGAGTGAGTGAAATGCGCTGAAGAAGAAAAAAAAACGTAGAAGGGGCTGGGGGACGGTACAGAGCTCGCTGCCTCACTCTCTGCTGGTCTGCCCTCGCCTTCGGGTTCGGCTGTCTCCCACCTCCGCCTGGAGGAAGCGCGCTTCGTCCCGCCACCCGGCCCACCCGCCTACCTTCCCCAAAATCGCCGCCGCGCGAAATCGTCCCCAAATGTGTCGGGGTTCGCCTGTCCCCCGCGTCTCTCGCTTACAGTAAGCTTTCGATCAAACTGGCCGGGGCCGAGCAGAAATAGAGGGGGGAATGCTGTTTTTTTTAAACTCCGGAATACTTCGATCGCCGCCCTGAGAACCAATGCCGTCCAAAATGATGGGTTCGTGGGGAGGGGCACGGAATTTCAGTCTCTGCGGATTGTTGGTCAGATTGCGGTGGGGGTTTAGGGTTTAATTAGGCGATGTTAAGTTTCCGTCGGGATCGATTTGCTCGATGAAATAGTTGCAACTCTTTGCATGACGGATGCAGATGGCTGCTCTGATCGTCACCCTACATAAATGTTAATTTGACTTTCGATTTGGGGTAATAGGATTACCCATGTCATGACGACACTAATTATTTTTTAGTGCTAATTGTTTGCACTTCTCCACCGTGTAACTAGCATTTCCCTGGATTTGTTGTCAGTACAATACATTGATTTGGTTAAACAATTACTGTACGAGGATATTAGTACGAAAACAATTCTCTTCAATTACAGCTTTATGTTGTTTCATTACAATACATTGATTTCGTTAAACAATTACTGTACGAGGATATTAGTACGAAAACAATTCTCTTCAATTACAGCTTTATGTTGTGCAAGTCCATTATCTATAGTATGTTTTTTTTGCTGGGGACACATTATCTGTAGCATGTGGCTATACATCACAATAAACGAACATTATTGCCCGCAACATCAGTAGTTACTGATATCATTTTATACTATCATATTCATAAATCAGTACTGCAAATATAAGGGATAAACATGAACACATTTTTATATAAGACACTGCTTCACCATTTCAGCATCTTAGAAAGAGTTACTATTGGCTGAACAATTTCTCTGGACTGACAAAACTTGTTCCAAGACACCCTGCTATCTTGTGGACGGGGTGGAAAACTAGTAATGATGCTTGTTTGACAGTCATAAACCATTGCCTCTGGATTGAATACTGGAGTAGTTTGAAGGTGATGCAGATGGTCCATAATAAGACGAATTACAGAGTTCTAGGATCTTGAAGATGGTGGCCTCGCAGGTTTTCAGAAGAGCTTCATGATGTTCCCTGACAAGGCAAGGCGAATTACAGAGTAGTTTTATGCCTGCTCTGGGAATGTATGCTGCTAGTTCTTTTCAGTCCTAGCTGCTGGATCCCGCTGGTTGTGCAAGCAGAGAGGATATGTGTGTCTTAAGTTTGCATCTGGATGCTGAGTTTAAACTCCAACCCCTGTTTCTGCTATTTCTGGATTTTCTTTTGTCTTTAGTTTTGTTCGTATTGTACTCTGTCAAGGTCCATCAGCAAGACCCATTTGATGAATAAAATAAGACATTAGATTCCTTTTTATATATTTTCTTTCATTATAGTGTCGATGCATGCTGCTTCTTGTGCTTTATCCTCAGTTTATTACTTCACACTTAACAGATCATTTGAAAGCTTCTTTTTTGATCAACAATTAAATTTACAGTGGTGTCACTCTCCTAGGTATCTCAGTAGCAGAAGAATATTATTCGAGCAGTTAGCAGGTATAACTTGTGTAGCGTTTGTTGGTGTGCAAGGTTAACGAGAAATTGATGTTATATTGAAGTCAGAAGGGCTTGTTAGAATTTACCCTGGACAGTGGCTAATGAGAGATTAGATTAATTGATCATATCAAAATAGATAGTCTTTTAAGTATTGAAGAGTGGCTTCATGTAACATGTTGTCAGTTGCTTCATTTGCTAATGTTTCTCGTAAGTCTGGAATTAGTGATGGTTCAGTTGATGGGTCCATATACAGCCTGCAGATATTGATGTGTATATCGTTTTTTGTTACTATCTAAATACCCGTGCGTTGCTGAAAATAAAACAAAATAGACTACCCAACATATTGTTTTAGACAAATTAGACTGCAAATACCACTATTATATGGTGGAAAACATGACTACCATCTCAGCTGTTCGCAACAGGTTTCGGACCACCGCTACCAATTGACACATTTATAGGTGTAAATATATGTTTACCACATAAGCCACATCAATTATTTACTTCGAAGTATCTGTCGTAGTAATGCTTATTAGTAACTTGAATAAGGACAATTCCATGGCTCAAGAAATTTTACAGAGGTGAGTCTTCAACTCTTGTTTTTGGGAAGAGGTGATACATACTCATCGATGCGATATTTATTTATGCTGTTAACTATCTTGTTGCAGTTACCGAAAGAACCATGCACATTTTTCCAATATTCCATGACCCTTCATCTCATCGCTGTTGTGTTATCATAGAATTTGTTCTTCTAAAGTCTTCAACTAGTAATAAGTTTGCCACATTCGATGTTTCTGACTATTGCTAATGGTTTTGATGCTTGAAATTTAGTTTACCCTTTCTGCGGAACATAATTAGTGAAAGAAGCAGAATTTTTGTAAGCCATTTTGCTTTGCTTCTTTGTTGGATCATCTTCATGTCTGCATCTGTCTGATGGGTCCTCTGGTAATTAGCTAAAGGCTTTGCTGGATGCAGACAAGCATTTCTCAAGTTTAGATCCAGAAGATTCTTTTCCAGCGACAATATAACGGCAAAAGCATATGCCTATCATAAACTTGAATTGACTGTCCTGAGCTTTAGGTTAGGTGATTGAGCTATCTGTTTGAGTAGGTGAAGTTGCATATGTATATGATCGAGCCACCTGAGACCTTGACTCCCTATCAAAAGGTTTTGTCATCGAGCAAACTGCATACTTTTCATCTCATCTAGAAAACGACCTATATATCATAGAGGTATGATATAAACTTCTTATACTAACTACTCTGCTCATGCAGACTTGTTGAATCTGCAAGCTATATATGGTCAGAGATGAACAGTAGCACGAACAAGATATCGATATTATTTGATTTATATGATAGACTCCATGGCCATCAGTTAAAAAACCCTTGGTTAAACAATAGATTCTATTCAAATTTGTGGAAGATATCTTAGGTTTTCTTGGAGCTCTTTTCTGGGTAGCACTTGTTTTTTGAAACGCATTGGTAGCACTTTTTCGTGCTGAATACAACTCCGTTGTCAGAGAACATTTCTCCTTATCTGCTTGCAATTATTACCATAATGCTTTCAAATGTGCAGGCAGGTTAGGTTCTTTACAATAGTGAGACCACTATTATGTAGGAACGGCTTTCATTCCCTCGTCAGGTTGGTATACTTTAATTTCATGATTTGGCAAAATAATGACCTATAGCCTTGCACATTCACAGGAAAGTTTGAAACATCTTTGAGCTACTAATTTAGGTTCCATAATGACCATTTTCATTTTGTAGGCTTAGGGCACACTGTGCAGTTAATTAGCAAAATCTAGCACCATGACACCTTGTGTAAGATTCTTCTACAGAATCCGACTGCATAGATTACTACCTCATTCATATAATATACAAGGCTTTGTCTTCATAAGGCACGCGCTGGTCCATGATTAAGGCACATTTATAAACTGTATCTTTTAATCACTTCCTGGTCCCAGGTGCGGAAAGGTAAAACAAGCATATTGATGGATCTCATTATAAGGTGTCAGATGGTTTAGAAATGCACTGGTTTTGGCTTCTCTACTTGTCCCTTCTGTAAGAGATTATTTCTTTTCCGTGCAATGTCCTTGGTCAATGATCTCCATCTTACATGCAGTTGCTAATAGTTAATAATGAACTTTTCTGTTCCATTTCATTCTGTACAATAAGTTTCTGTTCCACTGTGTATTATAGAAAAGAAAATTTTCTGTTCCACCTTAAAAGAGGCTTTCATATGTATAGTGCATTTGGTTTTGTTCATGTGCATCAATCCAGTAAAGCAATTTGTTTTGGCATTTCAAGGTTTTCACAGTCCATATTTTTTTCAACCGCCTTAACTTTGATCATCAGTTCTTTCTTGGGTTACAGCTTGTATGGTGATCTGAGAGCAGCTCAAATGACATGCCTAGCCCGGCATACCTTCAAATGTGAAATAAGACAAAAATCGGCAACCAAACAAACTCTTTCTAAAACCAAGGGAAAGGCTCCCCCACAGAGCTGCCAAATAAAACACCTTTTTACAGTGTTGTATTTGACTAATGACCCACGTTGTCAATCGTCTTTTTCTTAGCAAAAAGGGTTTGCATGCCTTAATTTATGGAGAAAAAGCGTTCATGAGAGAGATAATCTGCAGGGTTTGAATCTGTTTCTGTGGGAAAAAGACATCCTAAAGTATATTGTGCAAATAGCCGTTTCTCTTGCTGTCTTGCTTGCCTGCTGGCAGTTGGTCAAACTTAGTTTTTCTGAACAATGCAATGCCTGGTTTCAACATCGATTTTCTGTTAGAAAAGGTTGATTTAAGAGCGAGTATTTAGATCATCACTTGATAATTTTATTAAATCTTTCAGCACAAAAAGAAAAGAAAAAAACGCTGTATGAAGATAACATGTTTTTCAACCGCTGATAGGTCACTTTACATGAATAATATTTAATGCAAATATTTTGGAATTTCCTGACATTCTAATGGCTACCCTAAAGCCCCTAACACCGCAAATTGGTCCACACTATATGACTGATATAATTCTCCAACTGTGTCCTTGTAACGAGTGCCTAGTTCTGGTTGTTCTGAACTAGACTCAGCCTTTTGGATTTACGCCAGCCGTAAATAATTCTTCACACTGATACTACAACATCCAAGTTGGAATGCACACTACTCCTACTCCATTTTGATTCAACTTCACTCACTATGAAGTTGCTACTAATTAAATTCCCTTTTCCTACGCTTCACTTTACCACTGGAAACCACTGCCTGAAGCATGCATGCGGTCTAGTCAATGGACTGTCTTCTTGTCTCTGTGAGCTCTAGTATCTAACAGTACTAAATTAAGTGGGATATGCTAGGATTTGCGAGACTAAGAGGGGACATGTATAGGAAAGCAGGCAATGCATGCACGCCGCACGCGGCGACGTGGTTCCAGTTCATGGATACTCCAGATTTGAGGAAGATGGTTTGGTCCAATGGGGGCAAAAGGGAAACAATAGGATCAAGTAACTGTTCTTACTTGCCCTAGTTCGATTCTCACTGCCTCATTTTTTGACTGGTCAACTGATCAAGATGTAATTAAGCCCTGCTGCATCGTCGTGCAGTAACCGTCCCCCAGCGTGCTTATCAAAAGGAGTGAATTAAGTAGTAGTTTAGGCCCCTCATGGGCTAGATGGTCTACAAATGCGTGCAGTGTCCCAGTAAGAATCTTGAAGGATAGCTAGAGCTGTAGACTGATTGTCCTTGATCCCATGTGAAGCTCTTCGCTTTATTCCATGTAACTACTGATTAGTGATTACTGTACTTTTACAGAGGGAAATGAGATCCCCAGCCTTGATCTCCTGCATCTGTATCTGCTAGTGCTATTTTTTGCGTGCATTGCGCATTCTCGACAGAAAGGAAAAGCGCACTTGAAACCTGGTGCCTCCTTTACATTTTTAACCGAATTCTGGAAGTTGTTCTGTAGTTAGATCTTTTTTGGTACCAGCTATTATTAATTTCACTAATATATTGTATTGGCAATTTGGCATTATATACACCTGAGTCGGATAAGACTTTAGACATGTCCTTAGATGCTTGCAGAAGATTGCTATCATGTTCATAGGATAAGAACAGATGTCCCCTGCTGGTGCAGAAGATAGTTATGCTCGTTGTATGGCAATATGCTTATTTTCCTTCATTCCAACTATGCAGCACATTCCTACTGATCATTGCTGTTGACTGCTGAAAAGCATGTTTCCGGTTATTACTATTGTTTTTGGTGAAAACATGTTTGTCATTATTATTGTTTTTGGTGAAAACGTGTTCCTTGAATCCTTGATCTTCCGTTCATTCTGTTCAGAAATCTACATCCAATTGTCTCTGTAAAATTTTAAAGACTGCTCCCCTTGTTTCCGTGCAGGTAACTGTTGTTGGAAGGAAGACTGAACTTTCCAAATTCCAATGTTGCATTCGTCTTTACCAGAGTTAATTACAAAAAACCACCACAATTGTGGCTAGGGTTTCAAAAAATCACCACAATACGTTAGGGTTTTAAAAAACCACCAATCTAGCGCTAATTACTTTCAGATAGCCACCACTTCGGTGCTAACCGCTCGCGACGCTCATTTATGCTCGTTTAAACATGAATCTGATAGACGGGCCCAGTGTCAGGTATGACGTTGCAATTTAGACGGCATGCCGTTAACAGCGCATTCACCAGCCGACGTAGGTCTCACTTGTCAATGACTCAACATGAGGTGGGTCCCAAATGTCAGCTAAATAAAAAAAATAAAAAAAATCCCCACCTGGAATCCATGGCGTGAGCGGCGGCCATGAAGAGGACAAGTTTTTTTATTTGAAGCTGTCTCGTGGGACCCACGCCATGTTGAGCCGTTGACAGGTGGGACCTACGTCGGCTGACAAACGCGATGTTAGCTGCCGTGAACTGTTGACTGTTTGCGCTTGTCATGTCAGCCTAACACTGGGCCCCGTCTGTCAGTTTCAAGCTTAACTGAACGTCGCGAGCGGTTAGCACCGAAGTGGTGGCTGTCTGAAAGTAATTAGCGCTGGATCGGTGGTTTTTTGAAATCCTAACGTATTGTGGTGGTCTTTTGAAACCCTAGCCACAATTGTGGTGGTTTTTTGTAATTTTCTCTCTTTCCCAAGATTTACTCCAACTATGTTTATTTTGGAAAATTCTTCTAGTACTGTCATTCACCTGATGCATACTTGGCCAACATGTTTTCATGGAGAAACAGCATACTATTCAATCACAGGTACTGTAGTGACCAAAGAACTAGAAGAATAACTCGTATTAGAAATTCTGACGATACACGAGTAACGAGTTCTCCACTACAAGACTTTGTCAGGAAGGGAAAAAAGAATAGCAGAGAATGCATCGCATTCATACATTGTTCTCATGCACGCAGGCAGGCATGCAGCAGCAGCCAAAATTTTGATCAGTTCCATGTTAGTCCCTCCTAGGCCTATCACCCAATTTCAGCTATAGTAGCTAGCTAGGCAGTCAGTGATCACCTACCTACTCCATGCCAAACAGATAGTTGTAGAACTGAGGAGCCGTGCTGGGGTTGCTGGTGACCCAGGTTCCATTGTTGCCGGTGGAGCCCTCGTACCCAGCTGCTGACCCAGACACCATGGCAGCAAAGGGAATGTTGCTGGAGTAGCTGTTGCTCTGCCTGTTGCCGCCGTCCTGCAGGTGTCCTGTTGCACCCCACATGGCGCCGCTGTTGGTGTTGGCGTTGCTGCTGCTGTGGCTGCTCGTGCCAATGGTGAAGTCCACGTTGACGCCGGAGCCGTAGGTCTCAAATGCAGAGGCAGGGTACTGCTGTTGCTGCTGGAGTTGATGTTGCTGCTGCTGCTGGTAGTGCATGGCAAGCAGGGACCAGTAGTCCTTCTCTGACGACGGCAGCATGTCGGGTGACGTCACTCCGACGTTCATTGGTGGCAGTGAGGGGTCCGGCTGGAACTTGGAGGCTCGGGCGGCCGCCCCGCCCCCGACCGGCAGGTCGCTGCTGAGGATGCTCTCGACATCGTAGCGGCTCATATCGAAGTTGGTCACCGCGCTGAGCCCGCGGAACTTGATCGCCGCGATGTCGTATGCCTCTGCCGCCTCCTCCTGTGTACCTGTTGTGCGGAAATGGTCAGATTGGACCACACTGTTATGACAAACATATCGAATTCTTGGTGGCTTAATTATTAGTGTACGTCGAGCCCTGTCGTGTCAGAACAAATGCAAGTTTGGTATGAAGAAGACTCACTGAAGGTGCCCAGGTACAGGTCCTTGTTTCCGGCCACCCTGCCGATCCTCGCCTGCCACCGGCCGTGCTGATGATGCCTGTCAACAATGTCCACTGTGTCAGGTACTCAGGTTTGACCCCCCAAAAAGAAACAATCTGCATGTTCTGCATACTACTACATTTTGTTTTGGCAAGCTGACTCCTGCGAAAGGGTTCTGAATCAGTACCTTGTTACTCCTCTGTAGATGGATGCCCCTCGTGAGAAGCCGCTGCTCTTCCTGACAAAAGGGTAAGAACACATAAAGAGGTCAACATTCATGTGAGAACACCATGGTAAAGGCATAGCACATGCAGGCAGCCGAGCTTCTGTGCATGCGCCGGCAAGGTGTGTACGTGGCCTAAGCAAGTGTGGCCAGTGCTGCTCACCTGCGCAGCGAAGCGATGAACTCCTGCCGTGTCATGGGCTTCATCTCCTCCAGTTCCTTCTCGTAGTTGGACACCTATGGCGAAGACGCAGGTCCGATCAGCGATCAAGTATTGTCGTCCAGGAGTGCTATTAACTGTATGCATGTAGAGTGGCACCAATCAGTGTCGATCACTTACCGGGAAGTTTGTCGTGGTGGTTGGGCCCCAATACTTGAGCGCAGCCATGTCGTAAGCCCTCGCAGCCTTGTCCTCCTTGGCATAGCCTCCTGCATTTTCCCCAAATTTTAATGTAAGTCTCAAAGATTTTATCGTCTCCAAATCAACCAAATGGATGTAGCATGCAGTTGACATACCTAAGTAGACTGACGAATCATCACCAATGCGCCCACAGGTGGAGAAAGATGTGGGGAAAAGGCAGCGGATGTTAGTGATCAGAATTTATTTGCAGGATTGTTGGACAAAGGTGTGTGAAGACGTGCATGTACCTTGGCGGCCTTTGCGGATCTGGCCTTCCCGGCGGTAGCTGTTGTCCCAAAGGTGTGCCTCGTACCTCCCCGTCCACCGGTGTCTGCAGCAGACAAAAACTTAACTGAACAAAACTTGAACTACTAGTAGCACTTCACTGATGGATATATAGATCATGTGATTAGTGCTCTTAGGCGAAGGTATTGATGCATATGATTAATTAGTGAGGAGAACTGATCAGTACCTGGTGACGCCGCGGTAGATGGACGTCCGCTGGCCGAACGTCTCGGCGGGCCTCCTCGCCTGATCGGACTCCGCCACCACGTCTGTTCCTGCAGCAGTCGCGACGGTCACCGTGCCAGGGTTCTCCGGCATCCCAGGCGGTGTATACCGGTGCATGAACCCAGCGGCGATGCTACCTAGCTCGCCGCACCCGAGCTGATCCACAGTGGCTGTGGTGGCGCCGGTGCTGCCTACCACGCCGAGGAAGTCCTCCATCTTGGGCGCATCATCCATTGGCCCCTCTTGTCCTGCAAAGTACAAGAAAAAAATGTAGTGTTAGCCACGAGGATCCATGTCTATATAGCTGACTAGTACATGATCGAGATGCTCCATGAAGGTACTGTATTGGTTTATTTAATTACCAAGATGTTGCCCGGAGGAAGAGCTGGACAAGGCCTCGAGGAGGCCATGGTCGTAGTTGTTGGAGAGGGAGAAGGAGAGCCAGTGGTGAGGGTGGGCAGTCGAGCTCATGCCCATGTCCATGGCGGCTGCGTGTGCCTTGGAAGACTAGCTAGAAGAAGGGGTGCGAGGAGGGGAATGAGAGTTTGGAGAGAATAGTCAAGCGAGGTATATATAGAGAATCTAGCTGTGTGAGTGTGACACACGAGTAACCAGTGTAAACTCTGGCCGGCCAGTCTCTTGAGCTTGCTTGTTTGAAATGTGCAACATTTGAGAATGTGAATGCGTCCAAGAAAACTAGAGAGCGTGCACAAGGGCCAAGGATGATTAATTAGGGAGAGTGATTTAGGGAGTAGTTTAATGCTCTATATGCATGCTATACTAGTCTCTCTCGATCGATCGCTTTGTGATACTAGTAGATGAGAATCCAAAGAGGCCGGGGTGTAAGTGTAATGGTGGGCGACAACGTGGAGGCGCTGCATGGGGTGGTATGGGCGGTCTCCTTGACCGGAATGGAGGCCGCTGTTCCCTCGCATGCAGCTAGCCCAACCTTTTCCTTTTTGTTTTTGCTCTCGACGTACGCTAAACCCGTGGATGTGCACCGTTGCTTTGCTTTTCACTCGAGTGCGTGCCTGCATGCATGTTTCGCTCGTCGATTGCGCTCATCTGACGCATGGATTTATTTACTGTGATCCTCTGCACATACTGGTTTCTTAGTTACCACGAGACCCATCCATATAAGGCCATGGGTGTGCAGCTGCACACCCAAATATTTGGAAAACAAAATCATATGTTTATTGCAAAATATATGTATGTATCAATAGTGTTGTAGTTTTGAGCAAAATAACTACGTAACATCAAACTAAGCTTAAGATATTATGGTTGTGTAGCAATTCTTCTATAATTTGTGGAAAAGAATCGATGATTCATCTAGCTATGGGAAAAAAAGTCTTTTTTTTAGGAACAATGGGAAAAAAGTTTTGATTTAGCTATTTGAATCCTTTATCGAGTAGCCCAAAAAAAGTTTTGAACACCCAAGCTCGAGAACCTGGATCCGTCCATACATGGTATTTTTGCTTACATATCCCTCCGTTCCTGAAAGTACAGCGTTTTTTTTAAAGTCAATCAAGCTAAAGTTTGACCAAGGTTAAAAAGGACTAACAACTATACTAATATATGAACAATATATTTCATGATGTATATGTTAATTATTATTTTTCTTAAAACTTGGTCAAAAACTATACGACTTACTTTCAGGAGCAAAGAGAGTAATTTACAAAGTCACGCGTTGCATGTTAGACAATGTATCCGTACCGTATAGGCATGGTGTAGTACACCACCCTATACGGTACACCCATGTATCCAGGCCATGGTGGAGGCTCTTCCCACCTATATAACATGCAACCGATCCCCCCAACGGGGCTATCGTTTCCACCTAACCCTAGTTCGATCATATGGTATCAGAGCCTGCCTCTCCCATGACCTAGCCGCCGCCGATTCGATCTACGCAAGAAAAACCCAAAACCACGACCAAAACCCTAGCTCCCTCCTTCGCCATGGCATCCTCCTCGTCGAGCTCTGCCCTGCCCACCTTGGGGTCTCCCCCATCGCAAAAACTGACGCCGGACAACTTCCTCTTCTGGAAGGCTCTGGTGCTCCCGACGCTGCGCGGTGCGTGCGCCATTGGCCTGCTCGACGGCACTGATGCCGCGCCGGCCCGAACTCTGGAGGTTGAGGACGACAACGACCCGAAGAAGAAGAAGACCATCGCCAACCCGGCCTACATCGCCTGGCTTGAGCGAGATCAGCAGGTGGCGAGTTATCTCGTCAACTCCCTCTCCCATGTCCTTGGATTGGAGACCTCTGTTGACATCTGGAGTGCCATCATCAGCATGTTTGCATCCCAGTCCATCTCAAGGGTGCAGCATCTTCGGACGTCGCTCAATACAACCAAGAAACACAACATGACCACGGCGCAGTACTTCACCATCATGAAGGGGTTCCGATCTGAACTCGCTGCTGCCGGAAAACCAATAGATGATGATGAGCTTGTCGGGTACATCTTGAATGGCCTGGACGGCTCCTACAATGGCCTCGTGCACTCGGTGAACGCGAACCCAGGCATGACGATGTCCGATCTGTACTGACAGCTGAACTTCCACGACATGCGGCAGCATATGCTCGCCGCCGAACAAAGCTCTGGACCTGCCGCTGATGAGTTCATCTCGTCGGCCAATGCCACGCAGCGCGGCCGTGACGACCGCTCGCGTGGTCGCGCTGATGGTGGAGGGCTTGGCCGGTCACCGGATCGCGACTGTGGACGCTCTCCTGAGAACTACGACAACAGGCGTCGTGATGGGCGTGGTAACCGCGGTGACCGCGGCCGCTCCACCCAGATCGCGAGCGCCGCGATGATCGGCGTGATTACAGGCACCGCGATGGTGGTCGCGACCGCCGCAATGATGGAGGTGGTCGCCGCGACACTGGTGGCCGCCGCGATGATGGAGGATGTCGTGATGGTGGTGGTGGCTGCCGCCGTGATCGCCGTGGCCGTGCTCCCACGCCCTATGTGGATGTCATGTGTTAGATCTGCAAGATCCACGGCCACCCCGCGAGCGAGTGCTGGTGGAGCTATCAAGTTGACTCCGATGATGATGGTGGCGACCGTGACCGCAAGGATGCACGCGTCGCTTCCTATGGCAATTGGCATCGACACCAACTGTACTCCGACACGGGTGCTACACACCACCTCACCGGGGAGCTGAACAAGCTCACCACATGCGACAAGTATCGTGGACGTGATCAAGTCCATACGGGCAATGGTAACTGTATGAAAATAGCGCATATTGGTCATTCAACATTGCATACCCCTTATAATTCATTTAAACTCAAAAATATCTTGCATGTTCCTAATGCTTCCATGAATCTGTTATCTGTTCATAAACTCACACTTGATAACAATGTCTTTCTTGAATTTCAGCCATATTTCTTTTTGATCAAGGATCAGGCCACAAGGAGAACTCTATTTAAAGGCCCATGCCATGATGGTCTCTACCCGCTAGTGCCCATCTCCACCGGTTCGCCCAAGCAAGCTTTCGTCACAATAAAGCCATCTTCATCCACGTGGTTCGGCAAGTTCTTAGGAAAAATAATATTTCGCATACTCCAGAAATAAACCCTCATATTTGTAATTCTTACCAATTAGCTAAGAGCCATCAATTGCCATATCATGTTTCCACTAATGTAGCCACTGTTCCTTTGGAGCAAGTGTTTTCTGATGTGTGGGGCCCTGCGCCTCAGTCTGTTGGCAAGCATTCATATTATGTAAGCTTCATTGATGATTTTAGTAAGTTTACTTGAATTTATTTGCTCAAAAATAGATCAGAGGTTTATCAAGTCTTTCTCAATTTCCAAGCTCTTGTTGAACGCAAATTTGAGAGAAAAATAATCACCATGCAAACTGATTGGGGAGGAGAATATGAAAAACTCAATGGTTTCTTTCAGAAAATTGGAATCACGCATCATGTTTCTTGCCCACATGCTCACCAACAAAATGGGTATGCCGAGCGCAAACACCGTCATATTGTAGAAGTTGAGCTTGCTCTTCTTGCTAATGCGTCTATGCCTCTCAAATTTTGGGATGAAGCTTTTCTCACCGCCACTTTTCTCATTAATCTACTTCCTAGTAAGGTGATAAACTTTGATACTCCTGTTCAGCGCCTTTTACATCATAAGCCCAACTACGAATCCCTCCGTGTTTTTGGCTGTGCGTGTTGGCCAAATCTTCGTCCATATAACAGGAGAAAATTGGCTTTTCGCTCAATACACTGTGTGTTTCTCGGCTACAGTCCCCGTCATAGAGGTGTAAAATGTTTAGACACAAAAACCGGTCGTGTTTATATCTCTCGAGATGTTGTCTTTGATGAAAACATTTTTCCCTTTGCATCTCTCCATCCCAACGCTGGTTCTCGTCTTCGTGAAGACATTCTCCTTTTGTCGTCTACACAAAACTCTACACCATCTACTTCCGGGGATGCACATGTTGATGACTATATGCCCTTGCCTATCATACCAATTGTTACTACTAATGCTCCGAATCATGCAGATGCCACTCCTACAGATGCTCCTGCTACACCAGATGCAAATCCAGATGAAAATCCTGCTCAAAACGAGTCAGAAAATGATGAAACAAGTGCTTCAGAATATTCAGAAGAAGACGAAACAGCAGATTCTCCTGCAGCCTCGGATCAGGCGCCTGCCGGTCCCAAGGATGATTCCTCTGCCGATTCTCCTACAACGCGGCATCCCGAGGGCGCTGACCTGGAGCAGTCCCCGTCGCCCATGTGCACGCCTCCTCGCTCCGTACTGCGGTCGCCACGCGTAGCTGGCCGATCCACGCACGCCACGTCGCCCAGGTGGGTCCTGCCGCCCACATACTCGCCCCGGTGGTCCCCATCGCCACACGCCTCCGGCCGGTCTCCGCGCGCCACGTCACCTCCGCGGTCCCCGTCGCCCGCACGCTCGCCCTTGTCTCCCGTGTCTGCTGATACGGAGCCGACCGACTCTGCTGCTGCCGGATCCTCTGCTCCATCCGTCCCTGTGGCTCCGCCTGTGCCTGAGCCTCGCACACGCCTGCAGAAAGGTATCCTACGTCCCAGAATTTTTAAAGATGGCACTATACGTTATGGAAAATATGGTATGCTCACAATGGCAGGATAACCCTGGTCTTTAGGTAAGGCCCTTGATGACACCAATTGGCGCAATGCCATGCAAGAAGAATATGATGCCTTGCTTCACAATAAAACGTGGCACCTTGTACCCCCTAGTCCTAACAGAAATCTGATCGACTGCAAGTGGGTATATCATATGAAGAAGCGTGCTGATGGTACTATTGACAGGTATAAAGCACGCTTGGTTGCCAAGGGTTTCAAGCAAAGGTATGGTATTGACTATGAAGATACATTCAGTCCTGTTGTTAAAGCAGCCGCTATTCGCACTGTCCTAGCTGTTTCAGTGTCTCGTGGTTGGAAATTGCGGCAGCTAGATGTCAAGAACGCGTTTCTTCATGGCGTTCTGGAAGATGAGGTCTACATGAAACAACCCCTAGGATTTGAAAACTCGGATACTCCTAATCATGTTTGCAGACTTGACAAGGCTTTATATGGTCTAAAACAGGCCCCCTGAGCTTGGTTCTCTCGGCTCAGCTCCAAGTTGCATGCTCTTGGGTTTACCCCTTCCAAGGCTGACACATCTCTCTTTCTCTATAACCAGTCAGGTATCACTATATATGTTCTGGTTTATGTTGATGACATCATAGTCAAAAGCTCATCTGATCAAGCTATTACTGCCCTGCTTCGTGATCTCAATGATAACTTTGCTATGAAAGATCTTGGTGATTTACATTTCTTCTTGGGAATTGAAGTCAAGAAAATATAAGATGATCTCTTGTTGACATAGGAAAAATATGCTCTTGATCTTCTTGAAAAATCTGGCATCCGTGGTTGTAAAGGATCACCCACGCCTCTATCATCTGATGATAGGCTGTCTCTCACGGTGGGGACGCCTCTAGGCCCTAAGGACAGCACACAGTATCGCCGCATTGTTGGTGCTCTACAGTATCTAACCCTTACACGCCCAGATTTGTCCTTCTCTGTGAACAAAGTTTGCCAGTATCTTCATGCTCCTACCATTGTTCATAGGTCAGCTGTCAAAAGGATTCTGCGCTATCTCAAGAATACATTGAAACATGGCATTACTTTCAAACACTCATCCTCTACCCTTCTTAGTGCTTATTCTGATGCAGATTGGGCAGGATGTATTGATGATAGAAGATCTACAGAAGGTTTTGCAATATTTGTTGGACCAAACTTGGTCTCATGGAGTGCCAGAAAAAAAGCTATTGTTTCACGGTCTAGTACTGAAGCTGAGTACAAGGCATTAGCTAATGCTATAGCTGAGTTGATATGGATAGAAGCCCTGCTTGGTGAGCTTGGAATCAAATTACAACAAAGACCTTGTCGCTGGTGTGATAACTTAGGTGCAACCTATTTATCTGCAAACCATGTCTTTCATGCACGCACAAAACACATTGAGATAGACTTTCACTTTGTAAGAGAACGAGTAGCAGCAAAAAGATTAGACATTCGGTTTGTTTCTAGTAAGGATCAGATAGCTGATGGTTTTACCAAAATTATTCTTGTAAAGAACTTAGATGAGTTTAAGCGTAATCTCAACATGTCTGCAGGTTGAGATTAAGGGGGGCTGCTAGACAATGTATCCGTACCGTATAGGCACGGTGTAGTACACCACCCTATACGGTACACCCATGTATCCAGGCCATGGTGGGGGCTCTTCCCACCTATATAACATGCAACCGATCCCCCCAACGGGGGCTATCATTTCCGCCTAACCCTAGTTCGATCATACTGCATAGATTGAGTATATTTACATATATATATATATACCGCCACCTAGACAGTATCTCAAACTATTAATCCTCCTCGAGACCACTTCTATGCTTTCATCGATCTCTAGGAATTAAGTTGAAAACAACCTTAAGCATAGTACATGATGTAAGCAACAATAAACATCACATGTGACATAATCATCGATGTTTTACCCTTAGTCCTAGGAACACAATACCCCTATTATCCATTTTTGTCACTCATGCACAAGAAAGCAAGGTTGAACCCACTACCAAACATATGTACCCTCTTAGAGAATTACACATAAACTTGGGCAAAGCATACACATAAAATCGGAGAGCATGTAGGACCGTAAATAACGAAATTACATAGCAAATGACATCGTATATATAACATACATGATCTGATCATAACATCACAATTCATCGAATCGTAACAAACATAACAGTAATAGCAATTACATCATATGGATCTCGATCATGTTAGACAGCTCACGAGACTTTGTATTGAGGGACATGGAGATAGCTACTACTATGGACTCGTAGTTCAATGTTGAACTAGTCGGCATCATAAAGGATGTGGCAATGGTGGTGTAGATGACTCCGGCTATGAATTCGCCCTCCGGCAGAGTACCGAAAGAGAGCTCCAGATCCGTCCTCACGACGGCGGCAACCTTGTATCGTATTTTCGCAAACCGATACTTGATATCGTCGAATTAGGTCAGAATAGTTTTATAGGCGAAGGGACTAGGTGAGGGAAACGAGGAGGTGGAGTCATGCCCCTGGGCGCGGCCCCTCTAGTTGCGTCGTGGGGCCACGGCCCCAGGTAATGGCCCCACGTTGCCCCCTTTTTTCGCTTTGTATCCGTCTCGAAAAGTTACAGTGATTTCTTGGCACTCGGTGAATAGGTTAGTCCAACAAAAACACTGTAAAATGATGTAGAATCATGATTAAAACATGTAGGAATGGTATAATAATAGCATAAAACACTAAAAATAATAAATACATTTGAGATGCATCACTTACCGTAGCAATGATATAGAATCGTGATTAAAACATGTGTGCGGGGGCCGAAACACTATTTTCTCATTTAAGCCCTCCCCAAAAGAATTATTCAGGCTTTGCTCCAAAACTCGGGAGGGGGGTGGTGGCCGCACTGACTTACAATAAGCTTCAAAGATCTTTCTCATTTAACCTCTCCAAAAAAAAGTTCTTCAGGCTTTTCTCCAAAACTAGGGAAGGGGGAGGGGGCGGTGGCCCCCCTGACTTACAATAAGCTCCGCCCCTGCATATGACTTATAGCAACTGCTCACACTGCGTGCCAAAGGAGAACACAATAGTGCCCTCTCACCATTCATCCGAGTTGAAATGAAAGCCGAAGGCGAGGTTCCAACGATGTCTGAGACCAACTAGTAATCATGCTCAAACTACGTCAGTGAAGAGGCACTTCAAGCTTACGTTTGTCGGGGATTTCGGAGCAACAAGGAAATCTTGCACAAGAAATCGAGAGTGTTGGTTATTTATCCATCGAAAACCAAGTAGTTGCACATTTTACAAGTTGTGTCTGTTCTTTTTATGCGTGGGGAGTTTCCTAGAACTTGGGAGACGTAGAAACAACTTTAAACCTCAAGTGCAAATAGCAATTGAATACTCGAATTCCATAATTGTTTTGTCCTTCTAGACATTAAAACGATTAAGTTTGACTCGGTCATGAATTGGAATATTGGTATTTTAATTGATGGTTCCTCGATAGTGGGGCACGACTTTCTTGGGATGGGAAACAAGCTAGGCTGCATAGCTTTTAAATCGGCTCTTGATATGAACGATATAAGACTAGTCACAATGGAGAGTATCATGTACTAGTATCATCCATATGATACTAGTTTATGTTACTACCTCCACAATGGGTAGTAACATGAGTGTTATATCATACTCGCTCCATTCCGGTTTATAGGATGCATTTGACAAATCTTTGGGACCTAGGTAAATGGGGATTGGACATGCAAAATTCATCTCCCAATATTTCACCCAATTAGCATCCTCATATTTAATGTCAACACACTAGTAGAGAACCCACCTCTAGTACCGGTTGTAAATGGCTTTTAGTACCGGCCGCACAACTGGTACTAAAGGGTCGGCACTAAAGGGGTAACCCTTTAGTACCGGTACCAAATAAAACCGGTACTAAAGGGTCTCCACGTGGGCGCACAGGCGCGCGACCCTGAGGACCTTTAGTACCGGTTTGTAATACAAACCGGTACTAAAGGTTCCTGCTTTTTTTGCTTATTTTTTCAGGGGGGTTTTGGTTTTTTTTCTTTTCGATTATTTTTCGGGGTTTAGGGTTTCTGTTTTTTTCCTTTTTCAGGGTTTCGGAGGAGATCGCGTATAAAGTACTCACTACACATATAAAGTAGTCATTATACACATACAAAGTACTCTCGTCACATATAAATTTAAGTACTCCTAATTAATTACAATGGAGCCGGTTCCCTTGTAGCATCGACTGCCGGCGGTTCCCTTGTAGCATCGACTGCAGGGGGTGGAGGTGGTCTTTCGTCAAAGTAGAATTCACCGTGTTCATCTATGACATGTGTAAGTAAGAATCCCGCCAATTCCTCCGCAATAGCTTTTACGCGGTTGCGTGGTAGGAGCTGGTTCCGCTTGTTTGACATCTTTAAAAGAAGGAAATAAAATCAGCTATGATCGAAACTAAACACAATTGATGCATGGTGGCAAAATAAAAGTTGTGTATGATGTTCACGTACCTCTCGATTTCTTACACTCTTGACTCTCTCATTGACCTTCGTGTGAATGTACTCGCAAACGTAGTATCCACATAGTTCTGTCCCCTGTGGTTGTCGCAGACACCACTATATATACAAGAATATAATTTAATCAAATAATAATCAAGAGAATGATAATGGTATTAGAAAGATACACGTAGTAGTACTTACGTTGTTAGACTTGAACTCCAGCTTTTCTGGCCATACACCGCGTTCTTCCGCTTTGAACTTTCTGTAAACCCTGTCCGGAAAAGAAAATGAATTGAGTAGTTATTACTTATACTTTTGATATCCGGAAATGAACGAAAGAGGCTGATATAGTGCGATTGAAATTACCTCTTGAGCATTAGACGCACGCTTTTGTATTCATTTTGATCTTTCCTTAGTGAGTCCCAGACTTCAACTTCTCCTTCCTCGAGTCTAATGATTAGCAGAATGTAGTGGAACCTGCGCACGTTTATATACGCAGGTATTCAGAACTTATCGATTACACTTATATCGGGGAAGCAAAATAGAATGTGTAGAAGACGGTAAAACTCACCCGAAGTTGTAAGGAAATAGTATTTCCTTTTTGGTACTTTGTCGCTTAAAGAACGTTAGCAAAACGTCCTCTGTGTTCACGGGATTTTCATCCACGGTCTTGACATGAACTTTATCCGGGTCAATGAAACCAATGTCCCAGATTCCTCGAGTCTGCATTCACGTATCTTCATTCTGCATAATTAGCGTACAAAAGAATTTTGTGACGATAATTACAAGCAATGAACGAGAGCTTATAACTATAAATAATTAAATTACACGAATAAATTACTTACAGACAATAGCAGCTGATGAGAGATTTGTCGAGAGCACGTTGATTGTACATCTGAAAAAGTTCTCGGAACTCAACATGCACACAATATTCTCGGAAGTAGTGTTGTTCCTTAACCGCCGCCATGAGAGAATTTCCCTTCTTTTGCGGCGGTCATGTACCAGCGATTCAAATTCCATAACTGTGTTGTTAGCTGGCTCGGATTTTCCACCATAGGCAGCCCGAGTTCAAAATCAAATCGTGGGGCAATCTCCGCCATGGGGTAACCTGAGTCGCCAAGGACAACTTCTCCATGCTCGATTTCCCGAGTTTCAGAAGGTACAATGAGCGGGGCGAGCGATTGTGCTTCTTGTTCTCCGAGCTGGGCAACTCCTTTCCCGCACAATTTCTCTTGCTCATTCTGCGAGGAAAGTACCTTGTCAATACCTCGCTCGTAGTCTGAAATGGGCGGAGGTGGAGGGTCATATAGGTTGTCAACGGTGTGATCTTTTACCTCATTTGGTATAGTCTTCAGAAGTTCCTTTATGGGGTCAAGTCTTGCCTCCACTCTTTCCTTCTTTTTCTGCTCAAAAAAGGCTCTCGACCCTTCACGTAGGCTCTCAGCTATTTCCTGCTGAGTCATCTCAGAAGTTAACTTCTCAGGAGCCTTGACTTCCTTGGGGTTCTCAGGAGCCCGCACACTTTTTCCACGTTTCTTGACAGGGGTGGACGACGGGAACAGCTTCCGCTTTGTCAAGTTACTAGTGGGCGCATCAGTCGGTTGACGGGACAGCGCGGGAGATGGACTCGCGGCGGGATCCCAAACTTCGTGGGGGAGGCGGGTGGACTTTGATGTGGTGAATGTCTAACGGGAGGAGTCGGTGGCCTTGGCTCCGAGTCTGGAAACTTGATGTATTTCTTCTTCCATAGAACGATACCAAGCTCAACTTCTCCCAATGTCTTCTCGCCTTCAGCTCCAGGAATTTCAAGACGTATTGCGTTGAATCCCGGCATAACTTTCGTGACCCCGACACGAGCAAATCCAGGCGGAATCACACCAAAATGGAAGGTTTCTCCAGGTTGATGTCGTAAAGCATAGCCAGTCGCCACCGGATAAGTAATGTTCATCATCGGCGCATGTAACTCACAATTTGTCTTCTCCGTGATATCATCCACGGGGTAGTGAGCCGCCGATGGTTCAGCAACTGGTTCATCAACTGCAGGATCTTGTAGCTGCGTGGAACCCACGCTGCTTTTCCGCTGAGATGGGCAGGCATCGCCTGCAGGATCTTCTACTCGCAGTTGAGATTCCCTGGTCTGGGTCATTGAGGCCAGTTGCTTCTGCACATCCTGCACCGTGCGTTCTAATGCAGTAACCCTCTCCGCCTCCCTCTTCTTACTTCTGCAATGTTTTCTATAAGTTGCAACGTCTTCCGGAAACCCTTCAAGAAAACCAACCCCGCCTCCTCTGGCTCGACATCGCCCCCAGTGTTCTTTATTCCCGAGGGCTTGTGAAAGCTCGTCGTCCTCTCTATCGGGAACAAATTTTCCCTCCTTGACTAGTACTATGACTTTTTTTATTTTTCTGATGACTCTTCTAATTTTTCTCCGCCATTTTCCCTTTGCAACAATCAGCCCTGTTTCTGGGTGCAACACTGCCCCATGCGCGAACAACCAGAACTTGGACCTGTCGGGCCAGTCATCTGTCTGTGGAGTGATCCCTTTTAGTCGCAGCTCGTCTTCATAGGCTTGCCACTTAGGCAAGGCAGTCTTGTAGCCACCTGAGCCCAAATGATGGAAATATTTCTTCTTCGAGGCATTCAACTTATTTTGTGTCGATCGGGCCACAGCGACGCCCGAATTCTTATACGCCGCAAATTCAGCCCATCATCTTTTAGCTTCTCTAGATGTCCTTTGAAAACTATATCTTTGTTCCCATATTTTCTCCACAATGTGTTCTTCCAGTTGTTGAATTGCTGGGCCATCTTGCTAAGAGTCCACTCCTTGACTTTATCCTTCATCTTCTGTGGGAGATCTGCCGGTAGGTTGAATTTAGACATCATCGAGTCCCAAAGGGTCTCTTTAATTCTTTGCTCGAGATATTTTGCGCCTATGTTGGCTTTCTTCGGCTCATTCCATTCTGTCACAGTGATCGGGACCATGTCCCTTACAAAAACTCCGCACTGCCGTACATATTTATTGTAGATTCCATCGGGTTTCTCTGGTTTGCCTTTGAAGGTAACTTCGTCGATCGACAACGTTGCACCTTCCGGGAGCTTTAACCCTTGGGCCGGGCCTCGTACGGGGATTGACGACTTAGATCCAGAGGGCTGAAAGAAAAATGTTTCGTTAATAAGTGCGCATATAAATCAATTAATGCATCTAGCTATAGTGATCAACAAGACTTAATATATACCTTCTTCTTAGCTCCAGACGGTTCTTCTTCTTCGTCGTCGTCGTCTCTGAATTTTTCTAACTCAAGTCCCTCACCGGAGTCATTCAAACATTTCGCGCTGAATTCTTCGGCGTCTTCTCGTCGGACGAATCTTCTCCATCGGAATTGGGTCCGGCAGCGTTGTTATATATTATTTGTTGGAGACGGTCTTCTTCCTCCAAATCTCGGACGAAGGTGGGGGCATCGTCCGCCATAGCTCAATGTCACTGCAAATTTTGAAACTTAGCTAAAATTTTGAAACTTTGCTACTACAATTTCAAACTTAGCAAAATTCACATATTTACTAGCAAAACTTTCAAAAAAGCTAACTAACAAAATGTCTTCAAAATTTGACTAAACATTTTGTATGACTCACAGTAATAAAAAAAATTGACTAAACATTTTGTATGACTAACAAAAAATTCATATTGTAATAAATAGTAATACAAAAAAGTAATAACAAAAAACACACAAAAATTATTGGCAGTAGCAATTCATGATTGTTAAAAATGGGCAACAACACTATCTAAGCAAGATTTTTTTATTTTGAGAACAAATTTTCATACTCATTTTAAACAAGAATTTTCATACAAAAATTACAAAACTACAAAGTACTAAATTACAAAAAATGCTATCTATATTTTCATTCTAAGCTATTGATACGTCTCCAACGTATCCATAATTTCTGCTGTTCCATGCTCATATTATACCATTTGCTACATGTTTTATATACACTTCGTATCACTTTTATGCATTTTCTGGGACTAACCTATTAACAAGATGCCACAGTGTCAGTTCCCTGTTTTCTGCTGTTTTTGGTTTCAGAAAGTTACTTCTGGAAATATTCTCGGAATTGCACGAAACAAAAGGCCAGGTCCCTATTTTTCCAGCACGTACACGGAGTCCGAAGGAGAGACGAAGGAGAGCCACGAGGTGGCCAAACCACACCCAGGCGTGGTAGTGGGCCCAGCCGCGCCACCTGGTGGTTTGGGCCCCTCGGGGGTCCGCCGACATCACCCCTTCGCCTATTTATTCCCCGAGACGCGAAAACCCTAAAACACCGAGCCTTTCATCCAGAACATATTCGCTGCCGCCGTCGTCGTCAACCCTAACTCGGGGGGTTTCTGAAGCTCTTCCCGGCACCCTGCCGGAGAGGGGAATCATCACCGGAGGGCTCTACATCGCCATGCCCGCCTCCGGAGTGATGCGTGAGTAGTTCATCCTTGGACTATGGGTCCATAGCAGTAGCTAGATGGTTGTCTTCTCCACTTGTGCCATTATGTTTAGATCTTGTGAGCTGCCTATCATGATCAAGATCATCTTATTGTAATGCTACATGTTGTGTTCGCTGGGATCTGACTTATATTGATACCTATGTGGAGTTGAATATTATATTATCATGTCTATGTCATTTGTGATCTTGCATGCTCTCCGTTACTTGTTGAAGCCTTGGCCACGTGAATACTTGTGACTCCAAGAGGGGGTATTTATGCATGATAGTTGGGTTCAACCTCTATTTAACCTGGGATAGTGACAGCAAGTTCTAAGGTTGTAGATGTGTTGTTGCCACTAGGGGTAAAACAGCAATGCTTTATTCAAGGATGAATGTATTGTTTACATTACGCACATTACTTAATGCAATTGTCTGTTGCTTGCAACTTAATACTGGAAGGGGTACGGATATTAACCGAAAAGTGGACTATTTAACCGGAAGGGTACACATGCATGTTATATGCACTTATCAATTGTCAATTGCCCAGCTGTAATTTGTTTACCCAGCATGTTAGTTATCTTATTGGAGAGACACCACTAGTGAACTGTGGACCCCGGTCCATTCTTTTACATATGAAATACAATCTACTGCAATCATTGTTCTCTACTGTTTTATGCAAACAAACATCATTTTCCAATCGATACGTTTAACCCTTTGTTTTCAGCAAGCCGGTGAGATTGACAACCTCATTGTTAAGTTGGGGCAAAGTAATTTGGTTGTGTTGTGCAGGTTCCACGTTGGCACCGGAATCCCTGGTGTTGCGCCGCACTACACTCCTTCACCAACACCTTCGAAGCAAACCTCGTTTTCCTACTGGTCCGATTAAACCTTGGTTTCATACTGAGGGAAAACTTACTGCTGCACTCATCATACCTTCCTCTTGGGGTTCCCAACTGACGTGTGACGTACAAGCATTGTTTCTGGCACTATCAACCTAGAGCCACCAGCTATCTATATTTCTGTTATTTTGCTTTCTACAAAATGAACAAAATGCTATCTATATTTTGCTATCTACAAAATTGCTACAAATTTCTAAAAATGCTGAACAAAATTTAAAACTTAACTAAAAACAGTAATAAAAAAGTAATAACAAAAAAATTGCTACATTTTTAAACAGTAATACAAAAAAGTTGCTACATTTTTAAACAGTAATACAAAAAAGTAAGAACAAAAAAAAGTAATAAAAAAAAACATACCGCGTGGAGGCCGGACCACGGGTGAGGCGGAGGCGCCGGTGGTGCAGGCCGGCGTTGGCGCACGGGCGCGGCCGTGCGTGGAGGACGCGGCGACGGCGGGGGCACGGCCGGCGTCGATGGACGCGCGGCAACGTACGGCGGGGGCGTGGCCGTGCGTACGTGGAGGACGCGGCCATGCGTGGAGGATGCGGCGACGGCGGGGACGCGGCGGAGGCCGGCCGGAGCGCGGCGGAGCTTCGCCGGAGCGCGGCAGGGCTTCGCCGGCGTCGAGGAGCGAGGAGGCGTCGTCGTCGTCGAGAGGAAACACTTAGGCGAATTTGGGGATCGATTCGTCGATCCCCTGCCTTAACTACAGCCAAACACCCTTTAACACCGGTTGTGCTCTACAACCGGTACTAAAGGGTCTTTAGTACCGGTTGTACACTACAACGGTGCTAAAGGTGCCTTTTGGGCCGCGGCGAAAATTCCCGCGCGAAGCCCAACCCTTTAGTACCGGTTGTAGCCTACAACCGGTACTAATGGGCTTTTTGAATTTTTTTTCTCTAGTTTTTTTTCTTTCTTTTGTTTTCTGTTTTTTATATCTATTTGGTTTCTATTTACTTTCTTTTTTGTTTTTTATACCAACTTTCTTTCTCTTCAGGCGAGCACGCCAACCGACGACCACCGCCGGGAGCAGACCACACCACCTCCAAAAGTCGGCCAACCGTCTTATTTGTTTTTCTTTCTTTCTATTTGTTTTTCTTCTTTACTTTTTTTGTGGACTGTTTATTGGTATTAGTTAAGAGTGTGTTCGTAAGTTGTGTGAACCAAGATACAACTCCGATGTGCGGTCAACCGTCTTATGCAGAGACGATTTAACATACAACTAGAGATCTACGTTACAACTTCACTAGTTCTAAATTAAGGTACAACTTGAAATTACGATACAACACAAGTAAAACAAAGACTCTACCTATCTCCATCGATGCAGCCTGCACCATCCGCCGTGTTGCCATCCTTGCCCTTTGACGAAGATTCTGCCTTCTTGCCTTGTCTAACAGTGTTGTCATTAATGAGATGTGTACGCAACCAACTGCCGAAAGTATCCACGTGTTTTTCTTTAATCCAGAAGTCAGTCTTCTCCGGGTATTCTGAGCGTAAAATATCCATGTGTTCCACGATATACGGAGCCACCAATCTGGAATTTTGTAGAACTGTGTAGTGTGCTTGAGTGAAAGAATGCCCGTCCATACTTCTTGTTGCTTTCTTTCCTAGCGTGCCTTTTCCACGCAGTCTCCCCTCATGGCGCGATTGAGGAACACCGATGGGCTTAAGATCTGGAAGAAAGTCAACACAGAACTCAATGACCTCCTCTGTTCCATAGCCCTTGGACATGCTTCCTTCTGGCCTAGCACGGTTATGAACGTATTTCTTTAAGACTCCCATGAACCTCTCAAAGGGGAACATGTTGTGTAGAAATACAGGACCGAGAATGGAAATCTCTTCGACTAGGTGAACTATGAGGTGCGTCATAATATTGAAGAAGGCCGGTGGAAACACCAACTCAAAGCTGACAAGACATTGGACCACACCCGTCTGTAAACTTGGTAGAGTTGCTGGATCGATTACCTTCTGAGAAATTGCATTCAGGAATGCACATAGCTTGACAATGGGTACTCGAACGTTTTCCGGTAGAAGCCCCCTCAATGCAACAGGAAGTAATTGTGTCATAATCACGTGGCAGTCATGAGACTTCAGGTTTTGGAACTTTTTCTCTGCCATGTTTATTATTCCCTTTATATTCGACGAGTAGCCAGACGGGACCTTGATACTGCTCAGGACTTGAAAAAAGATCTCCTTCTCTTCTTTGGTAAGAGCGTAGCTGGAAGTACCTTGATACTTCTCTGAATTCAGGTTGTCTCTTCCGTGGTGCGTACTTTGCTGGTCCTGCCGTGCATCCGCTGTATCTTTCGTCTTCCCATACACGCCTAAGAAGTTTAGCAGGTTCACGCAAAGATTTTTCGTCACGTGCATCACGTCGATTGCAGAGCGAACCTCTAGGATTTCCCAATAGGGTAAATCCCAAAATATAGATTTCTTTTTCCACAAGGGTACGCGCTTGTTTGCGTCTTTCGGAACATTTAGACTGCCAGGACCCTTTCCAAATATTACTTCCAAATCCTTGACCATGCCATATACAACATCACCATCACGGCGTGTAGGCTTCGTCCGGATATCTGCCAAACCTTTGAAGTGCTTGCCTCCGTTTCTTACGTGATGCCTGTTGGAAGAAACTGACGATGCCCCATGTACACAATCTTGTTACCTATATATGCACTGTCAGTCTTATCTAAACAGTGCGTGCATGCATTGTATCCCTTGTTCGACTGTCCTGAAATGTTACTAAGAGCAGGCCAATCATTGATGGTTACAAACAGCAACGCTCGTAGGGAAATTCCTCTTGTTTGTACTCATCCCACACACGTACACCTTCGTCAGACCACAACTGTAAAAGTTCGTCAACTAATGGCCTCAGATACACATCAATGTCGTTGCCGGGTTGTTTCGGTCCTTGGATAAGCACTGGCATCATAATATACTTTTGCTTCATGCACAACCAAGGGGAAGGTTATAGATACATAGAGTCACGGGCCAGGTGCTATGACTGCTGCTCTGCTCCCCAAACGGATTCAAGCCATCTGTACTTAGACCAAACCTTAAGTTCCTTGCGTCAGCTGCAAAATCCCCAAACGCACTGTCGATTTTTCTCCACTGAGACCCATCAGCGGGGTGTCTGAGCATCTCGTCTTCCTTACGGTCTTCTTTGTGCCATCGCAACAACTTGGCATGCTCTTTGTTTCGGAACAAACGTTTCAACCGTGGTATTATAGGAGCATACCACATCACCTTCGCGGGAACCCTCTTCCTGGGGCTCGGCTCGCCCTCAATATCACCTGGGTCATCTCGCGCGATCTTATACCGCAATGCACCGCATATCGGGCATGCATTCAAATTCTCGTACTTCTCACCGCGGTAGAGGATGCAGTCATTGATGCATGCATGTATCTTCTGCACCTCTAATCCTAGAGGGCAGACAATCTTCTTTGCTTCGTATGTGCTGTGGGGCATTTCATTATTCCTCGGAAGATTCTTCTTAAATATTTGTAGCAACTCTTGAAATGCCTTGTCAGATATTCCATTCTTTGCCTTCCACTGCAGCAATTCCAGGGTGGTACCTAGCTTTTTCTGGCCATCTTCACAATTTGGGTACAACGGTTTTTTGTGATCCTCTAACATGCGCTCCAGCTTCGACCACTCGTTTTCAGTTACGCAGTTCATCTGTTCATCACGAATGACCTGACGAAGATCATCATCGTCGGACTGATCAACAATGACCTCATGCTCTTCCCCCATTGTAGTATCACCGTGTTCATCAGAGAACACGGGATAGTTGTCATCATCCTCTTCTTCAGGGTTTTCCATTATAACCCCTCTTTCTCCGTGCTTGGTCCAACAAAAATAATTGGGCATGAAGCCTTGTCGCAACAAGTGGGAGTGTATGGTTCTTACGCTCGGGTAATTCCTGTTATTCCGACATTCATCACATGGACAAATCATAAAACCATTCTTCAGCTTGTTTAACTTAACCACATCGAGAAAACGATGCATGCCATCAATGAACTCGGGACAGCGTCGATCACCGTACATCCATTCTCGGCTCATCTACATTACATAAATATATCAAAAACCATTACACCAGCTAAATAATGAATAGAGATACGTGACCAAATTAATTTATACAAGTTCATCACATTAAAATCAAAGTAGAGTAGTGCCCAAATGTAATACATAGTTCTCACGAAACATACATCAATCGAAACTAACATACAACTATCTAAAGAATTTAAATCCAACAACAAATGCGATCAGAATCGCAACCAAGGTAACTATTGAACCAACAGCATAATGATACCAAGCCTCTTGACTAATGGCATATTTTCTAATCTTTTTAAGCTTGGCGCGCATTGCATCCATCTTCCTCTCGTGAGCAGCGACGACGTCGGCAAGCTCGACCCCGTGAGCATCAACGATGTCGGCAATCTTCAAGTCCAATTCCATCTTCTCTTCTAGGCATTGGAGACGAAGATCTTCACTTATCTTCAATTTTGCTCTCAAATCGTCGTTTTCTTTTTTAAAATACTCGACAATAGGGTCGGCCGGAATTTCCGGTTCAACTACCTCCTAAATAAAAATATATCTACGTCAAGTTGGTCGGCATGATTGTTATAAACACGAAACAAAATAAATAGTTAAAAAGATATACCACATCCGAATCATAGACCGGACGAGGGCCGAAGGGGACGGATATCAAAACCATGACACTATACATATATAAAAAACATAAGAAAATTATACAAGAAATAATTATGCATTTAAATCATATAACTAACAATTTTTAAAATAAAAGATAAAAAAGAGGCTCACCGAGGTGGTGTCGGCGACGGAGCGGCGCGGGCGATCGACGGCGGTGAGGATCAGGGGACGGGACGACACTATATAAAACCATAAATTATACTTAATTTGAGCTCAAAATGCATATAAAACAAATGAAATCCCTAACTTAGTCATTTCATCAAACACCTTGCAAGCACAACCAAAATCAAACTTGCTAAACTTGCACGAAAATGAGCTAAACTTGAAAAGCCGGAAGAGAAGATGAAGAAGTTGCTAACCCTTGTATAGGGTGCCACCAATCTTGACAAATGTTGGAGAAAAAATGGGTGAACTAGAGCTTGGGAGAGAGGAAAAATGGAGTTGGGGTCGAGTTGCTCAAAATGGAGCTGGCTCGGGGTGGAAGATATAGGCAGGACCTTTAGTACCGGTTTTATTTACCAACCGGTACTAAAGGGCCTGCCGTGGGCCACTGACCGCGGCCTGCGGGGCTGCACCCTTTTAGTACCGGTTGGTATTAACAACCGGTACTAAAGGTCCTTTAGTACGGTTGTTAATACCAACCGGTACTAAAGGTCCTCGCCGCGGGGCCCTTGCTGGCGCCCAAGCACAACCGGTGCTAATGCCCCCTTTAGTACCGGTTTTTGTTGCAACCGGTACTAAAAGGACGCACCAATGCCTCTGTTTCTACTAGTGATATTAATTAGGGAAAGTTTAAACCCAATCTGTTTTCTTATTGTTCTTGGGAAAGGCCAAAACCCAACATTAACTACTCTTAATTAATGCTAATTGTTGTTTATTCTTGGAAAAACCTGATTTTGGAGTTGCAGCCTATAAACCGGGATAGAGGGAGTATAATACTGCATTTATTAGGTTGTATACTCATCTTGCATTGGATTATCGACCTATGATAGCATTTTTTTTAACACCTTTACCGTAGGGAAATATCCCTACGGTTAAATTTTATAAATGGGATGAATCAAGACCAGTACAGCTTACAAAAAGGTGCTCAAAAAAGTTCAAGGAGGTTGAAATGGAAAAAGAGGTAACATAGCTCAAAAAATTGTTAGAGTTGATCCACGGGGGTGAATTTGTAGACCGGGTCTCATAGAATTATCCCCCCCCCCCCCCCCCCCGATATATCTATCGATATGGTCGATATTTATCTGATGTGGACGATATTTTACATGAATGACCAACGATACCAATGTATAGAAAAACGATTCTTTCTAAGACATAAATTGTTGGAAATAAAATTATGTACTTTCAACTTCATCAAATTATGAAAGTCACGTGTAATCTTAATTATTCCGTAGATACACATATGTAATGTACCGTTTTGATGTTAGAGTAGGGATTTTGTGATTCTTTCTTACTTTATTCCTTGAATGACTAGTTAATAAACTTGAAATCATATATTATTTTGCTTAAGCACTGACATCGTTCATTTGCGGTATTCACAACTCACAAGGATTTTTGAAGAAGACTACTGGGAAAAAACAAATAAGGTTTCTCCGATATAACTCTATATCATCCAATATGTCGCCCGTTATCCGACATCCGATATATCGGAGTCAAACCAATACATATCTAATATCGGATATTTTGAACCATGGCACATGAAATGTTAAAATACATTACTCATTTCTTCCCATTAGTTAGGATTTTTGGATGAATTGGATGATGCATACAATTCAATATAGTATCAATAAGTTTATATTTTAAAGTAGTATTGAAATATATACGTTCCCGTCATCGAGTGTGGATTTTTGGAGGCCGAGCTCTAGGAGCTCTTTTTGAAATTTTCAAAATCTGCATTTGGAAGTTTCCAAAAACTTGGGGAAAAAAATCCTAGATGCATATAATGATATGGCGTATCATAATTTCATTCTATTTAAATCCGAAATTCATTCTATTTAACACCGGGGAAAATAAAAAATGTGTGGATATATCTAAGTCGATGAATAGTACATAATTTCGAAAACTTTAACATTGTCATATTTGACTTTTTGTGTAGCCTAGAATAATACGAATTTTGCATTGAGATTTTGCAGGCTGGTACACTTCGACATTATCTACCCCTAGAGTTTTTTATTTCAAATGTTTTTGCACTTTCCGCACGTTATTCCTCATTTCTATGTATTGAGTACATACTATTGCATTTTTGTTATTGCTCTGCTTCATCACTAATCACTTCCCGGTTCATGAAGATTCTACTTTCTACCACCTTCCATATTCATATGTTCTCTCTTCTACAGTCCATCTTGTCATGCTTGTATGTATAGATTTTGCAGAACATGCGAGGATGGATGTCAATGTCACTGTTAGAGGCATGCAGGGTGCAGCACAACTTTTGGAATTCATCAACTAAGAAACAAAAGGCGCCCAACGACACAAAGGACATTTTTTTTCGGGGAAACGACAAAGGACTTGGGCGATACGATGCCAATAAACTAGCATATCGATGCTAGATCGGAGTTGGATTTGGGTAGGATCAGGGTCAGACGAACTACTTCTGGTAATTAACAGTGTGACATATAGTTTTGCCTCCTAAATTCTTCCTGTTTCCGGACATGAAGCGCTGTCGCCATTCACGAAGCAGCGTGCACATGCAGGCACCGCCGGTGAGGAGAATTATTAACCGGCGGAGCACGCCGTGCCACGTCCGGCGATCTCACTGCTCCCCTTAGCTTAATCAAATCATGATCGCCAGGGTTTCTACCTTATCCACGCATAAACTACCTTATCTCTCGACTATCTCCTCCATCCTTTTTTTTAAAGTCCTCCCTGACAGTATAAGTTGTAGTATCTTGATCGGACATACAGACACGCACACCACACGCACACACCACACGCACACCCCACATATATGTCTAAAATAGACCTACAACTTGTACAAGTTGTAGTATCTTGATCGGACATACAGGCACGCACACCACACGCACACACATCACACGCACACCTCACATATATGTCTAAACTAGACCTACAACCTATATCCCTAATACGTCCTGAGAGACTTATCCGAAGACCAGTGCTTCGGGACCGACGGGCACGTCGACCTCGCATGTGGCACATAGACGTTGAGACTTATCCGAATACCAGTGCTTCGGGACCGACGGACACGTCGACCTCGCCTGTGACACATAGACGTTGAGAGGCACCTGCGAAATTTATTAAAGGGACAGTGCTCAGTGGAACAGTGTCCCGGTGAAACATCCCAAAAATCGTCCACCACAGGGATCGATCCCAGGACGGGTAGCTAGGCCACTGCCCATAGCTACGCTACTAGCGCGTTCTCATCTCCCTCCATCCCTGAGGATAATATTATCCTGCGTGTTCTAGACCATTCACGACATATGTGAATTCTTTTAAGGGAGAAATGCAGACAAAATGGATAGCTAGCTAGCGGCATGTAGATGCTTCCTCTGCCTGGAGGCTGGAGCTGATCGACCGGATGTATATGTTCGTTCAGACACGTTAGATCAAGGTTTTAAGGACATGTACATGTCTGGACGCGACGTACGCATTTCATGTCGGCCTAGCTTGGACATGCTATTTTCTATGCATACTTTGGAATTATTGCATGTCATATATATACATATATAGCATGGCTGCATGTCTTGTGTGGTCTTTGCGGCGTGCATGATTATTACATGTGTGGATATTCAGGCCCATGCCTGCATGCCGTTGACTTGATTGCTACGTCTCGTCTACGTGGATAATGTGCAGGATGAAAACGGTGGGCGACGATGGCACAGGCTGAATTGCCAACGTCTGGTTTTGAGATGCCCCCACAGGAAAAAACCATTCTAGCGATTTTAACCTGCCGATTTAGGCTTCACATGCTTCTGTTGGGCTCGGCCCAGCCCAGGACCATGTACACGATTGACACTCGCATCGAGCAGTTGTGCAGAACGTGGAAGAAGGCACCATTGGAGTATACGCTCATGTCGTGCGGGAGATTACGGAGGCGAGAAATGCCTTTGTTCGGATGTCTTTCTGCCATGAGCGCAGAACTCATCCCCTACAAGAACTAAGCTCCCTGTAATTGCAGCCATGTGGTTGATCCACGTTTTAGTCCCACAAATCAGTGTCTCAGTTTGTTGCCTCGTTCCCTTCTGCTACGTACGCTCACTCACTGTAAGTAGGCCGAGGCTTTCCTGGTCCCGCTTATCGGTCTGACCATGTGCGCGTGTGTGGCCTCGTATTCTGTGTTGTTTGTTCGGGTGCCTGCTTGGGTCGGTTGGGCCTTTCCTGGAGACGCGTGTGTGATGCATGATGGGCGCGCGTCTTTCCTTCCCCGAGAAGCCATCGAGTCCAAACACTCCACGTCTCAACTCAGGCCGTCCGTCCGCGTCGCCGGCCGCCGCCACGCGCCCGTAAGAAGAGCCGCCACGCCTCTCGTCGTTGTTGGGTTTCTCCGGCCTCTTCTTCTCTCCCTCCCTGTTGGCCTCCGTGAGCGCGCCTTCAGCTCATCGATGAAATTAAGTGGGGACGGCCGCAACATGGGCTCCGCCGCCGCCTGGTTCAGCAGCGGCGGAAAGGGGTGCGGAGGTGGTGCGGGTGTCGCGCGCGATGCGTGCGTTCTGGTGGATTCTCGGTGTGACTCTGGATCGAGCGGCGCGTCTGGGGTAGGAGAGATTGGCCGCTCCCGAGCTTGCAGCCATGGCGGACGGGGCTCCGTGTAAAGAAAGAGAACGACGATTCGAGGCTCTTCCGCTCGATTCTTTAGGCTCTCCTGCCTCCTCCAAGTCCACAACCTCCACAACGCCAGCAGAGGATGCCGGTGGACACATGGCCCAGCAGGGGCACGGCCACGACTATGACGCATGGGAGGCCTCCGCGTCCACGCCATGGGAGGGCTCCGGAGTTAGCCAGAAGTCGTGGACCGGCCTGGGAACTGTCGCCAGCGGGCGGCTCTGGGGCGAGCTCTGGCCAGGCGCGGGTGTGGCCGTGTGAGCGACCTCTGGCCAGGCACGGGTGTGGCCGTGTGGGCGACCTCCGCGAGCGCGGTCGAGCTCCGGCCAGGCGTGGGCGTGGGCGACCTCCGCGAGTGCGACCATGGCGTGGGCGCGGGTGCTCGTGACACAGTGCTCGTGGCTGACGCGGACGCCGACGCGGCGAAGGTGCTCGTATGTGATGTCAGGTTCAGCGTAGGGAATGGGGCTGCAGATTTTGGGGCCAAGAGCCACAACAGGCGCAGCGGTGGCTCAGCATTCTTCTCCTGTATAGCGCGACCATGAGGAAACATCTAGCATAGATGTAGGAGCGCATGAGAGAGGAGTAGGGTGAAGGTTTTTGGGAGCAAATGGGAAGGAGGTAACACCCAAGTATACCCACGCATTGCTGAATTTTCTCTTTTCGTGTCCTGACTGTAATCTTGGCATTAATTTGTATAAAATTCCTTTCTCTTGCATAATAGATTGGCACATATCAGTTTGTTATCTTCTCAGGTTTTTCGTTTCATTGATAGGTAATGAGGAGAAGGATTGATACACATGATGAAGTTCTCTGTCAGAAATTCTAGGAAGTTTCCGAATTGGATGCAAACCGAACTCTACTTCTGCTTGATATTCGGCGGTGCTGGTGAGTTTGCAATTTTTGGCAGATACAGTTTTATTTTCATTTTTAGTCCACCTTGCGGGATGACATATTGTATACCTTGGTTGTAAGGACAATGTTCATAAAGATTTACTTCATTGTTTTTGGATGGATGTGACGTTAATGTTTCACCTTCAGGGAGGTTATTAATTTAGTCTGTCATGATAGGTGTTTGGAACAATTTCTGAAGGTCTTGACATGGCGAAGAAAAAAATGGAGTGCAACTACAAAGGAAGAGAATTGAGGGACGTAAGGCACGTAGTATATTGTTTAACACCTTTGGTAAATTGTACATATTTTCCAAAAAGAAATGTGTTGTCTTTATGTCCTTGAGAGCCAAAAGTTTGCCGCCTTGCCTATTTTGACCAAACTTTATGTTGTTTGGCTTGATGCGTCTATTGCTCATATTGTCTCTAACACGTTGTCTTGTGGATCTGCTCATCATGGTTCTTTTTTTGTTGACCCCCTGTGGATGATTTTAGGAGGTGTGTGTGCTCAACCAGTGTAAATGTTGAATGCACTACATTACTGATATTGTAGATCTACTCAGTTTGTTCTGTAGAAGAATACAACTGTACACATTGTAGTCGTAGCTGCAAGTAGGTCTATCGAGATGCATTTGATGGTCCTGCTTTATTTATATTAGTGGACATGTACCTATCTCTGAAGAGGTCCTGGATTATGTATACCATAGGATATGTACATATCCGTTAAGCTGTCTTGGTTTATGCATACCGACGGATACATGCATTTGATTGTGAACACTGAGCAATGTTGGATCATGGTGATTTATTGATCACGGCAATCAGTTGCTGTTAGGCATACAACACCTCAATGATACATCTTTTCTAACTCGCATGGCAGGCAAAATTATTTATTTTGAATACCCAATGTAGAACGTTATATATCTTTTTACAAGCCTTTAACTGAAATAAGGTGGAAAGGGTTAAAGCATAGGAGAGTTATGAAGGTCTTTCCCATTTATTCTGAACACAATATTTTCTAATCTGATTTTTTTGTTCAGTTCACGTCATTTCTCAAAATAACCGGGTTATTAGCCAGTCGAGATTAAGTTGTGGCCACTTCCTCTTTAACGAAGCATTGCTACATTAACAACATTACATAGTTATGGAACTTGAAGCAAATGCTGCCAATCTTTGTTCTTTATTTTTAATTTTTCAGTCACCAATTTCTACTCTGAAGACAGAATAACAACGTATGCCTCTTTGATGCTTACAGATGGTAACACGGTACAACAAACTGACAAACTAGCATGTTACTACATAGAGTTTTGAAAACCTTCCGGTAACAAAATACATCCTCTATCTGTTGTTGTCGTTTAAACCTGAGTATTTTCGCTATCAGTTACGCCTTTTACATGTTCAAGGGTTTGTCCTTTTTCGTCAGGCTAAAGCTGTTTTTGGTTATTGAAAATAGGCTTCTGAACTTCAGAGTTGTTAAGAGCCTCTTGGATCTGGAGGTGATGCTTTTGTGCACCTGCATTTTCATGTGACAGAAACAAGAGGATTGAATATAGCTCATGACTCTCGACAGTTTTTATATCCCTAACTGTGTAGGTAAAAATAATCTAAGAAACATTGATGAAGTATGATGTACGGCAAAAGCCTCAAGAGATCATATGGACAACCTTTAGATTTTTAACATGGCAAATTACATGGGACATGCAGGGCACTGAAAGTGAGTTCATGGGCTTCAATATAAAAATATTCGGAAGCTGATCATGTGCTACATGATGAGCCGTTTACTTTCAGATGCTAACTTCAACACTTTCTTGTTGTATTTGTAAATGATGTGATATAATTTTTAGTAATACCTAATCTTGTTGAGCAGCAAGCACAACAGATACAATATTGTGATGTTAAATGTGAGTATATATATTTTACGTTTCACAGTACTAATCCTTGTGTGGATTTCTTTTGGTTTCATGTTTTTGTGTCCAGTTCATGCTGATTTCCTGTGCTGCAAAGTCTATCTACCAGTATTTGGGGTTTATCCTAGGGAAGCATCTACTGCCTGCAATGTAGCAAATCTGGATGTTACACGTTTAGCTGCCTCACTCTCTCAGACAATGTTTCAGGCCGGGCTCTAAACTTAGAAATATTGCAGGCTGCAACAAAGAAGGACGGTCTAAGCCGGCCCTACTCTACTCCTGGGAAAGAAGAGCCCCAAAACAGGAGCTTGGATTTAAAATAGGATTCAAATTTGGAGACTTGATCATGCTATTGTATAAATATATTCGTGCATATATATTCATGGATGCATGTAGGTACACAAGTTTATACATGTAAGGAATTATTTCCCCAAGCATGTCAGCCTCTAGCATTTTATTTGCTGCATCTGGAAACCTTGAGCTAAATATCTATTGAGGTACGGTGAACAGTTACTCATGGATGTTCGGAACTGCTTTGTGATTGTCCAGTAAATCAGTGCTTGATTGCTTGTTTGTTAATTTAGAGATGTAGGGTGAGCTAAATTGAGCCATAAGAGCAAATACAGATCGTTCCAATGCAACCAACCATACCACACATTTGTAGGTTTTGCGAACTGCATTATGCACTGTTCTGAAACTACAAACTGTTTGCTCTGTCATAAGCATATTCTAGCCAGCTGGCCCTTTAAATTGGTTAAACATCTGATTATAAGTATGCCCACCCCTGGGAGGTAAAACTGAAGATGCTACCTATCGAAGATCAATCATTCGCATATACTTGGTCATTTATTTTCAAAGGGGTAGCATGCATTCAGATTTTGGCAAGATAACCGAGTTCAGGAAACCATTAGGCAAGCTGATTGCAACTCTATTTTTGAGTAATTACAAATGCACATGGTCAGCAGTAACTTATGACCAAGTGAGACTAGGTGGAAGAGTTTTAGGAGTTCTATGGTCAACTTATTTGTTTTAGGAATTTTTTATGCTTATTTGTTTAGCAATATATCTGGATCTGATTAACTTTTAGCCATTTCAACCAAATGTAGGAACTTCACTATTTAGTTGTTCTGGACAAAAAACACACACGCATATCATGTTGTTAGGTCTTTCTTTTATTGATAATAATTGTTTATCAAAGAAGGACTATGTAATTGATTTTAATTTCTCCTACCATATACATAGTTTTATGTACATTGGAGCCCTACAATAAACATAAATTGGACTACCAGTTGCAATGTGCATTATTTTCATGTCCGTGATATCTTTAGTTGCCTCATAGCTATAAAAATGAACTTTTTTCCTTTTGTTTCTGTTACATGTGTATGAGATGCCGGATTAAGTGCTTATTGTTTCGTAGTACTTATTAACACACATAATTTGTTCTGTAGAAAACGGAATTCCAAGCTTGACCCACAAACATAAGAAACACACCGATGCCAATAAACAATGTGCGCAGCAAAGCGCGCCTAATCCTTCTAGTAATAAAGAAGCTCATAGTTGTTCCTGGAAAGGATCAATTGTTTATGGTTGGAGCTTTTGCTATTTGTTGGGCCTTGTGGAAGGCTCAGAATAAAGATAAGCATAAGATGAGGACTCCTTGTGAAGTGATCTTTCATGTGTCATCTCTTCTTACCTACTGGGCAGGTTTACACAAGGAGGCTGACAGAGAGTTCTTGAAGTTGGGTGCTGACAAGATGATGGAGAGGGCAACAAACTTGCTGCATGCTGATGCAAGAAGGATGTCGGCGCCGACGGGGGTGATGTCGGGGGTGATGTCGGCTGGAAACTGATGATGGTGAAGCGACTTGAGTGGTTGCCGGTCTGGAGCATGATGTTGCCGGTCTGGAGGTGGTCTTACTTTTGATGTTTCTCCTGTGAACCTTGTGACTGGTTTGGGTCTGTAATATTGGCACCTATGCTTCGGTTAGGATAGTTAATATGGTGGTATCAGGTTTTCGCCCCATAACGGGTGATCGATGGCGATCATTCGTAGTGGGTTTCCTGATAGTGCCCCAACTCACTTCCCCTTCCCCTTGTCCCCTTGCTTCCTTTTCTCCCTGAATTTGCTAGCTGTAAAACTGTTGTGGTGGTCTTTCCGTTCTAATAAAATGAAAAGGGGCAGGAAGCCGGTTGAAAAAAAAAAGAAAGAAAAAAAGAAGCTCATTGTTCGGAAAACACATTTTGCACTCGAGCTCCAGTGCTCCCTCTACAACAACAACAACAACAACAACAACAACAACAACAACAACAACAAAGTCTTTTTTTCCCAAACAAGTTGGGGTAGGCTAGAGTTGAAACCCATAAGATCTCGAAACCAGGTCATGGTTCTGGCACATGGATAGCTAACTTCCACGCAGCCCTATCCATGGCTAGTTCTTTGGTGATATTCCAATCCTTCAGATCTCTCTTAACAGACTCCTCCCATGTCAAGTTTGGCCTACCACGACCCCTCTTACCATTCTCATCCCGCTTTATCCGTCCGGTATGCAATGGCGCTTCCGGAGGCCTACGTTCTATATGACCAAACCATCTTAGACGGTGTTGGACAACCTTCTCTTCAGTTGGTGCTACCCCAACTCTCTCACGTATATCATAATTCCTAACCCGGTCCTTTCTTGTGTGGCCACATATCCATCTCAACATGCGCATCTCCGCTACACCTAACTGTTGGATATGTCGTCTCTTGGTCGGCCAACATTCTGCGCCATACAACATCGCAGGTCGAATCGTCGTCCTATAGAACTTGCCTTTTAGCTTTTGTGGCACTTTCCTATCACAGAGGACGCCAGAAGCTTGGCGCCACTTCATCCAACCAGCTTTGATTCGACGACTCACATCTTCATCGATATCACCATCCTTCTGGAGCATAGACCCCAAATATCGGAAGGTGTCTTTCTCAGGTACCACCCGTCCATCAAGCCTAACCTCTTCCTCCTCGTGCCTAGTAGTACTGAAACTGCACCTCATGTACTCAGTTTTGGTTCTACTAAGCCTAAAACCTTTCGATTCTAGAGTCCGCCTCCACAGCTCCAGTGCTCCCTCTAGTTAAAAAAAATTCAAAAATCATATTTTTAAGTCTTAGAAAAATCTAAAAAAAAATATGCATGTTGCTAATGATGTATCCCACAAACGTGCAAATTTTTTATTTTAAATTATTTATATTCTGGGCTACATGAAAATAACAAATCTTGTATATTTTAGAGATTTATAAATATGTACATTTAAATCCACACATTTGTCATTTTTGTATAGAACAGAATATAAAATATTTCAAACCGAGATTTTGCAGGAATGTGAGACATATCATTTACAACACAAATGAATTTTTCCAAAAAAATTGAAATTAATAAATATGATTTTTTTATTTTTTAACTAGATGGATCACTGTAGCCTGGGAGCAAGAAATCTCTACTCATATTAGTCTAGCTAGAAGTGTAGTTTTAGTTTCTCCAGGCCGCCAAGTGTGGCTCATCGATCCGCCTGCGGGCTTATATTCCTGTTTCGGTTAGAGATCAATAAAAGGCTGCGGCCACCCTCTCAAAAAAAAAAAAGAAGAACGGAAACTGTGAGGTAACAAGGCCCTAGGAAATTTCGTAGTAGCCACAGGCTCGATCTGAAGCCGATCACGACCATTGCATGTGCATCAGACGGCGGATCCCGCTTCTAGATCCAAGGCGATACGCATCGATCGTGCATGCTCTGGCGCCACGAGAAGTGGTCAGAATGAAGACCAGTCTGACAGTCTCACGATCGATCTCCCGCCAACTGCTAACCCCTCTTCTTCTTCTTCGATCCACTTATCACTCGATCTCCTCCCGCCACGGCCTGCTCCTCCCTCCTCTCACTCTAGCTATATATACACAGTGACACTCCACACACACACGTCACAAGAATATCGAGCTAGAGGCATCGGCATCGACATCTCCGTCCGTGCACAGCACACCATGGCGCCCCCGAAGCTCTCCCTGCTCGTGCTCCTCTTCCTCCTCTTCCCGGCCATCGGCAACGCCAATTCCGCCGACGCCGTCGACGCACCCGGCGGAGGCTTCAACATCACGGAGATCCTGGGCAAGTATCCGGAGTTCAGGCTCTTCAACTACCTGCTCGGCAAGACCCGCGTGGCCCGGGAGATCAACCGCCGGAACTCCGTCACCGTGCTCGCCCCCGCCAACGCCGACGTCGACTGGCTCCTCCGCCGCAGCGCCCGCCTCCCGCGCGAAGCGCTCCTCGAGCTCCTCTCCGTCCACGTCATCCTCGACTACTACGACGCCGCCAAGATCGCCGCCCTGCCCCGCGGCGCCGGCGCGCGCCTCGTCGCCACCACGCTCTACCAGACCTTCGGCCCCACCGCCGGCGACAAGTCCGGGTTCCTCTCCATCGTCCCGGCCCCCAACGGCGGTGCGGTCTTCGCCTCGGCCGCGCCGGGGGCGCTCGTCAACGCCACGTTCAAGCGCGCCGTCACCGCCAAGCCGTACAACATCTCCGTGCTCCAGATCAGCAACTTCGTCGTGCCGCCCGGGGTGATCACCAAGCCGCGCGCTCCGCCGCCGCCCAAGAGCATGAGCTCCATGGCGGTCGCGCCGAGCCCCGCGCCGGTGCCGGCCGCGCTCCCGTGCCCGCCTGTGACGATGCCCGTGGAGGTGGAGCCCAAGGAGGAGATCCCGGCGTCCGCGCCGGCGCCGTCGCAGGGATACGTGGTGCGGACGATGATGGAGTGGTGGTCCAGCGTCGGCGTGGCGCTGGGGATGGCGTGCGTGCTGGCGCATTTGTAGGCCGCGGATCGGAAAGATATAGGCTCGCTCGATAAATTTTGATCTTAGCATGCGCTCCTTTCCAACTAGCTCAGAAGTTTTCTTAGAGATCGAATTGTTTTTCCTACCATGTTCAGGCAAAATTTATTGCTATGTTTCAAATGTGATCGATGGTTTTCGTGAGTGTAAAATCTAGGGAAAATGTCAGCTCTGAAATCGGTTTGATTTACAACCTCCAATTCTTTTTTTCTTTTTCTTTTTTGCGAAACATAGTAATACAGTACAACCTCCAATTCTCAAAACCATTGAAATTTCACCTCTAGCTTTCAAATTTGTCCGCCAACACGGCAGGCTGACAGGGGTTATTGCCAGCTCAGTGGCCATGCAACGCATGCCATCTCAGGTCAAACTCAATTGAAGTTCGGATTTTGGAATCTGAAGTTAAACCAAAAGAAAAGAGTTGGAAATGGATTTTATCAAGCGAAAAAAAGAATGGAGCACGGTGTGGTCAGTACTTAGGCAGTGGGTATTGTTAGGTTGATCTCCTCCCGTGTGACCCAACGGTCACACCGGACCCTTGACCACGCCCTGATCGGGGGCGTCCAACCGTACACTGGTTGGTGGGCCCCTGTCACCAGCTGCTATAAAGAGAGGTGGGGGCCGGCGGCACCGATTACGAGGTTCGACGCTGTGCCAGACCCCCCACCGACATCCCTACCGATCTAGGGTTAGCGCTGAGCTGACGGGAAGTACCACCACCGCCGCCACTACTACCCACTAGCATCACCGCCTCCGTCCACCATGGTCGGCAGCTCGAGCTCGGCATCACAAGGAGAAGGTACAAATCCTCCTCCCCTTTATCTATTCTACCGGTATCGATCTACCCTAGAGATCCTACGGGTTCAACATTGGTATCAGAGCACTAGTGGCTAGATCGATCTCGGTAGAAGAAAAAGAAAAGAAAAGGAAAAGCAAAAGAATTCCTCACCCAAAGAACCCTAACCCTAAAATCAAAAGAGGGGAGAAGAAACTCACCGGCTTGGGCCTAGGGCTCGCCGGCAAAGCAGCACCGCCGTCGTGGCCGCGCCTGCCCCTCTCGATCTCGATGCGCACCTTCGGGGGCATCTGGGAAGAAGGGCTCGGGCAGTGGAGGGGCACGCCTCCGCCACAGCCGAAAGAGAGATCCCTTCGGGGGCAAAGGGTGCGCCTCCGGGCCGCCGTCAGAGCACGCGCTCGCCGGCGTGAGAGAAGCAGAGGAGGCCGTCGGGCTCCGCTCTCTTTCTCCGCTAGGTGGCCGTGGAAAGATAAAAGAGGAGGGGAAGGTCGTCGACGTGGGGCACCGCCGTCGCCGGCGGGCCGCCGCCACGACGCTCGGCTCACTCTCTCACCGGCCACCGCCGGCGCTCGGGACAGAAGAGAGGAGAAAGAAAATGAAATGCGGCTAGGTTTTCCGGTGGAGGCCGGTCTTTTTGTTCCAGCGAAAAGTGTGCTCGACCGTCGGATTGAATCCGACGGCCAGGAGCATGCGGTGCTAGCGCTGGGCTGGACCGCCGCTGTAGCAGGCCGTGGGCCGTGAAGCCAAGGTCGTCGCTCTGCGCGGCACATAGCAAGCAGGCCGCGGGCCGGGCTGCTCAGAAGATTTTCTCTGTTATTTTTACAGAGTACAGTTTTTGTTGTTTTTTGTTCATTTTTTTGTGCAAATTTCATATAGATTTTTCTATTCAAATTGTTCCAACGAAAAATTTGTTTAGAAAATATAAAAGTGACAGATTTTTTTCTGTAAAGTATAAAAGTTCATGAATTTTATTCATATTCCGCTGCAAATAGTTAAAAGTAATTGCATAAAAGCAATAAAGTGATAATTAAATTTTTAAAGATGTGATAAAGTGAATATTAAAGGTGATTATGGTCCTGTTATTTTATGACCAACGTTGTTAATGACATGATCATGATAAAATAGAATTAAAGTGAGAATTAAATTTTAAAGAGAAAGTTAAAGAAATTATTGAAACAATTATGATTCTGTTATTTTATGACCAACGTTGTTAATAACATAATCATGATTTGTTAAATGTTGAACAGCGCAATGTTTGTAAAATACAGAGAATACACTACAGTTTATGCTGCAAAGTAAAAGGACTCTTCTAATTAAATTGGAACCAACGGGAAAATTTAATTAGAGAGGAGGAAAAAGATAAATACTTGTTTAACAGATTAATTATGGTATTGTTATTTTCTGACCAACGTTGATGATAGCAGTACTATAATTATATGAGTTCTATAGTCAAAGGGAGGAAAGTCGCTCAGAGAAAAGATAAAAGATCAAGAAATGCTCTTGAACTATAGAAATATGTATATTTCATGTTTCCGCTGAAATAGAGTTGATGATAATGTTATTTTCCAAACAGAGTTCTTTATTGCAATAGAAATATTATCATCATATTGTTTATGAGTTTTATGCATTGATTCTATTTCTGCCCAACGGTGATGTAGAATTAGTGTAGAAAGATGATGTTTTATTCTAATTCTGCCCAACGGTGATTTAGAATATAGAAGAAAGTTTTAAAGATTTAATGTGCATATCTTTAACCAGACCAACGTAGGGTTATTTTTATGCTCATTATTGTTTATTATTATTGAATATTTTCTCAGACAAAGATTCTCATGTTTTCATTCGTGAAAGCAAAAGAATGGGTACTTGTGACCCGAAAGATGACCAAGAAAGGTCATAAAGTGAGAGAGTATGTTCTCTCTAAAGAATGACTGCAAAAGAAAAAGAATTCTTGGATGTTAATCCAAGAATACAAATAGATCATCGAGAGTCTTGTTTGACAAATGTCTTTCATGTACTCTCCATGCAGAAAACAAATAAATCATTCAGAGTTTTGTTTAACGAATTTCTTTCATGTACTCTATATGAAGAAATTTTTTAAACGAGCAACATGAATGCTTAATTTGACCAACGTTGGATTAAGCATGTGTATAAAAGAGTATTCAGATTTATTTCTGAATTTGATGATTGAATATGCAGTCTAAAGAGCCAATTGTGGCATCTATGTCTCTTAATTACCCGCATGACGGGAAAAGACGATAATAATACCCACGTGGTGGAAAAGTCTGGGAAAATACCCGCATGGCGGGAGAAAATTTTGACAAAGGACTTATTCTGTATGACAGGAGAAAGATGTGATGACTCATGTGTTTTTATATCGACCGCACACCTTGTGTATCATAGTTATAAAGCACTTAATGAGTCAAAAGAGAATAAAGTTACAAATGAACCTAAAGATAAGAATGTTATGCAAGTGTGACTTGCAGTACCATTGAGAAAGAACTCTTGTGAGTTTTGAAAAGGGAATGAGGAAAAAGTACTCCCATACGTTAAAAGATAACTTCATATTGAATAAAGCAGATAATCAAAGTTTCGAAATTGTGGCAAAAAGGTTCTTGCCACATTTCGAGGGGGAGATAGAGAATGTTACAGAATAAACTCCCCTATACTTCAGATAATGTGATGCATATATGCATCTAAGTGATCTATGATGAATTGTGATCGTCTGGGGTGTACGACGGTCATAATAATGATACCCCTAAAGTAAAGAAATAGATGTATTCTGGATATTTTACAGCTCCGAAAGGAGACTAAGGACGGTACTCAAAGTGCCATAAAGAAGACAGATTGACAGGTTAACAGAATAAACCCAAATAAAAAGGATTAAGGATACACCATTTTGGAGAAAATGGAGTAATCTGGGGGAGCATGGTATGAACATACCTAAGGCTCGAATAGATTTTATCTGGGGGAGCTTGTTGCTTTATAATAGAGATGAACAAGCAAACATGGATCTTGTGATTTAGGTCCTTGTAAGAGCTATAGCAATAGAAGACTACAGAATTAATTGCCTCTAGGCAATGACAGAACAACAACATCCCCATATGAGAAAAACAGATGACTATAAAGTCTATATCAGAGAAATTTAAATGAAGGTTGATCCCACCTCATTTACAGAAATTATAAGCAGCGCTCAATCGATTTTGACAAGTGTCTACTTGTCTTAATGATTAGAGACTATGTGAATCCCGACGATGTTTGGGACTCATAAGTAATTTCCAATGGAGCCAAAACAGTAGGCTATAAAGGGTCTACAACGCCAATGTGACTCCAAAGGAAATATGTAAAAAGCGATTTTAAATCGAAAGATTTGCGCTAAGAGAATAAACAGATTATAATGAGTGATAATGGCACATAATGATCTGAGTTACATCAGATGAAAGTAAAGAACACAAGGGATCTTACGGACTAGAGCAAGTCTCTAGAATCAGAAGTTATTTTGGGTTAAAGAGAATGAGAGGACAATCGTTTTTCTACAAACTTATAGAATGGGAAATTCATTCCCTAATCCTGTGTATGTGGATGATATCCTACTTGCTAGTGGTGATGTCAATCTACTACCGGCAGAGAAAAGAAGTTCTTGTCCTCAAAAGAGTATTCTCGGTAGAGTGTCTGTCGTTAAAAGTATCGAGATTTACTAAGAAAAGAAGAAAAGGGGTATTAGAAATATCGCATGGACATGCTGAGAAGAAGTCTCTAAAGCATGCATGTCGAGAAAATCTACGCCTGTTCTTATTGTCAAGGGTAATGGAATTGAGAACTTTAGTGTTCCAAGAGATAACTTAGAACAGATCAAATGAATATAGTACCATATGCTTCAGCTGTTGGAAACTCAATATTACCCTGACAATTCACGTATCCGGTTTGTTTTGGCAATGTCCAATCCAGATATAGATCACTGGAATGGAATCAAAGATATCGGCCTCATGCTAAAAGAAACAGAGTGCTCTCAAAAGGTTGTGAGTACAAAGATAGATCTATAAATGTGCTCTCAAAAGGTTGTGAGTACAAAGAAAGAATTTGTGAAATGTATAGCGAAATCCACAATTGTCGCTAAATTTCACATTTGGAGTTTTTGTGTGGAAAAGCTCCAGAGAATGAAAAGATTGACATCAGTGTGATGTAAAGACATGTTATAGCATGATATAAGGCCGAGGGACAGGCAAAATGGTTAAGGAAACCTGTACCCGGAATTGATAATGGTTGACAACAGCAATAACCATTAAGTAATTCACTCCTAAGACAACGAGTCAAGTGTGGTGCCAAACACATTGACACAGAGTTATACGTTGTAAAGGAGAAAGTCCGGAATTATGTTGAAATGCTTGGAGCATAAGAGGAACAGATAAAAGAAACACACAAGTGTTCGCAGATCTGCTAATTAAAGGCTTACCGCCCAGTGTGTTTTGGAGAACACATAGTCGACATGGGTTTATGGTATAGTCTATATGATTTCCGGACAATAAAGAGGCCCAAAAGATTAAAGAATCTATTTCAAAACAGAGACGTATATTGTAGCTGTCTGATTCTATCGGCAATTGAGCTGTGACGATGAAACATGCTCTATGTATCGATCTGTGATGAAACGAGTAAAGCGAAAAGTATATAGTTAAAAGTAAAAGTTGAGATCAAGGGGGAGAATGTTAGGTTGATCTCCTCCCGTGTGACCAACGGTCACACTGGACCCTTGACCGCGCCCTGATCGGGGGCGTCCAACCGTACACTGGTTGGTGGACCCCTGTCACCAGCTGCTATAAAGAGAGGTGGGGGCCGGCGGCACCGATTACGAGGTTCGATGCTGTGCCAGACCCCCAACCGACATCCCTACCAATCTAGGGTTAGCGCTGAGCTGACGGGAAGTACCACCACCGCCGCCACTACTACCCACTGGCATCACCGCCTCCGTCCACCATGGCCGGCAGCTCGAGCTCGGCATCACAAGGAGAAGGTACAAATCCTCCTCCCCTTTATCTATTCTACCGGTATCGATCTACCCTAGAGATCCTACGGGTTCAACAGGTATGTGAACACCTATTAGCAAAAGCAAAACGGGAAATATCTGACTGGAGTGTATTGTCAGCCACTCTGAAAACATATATGAAATTGCTATGTTCCAGATCTGCCCTGTGGATTCTTGAGTGTAAAATTTAGGAAAATGTCTTTTTAAAAAAACATTGGAAGTTCAATATGGTTCAATCATTATCAAAACCATTCAATTTTATTACTCCCTCCGATCCATATTAGTGGATATAGCTTTATCTAAATTCATATGTATCTAGTTAAGTATTTAGACTAGATACATGTGTATCTAAACAAAGTTGTGCCCACTAATATGGATCGGAGGTAGTACTAGTTTCCACGTTGTACCCCACCAATCAAGACAGCCTGACGGATGAGGAAGGTCAGTGGCAGCCACTTGGGGCTGAGATCGGACGAGACTGCAAGGTTGAAATCCCAAGTTAAAGCAACAGAGCTGACCAAGGGATTTCAGCAAGCGAATAAAACTGTACAGCAATGTGATCAGTACTAATAGATGTATTCACTGGGTTTATGAACATCTATTAGCAAAGATCTAACCGGAAAAGAAATATCCCTTGGACTCGATCATGCGCATCATATGTTTGAGTACCTCGACAAATATATAGTTCAAATCGTGCAAATAGGACGGTCACATTTGAAACATTGATACATATCCAACAGCTACAGCAGGACCTACCAGCAATCACCAATCAGCAATTCATAACATGAAAGTTGATCATTCATTCATTCATTCATTCATTCAGGATACAGAACTCGAGTTAACATCAGCTCAAATACTATGGAACAGTCACTAAGAGCAAATGGAGACGAGTTGTCTTTCAGCAGTGAACAACATGCATCGACCTAGGAACAGTCCATGTAGTCTTCACTCTGCATCTTCTATCTCTGTATCCTCTGGAACACCTCGGAGGTACATGACGTTGTTGCATCTGAAGATTGAGCAGCAAATCAGAATACTAATTGCATGAATTGCATATGTAATGTAAAAGTGCTACCAGTTGTGGATTCACGATATTACATCTTTGATCAAATAATCAATACAGACGAATCAGAGGATGGGAGTTTTAATGTGTAACTTTCAGAAAATATATAGCTATGGACTGCTGATACATTCTAGCCGTGGTCAAAAGACTGAATGGATTACCTTATCAGTATCTCCCCCAAATTTCCAGAGAATTGCCCATCGATGTATTCCTCAGTATTAGCGAGCTGCAATTAGTAGGAAGTATAAGTAACAAACTAGTGTGGTGAAGGATGAAACAGTGGGAGTATCCCCAATCATGTAAAATTGTTAATCACAAACAATGTGAACTTTACCTGCAGATTCATGTAGGAGTCCACTGAAACAAGATATCCTGAGGTATAATAGAAAGCAATTCATGCATTAGTACAATGAAAGACATATACAAGAATGAAACATCTGGAAAGAAAAATCTGATAATGCATGCAACAAACAAGTGATGAAACCCCATAAGAGTACCTTTGTACTCCATGCCCCACTTCAGCTTGACGATGACAGGCTTTCCAGTCAAGTTATTTAAGAATGGCTTAGGGTTAACAGGCACAGTCTGCAGCAGAGTGAAGAAACAAGCAATTAGCACATAATATGTAAGGATATAAGTAATAGTGTAATATAGTACATTGCATATCAGGTCACTTTCATATTTATTTATTTAGAAAACATGTACAAAGATGTGCAATACAATTGGGGTAATTTGGCAGCTAAGTAAGTACACTGCAAAACATTTCACTACATGACATGTAAATCATACAACTTAAAAAAACCCAACCAAAAAGAATTCCCTATACAGATGTTCTTGCAGGCATGACAGAATGCAAATCGTACTACTAAGCACTAACCTTAACAGGAAGATTCATACAAAAAAATCAACCGCTTAGGCTAATTTAAACATAGCAACCCAGCAAGCAGCCGGAAAGATCCATCTCGATTCATATTAACTCATGAAAAATAGTTGTGAATCAACTACCGCAACTCCAATACTAAGCTTATACGACCAACACGATAGAACCCATGCGCTGAATTCAGCTGATAAGTGTCTTAAGATCCGAATCCGTGCTGTAACAGAGATATCAGTTTAAAACAGAATTTCACAGGTTGTCAACACAAATAGCAAGTATAAATTTTGCCACTAGCGGGATCTAAATTCGTAGAAAAATATCACACAACTGGAAACAGGTTTAAATCTTTTTGCTTCTCTTTGTCGAGAACTACGCTGCACAGAGCATCATCAACACATCAATATCGACAACACAGGGATGCTCGGGGTTCCCGACAGGTAAACTAATCGGTGCAAAGACCAGCAACTCGAAGGGGTTAACTCGGACCTGGGGAGAGAACATCAATTCGAGTTCGATCTCCTGCTGGCGCTTTCACCCAGTAGCTCGCACAAAACGACCCCGTCCCCCAATCGCACCCGCACCCTTCACTAGCCTACAGGTCGCCGCGCCGCAACCTCGCGAGTTTAGGGTTCCGCGCGCAATTATCTGCTAGCTCGCGCTGTATGAAGAGGTCTGCTACGGGAGATGACGAAGAGGGAGGGAACGTACCGCCATCTGAGGAGACGAGCTGGTGGCGGGCCGAGCGACTGGCTGGAGGCGAAGGCGGAGACGAACGACGACGGCGACGAGGAGGAGGAGGAGGAGGAGCAGCAGCCGTGCGGTGTTCGTGCGGAATCGAGTCTAGGGTTCTATGGCAAAGGGGATAGCAGATTTGTTGTTGGGCTGGGCCGTTTGCCCTAAGTCGGCTACAAGCTTACAGGGCTAGACAGTTGAATTTGTTAGATACCCGGCCCAGAGGCTGACCCGGGACTTCCTATTCAGGCCGGGCAGACCTGGTAGTTTTTTTGAGGGATAAAAAAATAACTACCAGGTCTTCGTTCAGAACTGCGACTATTATGCATCTGAGTTACAAAACTTGATCAAAGATAGTTACCTCACTTCACGCTAATGCTCAAAACTTGATCAAAGATAGTTACCTCACTTCACACTAATACATTTCATAAAAAGAAAAGAGGAGGGCGAGAAATGAGCGTGTTGGAAAGCAAAAGATGAGGGCGATAGAGAGGCATCACACAGATATTTTGACCAAGGCGGGATCTAGGTTTTCACTGCGTGACGCGACGCGGGCGACGCCCAAATGGACCATCTCATATCTTTCAGCCCTTGTTTGCTTATGGAACAAACCTTTCAACTCCTGCATTGTCTCAAAAGCCCCATAATTCGCAAAACGCTTATAAGAAATTGGGTTCCCTAGAGGCAAGTATAGTACACTATACCTGTACTGCTAGGGATGTCCCATACAATTGGAATGATTGCACCTAAGAGTGGATACTGCGACCCATTTTAGAGCATGGCATGTAAATCCTACAAGTGATAACCCTATAAGATTCATAGCGAACAAAAAAATAGTCCAGGCCAATTTATATACAGGAACTCAACAAGCACCCAGAAAAAACATCTCAATTCATATTTACTCATCTAAAATAGTTCTGAATCGGCTACAGGAAGTCCACAACCAGAACTAAGCCAATACTAAGCTTATACAACCAACAAGATAGTACTGATGCCAGATGCTGAAGTATCATACACATCAGATTATGTCCGTGGCAGGAAAATAAATTGAAATAGTATTTTACAATTTTGCATTGAGAATAACACCGCCATAATATAATTCGGTGCTTTGGAGTAGCAGATAAAGAATTTTGAAAGTAGTGATCCACAGTCCACATAGCGATAGCATTACAGGACAAACGTTATTGGCAACAATTTCACGAACTAGGTGCTTCATTGCCGCGCCACAGCCGCACGAGCTTAGGGTTCCCGCCTAACTGCTAACTTCTTGTACGAAGAGGTCTGCTACGGGAAGATGAAGAGGAGGGAGGGAAGGAGAGAGGGAACGTACCGCCATCGGAGGAGACGAGCTGGTGGCACGGCTGGTTGCGGGCGGGGTGAGCTATGAAGACGACGAGGAGGAGAAGCAGCCGTGAGGTGTTCGTGCGGAAGCGAGTCTAGGGTTCTATGGACTTTGGGAGGGGATAGAAGATTTGTTGTTGGGCTGCGCATGCGTAGTAAGTCGGCTACGAGCTAGTCGTAGAAATTGCTCTAGATACCCGGCCCAGAGGTTGATTCAGGACTTGCTAATATAGGCCGGGCAGGGGCAGCCCTATCGTTACATACAAATATCGAAAAAAAATAGTAAACCATTTCAAACAATTCTAATTTTTTTTTGTTTGGTGACGGACATATATAAAAGTTCTACAAATGCCAAGTTTCGTTGTGAAATAACATTTGTGGTGCTCTCTGACAAAAATCAATGGCCAAAACAAGATTAAAAAAAATCTTCAATAGAGCATTTTTTTTATGCAGATGTTGGACGTGTCTTTGCCTTGCGACTTGAAGTGCTGGTGCGCGGACATTCAATTGGGGTCCAGGGTCGCACTGCTTTCGTGCTGCCGCGCAGCAAACTCTGCCTTCCACGTATGTCCGGGTCGGTAGATAATTGTTGGCTTTCGTCAGGCGAGCGAGAGCATCTCCACTCGCGGCGTCCAAACGGTCGCCCAAATGCCTGTGGGACGTGCCGGACATAAAATCGCTCTCACTCGCGGCGCCCAAACGCGAATTCGGTCCGGCGCGACCCAGTTTTGTATCCGGCACGTCCAGCCCACGCCCTCAACTTGGGGAGTCTTGGGGCGGCCCCGGACGGAAGGAAACGCGACGCCACGTCGGCCTCCGACGCGCGGGCCACGCCTGGCAGTGAGACAAGATCTCAATAAGTGCCGGCTTCCCCCAATTCGTCCGCAGAAATCACATTTCCCCGCCATCTCTCCCGCCAAAAGAAAATCCCTCGCGCCGCGCCGGCACCCAAGGAGAAGGCAGCGAAGGAGACGAAGGCGGCGGGGAAGACGCTGGGCGTCAAGCGCAAGGCCCCCCCGCCCAGGGAGAAGTCGGAGGAGATGAGGCAGGAGGATTGGGCCCTCGACGTACTCCGGCGCCGATTGGACACGCAGAGCCGTGCTGGGCGCCGCGTGAAGGAGAATGAGAGGAAACGGCTCGGCACGGCGGCGCCATTGACGGCAAGGAAGATCGCCGCCATGAACAAGACCGTCGCCGCCTTGAACCAAGCATTCGCCTTGGGAGGGAGCCCAGAGAGCAGCGCCACTCTACGATGCAAGGTTGGCGGCTCGCCGTCGAATTCCTCCTTCTTCGCCGACAGCGCCGCCTCCACGCCTCGCACCAGGTTCTCCCCGAGTACGGCGACAGCCAGCATCACGGCGGCTTCGACCCCAACGTCATCTTCCCTTCTTGTGGCCTGGATCTAAACCACCCTGTCGATCTGAATTCGCCGGCGATGCGGAGAGATCCCGCCGTCCAAACGGCCGCCGGTCGGAGCCTTTCATTCGACGCGGGCGCCTCCCATGTGATCGACGGAATGACTCCCGACGCCCCGGAGCTCATGCAGGTATGAGCTCGCGTTTTGTAGCCATGGCATGTACAATAGACGGTGTGGCTACCGGCCTTGCTCCTTGTGTGTAGGAGACCGCCCATATCATGGACGACATCATCAACGACAACGCCCGGGCGGAGGATGACGACGACGGGTTCGACGAGGATGAGGAGTACTACGAGGACGACGCCGAGAACGACGACGAGGTCGAGGAGGAGGGGGTGGTGACCAATGCTGTGGTCGGCGAGCAGGCGGCGAAGAAGAAGAACAAGAAGAAGGGGAGCCGCGGCACAATCTGGACGACCAAGGAAGACGAGTGCATGGTCGAATCATGGAAGGCCATTACTACCGGCGAGATCACCGGCACAAACCAGTCGAGCACCGCCTACTGGTCCCGGATCAAGGACGAGTTCGACGAGCGCCGGTTCACCAAGGACTTCTACAAGGTGAGCATGGTGCGCGGCCAGGGCGCCATCGAGCATAGGTGGCGCATCGTCCAACGCCTCGTCAACAAGTTCCACGGCTGCCACGAGAACATCGTCGACCGGAAGGAGAGCGGGAAGGGCCTGCCGGATCAGGTGACCGCCGTCTTGCGATCTCCTTGTTGTTTTGCTGCTTAAGTACAATTGTGATAGTCGTCGGCTTGCGACGCCCTTGTGTTGTACAAATATATCAACAAGGAGAAAGACTTCAAATTGATGCATTGCTACAAGCTTCTCCAAAGTTGTGAGAAATGGAAGGCACACCGGCGAACTTTGAACAAGAACGGCCGCGCCGAGCTCAACGCCGATCCCCAAAACTCGGAGGGGCGGCCAATCGGGAACAAGAAGGTGAAAGCGGCCTTGGCAGCGGCGGCAAAGACGGACAGAGTGCAATCGTCCATCGACAAGGTCCTCGCCGATGTTTGCTCCAACTCGAGCTTGAGGCGCGAGGAGAACAACGCAAGGTGGGTGACCTTGATGCAGAAGGCTGACGTCAAGATCAACCTCGAGCAGAAGAAAGCCGCCGTCAAGAAGAGGAGTCAGGACTTCATGATCTTGACGGCCGACGTCTCCAACTTGGACCCTCTGGCGAGGGCGACGCATAACATGTATCGCGCCGCGATCCTGCAAGAGCTTGGGCTCGTTCCGCCCGAGAACGGCGGCAACCACGGCACCGAGACCGGCCACGGCGCGGACGGCCAGGTCGACGATAACCCCGACATGATCGCCGACGACCCCGACATGACTCAGCCCGGCTATGGCTACGTGCCACAGCCTGGTGACAACATCTAGATCGGCGACGACGACGGCGGTGGCGACTTGCCCGGCGTATTTTGGCGGCATATTTTGACGTAGTGTCCCCACTCGCGGCGCCCAAATGCGTCAAGTAGTCGGACGGCGTACAAATGGCCTGTTCGAAAGGCGTTTGGGCGGCCGTTTGGACGCCACGAGTGGAGATGCTCTTAGTGAACTTTGAAATCCCAGCTTCCGTTGGAATCGTCGAACAAAAAATCGCCGGGTAACGCGAGATTCCGATCGCTATAGACTTGTCATGGCACGCCTCCAAAAAATATTAATCTTGTCAATCCAAACTGCCGCACGCAAGGGAATTGCTGATGTCAAAACTCCCGAGCAGGCTGAAATCGTCCTTGGTTATTTGAAGATGTTGTAGTCGTTGATCATACCTATACCTTATCCTACTATATATAACAGCTCGCAGAATCCGCGACCTCTCAGGCCATCCACGTCGCGCGCAATTCACAGTCGTCCGATCGGCGTGATCGACGGCTCAGATCGAGCCACGTCGCCACGTCCAGCCGCGCCACTGTTCATTCCGAATTTTGTCCAATCGGGACGCGACGCGTGGCCCGGTCGCCCGCCTCCCAGCCGGTCGCCCACCCGGTCGCCGCGTCAATTTACAGAAAAAACCTCCCACTTTCAGAAATTCCTGCGCGGTCCACGCTTTTCGTCTGCGGAGGGACCTAAACGTAATTTGTCGAAAGTCCGGGGTCTTTCCTGCAAAACATCCCGCGAGCTCCTCTCTCCCCCCGCGCGACGCCGTGGTCGCCGCCGCCGCCGCGCGGCCCCGCCGCTCCGCCGCTTCCCGGTCGGATCTCCGACCACGGTTGGGTGCGCCGTCCCCGGATCTACCTCCCCGCCGGTAATCGGCCGCCGAAACGCCGCCACGCCGCCGGAATCAACGCCGCCGCGCCGCTGCCTTCCGCCGCTTCCGCAAGTCGCCGGCGCCGCTCCGGTGACCAAAAACGGGCGGCGCCGCCGCTCACGTGTTCGCCGCGTCCGGGCGCGTCTGGCGCGCTAAGCCGCGCGTTCGCCGCCGGCATCGACGGCGCCGCCGCGGGCGTTGCTGGCCAGATGCGGCCACTGTGAAAAAAAATTCCCCAAAAAATTCCACTTTTTTTTTGAAAAAAGGCCCATTTGAAAATAGCCCACATTTTCGTAAGAAAAATCCCACATTATTCGTACAGTTCAAAAAAACTAAATAGTGTAAACCAATAATTTCCAAATTTGTGTATTTTGTAGACGTCAAACGGAATTGAAATGCGTTAAAATTATTCAAAAAACTGGATGCCTACCGAATTTGAACGATTTTTGAAATGCGGGCAATATTAAAACGGAAACCTTATTCGCATTTCATTAGTTTCCAAATCTGCGCAATTTTTAGAGACACTTCTAAGATTAATTTAATGGGAGTCAAAATTTGACAAACATCAACATGGACACAAAAAAACCACCTACCTACAACATATGATCAAATTCCACGTTTGGACAATTCAAAATTTCAGAGGATTTTCAAATGTGCGCACTTAATAAACGCAAAAAGAATTCAAACACAGCAAACATGCCAACATAACCACAGGAAAAAAACCCGTTCTTCAGACGTGAATACTTGAGTAAAAGAAAGCAAACACATTTGAGAAATTCAAATTTGCTAACATTCACAACAAATTATGAAGCAAAGAAAACCATACTGCAGCTTTCCAATCCAAATTTCAAATTTGATCCCTAAAAAAAACTAAAATTCTTTCAAGTCAAGGCCGCGGCGGAGGCCGCGCTTACAGATATTACAGATAGACCATGACCACAAAATTTAAGCATTTAATAAGCGTGAAAACAATTCAAATACAAATAGCTGCATAATTTGACCATTTCAAAAATTTGAAAAACTTCTCGACCTGGACAATTTTTGAATTTCAACAATTTTTACGATTAAATAATTCAAAATTTTATCCCACGAGCATGGCGAAGGCCACGCTTAGTCCCCTAGTACCTACTATATAAAGGCTAGACATGTCCACCCCCAGTCCGCGGTGCCATGTCACCCCAATTTCACCATCCGTCCGATCGTCGCGACCAACGGTCAGGATTGAGCCACGTCGACCCAACTTCGTCCGCTACTGTTCACTTACGAATTTTAGCCAATCACCATTCGACACGTCTCCCGGCTGCCCGCGCTCGCACGCCCGGTCACCCGGTCACCCCTGACCACCTCCGCGCCGTCCATTCCTGATCTAACGGTCCCTCTGGATTTTTTTGCAAAACAGCCCCTACGATTTCAGGAATTTACGAAACGGTCCAACTACAAATGAGGCAATCCCTAACCCTAAAACACAAATCCTCCTCATTTTCCCCATGCGTCTCCTCCCCGAGGCGGCTGCCTCCAGCCTCCACCTCGATGCCGTCGCCGCCCCGAGTTGTCCTTCCCGTCGCCCACCGACTGGACGGCCGTGCGCCGCCGCGTCCGCCGCAGAGGAAACGCCCCGGCGTCCGCCTCCCATCCCGACTCGCCGCCGCCAGCCGGGGTACTGCTGTGTGCGTCGTCTCCTCCCCCGACCTGGCACCAGAGGTCGCCCTCTCCTCTCTCTGCCTGGCTACCGTGGCCCCCTGCCTATGTTCTTCCCCGTTCAATCCCCTTTTCCCGACCCTGCTTGGCTAAGGATGAAGCGAGCAAGAGGAGGGAGGCGGGGATGTGCGTGCCGGTAGAGCAGGTGGCGGCGAAGAGCCCCACTGGGATCTAGCCCCTTTTCTCTCACCGGCACCAGCGGTTGCACAACCCCGCTCGAGATCCTTCCCTTTCCCAAGGCCGGCGACCTCCTCTCTGTCTCTCCCTGTCCGCTGTGCCCCCCCACTGCCTCAGCCTCTCCCTGTTGCCAGGAGTACATGACCTCAAATCTCACCAGCCGTTGCACCGCTTCAATCGCGTGGTTGGATCGTTGCCCCTCAACTGGAGTCCGGTAACATACTACAACTCCAGTTCTTCCGTATCGTGATTGGTCTCTCTGATGTTTAGATTTTTTCGTTTGTACGGGTACTTGATTTGTTTTGTTGGCTTATCCTAGGAAACGGCGTCATCCTGCTGCTTTGGCCGCACGGCCGGAAGATCTCGCAACTACTGTCAGCCGTGAGCCTCCCGTTAAAAATTAAGTTTGTTGAGTTTCTTTTGTTGTTCTTGGTGTAAACAGATTTCTCTTTCTGATCAAAACAAGTCCCTTCAGTTCATCCTTGATGTCTTCTTCTGTTGATTTGGTCCTGGATGGTGCAGGAATGATAGCATTGTATAGGTGCTTTGCAGATGCTACATAACTGGATTTAGGTGGAGAATGAAATGATGAAGGCCATAAGTTAGGAGCTGCACGACCTGGATAATGTTAGGTTTTGTGGTATAACATTGCACCATGATTTGATCTTTGGCTTCCCCAAATTTTCAGCATACGAATATCTGATTATGTTACCGTAATCTTTAAAATGGAAGGAGATATATACCAGAATAGAAAAAAATATAATTACTCCAAGACAAAACATGATCTAAATAGATTTGGTGTACTTAGAGGTCGTTGATTACTATGTCTTAATACAATCCTTAATGATTTAAGCACCACTAATCCAAACTGCAAAATATTGCAGTATGTATATCCAATCTGTAAAATATTGCAGTAGCACGGTTCTTCAATCAAACGCTTAGGAACCTGCCATCTTACCACATTTTATCACCGGTTCTTCTTCTACTGTGTTATACTGCAAATTTTCCAACACCTTCTCGAGAAGTGGCAACAACCTTGATAAATAAATACTACTTATTCTTTTGTTTTTAGACAGGAAAACTAGACAATCCTTACCATTCTACTGTATTAGTGCTAGCCTCAAACTATGGAGACTGTATTTATGGTTTTGTTTCATTTCTTCTGTAATGAATTTAATTTTACATTGCCAATGAACATAAAATAATATATGTATGATTTTGAGCTCCAAGAATGAATGAGATTTATGAAGTCTGATGAAGTAAAAAGTATCACTACTGTTGTAACCTAACCTGGTAATGACATGTGACCACCAGCATAACCATGTGCACTGTTTTCATTCTCAAATTCATCGCATACAATCTATTGACCACATTTTAACATTCTTATTTTACAGGATTCCTCTTTTCAAGTCGATGGCAAAAAAAAGAAAAGCTAGATTATCGACAGCTACTGAGTCAAAGAAGAAAAGGTATCTTTAAAACATATTTTTCTCTAGCAATGTTTTCTCTTCGCTCAAATTCATCGCATACAATCTATTGACCACATTTTAACATTCTTATTTTACAGGATTCCTCTTTTCAAGTCGATGGCAAAAAAAGAAAAGCTAGATTATCGACAGCTACTGAGTCAAAGAAGAAAAGGTATCTTTAAAACATATTTTTCTCTAGCAATGTTTTCTCTTCGCTCAATCACAGCACAGGCAACAGTAAAGAATACCAGAAGACTGCACGAGGAAAAAGATTGTCTTCGACAGGTACATATTCAGGACGCTCGCTGCCTACATGTTGGCACTCATCAGCATGTAGCAAGAGGAGAGAGGCGATTTTTGGAGCAAGCCCGGCGATCCACCGTGCGCGCCGCGAGACGTGGGATTCCTCCCCTCCGCCGGCCGCTCCGGCGGCGGGAGGGTGGGGATCCCCGGCTCCGGCATGTAAATACGGGAGGGTAGGTTGGGAGGCTCGCCGGCGGCGCTCTGGAGGAGGTGGTGCTGCGGGCGGGTGGTTTTGGAGCCGGCGCGTTCTTCTCCGGTGGTGGAGGTCTTCGGAGCTCCCCGTCTGCGCGCTGGACTGGCTGGATCTCGAGGCCCGGCGTGGCGCTCGTGATCCTCTTCTCTCTGTCAGATCCGAGGTGGTGGTGGATCTGGCGGCGGACGGATCGAGCTCTGCGTCGTCTTCCGGCGGTGGATTCGACGGCGGCTGCGGCAAGCGGTGTGGAAGGGTCAAGGGGGCGCTGCCCCGGCCGTTCATCGTCAACAACTCCGGCGCGGCGCGGCGGAGAGTCAAGGCAGCGTCTTCGATAGGGAAAAAGCTCTCCCTGACAACGGCGAGGTGGTGGCTGGCCGCCTTCGACTCCGACGCCGGCGACGGCGTGTTCTTCGATCTTTGGTCCGTTTCCCCTACGTATTTTGTACTTGTATTTCCTACCGTGTACGTTGTATGTGGTATGTGTTGAATATATGTGGTGGAAAAATTGCAAAAAAAAAGCAGGACGCTCGCTGCCTACATGTTGGCACTCATCAGCTTATTATTTCTTCCGCCTTACTTAATTGCAGAGGATAGTAATAAGCTCTAGCGCACACTCCTGTCTTAGTTTTGCATCTGAAGAACGGCCAGAAGCGGAACTCCAATGAAACAAAGAACATTACTCCACGCTATTCTCTGTGACAGTACACCTCTATGTATAATTACTTAGACACTACTGTGTACAAATAATATATCTATCTAAGACCGCCTATCTGTAACAAGTTGCTGTCAAATCGTGTGTTCCTAAACCATATGCAGTCATTGCCTATCCTGTACGGATCGCTCGGGGATGTGGAAGGGGTCCTTCGGGAGAAATCCTTGTCGGCTCGTCCGACACTGACGCGATGCCGCCTTTGGGTGGCATCTTTCCTTCTTGAAGGGCGTCGTGGCTGACCTTCATCCGCGTCCCTCTGTGACGGGGGAAACCCTAAGACCAGTGCGTTGGTCTGGGCAGCAGCGTGGCTTCACTTCTTGAAGGTGCTGCTTGGTATTCGTCGATTCGGGCCTAGGAGCGTGGTGGTACTTTTTCGGAGAGGGCGCAGCGTTTGCGGGTCACCGTCGCTTAGTCAATCCGCCTATGTCGTTTTTTTCTTTCTTCTTTTCCTCTTTCTTTGGGTGCGTGTTGGCTGTCGCCCCAGCCGTGGCTCTCGTTGGTTGTATCGGTTGTTTGCTATATTAATATAGCGGGGCTTCGTCCTATTTCGTATTGCCTATCCAGACTGTTATTGTATAGTTTGCGACTAATGTATAATTATCTAGCTACAACTTTGTTTAATTATATGAAACCACCCATCTCTACTACGCTGCTCCATCGATCTCTATAATATCATCTTACATCATTACTTCTATAAATTATTCACATTATTCGTAATTAATTCATTATAGTTCACATAAAATTTATTTAGTTAACAAAAAACCAGTGCCGCTACACGGCGCGGCGTGTCGCCGCGCTAGATTGCCTAGTATGGCTTGATGGAGACCCGGCGGCCGGCTCCCAACTCGCACATGCACATATAAACTAGCATCCTGATGACCTCGTTTTTTCTTTACGTGATCTCCATATGCAGCTAGCAAATTTGACTTGTCTTGATTGCCTACATGACTTCGACAGCAATTTGATCCAACTAGTTCTTCTTTTCTTTCTTTGATTGAATCGCTTTTTTTTTTGAACAGATAAGACCCCGAAGGGTCTAGGAGCTTCGTTAATAAAGCAGCAAGCAACATATTACAAAGAGGACCTTAAAAAACTGCAAAATTACAAAGACGCCCTCAAAGTTTGCAAACAGGACCCTAACACTGGAGAAGAGAACGCAATCAGGTCCTTCGTCTTCACTGCCGGTCACCTGAGACCTCAGAGCCCGGGCATCAGCAGCACCACCGGGAACAAGCCACTTGGGGTGTCGCAGACGGTGGCTCCCACGCCGAGGTCGAAGATCCTCCACCTAAGGAGGAAGAAGCAGCTCTGGGTAATACTCCAGAGCATGGAGTGGCTCCCTTCGCCATGGATAGCATCGGCCAGAGCTAGCCAACGCTTGGGAACTCCAGAAATCGTCGAAGCTCCAGTAGTACGCAACTCATTGCGCACCACACGGTCTGTCCAAGCACCCATGTCAGGCAGCACCACATAAGCAACCTGCTCCCCCTCCCCGTCACCGCGACGGCGAGAAAAGAGAAGGAGACGCAGCAGGCCATCCCAACAGAGCACCAAGCCCGATGTAGCAGAGACCGCGCCGAGCTCTAGCCTCCCCCTGCCACCAAGGCCAGCCAGAGAAAAGAGCTTATCACCGCCCTCCACATCAAGCCCACCAGTCGACGCCGTAGCCGACACACCCATCCATCCTCTCCCCTCGCCGCCAAGGCCGGCCAGAGAGGATTTCAGAGCAGATCGAGCAACCATCGCCGAGTGGCAGCAGCAAGCCTTAACTTTATTAAGAAGAGCGCCAGCCTCCTCCGCCGCTCCTGGCTTCACCCAAAGAAGCATCGAAGAAACAAGGAAGAACCCTAATCTCCAGATCCGCCGCCATGACCCAGAGATCCGCTCAAGACGGGCATAAAGCCACTACACGGCATACAGCCAAAACCTAGACTACTAGTATATACAAGAGGAAGACCGGCACCTCCCCTCAGCCATCTCCAGCCGGCGGCGCCGGCGAGAGAGGCCTTGGATCGGGCCGGAGCACACACGGGAGCTCTCAGCTACAGTGAAGTTAGAGAGAGAGGAGGTGAGGATAAGAATGAGCCCCCTGATTGAATCGCTTGAGTCTGAGGCAACTCGTACATTCTTCTCTCGCTGCAGACAACGTCACGTGGTTCTGATCCTTTGTATAAAACTTTCCAAACTTCTTTCACGCCTTAAATAATGAGCCGGCCGGTACGGCGATTGCCGTCTTTACTAGGCCAGTCTGCCAATTCTGAAAAACTAGACTTGATTTTCTCCCATAACTAGCTGTTAACATAAAACTCATCCAGCGTTGTAGCAAGATAGGAACTCAAATAATTTTGGCCTTTGCTGAAGTGATGCCTTGATATCCACGTGAATTGCTAGTAGCACTCTATATAATATATACTTTTTGAATCGCCGAGCTGCATATATCAAACTTGACGAGTAGGCTTCAGCGGCCGGGTTATAGATTTATCCTGCAAAAAAAATTTCCTTAAGCAAAAAATAACATTATTCAACATGACAGGCTTATAATAAATTAGTAACTTATGATATCTATCTTGATGGTGTATGTACACCCTGAGGATCTGCTTTTTTAATGAACGTGATATGTCGTTCTCCAAATTCTTTTGGTTTAGACGACCCTTTGGCTTCTTTAACTATGAGCCGGCTTTCGCATGGATTATCACTGTCGCAACTTCTCTGATAAAAACAGGGTCAGGCAAGTCCCAATGGGCCTCATGACTGATTGAATTTACAGGTGAGCAATCAGCACATATAAGTACGAGTCACATCGAGCTCAATGGTAAGATAACCAAGAATTATACTAGTGGCATAAAAGCCGGGTCTTGGGTAGCACTCTTGGGCTAAGCTAATCATTGTAACAAGATTAAAAGGTGCTAGATATAAAAGAAGCACTATATGTAATACAGGCGAAGCTGAGAGATGTTTCGGATTTTCCTTCGATTGGTTCCACGTGTGGTTCAGTGTTTGTAACATGAACATCTTCACGCGCATCCATTAAGTGGTGGGATCCATGTCTTCACTCAACTTTATTGAATTGACTGAATAATAAAATATGAAACTTAATCATAAAATAACTTAGCTTGTTAAGGGCATGATGTAAGCCTGCAATGGGTCGAAGACGGCTGCGTCGTCATTGAAGCCGGCCGCATCTGAGGCGAGGTTGCAGTCATCCGCGTCGAGCCGGACGTACCCACACCTTCGAGCTCTCGTATCACAAGACTCGGCCGTGTGTTGGTGATGGTTTCATCTCACCATGCTTTCCTCTATTTTCTTTTTGCTCAGCTCACGTACGTGGTAGCAAAGCTAGCTTCTTCGATTTCTCCTGGACTTGCTTCCAACGACCCGTGCCTGAGTTTAAGTATAGTGCTAGCTGATATGTAATTCCACCTCTTTTAATGCCAACTGGGAGACCGGGTCACATGGCTACAGCCCAAAATCGACTCAAACTTATCCCTTGCCTTGCAGACAAGACCTCGTGCACGCAGTCATGCTCCTATGCTGCGCCTTTTTCTTCAAGATTTCATCGGATGAGTGAACCGGCAGATTTTTTAGTCCCAGCTCTTGCTATACCTTGACTTTTGGAGAATGAAATATACCGTCTGGGCGATTCCTACCAATGGTTTACCTAAGCCGAACCGAGTCCCACGGGCCCATCCGAATGGAAGGGCACAACACCGGTTCCCATTCTTTTCGTCGATGTATGAGGTATATTCCTGTTTCCAGCGCCTTGTCAATGTGCTTCCGTTTTTTCACCCATATGATCATAGTAAAGCACACTGTTAGCATTCTTGTTTCCACACCTACTACACTTATTCTACCTTTTTCATTTCTTTTTCTTCTTTTTGGTATTTCTTTTCCTTTTTTCTTTCATTTCTCTTGACTTAAATTTCTATGGTTTTTTATATGGAAAATTTTGTTTTTGCCACACTAGTTTTTTGCCCATTTTGATTTTCATAATTTGTTTTTTTCCTTTCAATTTGATTATTATGGTTTCATTTTAAGTTAGTTTTTTAAATTTTTTGTTCCGTTTAGAGTTATAATTTATTCCGCGCGTACTAAATTTTTGTTCTAATTACTTTATAAACTTCTTATTACGCTCCGGATATATTCCACGGTGCTAAAAAATTTCAACCTATAGTTGTGATTTATTTTAGCAGTCCTCATTTTTGTTTCACTTCTAGTCTGATATGTTCCTAATGTCTCTAGTTGTTCATTTAGTCAATTTGTGTTGCTCTTGTGCTTGTGGTTTTGTTCTAGTGTTTTGAAGTTGTGGTCTGAATTTTATTTGCATCTCGCATATGTTAATTTTTTCACTGGGCAATTTATTTTCTTCATCTCGTCCTTTTGATCTAGTGATATGTTTCAAGTTTTATTTATGTAGTCGAAATGCTATTGTTCCGCTTATTTTTGTTATTTGTTACGTGAGTACTAAATTTTTGTTTCACGTGGTGCAAACTTGTGTTTCTTTTGTTTTGATGACTCTTTGTTCCTCATGTGTTAGATTGTTTTTTCTTAGATATTAATCACTCACTCAACATGAATAGACTAGCTCACAACCAGCCTTCAAAAACAAAAGAGTGTCTTCCGCATAAGGGCTTGGGTGAAGTTTCAACCATGTCGAAATCTATCGAAACACACTTCATTAACAAAATGTTCTTTTAGCATAACTTCACGCACAAATTGATGTCAAAATGCTCATGCCCTAAGTCGCATGGGCTGACGGGGCTTAGGTGCGACACACTTAATTGACAAAGTTCTATTAGCATAACTTGAAAGACACAAAGTGATGTGAAAATCTCTCTACGCTGTGTTCTTTCTAGCATGACTTCGCTAACGCGTTGTACACACTCCCAAGGTCCAACAAGGAAAACGGCAAGACAGCCGACCCACCGACGACGACTCGACATTACAGTACCTAATAACGGGCATGGTTAGGTTAAAAAGTCAAAGCAAGCTCAGACACCTGCTGACGTGGCACACTGGCACGCAGTCAACCCACCCACTCCTCTGTCAAAGTCTCACTCAGCTCTCACGAAACCCGCGTCTTCTGACCAGTGGGCCCCACTCGCCATACTCACTGACCAGTCCCCCCACCAGCCTTCTCGCCCGCCTCGCCGGTATATTACCCCGCTCCCAAATTCCTCTGCTCTTCCCAGCCGGAGCCCGGAGTCGGAGCTAGCACGCGAAATCCCGGCCACCATTCCTCCCCGTCCAGCCCCGCCCACCGAATCCCACCCGGCGCTGGCGGCGAGATCATCCATGGGATCCATCCCGGCAGACAACGCTCCGGCCGAGGAGCTGGTGTTCCGGTCCAAGCTCCCGGACATCGAGATCCCGTGCCACCTGACGCTGCAGGACTACTGCTTCGCGCGCCTGCCCGAGGCCTCCGCCCGTCCGTGCCTCATCGACGGGCAGACGGCGCCGTGCACTCCTACGGCGAGGTGGACGCGCTCTCCCCCGGCGCTGCGCGGCGGGGCTGCGCCGCCTCGGCGTGCGCAAGGGCGACGTGGTCATGGCGCTCCTCCGCAACTGCCCCGAGTTCGCCTTCGTCTTCCTCGCGCCGCCCGGCTCGGCGCCGCCACCACCACCGCCAACCCCTTCTACACGCCCCACGAGATCCACCACCAGGCCAGCGCGGCGGGTGCCAAGGTGATCGTCACCGAGGCCTGCGCCGCCGACAAGGTGCGCGCGTTTGCCGCCGAGCGCGGGATCCCCGTCGTCTCCGTCGACGACGCCGGGGTCGCCGCCGGATGCCTCCCATTCAACGAGACCTTGCTGATGGGGAAGAAGACGGCGGGGAGCAGTTCGCCGACGAGGAGGTGGATCCCGACGACGTGGTGGCGCTGCCCTACTCGTCCGGCACCACGGGCCTCCCCAAGGGCGTCATGCTCACCCACCGCAGCCTCGTCACCAGCGTCGCCCAGCAGGTCCGTCACCTCAGCTCACCACCCAGCTCGCCACTCGCTCGCTGCCATGCTTCCATCTCCGTTACTAGACCAAGCTCCGGCCAGCTCGGAACTTTTACCGTTCGTTTCCGTTTCTCGTGGTGGCGTTTTACGCTTTCCACCTCGGGCCGTTCGTTTTTCACACACACGCTTTCCTGTCGGCGCCGGAGTGAGTGACCAATTAATTCCCCTCTTAATTCCACCACATTTACCACCCGATCGGACTGTGCGGTCCCGATCCTGGCACGGTGGGCCTACGCCATGCCTCAAGATTCGCGCCCACGCATGATCATGCTATGCTGTTCATGTGTCAACTGACAGACATGGCTCAGTCTGATCACTAGACATGCTCCAGTTATTTTGAGCTGGTTTTCTGACGGATTTCGATCCGTGTTTGCTGCATGATCGTATTTTGTTCTGAAAATTTTGAGCTTTCGTTTCTGACGAATTTTGATGATCCGTGTTTGCTGCAGGTGGACGGAGAGAACCCGAATTTGCACTACGGCGCCGAGGACGTATTGCTGTGCGTGCTGCCGCTGTTCCACATCTACTCGCTCAACTCGGTGCTGCTGGCGGGGCTGCGCGCCGGGTGCGCCATCGTGATCATGCGCAAGTTCGACCACGGCGCGCTGGTGGACCTGGTGCGCGCGCACGGCGTCACCATCGCGCCATTCGTGCCGCCCATCGTCGTCGAGATCGCCAAGAGCGCGCGGGTCACGGCGGACGACCTCGCCTCCATCCGGATGGTCATGTCGGGCGCCGCGCCCATGGGCAAGGAGCTGCAGGACGCCTTCATGGCCAAGATCCCCAACGCCGTGCTCGGGCAGGTATGATTCCTTTCTTGCTCATGATCGTCCAGTGTTGTTGAAGTGAGTGTAACGAAGTACTGGCCACAGTGGTAGGTTGTATAGAAGTTTTATATGTATAAATGGAGTCCTGCACGGGCAAGCGAGCTCCAACGAAGACGATGGATGATCCATGGTTGTTGGGGGAGCATGCCCGGAGTACTCCATCTGATTGGATTGGATTGGCTAGTTGCTTGCGCGAGTTGAGGGGGAGGACGTAGTTGGTGGTGGTGGGTGGCATGGTGGTGTCGAGCTTTTTGGCCGCTTTTGCCCATGAAAGAGCGGTGGACGAGATGATGCGGATTGGGCATCATGGGAGCTGCACGTTACCGCGACATCTCATCAACCTCTGACGATTGGAGATGGGCTGTGCGTGCGTCGCCAGGGCCCCGTGACCATGATTCCGGCGAGTTCCGTCTCTGGAAGATACGCATTTGATTATCAACCGCCTGTCGTCACATTTTGTTGGTGTACAAGTCTGAAGTCTCACCACTGAAGCCACTGCAAGTGCACCACATTCTGTCATTCTCAGTGTCTGAATTCTTTTTTACTTACAGTGTTGTCTGAACATCACCTAAATTGAACTGCAACTACGGTGTTTGACTGTCAGCAAAAATTGACCGAGCTATCTGACATTTTACCACAGGGCTATGGGATGACCGAGGCCGGGCCCGTTCTGGCCATGTGCCTGGCATTCGCCAAGGAGCCGTTTGAGGTCAAGTCCGGTTCCTGCGGCACCGTCGTCAGGAACGCCGAGCTCAAGGTCGTCGACCCGGACACCGGCGCCTCCCTGGGCCGCAACCGGCCAGGAGCTCTGCATCCGCGGGAAGCAGATCATGAAAGGTACGCCCCAACCAGATCCCTGATCCGTCGGTCCGTAATTTTATAGTCTTTTAAGTTCAGTTCCGAGTTGATTTGATTCCATCCATCACTGTCCAAGAAAAACATTTCGATGCTGTGGAACTCGTGGTTTCGTTTTCTATGAAAATGGATCCGGGGCGTGGCCCTTTCCCTCCAAAAAGAAAAATATTTCGTTGGACTGCCACTATACTGTAGCTAATTAGGTGAGTGGTTTGCGATCAGGCCTAGGTAGCTCATGAGTAGATGTGTACTAGTTAGGTGATTGGTTTGGACAGCTCTCCAGCGCTCAAATTATTGGCAACTTCTATACCAAAACCTTCTTCCCCTTACTGAGAACATGTTCAACAGATATGAGATGGTATCCCTTTAGTCAGTCAGAAGAGAAACATCCTGGAATCCAGCAGGTTGAGAAAACGGATGCCTCCTCACCAGCATGTGTTCTCACGTTCTGTCTCAGTTTGGCCACTAGCGAGCGAATGACAGACTGAACTAAGGAGTAGTTGCACCCAAGCTTCTTTCTCCCTTCCACTGACCAAATGATCGGTGCATCCATCGATCTCCAGTTAGGTAGTTGGTGATTGGTGAGCGTACTTGAATCCAACCTAACCACCAAGTAGGAGTTGATCCCCTTGTAGAGCACGTCTCCATGCACAGTCCTTGGCAGCTGTTGGCGTTTCATCGTCAGCTTGCCAAGCAGCCAGCTCATCGACCACGACAGCATAGTCGGTATCCCTTGGTTTTCGTGGCAGCACATCCTGACTAATGCGTACCATCAGTGCTTCTCATATCAATGGAGTCTTGGCTAAAGCCATGCATCTCTGATGCAGATATGGGCACCGCTGCTTATTGGCGCATGCGCATCAATGGAAACTCAACAAGAAAACAAGCCAACATATGTGTGAATGTGTCCAACCTGAGTTTGGCATGTTTCCAACATGAGCACTCCAAACGTTTATCCAGAGCGTCAACCGCCGTTTTCGCCGAGCCTTCAAATGGCAGCTCGTCTATTTTGCTGTGTAAAATCGAAGCAGGGAAGGTTCTTTTGTTTGGTATGTTGAGCTATCAGCCTCTGAGTCTGACCTATCATAGGACCTACAGGACCCCACTTTGACAAGGTTCCTCTAGTCAAAGTTTGCTGGACTAGAAAGACTTGGCTAAATAAAAGATCTTTTTTTAGAAATAAAGGAGAATTTTTAAAGTGTCACGACTCTTTTTTGTTTGCCAAGTTTCTATTTTTGAAGCCTGGCCAAAAGAGAATCTTTGGAAGTGTCACCTCACTGAAATGTTTCGCTGTCCAGCACTTAGTTTTAGTTAGGATGTTACACTAATCACCTCCCAAATGTGGAGAACTCCAAATTCAGTTTTAGATCACACACTAATTGTGTGTTATATGAGGTTCCAGCAGTGCGACCTTCCTGAGTACAGAGAATCAAATTTGGCATCTTCTGGATGGTCCATACTACTTAGAGCTTGCATTCATTGATGCAGCATGATGGCCATGTGAAAGCATTTCCCAAAGACAATCAGAATCCAGAACAAACCCCCATGCATGACTAGTCATATCTGTTTTGTGTTTCTCTTCCTTTTGGGAAAACAACCGGGCTTAGATCTATCATATTTATCGGAAAAAAAAGATCGATAACATAAAAAATTAAGCCTGCCTTGCTGCTCATTTTTAATTATTATTAATAAGTTGTTTGACCTGGCACATCATGTATGGATGCATTGCAGTGAAGTGGAGATGTTTTCCTCGTTCTGACTTGTCGTATGGACGCATTGCATTATGTATGATTGATTCACCGTGCCAACAGCCTGTTCTGTGGCCCCCATGATTGTATACATGATAGTTGATGATTCCTATTTCTGCCAATTTCATATGTTTTCCCTTCATTTTCCAAACCAAGGGCAGAACCACCGCCCACTCCAATCCAACAAAGCTCTTTCTCGTTTCTCGGTTCCTTGCATATTGATGCAATGCTTTTGTACTTTCATTTCAAGAAGTGTCAATTCTGCCATTGTAAACTGTTAGAAAAAACGACACTCCCAAATGAAAACAAATATTGGTTTTCTCAGAAAAAAAACTGAGAATTGGATATGATCACTGTTGCTTTTGGAACGGCTGTCTGCATGCTCAGTGACTAAGACACTGAAGAAATAATGAAATATTCAACTTTTCATAGTTGGTGGTAATATGTTGATACCAAAAAATAGACACATTGCTTATAGAAGTTACTATAGGTTGCAACTTGCAGCGTAACTATCCTAGGTAGCACGTGTATCAACTTTCAGACCTGAATTTGTCATTCACCACCATTCAGTAGTATTTCTACCAAAACTACACTATCTCTTCACCTGAACTACATCTGTTTTTTATCTAAGAAGAATGTACCAGTAACGCGGCATTAGGCATTGATATGCACTGGATTTTGTGAGAACCTAAAATAATTCTCAGTACGCACTAGGATGTCAAAGATAAAAATTCATGTAAATAACCAAGCCTATGACTTGCAGGTTACCTAAATGATCCGGAGTCCACAAAGAACACCATTGACAAGGACGGTTGGCTGCATACTGGAGACATCGGTTATGTCGATGATGACGATGAGATCTTCATTGTCGACAGATTGAAGGAGATAATCAAATACAAGGGGTACCAAGTACCTCCGGCAGAACTTGAAGCCCTTCTTATTACGCACCCTGAAATCAAGGATGCTGCTGTCGTATCGTAAGTTGACACGTTGTTTAAAAGAACTTAGAATCCAGTTTGGCCCCTGCAAAGCTAGATTTAGATTCCTAAACTTACACTGGTTTTTCATTCTTGCAGGATGCAAGACGAACTTGCCGGTGAAGTTCCAGTTGCGTTTGTTGTGCTGATTGAAGGTTCTGCGATCAGCGAAAACGAGATCAAGCAGTTCGTCGCAAAAGAGGTAATAACGACTCGTCCACTTTCCAGATATTCATTTTATGGCGCACAAGTAGCAAATAGACAAAGCATTAACAATACTTTTTAGAAGACTCGTAGAGAGCATAAATGTTCGCATTCGCCACCTCTACCAATTCAGTGCCAAAACATGTACGGCAATTAAAATCCGATAATGTTCAAACCTAAAAAATTGTACAATATTACAGGTGGTCTTCTACAAGAGGATCAACAAAGTTTTCTTCGCCGACTCCATCCCGAAGAGTCCTTCTGGCAAGATCCTCAGGAAAGACCTGAGAGCAAAGCTTGCCGCAGGCATCCCCCAGCAGTGAAAGCACTGTCCAAAAGCATGTAATGTTATGAAATGGAAATTATTACATATATAGAAGGGCTGCCAGCCATATGGTCGATTCTTTCTAATAGATGGCTAAGATATAGTTTGTTTGTTGGTCCGGTAAGATGTGTATCCTGTCATGTATAGTAGATAGATACCGCCTTTTTTTACAACAAAGGCTAATGTATACTGCGAGTTAAATTATAATCATTCGTTTTTATCAAGGAAACCAGGATTGGACTGCCAATTATTATTGACATCCTAATTCAGTCTGTTCTTTCCCGGTTAGAAATGATGTTTTCTCATGAAGAAGAGTACACTGTGTTCAGCTTTTGCAGAGTGCCACAATGGTAGTCCGAATATCTGCAATGTTAGACAGACGATACCAGACTAAAATTAGTCTGACGAACTCAAGGACACTGGAATACTGGATACAGTTCATTTCCGTGCGAACGGGACATAATTCCGGTGCTCCAAAAGGGGCCAACCTGGTACTGCGCTGGGACGATGTGGTTATTCCATCTTTTAGCAGACAGTTCATATTACCGTCTATGACAAATACATACAAACACACTGTATTACACGCTATTTTGCTGGATAAAATACACTGCAGTAGTAGTAGAGTCTTTTTTATACTAGTAACAACTAGTGCATACAAGCCCAAACAGAACTTCACTCATTAGGGCTGGAGGTTCGGCCGATCACGTCTAAGCAGCCCAACAGCACTAGCTCGCGATCATCGGGAACCCACCCTCATTCGTACTGGGCTTGGCGCAGCTGGTCGGCCCGGCAGCCTACTTTGTGGTCGTTGTCGAGGACGGGGAGCGCTGCCGCTGGGAGCTGGAGAAGGACGGGTAGAGGCGGAAGAGGTTGCGGGCGGACATGCCGGAGAGGACCGCGGCCGACGGCGGCGAGCATGCCGCAGGTGAGGCTGCCGGCGACCTGCTGGCAGAAGCGGGTGAAGATGTTGCAGACCTTGTTCCACTGCAGCGCCTGCGCGCCCTCCAGCGCGATCATGCACGACTGCGCCGCCGCCACCGTGACCGCGAACATCAGGTACGCGCAACCCTGCATGCATATATGCATCGCACGTCGTCAGACAAGATGCAAAACAACTATACTCAGCCCGTACACTTTGGGGCTACAGATTTTGTTAAGCGGCCGGTGGCCATGGCAAAAATAACGAAATATGGTTATACGATAGGACACAAAATATTTCTTCCCCATAAGAAGGAAACACAGAGCCCTTTGATTGAAATTCATGCAAATTTAACAAATTTTAGTTAATTTTCTACACAAAACATTCTGGTATGATCTAAAATTCTCAAGATTTTACGGGACAAAATTAGTATTTTCCAGTTGCAGATTTTTTTGACACTATCAACTAATGAGTAAGTTTTTCTAAGAGATACAATAAGAAGTTAAATTGTCTTAAATTTGTAACACATGGTAGACTAACTTAAATCAATAATATATATAAAATATAAAACTATCTTAAACTTTGACCTAACTCACCCACCCTTATGACTTTGTGGAGACTGAGTAATGAGCTCCAACTAAGTCGATACATTTATTATTTGCTTCTTATTCAATTGTACCATGTAGGTTACTTACATGGGGTTTTGGCAAATCTTTTAATAGTTGTGTGTAGTATGTAATTGTGCAGAGCCATGTTAATCCCCTTTTCGAAACAAAAAACAAGGTAACACTGTGCATAGGCCAGGAGAAAAATATATATACTCTTGTAGTTGGTCACCACCGTATTAACACGGTGATCAAATAGTACCAAAATACTTCATTATCTAACATGATACTCACTCTGCCCCTATATAACATGTTTTGGCAAGCTATTTTAACTTGCCAAAACGTCTTATATTAGGGGACATAGGAAATATTATTTTTTCGGTAAGACTCACTAGTTTTTTTAATTTCACTCTTCTTTTGAAGTTAAACAATTTTTGCACCTCCCCGTTAGGGGTCCTTTGCATCTAAACAATTGTTGCACATATAGTTGGATGCATGCATGTTTGCAGGGGCAGCACCAGGCACTTGGAACATAAATGCATCGATCTTTTTCGACCCGGCATCAGAATGACCGGCGTTTAGTGCATTGATGGAAGAATGAATGAGTACAGTGGTGCAGGTGCAACCAACGGAGCAGTGCTGTCTTGGTCTGATTTGCCAGCACGATTGGCAATTCCGGTAGGCTTGGGACTACAGCGTTTCACTGCACTCTGTGTAGTGTGCTGCCGTGAGCCGCAGGTAACGTTCTCTAGAATGGTAACGCTGACGCGGCAGAGGGGAAGATGGTATCGACGGATCGCAGGATAGGGATAGCTCAGTGCCAACTGTTTCCTATTCCTGTCGTGCAATTGAAGCGGCTTGCTTTGCTCAGGTCGTCGTCGAGCAAATCGATAAGCCGCCGAGTTAGTACCTATCTTGTGAAAATTGCTACTAATCAGGATTGATATTGTGTTGACTAATTAATTAGGCACCCTGGGTAAAAAGAAGCAGAAGATATGCACTGAACACAGAACACTCTCGAGTTTGTGTGCGTGGACCGTGAAGCTACATGCTTCAAATTATTAAGAAGAAACATTCAGGTATGATATGAGTAGTACTATACCTTGTCGAGGAGGAGCCAAGCCCAGGCCAAGGCACTGCTGTTCCGGCAGTAGTTGTTGCCGGCGGAGCAGCGGCCCATGTAGAGGCACCGGAGCAGGTGCAGCAGGTGGTACCCCGCCGCTGCCGGCCGCCGTCGCCAGCACCCTGCAGCAGCACACGCGCGCGCCCCGTATCAGTTACGTGACTTACGTCTGCTCAGTCTCAGTCGGCCCGATGCATGCGCGCGGGTAAAAGTACTACAGTAGGAGCACATACCAGAGTGCGCGCACGTCCTTGACGGTGGCCTTCTTCCTGATGAGCAGCACCGTCTCCGTCTCCGTGTCTAGCGCCACCAGCAGCGCCGCCGCCGCCGCCAGCACCACGCACGCGCCGCGCAGCAGGCCCTCCGTCTTCACCTCCGACGTCCTCCTCCTCCCAGCCGCCGGCGCACTGGCTGCCTCCATCGCCCGAGTCACTGCACGCGCGTGTGGTTTCAACTTGCAAGCTATCTAACGACGACGTTGCCCCGTGGCTAGCTAGCGAAGGGATCACGCGGAATTTTTATAGGCGCCGCGAACGGCGAGTGATGGAGGTAGCTACGGCGAGTGTGAGGAGGTGTCTGTGCATGTGAGTACGGCGGCGACGAGTGTGGCGTGGTTAGTGGTGATTGGGAAGGTGGGTACTACCCGACCGTGGGGCGTGTGGTTAATGCACAGTTAACGGACCTGACAGCCAACCGACCCAAGTACCATGGAAATTAAGCACTGATCGATAAACACGAGACATGAAGGATCGTCGGCCGAGTCGTCAATTCTTCTCTATTTATTCAGGGTAGAGGTAGAGAGACAATCTTTTTATTTTTTTGCAAAGAGTAGCGTGGTATAATCTTCTGTTTCTGAACGAGGTAACATTTGCCTCTTATTGAAAGTTTCAGTTAGCCGGAGTGTAAAATTATGTACTCAGGTAATTAGATGGCACATTTCTTGAAAAGCTACAAAGAAACGGATATAATCTTGTTTGATTTGCTGCCCAAAAATACTCTAAATATTTGCAAAAAAAATTACACCCTCTGATCCATAAAAAGTGTCGGCCTTTAGTTCAAATTTGAACTAAAGGCCCGACACTCTTTAGGCCCGACACTCTTTATGGATCGCAGGGAGTAATATGTTTGGGACATTGACATAATATACATCTAGCTACCATGCCATAAGTTTTAAGTTATTTCTAGCATTGATTGGTAAACAAAAAAATCAGTACTGATTGTGTTAAAGGGCTAAATTCACAGCCCAATTTTGATAATATCTACCTTTTGTGCTATGATTTGATATTTTGTTTCTCAAGTTGTGAGTCGGATTTGAATACAATTTTCTTTACTTGGAAAACACACATATATCTCTATGTTCGTCTATTTGCAGTTTTATTTACCTATCATAAATCAGAAGCAACACAGCTTAGTTCATAAACCATTAACTTGGGCGTAACACCATCCCTAAAAAAAACACTTGGACGTAACACCAAGGCTCTCGTTTGGAAACTCAGTTTTCAAAAACCAATGTATATCAATATCACGGTATTTTGGTGCCTAGCCAATCCATACTTCAGTTTTTCTCCTTGCTCAGATTTACAAAAAAGGGTCTAGCCACTTTGTCTAATACTTCAATAGAAAAGAAAAATTGACGAGACCATGGTTTTTTAAATTGTAATTATTCTTTAGAGCTAAACTCCAAAGTACATTAATCTATTAGTATTTTGTAAACCATAATATTCAATAATATTTGGAAAATACTTTGCTACCGAACACCCCCCAAATAATCTAGTCGCCATGTTACTTAGTTCCGTTTCCGGAGCATAAAAAACATATAAAGCAGTAGACCAGATATTGCTAACTAAACATCACTATATACCTTAGTAAAAAATCTGATTTTTTTTTGCAGGTTCTTAGAAATCATCACTATATACCTTAGTAAAAAATCTGTTTTTTTTTTAAACCTTAAATACATTATTTTTTTGAAATTTCTGGACCCCTAGATCCTGGAAGCCAGATCTTTGCCCTCATCAACACGTAGTCTCCACGACCTTGATCCAACAGTGACATCCATTATGTGGGCAGCGGGTTATGGACCGGTTAGACGGCGTTCTTGATGCTCTGCTGGAGGCAGTACGCCATCTCTAGTCGTTGAGCTTCATTTCGTGTTATTGTCCCAGCTGACTATCTTTCTTGTTTTTTGTTTGCACTTAGATTTTTTAAGGTCAAAGTGGTCGATATCGGATATCCACTGCCCGAATAGATATAAGAGATGACCCAATTTATAAGGGAAACCGGGTCTATTGCATGAATTTGGTTGTTTACATTATTTCTAAATCTGTACGAAACCCTATTTCGAAGTCAACATGTAATCTATGAAGTCAGCGTGCTTTAAGGAGCATACATAAGCACAGTAGCACGAGCTAGAACAAGCTGCAATACTCGTCGCTGTAGAGTGTAAACTGCAACAGAACAGGTGTACACTATTCAGATTTACTACTGCTACGGCCTAGCTCGCCCTCTGCACAGGGCACATCCCTTTCAGATAGCAACTAGAGAATTCAATTTATTTGTCCGTTTCCGGTTTTTGGTACAGGTATAATTACCCGCATGGTTTCTGCTGAGCTCCAAGAACCGAGACTGTAATAACTTCGGCACCTACTAATCTTGCCATAAACTTTACGTCAGAAAATACTGTATGGAATTTCCGTCGATGAGATCTAGTGTATCTTCAGAATTGATGGAGTCTGAAAGTTAGGTATTTTTCCAAGTACAGACACTGTTAACCTAATTAATACTGGAAAACAGTTCGATTAGTGTGTCCTTTTCTATCATCAATGCTACAGTGTACGTGTTGATGGAGGGTTTCACCATCAGCCGTTCAAGTTGGGGCATGTGAGGTTCAATGATCGATTATCACGTCGCCCATAAAGAGAGGAAAGGAAGAACACTAGTTCCTTTTATTCATTGGTTCTGACCATTAAGTTGCGAACAATGAACTCAAGAATACATAGTCCTTTTCTTTGGTTGAAATGTTTGCAATTCAAACTATTGTGGGGTAGTGGGCATTTAATCTTTATTGCAAAAACGATCTCGCTTGCCTAGTATAGTTATCACTGACAGTGCGTTCGCCGATTTTCACAAGGGACAATTTTCTTTAATTTGCCGAAGAGACATGTCCTTATCTTTTACTATCTTTTTAAGAAAAAGTCAGAAGCACAACCTAGTCATTAAACGAGTAACTTTTACTATTCAGATTGCCAATTCAAAAATAGTGTGAGCCGATTTATCAAGAAAATATATTTTTTAGTTCTCACGATATCTTTTAGTTGTAATTTTGTAATTCTCTGTGCATGCCTCGGATGCTAATATCCGCATATGCATATAAGAGATAACTTTTTTTCTTCTTTACTGCTTACTTATCAGATGTATCCTTAATTCCGCGGATACCATATGAACACATTTGATAGAAGAACATCTCTACCGCGCGCCGGCAATCGTTACCGTCTCATTGGGATTTGCTCCCCCCCCCCCCCCCCCCCCCCCCCACAAATAGATTCTTCCAATAGTTTTTTAGCTCTTTTTTACAAATACCACATATTTTTACAAAATATAACCATTCAAATTAAACACATAGATTAATTCCACAATAATTAAAGTATAAGTAAAATAATTCATACAACAATTCAGATTAACTAAAGTTCGCGAAATTCAACTGGATCGAGACTCAAACTTGGAGTCCTTTGAGCGCCCGCAGATGCTCAACTAGATCATTTTTGCAGTTAATTATGAGTGTGTTCCTCTCGTATTTCCGCATGCATGGCGAGAAAATTGGCAAACTCGGCCGACACCTCATGATCAACCTTGTTAAGAGGGCCCTGCGAGTGATACTGGCGGTCATCAACCACCAAACCAGGTAAGAGAAGGGTACCGGACAATAGAATAACGAGTTTGAAACATATAGATGGTCTCTCGACATCCTTCTTAGCACTCTCTTGTTCTTGTGCAAAAGATTGGCTTTGACTTAAAGGGTTCATGATTGTTTTAAAAAATGTCGACCAGTTTGGATAAATGCCATCTGCTAGATAGTACCGCTTGGTGTATTGGTGGCCATCATCACCTCGTCGCCGCTATCCATTGCCTATCAATCCAAAACATGAAGGAATCAAATAACTAAACATCTCATCTAATTTTAACTAAGCAGAAATCTCAAAAGAACACACATTTGCAAAGCGGGATATGCGAGGCAGGCGCGAGGCAACGGCGAACTCCCATACGACATCGACGGTCGAGCTTCAGGCGTCGAAGCGGGCCAGTGGCGGCGGAGATTCGCGGGGGGGGGGGGGGGGGGGGGGGGGGGGGGGGGGGCTCAGTTACGGACAGGAGAGATGATGTGGGCGGTGGCGATTGCTTGTGTGGCTGTCACGTGGCACCGACTAAAAAATCCACCGTGTCGAGGGTTGCTGCGGATATCTGACACTCACGCCGGTCCCTATGGAGAGGAGGATTGGCGGTGTTGCCGGACGCGGTATTGGACCCGTCGGACAAAACTATCACTATTAGGGCCACGGGTGTGCCAATAGCCAATTGGGAACGCGAGCGCCGGTGGAGATGATCTAACTTCCGTGTCCTGAACGCACCTTAGAAAAACAGTTCTACACGTTGGTATACACACACACACACATTGATTATCTATCAATCCCTGTATATATGCACGCACTATGGCGATGGAGCTGAATATATAGGTTATCCTTTCTGACAGCTGAAGCTTGCACGCTCCGGATTGATCGAACAAAGTAGTTGGCGGGTGCAGCTTAAGTGGCAAGTACTCCAGCGCTAGCCGCTAGGCGTGTCGACCAGTCCAATCTGCAAGATAAGATCTGAAAGCGAGTCGACGATGGGGCGCCGTTAATGTCACGGCGGCGAAGGACGGCCGGCGGGCACGCATGATCGTCGAGGTAGCGGCCGGCGGGCTCTCGCTAGCTAGGTGACCACTGGGCACTGGCCACCGCTGGCGCTGGGCATGTCGACGGCTGGGCCATTCGAAGCATGCGCGCGTAGACTACGGTTGATGGATAGACTGGGGATGACGTAGAGTAACTGCTGATGCGAACGTAGGAACGGCAGGAAGATCGTTGTGCATGCCGTGTGGATCATTCCATTTAACCAAGACGGATCAGTGAGAGAAGCAACTGACTAGTAGTTGCGACGGTGCGTGCAGATCGATCGATCGATCAGCCGGTGTTGCAAGCAGTGCTACTTCTGTATATCCTGGTGATGGCGCGGCCAACTACTAAGCCGGCATGTGGATGTGGGGGAGGGGCGGTCGATGAGCTTTGGGACCTTTGGTGCCGCCATTAGTGCGGCCACGTTAAGCATGCAATGCAAGCTCCCAGCTGCCAACGCCACAATCCGGCGCCCATGCCGCGCCATATCTATCTTGCTTGCCCCCGGTTTTGGTGCCGTGCGTGCATATAGAATAGACACGTGCGCCTCGAGGTCATTTCGAGGTCTCTCCGGCCGGGGACCCTTGACTCTGCCGCGCCACGTCTGTTCCTGCATGTCGCCTCGCACGAAGCAGCCAAGATGGGTCTAGACGAGGCAGGGGCGGATCCAGGATTTGAGCATAGGGGGCGAGACGAAAATATATCAAGTCTTAACGTATCCCAAATTTGTTAGCGCTTTTCAGGTCTCGCCATGTGGTTGTCTTTTTTTTAGTTTGCTTTAGGATTTCCACAAATGACTCAAAAATTTAATCGCAAGTTCGCGTATCAACTAGCTTGAAATAATTACTTAGTAGAGGGGTCTTCCCTATTCATTTCATGACTTAAGCAACTATACTATTCTAGTTTGTTCAGAACAATTAATAGACTATATGAATCATATGACTAGCAAATCAAACAAGAAGTAAAAACGGGTTAATTAAAATAGCAATTTGAAATTGCAATATCATATGATATAGTACGCATACAGTAATACAGTAAAACTTTAGATCGATTAGCTGATTACCTCGGTTGGGAATTGGCCATGGCGTGCGGCAATGCGACACTTTGTTGTAGGTTTTCCTTCGCCAATCACCGACAGAGCGACGCCTAAGTCCTAAACTCCTGAGTCCCGTCCATATGACGGCACGGCACTCAATCAGCGGAGCTCTAGGTGGGGGGCTGGGGGCGTGGCAAATGCATTACATTTAGAACAATACCTTGGGCCATCAGGCTCAGAAATAAGCGCGGGCATGGCGCGCCGGACGGTGGCTGGTCATAGTCGTTGTCGCTTCCATGTGGCCGGGTCCTTGCGGCGGCGGCGGTGGCAGAGAAGATCGAGTAGATAGATCGTGCGTGTAGTACAGGAAGTTCCCTAACAGCGTGTTTGTTTCAAGGGAATTAGACACAGGGAATGGGAGTTTAAGGACTAGGGTACTTACCTTCCCCTGATTGATTCGGGTGTATGGGAGTTTAGAGGGGCAGGGGAAAGGGAGTTTAAGGTGCGAACTCCCTCAACTCTCTTCCCATGGGGGGGCTGGTAATTGGACGAGGGATTGGGAATTAGAGCTTAACTTACCGCTTCGTATGTTAGCCCACTTCCAGTAATGCGCTTTTCAGTTGGCTAATACCACGGACGGAACATGAGAAGGTAAACTGCTATTTAGACCCCTACTAAATCTCATCACACGCCAAACAAGGGATTGGGACTAACAATCAGTTTCCCACGTCTTATTCTCAGCTAAACTCCCTCCTCTAAACTCCCATTCTCTTTCCCTCAGTTTGCCAAACACGCTGTAAGCGATCGTGTACATGCATCGATCTATGGATTCCTAGGCCACTGGGCTATTACCTATGTACCATTGTGGTCTCAGGCCCTTGGCTAATTACGTTGGGCTTGGCCCATTCAAATCAGGACGCTTGGTACAGTCGCTGCCTCGCTGGGCTGTGCAGGATTATCCTTGCGCTAATTGCCGGAGACATACGTATTAAGCTACGAATACTACCAGTCACCGCTGATTTCCATTGGAGGGGGCCGGACCATGGGGAGGGGGGGCCTGGCCACACCGGCATCACGGCGGCCTGCCCAGGAAACGCTGCCGTGCAACTTACCCCGTTCGGCCGTTCCGCTCCCACATGGCTACATCCCAGGTCGAGAGCCAAGACCAAGGACAGAGCGGTACTAGCGCTCATCATAGGTATCTGTTCCTCTCTGAAAAGAAAAACAGAGGTGTTTGTTCTCTCCAAGAGAAAACAAACGGAGGTGTTTGCCGGACCTTTTTTTTTCAGATGGTGTTTGTTGGAGTTTGGACTGACACGTCTACAAAAAAAAGGGCATTACAATCTCCTAAAAACCAAAAGGGCCTATCCCTGACGGTTCTGTACGCAAGAGATTCCAGATTAAGCAGTTCAAGTTACAAACAGAAATTGTAAGTTCAGGTAACATCTAGAGTAGACTTATTGCGTTGCATGCCAGGTTTGATGCACTCCCTGTCCAGAAAGCTAAGAATTTGGAAGCCCCAGGTTACAAAAACGATTTATTCAAGTTAACCAACAGCAACATCCATCACCAACACACTGAGGTAAGATCACTAGGAGGGCCAATGCAACTCAGAAGCAGCAACTCTGCAGAAAGTATAACCTCCCCACATGGACGCATCAGGGCATGGTGCTGCTGGAGAAGGCGGGTCTGGTACACAACGCCAACTGCTCCTACTGCTGGTCGTGGCCTTCGACGGCGAGCGGCTGGATAAATAAAACAAAAAGGGCAAAGATCACTCACACTTGCACAATTCAGCTATAACTAATGTGCTGGTACATGAAAACTACTGGTTCAGGATAACTTTTTATAGTTGCTAATACACAGAGGAGTTAATCCAAAACAAAAGCAATTCCGCAAATAAGCTTATCTTTCATAGGAAGGAGTTAATTCATACAAGTGCAAGTGACAGTTAATAAACACCCATAGCTTGTACTTGTAGTTGAGAGTTCTGACATGTGTGGTACAAACACAAGGGCGCTGATTTTAGATTTATTGCTCGTTTTGGATTGATAACGCTAACAAACTGATGAAGATGTTAACCTCTGATGTCATGGTGGGGTGATTGGAGTATAAAAAATAATATACACCCTCATAATGCTTCTTGAATTTTCTTATTGTTTTGTTTAGCTTGCTCATCACATATAACATGTGGTAATGCTTGTTGAAGTTATATTCATAATAGTTTGGAGGAACAATGCAAACACTCAAGAACGTACTGTTCTTGCTGTGCGCGCAAGATATACCACTTTACTGGGACTTTGCTAAGAATAAGAAGGCTTCCAGGAAACTGAAGACAAAACGAGGCAGTGCTGGAAAAGAAAATTGTTTAGAGGGTGAAGTTAACAAAAGGGCTGGTAATTTTGAATTCAAGTAAACCAGAGCACTATTCATGCTGTTCTTATAATAAATCATCAAGCATTACTTGTACTTGAACAAGGAAAGCTGCAGATCGACCAGTTCTCCAATACAACTGCAGCTACTTGTTTTATACACACACATCTCAAAATGATTTTTTTTTTGAAACCTAAAAGGTTTTTAGTAAGCTAACACGTAAAGTAATTCAGTAATAAATGCAGCACCGAACAAACATGTTTTTCTCAGTCTCAAATAAGGTTGAATGGAATAGGTAAGGTTCCTCAGAAGTAGCATGTACAAAAACAAACAATAATAAAGGTAAGTTTACTCTCTGCTGTGCACATAAGGATTTTGGCACCGCTTGTGCATTCATAAATCAGCATTAGTCTAGACTCTGCACTATTATGTTCGTGCAGGACATCCGAAAGCTAACTGCTCCTACACCTGTTAGTCTAGACTCTGCGAAGTTAAGAGGGAAAAACATCAACTATCTGCATTCAATACAAATGACATTCTATCATATCCTACAGGAACATTTGCCGTAACAGGAATACAACTAGCACTCCCTTAAAATTGCAATTTGAACAAACAAGACAATTTATTAGGATTAAATGTCTCTGCGCACTTAGCTTTTCCACGAGGACAAGAAAATAAACACTACTAAATCATATTAATAAGAGTTATCAGTTGTAACAATAAACAACCAAGCATTAGACAAGCTAGACGATAATTATGAAAGGAAGGAGATAACTAGGACACAATAGAATTTTTGTACCACTTCATATTGTCGGTGAAGACAACAACGATGGCGGGAAGTTGGTATATATGTGTTTCACATGGTACATTTTTGTGTCTTGTGCACAAAACCTCTGAAACTTCAACGTCTTGATGTCCATTGCTGAGTGTTCAGCAAATGTTAGGGGTAAGGGTTCTAACTTTCTCAAGAGCAAGCACCTCTCTGTCGCACCAATGATATAATACTTGTACCCAGAATCTAGTGCTATCGTCTTCTCTATCTGCCACTGGCTCCCGTTGTTTCGCGCAATGGTATAGATGAGATCAGATGCAGTTGCGCCATGGAAACAAAACATCCCAAGCCTGCCCTCCCCAGCTTCCACAATGGCTAAACCTCGCGCGGTACTCCATTCCCCTGGTGGGAGGTCAGCCATGGAGAACTCCATGGTCCTCGTGTCAAGCACGAGCAACTTTTTCCTCTTGATAAGCAAATAGTCCCAGTAGAAGCAGCCATAAGCATAATGGCGCTTGAGAAAAATATGGGGGACTTGTGACATGCTGTCCGATTCGCCCTTGTCAGCCACTAAATCCGTCCAGGCCATGGATGCGGCGGCTTGCCACTGTCCAGTGCTCGAAGAGAAGACGAAGGCGGACAGCTGAGTTTTGCAACGTGCCATCCAGATCACTCTGAATGCTGTATCTTCCGCCGCCGCCGCAGCCTCCTCCTTGTCGAGGGGAACGAGGAAAGGCTTGCACCGAGGCTTGCGTACCATGGGGTCCTGGTTCTGCAACGAAGCGGTTAGGTCGTCAGGTACTGGGGGGAGCAGGACGTACCGCCTGTGCAAGGGATCGCAGACCACGAGCTCCATGAAGACTGTACTGTTCTGAACCCCGTGAGTGCCACCGAGGAGGACGCGGCCGTCGCGCGCGTCCTCGACGGTCCAGTGGCAGTGGGTGGGGAGGAAGGAGAAGGAGAAGTCGGCGGCGAGAGCGAGCGCCGGGCGCCGGCTGCGGAGGGGTGGGGCGGGATGGCGGGGCTGAAGTTGTCGTGGTCGAGGAAGCCGAGGGGTGGTGCGGCGTGGATGCGGCGGAAGAGGCGGATGAAGGACCGGTCGGTGACGAGGCGACGGAAGGAGACGCAGGAGGCGGAGGTGCGGGCGAGGTCCTCCGGGGCGGGCAGCCGGAGGAAGATCTCCGCCAGCAGGTGGTCGGGGATCTCCGTGATATGCGACTCCGCTCTCTTGCTTGTCGCCATTGGTGGGGAGGAGGGGAAGTGGAGGATGGAGGGCGAGGAAGAGCCGGTCGTCGGAGGGCGCCGCCGGGAACCGTCGATGAGATGGGGATGGGAGAAGCCGGCGGCTGTGTTCGGGTGCTGGTGGACGTGGGAATGGGCCGGTAAGAGCCCAGGTTTCAGCCCCGGCATCTCAGGTGAGAGTTTCAGACATTCCCAGAAAAACAAGTTCAGAGTTTCACACGACTCTACAAAAAAAGAAAAGTTGAGAGTTTCAGACTACCAGCTTACAAAGAAAAAAAACTTACTTGGCACGAGGATTCTCCGGATTTTATTGCCACGCTGAGCATCGTCAACCGGGTCCTTTGCTTCCTCTCATTTGTCCACACGAACACACACCGGAAAAAAATATAGAGCCTACTGACCCTTTAACCAGCCCAAATGTCAACCATTTAGATCCAATCCATTTGTGGGGCGGATATAGGATGGCCGGACACGATGGACGCCTCCACCATCCACTGGATCAAATCCTACCTTTTCCCCACTTCCTCCACTATCCAGTCCCCTCCCATCCACTCCGCCAAAAAGTCCGGGTTTGGATCCAGCTTCGATGGCATCGACTGGGAGGGGACCGAGGCGGAACGTTTGTTGGCGCCACTGGGTTCAGAGGCGGCGGAAGGTTTGAGCTTTCCCCTTCCACCCACGAACGATGATAAGGAGCTCGCCATCAATTAGGCGATGTAGGACATGGGCGGCTCGAGTCCTAGGCCGGCGGCTTGCAGGGGCAATGCACCTCCCGTGAACATTCAGTCCATGCCGTCCTCGATATACTCGGCATTGATCCCTCGTTGTTGGACACGTTTGGCAATCTCCGGACACCCTCGTCGTGTCGTGCCGTGCAACGACACGTATGTTGGTGTGCCATGCACGAAGCAACCAAGAGGGCCTACAGTCTAAACGAGGGGGAGCATGTGGACGTGTGACCGTGCGGGAGCGATGAATAAGCGTGCGCGCGAGCAGCATGTCTCCCCAGTCCCCAGCCTGGCCTGCCTCTGGTCCGGGTGCACGCGCGGACGCGCCCAAGCAAACCTCTGGCCGGACGAGCATTAGGAAATCCATCGGACTCCTCTATTGTCGTACGATGCAAGCAGATCGTGTGATTCCTAAACATCATGCATGTGTGAGCTTGGTTTTTAGCTTTGATCACGTTCTCGTTAACTGTTAACTGCTTCCTATACAACTGCCGATGTATTCAAAACAACTCCTTATTTTTAGGAAATAATTTAGGAAATTATGAGTTGTTTCAAACTATGGCAAATTAATTATTATTTTCAGTCACAGCAACATATTTTTGTAGTACCATGGAAGCATTGTTTCCATTTATGGAAGCAATTTAATGGAGTATTTCCTTGGAATAATCTTCCTGATCTAACTGTTGTTTTGAATCATGTAGTTTTTTCTTGTTTGTGCAACTTAATTTGCTTCCTACCAAGAATGTTTTTTTTTTGCATTTTAACCACCATATATTAAGCTAGCAGGCCACCTCATTAAAAACCTTACTAGTCCCTTAGATACCCTGATAAGGAAAGAATGCGTCTGGTACCTGCTGCTTCAACCAAACAAATTTACATCGTTCATTACATCAGGTAGAATAAAGTTAGGAGGGGCATCATCCCAAAAAACATTATTTTCGAATAAAAAACATGCCTAGCTATTCTATGTGCTACTTTATTTGCTTCTCTTGGACAATGTTGAACTTTTATCTGTCCAATTCTGCCTGCAATTTGAAAGCACTCCATTAATATAGGAGTATATGGACTCCAGATCTCCGAATTTCCGTTGAAAGCATCAACAAGTTCCAAAGAATCTGATTCTAGTGTAACCGCAAACATCCCAGGTTCTCAATTAAGATCAATCCATTCTTCAGAGCAAGAGCTTCAGAAGTTGCAGCGTTTGATAAGTTTGTCAGCACCTCTCCTCCACCTGCCACAGCTTCTCCTCTGCAATTCCGAAGAACCGCACCAGAAGCACCAGACCCATTTGGAAAAAAAAAAGCATCCACATTCATCTTATACCCTCCCGGGCTTGGTTTTGACCAAGAAATTTCTTGTGGAGCCGCACAAAGCAGCTCCTTTATAATTAAGTGTCAAAGCTTGGCGAGGAAGAGCCAGTCATCGGTCGGCGCTGCCGGGAACCACGATGAGATGGGTAGCGGAGGAGCCGGCGGCTGTGTTTGGGTGCTGGTGGCGTTCTTTTAGATGAGAGTTTCAGGTTGGGCATTTGCCGGTCTCGAGCCCAGGTTGCAGGTGGCGTTCTTTTAGATGAGAGTTTCGGATGTTCTCTGAAAAACAAGTTGTTTCAGACGACCCTAAAAAATGAAAAGTTGAGAGTTTAAGACTACCAGCTTACAAAGAAAAAAAACTCATTTCGAACGAGGATCCTCAGGATTTTATTCGTGCATTGGCTAATGGTCATATTTTTGTCTAATTAGACACAGTTGCATACAGCGTGTCCTCTTGCCATGCGAAGCATCTCCAACCAGGCCCTCTACTTCCTCTCATTTGTCCGAACGAACAGACACCAGAAAAAATATAGACCCAACCGACCCTTTAACCAGCCCAAATGTCGACCATTTAGATCCAATCCATTTGTGGGATGGATATGGGGTGGCCGGCACGATGGGCGCCTCCACCACCCACTGGATCAAACCCTACCTTTTCCCCGCTTCACTACACTATCCAATACCCTCTCATCACTATGCCAAAATGGCTGGATTTGGATCCAAATTCGATGGCATCGACTGGGAAGGTATCGAGGCGGAACGTTTGTTGGCTCACAGGGTTCAGAGGTGGCGGAAGTTTGAGCTCTCCCCTTCCGCCCGCGAATGATGATGAGGAGCTTGCCATCAATTAGTCGTTGTATGACATGGAAGGCTCGAGTTCCGGGCGGCGACAAGCCAGGGGCAATGCACCTCACGTGAACATTCAGTCCACGCAGTCCTCGATACACTCGGCATCGATCCCTCGTTGTTGGGCACGTTTGGCGATCTCCGGACACCCTCGCCATGCCGTGCCACGACACGTATGTTGCCGTGCCATGCACAAAGCAATTTGAATGCTACCAGGTCCCTATTCTTGAGATTATCTTATTTTGGAGATGTGACTTATTAACCGATATGGAGAGAGAGTACCATGGAAGCATTGTTTCCATTGATGGAAGCAATTTAATGGAGTATTTCCTTGGAATAATCATTCCTGATCTAACTGTTGTTTTGAATCATGGAGATTTTCTTGTTTGTGAAACTTAATTTGCTTCCTACCAAGAATGTTTTGCTTCTATTGGCTGACGAGATTGCTTCCAACACTAGAAAAGATGCAACAAATATTCTTCATAATCAACATGCTTCCAACAGGAGTATAATGTTCTTAGAAAGAAAATAGACTTTGCTTCGAACTAACAAGCATTTGTTTCAATCAACATTGGCTTAAAAAGATCATACAATTTGCTTCCAAAGGAAAAGGTATTTGCTTAAAATGAACAAAATATTTTCTTCCGTCATCAATGTTGTGTATAGAGGAAATAATTGTCTTCCAATAATATCAGAAATTTCTTTCGTGTACAATAAGAATCGGTCATAGTATTTGGCACAGTGCTCGTCCACCATGGCGATGCCATATGGGCAGGGGACGTGCCTACAAGAACATCGAACAACTAGTCTACATTGCTAACAATGGTGAAGTCGCTGAGCACGCCGGCAAAACCGTGGAAGCACGACCGACGTGTAGATGGATGTTTTTGAGGACACCATCGATGAGTAACATCTGAGCCTCACCGATGACCTGCAACAATGACCGCATGCCAATACTGGTAACCCTCCCCGCCTCCTGAAGTACCAACACCCGCTGTTGAAGGGCAGCATGCAGGAGTACTAGGAGCAGCACATTGGTATGCTTCCGGCAGCATGGGAAGTCGCTCGTACCAGTGCTTCAAACACAAGACATTGACCAACACTATTTCGATCTCGACATGCTCATTGTGGATCGATGTCATTGAAACCAACATATAGCAACAATCGGAAAAAAAGTTAATGTGGTGTCTGGAATCGTGATCAAATGTAGGAAGAATGGGGCAATATTTAAAGTACAATTATATTGAAAATTTAAACAACAAATGCAAGAAAGTAGAAGCATGGTTCTAATTATCCAAACTCTTAGGAAATAACACATGCATGCTTTGGAAGCATCAATCTATCTCCGCAAAACTAGTACAATGTAGAAGCTTAGAAGTCTGAAAAATATAACTAGTAGTAGGAGGACAATATTTAAATTACACTAGTATTGATAATGGCAATAACCAAGAAAGAAGAAGCATGGGTATATGCCAAAAATTAAATAAAGGCATATAGTATACGTAGGAAGCATGGATATTTCGAATTAATAGATTATCTGAACACAAATCATTTGTACTAGAAGCATTTAAATTCGTAACTGGAAGCACTGATATTTTTAAACAAGTAATTAGTTATATCTCAATGTAACAAATATATACTTGAAGCATAGATATTTTGAAGCGCATAACTAATGCTATCAATACAAATCATTTATGTTGGAATCATATAAATTTCACCTTAAATCCAGTCATTGATGAACCGAGTAAGACGGTGACCGTGAGCGGGTGAAGCAGTCTACTGCCCGGAGGCCGAAGTGGATCCTTGACAAATTTGAAGCATAAGAAAATAAATGTAGAAACATATAAATTTGAATGGTATAATATATAAAAAAACCCACTAAATTAATCTATACATGTATCCAACTTCATCATCATAACATAAAAATTGGGAAGCATACAAGACGAGAATCATGCATATAACTCTCAGCCAGTAAAATAATACTACCTCCGTTCCTGTTTATAAGGCTTATAGTTTTCTCTGAAAAGTCTTTTGGCTTCCTGGCCCTAGGGAGCTGCAGGCCAGTGAGACATGACGTTGGCGCAACCAGTCACTCATCACTCATCCACGGTCGCATGCCCCATCGTCTACACTCTAGAACCTCTTTGTTGCCTCATGCGAGACGACACCAGCGGACGTGGGACCCTAGCAGCATGGCGAGGGTGCCCAGAGATCCCGAAATAACTCATCATGATGACGACTTGGACCGATGGCTCGTAGATGGTGCAAATCTAGCCGGATCGGACTACCGGCTCTATTGCTCCCTGGCTAGCCACTGCCGTGAAGCTAGAGTCACACGTGTCCTGCAGCGACCGATTGATGGCGACCTCCTCGTCATCATACGGGGGTGGGAGAGGAGAGATCGAACCTTTCGTCGAGTCCAAACCTTGGGGCGCCGACAAACCTTCCGTCTCGATCCCCTTCCGGTCGACGCCATTGGAGCTAGATCGCGTCCGGGCCGTCCTATATCCGCCCCACATGTGGACTGGGTTTGATGGTGTCGGACATCAAGACATTTGGGTTGGCTTGGAGAGGTCGGTTGGGTCTATGTTTTTCAGCCAACTTAAGAACTAAGTTGCTAATCAGACATTCCAAAAAAAAAAACACTTAGCCACCATTTTTTATTTATAAAATTTATCTTGGCAACTTTATTACTTATCTAAAATAGGCTTACATCGTTAGCAACTAATGCACGAATAAAATCCGGAGGATCCTCGTGCCCCCAGAGTTTTTTCTTGTAAGCTGGTAGATTGAAACTCTCAACTTTTCTGGTTTTTTTTTTAGGTCTCAACAGTTTTTTAGAACGTCTGAAACTCTCAACTTTTTTTGTGTCTATCTGAAACTCTGAGCTATATTTTTTTGACAACCTGCAACTCTCGACTTTTTTTTGTTGAGAAATTCTGAAACTCTCAACTGAAATGCCGGGCCTGAAACCAGGGCACCTTCTTACCGGCCAAGGCCCAGGCCCATTTCCAAGTCATCTAAAAGAGCAAAACCAAAGATGCCCATTCGCATGTCCACCACCACCGGATCGAACACAGCCGCCGGCTCCTCTCCTCCCCATCTCCTCGACGGTTCCCGGCGGTGCCCTCTGTCGGCCGGATCTTCCTCCTCTCCGGCGGCGCCCTCCGTAGGCCTCCACTTCCTCTCCTGTCCGCCAATGGCGACCAGCAAGAAATTGGCGTCGCGTCTGACGGAGATCCCCGACCACCTCTTGGCGGAGATCTTCCTCCGGCTGCCCGCCCCGGAGGACCTCGCCCGCACCTCCGCCTCCTGCGTCTCCTTCCATCGAATCGTTACCGACCGGTCCTTCATCCGCCTCTTCCGCCGCCTCCACGCCCCGCCACTCCTCGGCTTCCTCGACCACAACGACTTCAGCCCCACCATCCCGCCCCACCCCTCCGCGTCCGGCGCCCGGGCGCTCGCCCTCGCTGCCGACTTCTCCTTCTCCTTCCTCCCCTCCCACTGTCGCTGGATAGTCCTGGACACGCGCGACGGCCGCGTCCTCCTCGGTGGCACCCCCAGTACATCTACATCCTCGCGTCACAAGAGACCAGTCCTCCCGCAGCTCGTGGTTTGCGACCCCTTGCACCGCCGGTACATCCTGCTCCCCGCAGTACCTGACAACCTAACCGCATCGTTTGAGAAACTGCTCCCCAGGGTACGCACGCCTTTCCTCGCTCCCATCGACGAGGAGGAGGCTGCGGCGGCGACGGCGGAAGAAGATACAACATTCAGAGTGATATGGATGGGACGTTGCAGAACTAAGCTTTCCGCCTTCATCTTCTCTTCGAGCACCGTACAGTGGCGAGCCGCCGCATCCAGGGCCTGGACTGATTTGGTCGCTGACAAGAGCGAGTCGAACATCATGTCACAAGCCCCCCCATAACCTCATCCTTTGAGAATCCACTCACTGAATACTTCTCAATGGACATCAAGATGTTGAAGTTTCAGAGGTTTTGTGCACAAGGCACGAATCTGCATAGGAAACCCATATATACCAACTTCCCACCATCGTTTTTGTCTTCACCGACAATATGAAGTGGTAAATTTTTTCTATTGTGTCCTAGTTATCTCTCTTCCTTTCATAATTATCGCACAGCTGGTCTAATGCTTGATTGTTTATTGTTAGAACTGACAACTCTTAGTAAAATGATTTTGTAGTGTTTATTTTCTTGTGCTCGTGGGAAAACCAAGTGCCCGGAGACATTTAATCCTGATATGTTGTGTCTTGTTTGTTCAAATTGCAATTTTAAGGGGGTGCTTGTTGTATTCTTGTTATGGCAAAGTAGGGTATGACAGAATGACATCCGTATTGAATGCAAATAGTTGATGTTTTTCCTCTTAACTTCGCCCTCTAAACAATTTTCTTCTCCATTACTGCCTTGTTTTGTCTTGAGTATCTTCATCAGTTTGTTAGCGTTATCGGTCCAAAATGAGTAATAGGTCTAAAATCAGCGCCCTTGTGTTTGGACCACAAATGTCAGAACTCTCAGACCAGATCGAATTACTAAATATAGTTAACAACTTTTTGTGTAACTACAAGTACAAGCTATGGATGTTTATTATTTGTGGAATGCATTTGTTTTGGATTAACTACTCCCCATATTAGTAACTTTAAGAATTATCCTGAACCAATAGTTTTCATGTACCAGCACATCAATTATAGCATTTGCGCAAGTATGAGTGATCTTTGCTCTTTTGTTTTATTTATCCAGCTGCTTGCCGTGGAAAGCCAGCACCAGCAGTAGGAGCAGTTGGCGTTGTGTACCAGGTTCGCCTTCTCCAGCAGCACCGTGATACTTTCTGCAGGTGCCTTAGGAAGTCTCCCGTTGCTGCTTCTGAGTGGCATTGGCCCTCCTGCTGACAGTGTGTTGGTGATGGATGTTGCTGTTGGTTAACCTGAATAAATCGTTTCTGTAACCTTGGGCTGTCAAATTCTTAACATTCTGGACAGAGAGTGCATCAAACCTGGCACGCAATCAGTCTACTCTACTGGCAGTAGATGTTACTTGAACTTACATTTCTGTTTGTAACCTTCAACTGCTAAATCTAGAATATCTTGCGTACAGAACTATCAGGAACATACATCTATGGGAGCTGATTGTGAGCGATCTACATAATCGCCTTTTACTCTTGTCCCTCTCGTCTGCCCCTCGTGGCGGCGGGAGGCAACCCTAATGGCCTAATCTAGCCCCTCTACTCTTGTCCCTCTCGACGCCGTCAAAGTGCCGCAGGGCCTCCCTTCCCCTCGCTGCCATCAAAGGGCGCGGCTAGGCGAAGCCTGGTTGGCGTTCTACGACGGGGTCTTGCTCGTCCCCCCGCCTGCGGGGATCGGCGCTGGCTGATGCCTATGGACTTTGGCATGGTGCTGCTGCCGAGCGCCATGGTGTGGTAGCTCTCCCTTGCGTGCGGTGCAGCACCTACGCGGGGGATAGAGATCGGATCTTGGGGCGGCGGTGGCACGCCTCCCTCGCGGCGTGCTGGTCTTCTCCCAGGGCCTCGACGTCAGCGTCCTCGCTAGGTTGCAGAGGCGTTCGGTGGCACTTGGCTAGCGGGATGGTGATGGCGTCAGTCTGGTGCAAAACAGAGTACGGGGGAAACCCTAGATCCTCGGATCAGTCGATGGTGGTGCTCTGAGTATCACACCCGTCCATGGAGGCATCATCTAGGAGCTCTTGCTTTTGTTGCAGCCGATGCTCCTGGGGGAAACCCTAGATACGGGTCTCCCTGATATGATCATGGCGGCATTCAACATTTTTCTCCCTCTTGGGGGATCGTTTTATATAAGAGTTGTGCTGGCCGGAGGGATCTCGAGGTGGTGTGGCTTGACATCTACTGCATCGTCGGCAGTGAGTCTTGGCGGTGTGGCACGGCGGCGTATTGGTGATGGACATGTCGTGATGGGCGCACATAGAATGATTGTGTTGTCTGGCGGTGTGGCGGTGTTGACGACAGGCCTGGCAAGGTCATTGTTTGTTGATCACTGCTGAAAATGGGTTGGCTGAAGAAGGTGATGGCGGATCATCGGTGTGCGCATGTGGTGCGCGTTGAGAGTATGTTGAACCGGTTTATGCTCCCGGCTTAACCTCCATTTTGATTCAGAGGCTAGGTTCAACCTCCGTTTTGAAAGGAAAAAAAAAAAACCCATTTGCGTTTTTAGGAGATCATCATCATCCCTTTTGTTTGTAGACATGTCAATCCAAGCCCAACAAACACCATATAAGAAAAGGCCCAATAAATCAGAAATTCAAATTTGCTCCGAGCTCACCTGCTCCTGACTGAATACGAAAATCGAAAAAAATAGTAAAACATGTAAAAAAAATCTGAAATTGTTTAGTGATACACATATACAAGTTTTTATAAACGTCCCAAGTTTCATGGTGAAATGACATTTGTGGTGCCCTGAGCAAAAAAGAAAAAAATATGTGGCCAAAATGATTTTTCAAAACGCCTCCCTCTAAGTTCTAAGTTGGCTAACATTCACAACCCAAATGTGGACGAAAACATGAACCCAACCGACCTCTCAGACCCAACCCAAATGTCTTGATGTCCGACACCATCAAACCCAGTCCGGATATAGGGCGGCCCCGATGCGTCCGCCACGTCATACAAGCAAACCCTAACTTCTTGTCCGCTCCTCTTCACGCCACTGGCGAGTCCCCTCACTTCCAGTCGGAGGGGATGGAGACGAAAGGTTTGTCAGCGCCCAAGGTTCGAAGTTGACGGTTAGTCCGAGCTCTACTCTCTCGCCCGCATACGATGATGAGGAGCTCGCCATCAATCGTCGTTTTTTTTTTTTGCGAGAATACTTCCAATCTATTAATCAATTGTCAAGACAGTACATAGAGAGCCAGAAGTAAAACAAATTACAACCAGATCCGTATACCACCTAGCGACGACTACAAGCACTGGTGCGAGCCGAAGGCGCGCCGCTGCCATCGCCCCTCCATCACCGGAGTCGGGCAAACCTTGTTGTAGTAGACAGCTTCATGTCGGCGGCTAGCCAGCAGCAATGCAGCCGCTGGTCCGCTCCGGCTAGATTTGCACCGTCTACGAGCTATCAATCCAAGTCGATACACGTTATTTTGGGATCTCCGGACACCCTCGCCACGCCGCCAGGGGGCCATGTCCGCTGGTGTCGTGTCGCATGAAGCAACAAAGAGGTCTCGAGTGTAGACGATGGGGCTTGTGACCGTGCACGTCACGTCTCACCGGTCTGCCTCTCCCCAAGGCCAGGAAGCCAAAAGCCCAAATAAAAACCGCTAGTACCTCTCATGGGTGGTCTTGGTAGTTGGTACCGAAAAGAAAAACAGAAGGTTTTTATTCAAGCAAAAAGAAAACAGACGTATTTGTTATTTCCAAATAATAAAAAAAATCAGAGGTGCTCGATATTCGCACGTCTGTGGTTCGGTATCTTTGTCGTTCTACGGCTGCCTTCAGAAAAATATAAGATTGTGTCATGGAAGAAGAAAGAGTTTTAAGATTTCGAATATTTGCTCCTTTCTTTTAGACTTTATTTTGTAATCGTTGTAGTCAGCTCATGTATCTCTACCATGTACTATTCGCTTCTATAATATATGGTATTTGATTGTCAAAAAAAATAAAAGTCAGAGGTGTTTGATGCACTTGGATTGACACGGCTACAAAACACAGCGTTTTTTTCTCAGCCATAAAAAGAAAGGAATCTCACCCAAAAGGGACCAAAAGGCCACGCCTGATGGTTCTCCACCCAAATGTTATAGATTAAGCAGTGGAAGGTTACAAACAGAAAACGTTTTTTGTTTTGTTTTGAAATGAACAGAAAAACGTATTTCAGAGTACTAACAAAGTTCAGGTAGCATTCACTGCCAGCAGACTGAATGTCAGGTTTGATGCATGTCTCTCAGGTTAAGAATTTGGTAGCACAAGGTCTTTATTCAGGTTAAACAACAGCAATATCCATCACCAATACACTATCAGCACGTACTGTCAGTAATTGATCAGCAAAGCAGCAATCACCTGTATCTATATGGATCATTCGCTATGCAAAAACGTACTGTAATAACTAGGCAACTCATGCTTTCCTTATCTCATGCGTGCATATGCTTATCACTGTACAGTATATACAGATCATTATTACCTCTACTCCTTATGTATCGCTAACAAAAAAGTTGCAGTGTCAGTTATGTTACGCACTGGATGTAATAGCAACACGGTGCACTCCGTGGGAGGATATCAGTAAAATGCTTGGTATTGTGTTGAACCATTCAGATAGACTAGGTCTCTGTACCGTTTGTATAGAACTGTCGATCCTATTCTCTTGGACTTTCAGTCCACGTCTGTTGCAAGCACCTGCGCGTGCCTCTGCACACGACCTGCACGATCCCTAGCACGATCGACTCCCCTGTATAAATATGTAACCACGGCAATGTAATCTGTGTGCGAGAGTTATAACAATCTTCATGGTATCAGAGCTCCCAGGCTCTTTCTTCCCGTTTCCCCCAACTTCTGATGAGTCAGATCTCACGCTCAACAATGGCTTCTCCTCCTGAAACCTCTCTTTCCCTGATCCTCCTCCCATCTCCATTCACTCACTCCACATCTCAAACTACATCTCCTTCGAGCTCGACATGTCCGGCAAGAAATTCCGTAAGTGGCGCAACACCATCCTTTTTCTTCTTTCTCGTTACAATGCTCGTGATCATGTGGAGGAGGAGATAGCACTGCATCTCGCCGATGAGGAGTGGCGCAAGGTCGACTTCACCATCTCGCCATACCATCAGCAGCAGTATCAGCAGTACCAGCCGCCGTACCGTGCGCCCTACATCCCCGACTCCTCGAGCGTCCTCGGCCCCGCCCCAGCCCTCATGCTCAAGTGTACACTGCCGCCTATGGGTACCCGCCGTCTGCACCACCATCATGGGATCACAACGCCATGATCCACGCCGCCCCGAGCTTCGGACCACCAGAATGGGTCATGGACACCGGCGCCACCTCGCACATTGCCAACAACCCAGGTATACTCACCTCGTCTCATTCTCTTTCAGAGCTTAATTCTCGTCAAATTGTTGTCGGCAACGGATCTAGATTAGCCATCACAGCCACCGGTACAACCCACGTTCCTTCTGCTCACAAATCCTTTTCTCTCAACAATGTTCTAGTATCACCTTCCATTATTCAGAATCTCATCTCTGTTAGAAAATTCACTCGTGATAATTCATGCTCCATTGATTTTGATCCCTTTGGTTTTACTGTGAAGGACCTAGCCACCAAGACTACACTTCTACGATGCAATAGCCACGGCGACCTCTACCCGTTCCCCGGCGACTCCACGGCGTTCACCGCACTCCACTCCACCACCTCCGGCGACCTCTGGCACCGACGTCTAGGACATCCAGGACCCTCTACTATGTCTAGGCTTTTGCATATTTTCCCTTCATGTAATAACGAGGCACCCTCCTCCTCTGTTTGTGAGGTGTGTCAATTAGGAAAGCAAGCTCGATTACCTTTTTCATCTTCGAACTCATGTACTACTGCACCATTTCAAATTATTCACTGTGATTTATGGACGTCTCTAGTACCTAGCATCTCAGGTTACACATACTATCTCGCCATTCTTGATGATTTCTCCCATTATTCCTGGACGTTTCCTCTCAAAAATAAATCTGACACGGCTCCTACCATTCACCGATTTCTCTCTTACGTTAAAAACCAATTTAATCAAATTATTAAATGTGTCCAATGTGATAACGGTGGTGAATTTATAAACAGAAATCTCCGCACTCTCTTTTCCTCCAATGGAATTTCCTTTCGTCTATCCTGTCCTCACACATCCCCTCAAACGGCAAGGCTGAACGCCTCATTCGCACAACCAATGATATCGTACGCACCCTACTCATCCAAGCCAACTTTCCTCCCTCTTTTTGGGTCGAAGCCCTTCACACCGCCACAACCCTTCTCAACATTCGCCCCTCACGACCAATCAACTTTCTTACACCACATTTTCTTCTCTACGGTCTTCATCCCACATACGATCATCTCCGGGCTTTCGGTTCCCTGTGCTTCCCTAACTCCTACGCCACGTCCAAACACAAACTCGCCCCACGCTCCATACGCTGTGTCTTTCTTGGTTACCCACGGGAACATAAAGGATACAGATGCCTTGATCTCCAATCTCGCAAAGTTATTGTCTCGCGGCACGTCATTTTTGATGAAACAAAATTTCCCTATTTTTCGGACACATCACCCGCCACACAGCCCCCTACCACACCTCATCCCTCACCTACCTCAGAGATCTACCCAGAATTCCGTGCCATCCGATCTGTCCCCGAATCTCCTCCGGGATCCACCCCAACATCCACCTCGGGATCCACCGCGCCCAGCTTTTCACCCTGTCCGTCCCCTCAGCAGTCCCATGGCGCATCTACCTCGTTCCCTACGCCAGGATCCCCGATCACCCACTCCGACGCCGCCACGTCCTCCATTACCAGCCCCACTAGCTCCCCTGCCGACCCCTCCAGCCCACCACCAACCACTCCCTCACCGCCACGTCAACCCGCACTGCCGCGCCATGCTATTCCGATAGAGCCACCCGCAAATCCACACAGGATGGTCACCCGTGCCAAATCTGGCTATCTCATGCCGCGCCGTTTGTTTGCTCTCTCTTCCACCACCAACACCATTTCCCCTTTACCCTCTTCCTACAAAAAGGCTCTTACTGATCCAAATTGGCGTACCGCAATGCTTGATGAGTTTCATGCTTTGTTAAAGAATGATACGTGGTGTTTAGTGCCTAAACCTGCAGGTGTCAATATTGTGACGGGGAAATGGATTTTTCGACACAAGTTCAATGCTGATGGTACCTTGGCAAGATACAAAGCAAGATGGGTGGTTCGTGGCTTTACTCAACAAGCTGGGGTCGATTATGGCGACACATTCAGTCCGGTGGTCAAATCTTCCACTATCCGAGTGGTGCTCAGCCTTGCTACCTCAAACTCGTGGCCTATACATCAGTTGGACGTGAAGAACGCCTTCTTGCACGGTAATCTCAATGAGACAGTGTTTTGCCAACAGCCCTCTGGTTTTACTCACACAACTTTTCCCCACCATGTTTGCCAACTCAAAAAATCCCTCTACGGCCTAAAACAAGCTCCCCGCACTTGGTTCTGTCGCTTCACCACATTTCTCTCCACTATTGGTTTTATTGCCTCCAAGAGTGATCCCTCTCTTTTCATATATAACCGAGGTGCTTCTACTGCCTACTTGTTATTATATGTGGACGACATTATTCTTACAGCCAACACCACACATTTCTTCAGTCTATCATTGCCTCACTGAACCGTGAATTCTCCATGAGCGACCTTGGTGACTTGCATCACTTCTTGGGTATCAATGTTCATCAAAACACCTCCGGCTTATTTCTGTCCAACAACAGTATGCACTCGAGCTCCTCCACCGTGCCAAAATGAGTAATTGCAATCCCATCTCCACACCCATCGACACACGTTCCAAATTATCCGCTTCCAGTGGCAAACCATTCTCTGATCCGTCCCACTACCGCAGTATTGCCGGAGCTCTCCAATACCTCACCCTCACCAGACCGGACATCGCTTATGCGGTGCAGCAGGTGTGCTTGTTCATGCATGCCCCTCGCGACGCACACTACCAACTCATCAAACGCATCTTGGTTACATCAAAGGCACCTCCCACTTTGGTCTGCAGCTCTACCGGCACTCGTCGACCGATCTTCTCGCCTATTCCGATGCCGACTGGGCCGGCTGCCCGGACACTCGCAAGTCCACTTCCGGGTTCTGTGTGTTCCTCGGCGACAACCTCGTGTCCTGGTCTTCAAAGAGGCAGCCCACCGTCTCTCGAAGCAGTGCCGAAGCCGAGTACAGAGCAGTTGCTAACTGCGTCGCTGAATCTTGCTGGCTGCGACAGTTGCTTACTGAACTTCGTCGCCCGCCTCGCCGAGCCACCATCGTCTTCTGCGACAACGTCAGCGCCATGTACATGTCGTCCAACCCGGTTCAGCATCAGCGTACAAAGCATGTGGAGATTGATCTCCATTTCGTCCGAGATCGCGTTGCTCTTGGTGAGGTGAAGGTTCTGCATGTTCCGACCTCCTCCCAATTCGCTGATGTTTTCACGAAAGGTTTGCCCAGTTCGGTCTTTGAAGATTTTCGCTCCAGCCTTCACATCGTACCTTACGACGTTCGGACTGCGGGGGGGTGTTGAACCATTCAGATAGACTAGGTCTCTGTACCGTTTGTATAGAACTGTCGATCCTATTCTCTTGGACTTTCAGTCCACGTCTGTTGCAAGCACCTGCGCGTGCCTCTGCACACGACCTGCACGATCCCTAGCACGATCGACTCCCCTGTATAAATATGTAACCACGGCAATGTAATCTGTGTGCGAGAGTTATAACAATCTTCATATTGTTGGAGATCAGTTCGATCGCAAGTATTCGTATAGAGTTGGTTACGACTGGTTACGACGATGTGTTCGCTTGCCTCCTGCTGTGCCGGTCCCCGATCATCTTCAGCCCCACATACCTGCCAGATGTCAGTAAGCAAGGAGATCGTGTAAAAAATTACTGTTTCAGTTATTGGTATAACATTGCTCAGAATGATCTAGATTGAGATACAGAACGGCTTTTCTCTTGTAAGATGAATAACAGAAGAAGTCTCCTGGTTAATCATACCTGCCCATCATCATGATCGTGGCTTGAGGATTTGTCCCAGGTGTAACGCTGAATGTCGAACCATCCACCACGCGAAGAGAACGCGCGCTAGTAACCCGGAAATCCTTGTCGACCACCCTTCCAATCACACACCCTCCATGATAATGCCATAGCGTTGTCACGGTCCGCTTGCAGAAATCCGCCACAGACGTGTCATTTGTACTCCAGTCAAGTGGCAGCATCGCCCCAACAATTCTGAAGTCCCTCCTAGCAGGCCCTCTCCTTCCTTGGCTCAACGGCGAACGAAATACGTCCATCGTCCTGCTCCGAAGCACCTGTGCCACACGGCGCACGCCCACGACACACTGTGCCAGGTCTTCAGGACGGCTGAAATAGTTGAAGCGCACGGAGGGGGTCTCCAAGGGATTGGGTGATGATAGCCAGAGTGAACCCTCAGACAGTGGACCAGGAACCTTTTCCATGATAGTTGCCATAGTAACATAGAGTGGTGAAGATGGGCTAATGAAAGGACCAGTAGGGCGAAGCAAGGGAGATAGGGGGACAATGTATGACGCGGCCTCGAGGTAGGAGGCAGTCCCATTAGCAGAAGGGATGCCGACTACCTGGATAAGGGAGTGATCAATAGGGACTGATGGGATGATGGAGATGCCGTTACGAGGGTTGTCAAACATATGCTTCCCAACATCAGGGGCATCAGCAGAAACAGGGATGCCAAGGGAGGTAAGATCACTAGCAGGGCCAACGCCACTCAGAAGCAGCAACTGGGGACTTCCTAGGGCACCTGCAGAAAGTATGACCTCCCCACCTGGACGCAACAGGGCATGGTGCTGCTGGAGAAACGGTCCTGGTACACAACGCCAACTGCTCCTACTGCTGGTCGTGACCTTCCACGTCGAGCGGCTGACCAAAAACAGAACAATTAGCAAAGTTCACTCATATTGACACATTTCAGCTAAAATAGATGTGCTGGTGCATGAAAAGCCATTGGTTCAGGATAATTTTTATATCAGCATAAGATGGGAAGGAGTTAACCTCGTACAAGTACATTCCACCAAAAAGCTTATTTTGTTTCCTGGAAATTTAAAGAAAATTCAAGTGAACCATAATAAACATCCATACAAATTTACCTTGTAGTGTCAGGTAAACAAAAGTTAACGTATTCAGTAATTCGATCTGGTCTGGCAGTTCTGCAATGTGTGGTTGGCATGTTGACACTGAATATATTGCTCATTTTGGATTCATAACTCAAATAATTAACCTATTAACATTCTAACTTATGTTTTTATGTGGAATATTTGGACATAAGAGCCTGTTGCTCTAAGAAAAATGTTTGGAGTATTCTGAGAGTGTGTATTATTTCTTATGTCCAAACATTTTTTTCTTTATCAAAAAAAAAGAAAAATGTTTGGACATAAGAAATAATACACACTCTCAGAATACTAAGCTGGTGCATGCGAACGCTCCAGAACTGATGCTTGCTGTGCCAGGACTTCAGGTTGTGCAAGATCGATCATGCACTTTAGTGGGACTTTGGGGCAAAATCGTTGGGGCCGCTAAGAATAGGATGGTTCTGAGGAAACTGAAGACAGCAGGAGGCAGCCGTGAAGCTTGAACAAATATTTAGGGGGCAAAGCTACCGAGGAAATACACTAACTATTTGCATTCGATACATATATCATTCTGGCGTACATGAAAGGAACTATTGCCATAAAAGGAACACAACAGAGGGTTTTGAACCAGAATAAATCAGAGGATTATTAATATTGTTTTGTTGGCAGATTTTCATGCACTACTTGAACAAAAAAACTACAGAACTACCAATTGTCCAGTACAACTGCTGCTACTCTATACACACCAGTCACAAAATGAATATTTTGCTTGTGAAACCTACAAGGCCTTCAGTTTGCTAGCTGCTAAAGTGATTTATCACAAAAACGGCACAGGGATAAATGTCTTTCTATTCTGCTTGTAAAACCTACAAGGCCTTAAGTTAGCTAGCTGCTAAAGTGATTCCATCACAAAAGCTATCTGCTAAAGCTTCAATGCATTATGTAAGGCTCCTCAGAAGTAGCATATCTCATACAGAAACAAACAATAATACAAGTATGATCACGCTGCTGTGCACATCAGGATTTTAGCAAAGCTTATGCACTCAGTCAGCATTAATTTAGACTCTTCACTGTTATGTGTGCGCTTGACATTCAAAAGCTAGTATGATTATAGAATGCATTACATTTACAACAGATGGTTTCTTTCTACAAATTCAGCATTCAGTTAGCTAGCTGCTAAGTGATTCTATCACAAAAGCTAGCTGCTAAAGCTACAATACAATATGTAAGGCTCCTCAGAAGTAGCATATCTCATACAGAAACAAACAATAATAGAAGTATGCTCACAGAAGTAGCATATCAGGATTTTGGTACAGCTTATGCACTCAGTCAGCAGTAATTTAGACTCTTCACTGTTATGTGTGTGCTTGACATTCAAAAGCTAGTATGATTATAGAATGCATTACATTTACAACAGATGGCTTCTTTCTACAAATTCAGCATTCAAACGGTTGGCCTAATCAAACGAACTGTCACCGAAACTGATGTAAGTATTCCAGCATCACTTACCATTGCAGTTATGGCAAACAAATGCATTCCAGACATGACCATATGGCAATGCATAGTATTTCAAACAAATTTTTCTTTCTAAAGCAGAATCAAGTGACAAAACAAGCAAGAAGCAGAATATGGGACCACTCACCAGGATCAATCGGGTTAATGATGACGCGGGTAACCGTAGCACGGACAGCGACACGGAGGCGGCCAGGACGGGCAAAGGCAAGGAGGTCCGCGGCACTGTGGCGTCGGCCTGATGCATCGAAGGTGGTGGCACCAATCTTAGTGCCGGTGACATGGTCCACCGTGAAGCCGTTCCACGGCGTCACGTTCGCTTCCAGCAGCGCGGCCCACACCGCCGCCTGCCACCCGTGCACCTCCGGCTGGAACGTCAGCTCCTGCTCCACCCACTCGTAGGATGCATTCACCAGCTTCATGTCCCAATCCGTACCTCGTTACCCTGAATCGACAAAACATCAATTTGACAAGTTACCAAATCATTTTGGAATGAATAGGTTATCGGAATTTGCACAGATGTTCTTATTTTGGACATCTTTGTTTGGGGTTTATGACTGAATTCTGCATGTAAGCATAACTGTCTAACTGACAAAATAAGGATCGGAGAAGCAGACCTCCCCGGGTGCGGTGAACCAGCCGGGTGCGCGCGGGAGTAGAAGCCGGCGTTGATAGCCGTCCCGCCGCCGAGCACCCTTGCGCGCACGTTGGCGACGCCGTCCTCGGATGAACCCCTGCGCGGGCGCGCTGGACTCGGGGGAGGGGTCGGCGAGCGCGAGCGTCCTGACGAATCCGCCGGCCGTCGCGAGCGCGGGGAACTCGGCGGGCGCGCCGCCGCGCTCGAGCAGAAGCACGCGGCCGCCGCCAGGCCCCGCGAGCGTGGCCGCCAGCGGGCACCCCGCCGCGCCGCCGCCCACCACGATGTAGTCGTACTCCTCCTCCGTCGCCGTCTCCGCCGCGTCCGCCACGTACCGCGCGTACCCAGGCGGCCCCCTGCGGAGAAAATTACACGGATCAGACGCTCGCGGACAGATATCACGATTTTTTCAATTGCTCGATCAAATTCGGCTGGATATTTTACCTCCGAAGGGCGGGACTGGGCAGCGGCGATGGAGGCGGCGAGGAATGGGAGGGCGAGGAGGAGGAGGAGGCGCGTGGGGATGGCGGCCATGGGCGTGGGGTTTGGATTCTGGGGGAGGAGACGGTGGCCGGGAGTGTGAGGGACGAGCGGAGAAGACGAAGTGCGTGAGCTGTTGGGGAGTGAGTGTGGAGGGAAACGGGAATGGGACGATGGCGGTTACGGATTACGGGGCGTGTGTGCCTGTCAACTCTGAATTAGTTGGGCTTTTAGATGGCCAGTGAAGGGAGATTGGGATGGCTTATTAGGGCAATCCCTACTCTAAGCCCGTTGTGATGGTTAGCGCCGTCGAAACGCGTACCTGCCGACTCTTTGTCTCGCTGTTCTGGGCCTAGCCCCTTTGCATCGGTGGCAACTGACGGGAGAAGGAAGACGAGCGAAGGCGACGCAAGACTCGCCGCCGACAAGGACGGCGCGGCTGGCCGCGACGTCGCCGGCCAGACGAGGGATGGACCTCACCGTAGCCGGCGACGATGCGGCTCGCCGCGGTGGCGCTCAGGCTGCAAGCGGGACGCACCGCAGGAGCCGCTTAGGTGCCGCATACGTCCGTATTTCATACGCGGCATGCCGCGTACGAGCCGCGCATGAGCCGCGATATTTTGCGGCGCCGCACGCGCCGCTCGCTAGCTGAACTACTGATCAATTCGCTCGCGCCGCTCGCTCGCTAGGCTAGCTGAACTACTGATCGATTTACTAGCTAGCTAAACAACTGATCAATTCGCTAGCTAGCTGAACTACAACAGATCAACAAAATGACAAGCAGACACCCAAAGATCTATTCAACCAATCTCAATGTTCCAGATGTTAATACAGTGCTCGCCCCAAGGATTAAGTGATGGCAATTATGAGGAATCCTACTGAGATATACATGAGCAACATTTTCCTTCAGCGAGCAAATCAGGGCTCCAACATCAGAGGAAATAAACAATAGCCGAACACTTCAGACTACAAAAGCAGAACATTCAGCGTTAGAATTATAGCTCCAGCTGCCAGGACAGCGAATGCAACATCAAATACTTCAGACTACACCAAACTGACCCATTAGATAATTCCGGTTTACCAGAAATGGATCAAAGGTTGTGAGAATAATAAATATGTAAGCAAATTAAGTCAGCTCATCATTGAGCACTACTGTACAGATACATCTATAACCACTGTGACACCTCCAAACCAATTGAGAACAAAGAACAAATTGCAGTCTCAAATGACAAAAACAAGCCGTACAAGCAGAATTCCGTTTTAGGATGACAACAATTATCAATGTGAGAAAAATAACTGTGGTGAGGACAGAGGGGCTAACTAATTCCGTTTTAGAATTGACAACAAGATACCGACTAGCAGAGTAATTTTGAGACCTCAACAAGATACCGTTTTACAATTGAACTCGTCACCTGCATTGGAGACTTCCTATTTCTGCTACGGTAATCTGGAAGCTTGCCCTCTCCCACTTGCATCTGAGATGCCTGTTTAACAAAGAGTTATAATAAGTAAAAGTTGAAACAAAGGAATTACTACTACCGTGAGAAGTTGCCAGTGCATGATCAAGCAAAGCTAAAAGAAATGAAGTATGAAACAAGTGAAGTAAAGCTCATACGAATGAAGAAGAACAACATAAAGTACCAGTTCATCCAATACATAGATAGATAGATAGATCAGGTTCAACACACGAGACACGGCTGAAGCACGGTCCAAACATAGATAGATAGAACATTTTATCAGGCTGCAGCAGAACAAACAGGAAATATTAAATGTCCCTTGCTATAGATACCCCATTTTAGTCCTGATCTTGAACTGCAATGTTTTGAGTACTGAATACTGCAGTCACACTGACATCTTTCAGTAGTCAAATATATAGCAGGATTCGTGTCCATATATAACACTACAGTCCTCTAAATCCATAAGTTCAGAACCATTTCTAAACCGTGCTGGAAGTGAAGGCAGGCAGGAAATTTAGAAAGCTCTGAATGTACAAGCACACAAGTTCTAACCTACCAGCAAGAAGGTCTGTAATATTCAAGGCTCTGAATGTAAACCTGTAAAATCAGATATATATGCTAGCAGGTAATACACCTAAAGTAAATTTTCTTCAGGAACGTGTTTGTATAGCTAACATGAATTTCTGCAGAGCATTGCTTACGATATATCAGAGGTGTGCATCTGTTAAGTTCTACTATTTTAGAAAACTTGAACCCGACATACTGTTGTGAATAGATCATTACTTATAATATATGATGGACTCACGGTTGCTGTACACATGACACTGATCGATGCTCTGAACCTACGCTGATATTAACACAGAGCATTCCCTAGTAACAGAGTGAGAAATTGCAGAGAAACAGTGAGAAATTCAGAGAAGTTGGGGATCAGGTACCTTGATGATTTTGGGGACGAGGGAGATGTTCTTGGACGGCGGGGTCTGCGGCTTCTTCCCGCCGCCGGCGTCTTTGCGCATCTTGGGATCACCGCCGCCGTCCATGCCAAGATGTGGTTCGCCGCCATAGATATCTTGGCCGCCCACCCTCCCATGCCTTCCGTGCCAAGCTGTGGTTTTCCACCATCGACCGCCATTGGATCGAGGCAGGGCACGAGAGGAGCCCTCTCCTGTCGGCAGTCGACGGTGGCTGGTGCCCTATACTACGGTGGCGGTCGGCGGTGGCTGGTGCCCTCTCCTGCGGGGGCGGTCGGCAGTGGAGACTCCTGCAGTCGCTCCACCAGACCACGATGCGGCAAGCTGATATGCGGCACGATGCGGCAACCGTGGGCCGGCCCGCATACGCCGTTTTTGTTTTTCCAATTCTGTGGATGCTCGCATATATTACTAAGTGGGCCGCAATTTGTGGCGCCGCGGACCGCCCATTACCGCTTGCACCCTGAGGTGACGCGGGTGGAGGTAAGGAACAACCTTATCTTTGGGGGGGGGGGGGGGGGGGTCAGGTGCGGGGAGGTTTCGTCGCGACAGAGGCTTTAGGGTTCGTGTGCGGGGAGGGTTCGCCGACGTCAGGGATGGGAGGATTTACAGGGAGGCTAGGGGTGGCGGCGGACCGACGGTGGGCTGCGGATGGCTGAGAGTGGGGCGGTTCGGTGTCGCTCACGGGAGCGACGCCGGCCGGTGTCTGCAGGTGTCTCCTTCAGTTTCGTGTGCGGGGAGGGTTCGCCGACGTCAGGGATGGGAGGATTTACAGGGAGGCTAGGGGTGGCGGCGGACCGACGGTGGGCTGCGGATGGCTGAGAGTGGGGCGGTTCGGTGTCGCTCGCGGGAGCGACGCCGACCGCAGGTGTCTGCAGCTGGTAGTTCGGCCGGTGACGGCGGGCGGTATCGGACTCGTTGGGGACGAGCGTGAGTAAGGCATTGGGACAAGAGGCAGGTAGACGAAGGAGTGGAGGGGTTAACGGGGCCGGCCCAGCTCCTCCTCCTTCAGGCGTTTCCGTGTTAGCAAGTCCGAACTAGGACTCGCCCGTTAAATTTTCCCTCTTGGGCCGGCGCAGTTAGCACTCTTCAACAAGACGAAGAAAATTGGTCACACCATGGATTCGAACACAGGACCTCACGTACAAGGGCCGGGCGCACAACCACCAGGCCACGCTCCTGTTTATGTTAATACATCGTTATAGTTCGTTCTATTGTTTATTACTGGTTTGCCTTTTCGGGTTTTCTTTTTCTGTTTTTTTAGTTTTCGTTTCTTTTTTCTTTTTTCTGAACCGTTTTAAAAATGAATAATTTTCCGTTTTCTATTCTTTTTCTGTTTTCTATTTTCTATTTTCTTTTTCTGTTTTCTTTTTCTTTTCTATTTTCTTTTTATTTTTCTGTTTTCTTTTTTCTGTTTCCTTTTTCCGTTTCCTTTTTCTATTTTCTATTTTCTGTTTCATTTCCGTTTTTTTTCCTGTTTTGTTTTTATGTTTTATTTTCTGTTTTGTTTTTTGTTTTCTTTTTTCCGTTTTTTTTTGAAAATGGCCACGAACCGAAAAAATGGTTTTGATTTTTGAAAATGGTTCTGATTTTTCGAAAATGGTTCCTTTTTGAAAATGGTTCCATTTTAGAAATGGTTCCGAACCGAAAAAATGGTTCCGATTTTTTGAAAATGGTTCCGAATGAAAAAATGGTTCCGATTTTTCAAAAATGATTCCTTTTTTAAAAATGGTTTCTTTTTGAAATGGTTCCGAACCGAAAAATGGTGCCTTTTTGAAAATGGTTCCGAACCGAAAAAATGGTTCCGATTTTTTTGAAAATGGTTCCAAATGAAAAATGGTTCCTATTTTTAAAATGGTTCCGATTTTCAAAAATGGTTCCTTTTTGAAAATGCTTCCGAACCGAAAAAATTGTTCCAAACCGCAAAAATGGTTCCGATTTTTGAAAATGATTCCGAATCGAAAAACGGTTCCGATTTTTAAAAATGTTTCTGATTTTTCGAAAATGGTTCCTTTTTGAAAATGGTTCCGAACCGAAAAAATGATTCCGATTTTTTAAAATGGTTCCAAATGAAAAAATGGTTCCAATTTTTTAAAATCGTTCTGATTTTCTGAAAATGGTTCCGAACCAAAAAAAAATGGTTCCAATTTTTGAAATGGTTAGAATGAAAAAATGGTTCCGATTTTTCCGGAAATGGTTCCTTTTTGAAAATGGTTCCGAATAAAAAAAAGGTTCCTTTTAGAATATGGTTCCGAACCGAAAAAATGGTTCCGATTTTCGAAATGGTTCCTTTTTGAAAATGGTTTCGAACCGAAAAAATGGTTCCTTTTAGAATATGGTTACGAACCAAAAAAATGGTTCCAATTTAAAAATGGTTCCAATTTTAAAAATGGTTCAGATTTAAAATTGGTTTTTTTCGAAAATGTTTCATTTTTGTAAAATGGTTCCGATTTCGAAAATGATTCCTTTTGTAAAATGGTTCCTTTAAAAAAAAATGGAAACCATTTTTCAAAATCGGAACCATTTTTTAAAAGTGACCATTTTTTAGAAAAAATAAAAAGTAAAACCGAAAAAGAAAACAAAAAGAAAACATAAAAAATAAAACAGGAAAAGAAAACAAAAAAGTAAAAGAAAACGGAAAATAAAAAGAAACCGAAAAAGTAAAAAGGAAACAGAAAAAATAAAAAAAATAATGCGAAAAAAAAACAGAAAAAATAAAAAAGAAAACGTAAAAATAAAACATGCGGGCGGCATGCTACAAATACCTTAGGTGCGTCTAGTTAATCACGTGTTCAATCTGGTCGTTCTGGTTAGTTGCTTCAGTTCGAATTTGCTAGGTGCAGGGTTAGAATCCCACGTTCAAATATTATTTTTCCGCCGTGGAAATCCTAACTGGCCTCTCTTTCTTAAGTGGGCTTTCGTCGGGAGGGTTCCTGCGGGCGAGTCCTATCTTCGGCTCGCAAAAGGCGATAGGTAGGGTTCCCCTTATTAGGCCGCCCTGAGTTGGATTGGGTAATCTATATGACACGGCCGCCGGGTGTACACACTGAGGCCATCTATATACGTTAAGTTCTGCCGATCGGAGCTAGGCCCATTACATATTTGGGCTAGGCCGAAACTGGAAGAGTGTGTGAATAGCTAAATAGCCTCCTCCTCATCCACCTCGATAGCCGAAAAGAAGAACATATAATCGTGGATCGTCAGTCACTCAGTCCTATGACATCGAGCAAGTCTGATTAGGAACAAGAACTTCTCGAAGCACATGCGATGGAATCCACGTGAGTCCCGGCTTCTTTTTATGTGAAATAAAAAAAATGGAATCGAAGCATCATACTGATATTGATCGGTGACGTCGCTGCTCTTTGCTCCATTCGTTGGATCAGCTGACGCCCCTAATAAACTGTCCTCCAGTTTGGCAGTGTCGGGTTGATCGGGGAACGCGCGGGATCCCCGTAAAATTCTGCTGTCGACTGTCGTTTGGAACCCAGACACCCAAAGCGAGCGGTCGATGCCCACGATCCGCTGAATCTATAGTACTCCCTCCGTCTAAAAATAAGTGTCTCAAGTTTGACCAAAAGTAGATGTATCTATACATGAATCATGTCTAGATATATCCATTTTTAGTCAAATTTGAGACACTTATTTTGGAATGGAGGGAGTACATGCGATCACCCAAGTCGTCGCTCGCATGCATGCATCGTTGCCAACGGATGTTCTCGAAACATAAATGCACCGAACGGCATCTCAACAATACTATCTCTGAGCATGATTACGTTTCTGTCATTAGATCTCGCCAGGGTATAGAGTATAGACTAATCGGCATAGAAATCCATCTGCGCGACGAGCTAGAGTGATCATTCAGCAGAATATAATCCAAACGACGTGCCTATGTGAACCGATAAAACAATGTGCAGCGGGTGCAGAACACTGCAGACGCCAATTACATATTCAAATCACGCGCAAACAGTACAGGGTCTTCTTCCATGCCACGACTTGCTCATCTGCTAAAGCATAGATCTAATAGTACTACTAGGTGTATTATCTAGCTTATGAGATCCTCTGGAAGATTGTTAATAGTGTGGCTACCGAACTACGGGAGAGGAATATAAGGAACACACATGCTATCCTAGCTAGTGGGGCAAATTAAGCGTTACAGCAACAGAAGGTTCTCTGCACAAGTAGGCGTTGGTAGCCCCAGCGAGCTGTCTGTCACAACTGTGATCGCTTGCTCCGATTGCATTGTGTTTAGTGGCAACAATTGAAAACTAGGTCAGAGTTATGTGCCCTTGTGAGTGGCGACCGTGTTATCTTATTCAGCATCAGGCACATAAACCACGTAGTCCACGTCAAGTTGAGTAGTGCAAGAGCTAGTAATAGGGGAGTGAGAAGGCAACTTGAATGCATCCTTCCACGTACGCCAACTTGATGCCATCTCAATCATGCTCCACACCAACGCACGGCTTTGCACAAAGCAGTCAGAGAAATCAAAGCCAGAGGGGGCCAATTTGTTATTATACTGGTTTGTAATCGAAGCATGAGACACGATAGAGGATTGTTTATGAGATGTTTGCTATGATCGGCAGTGATTCTGTTGGCCACTAGCTAGCTATCTGAAATTCTGAATGCGGATTTATCAAAAAAAAAAAAAAAGAATGCGGCTGTTTGCAACAACTGTTTTTATGTTCGGATGATACCCCGGGAATTGATCCTTGCTTTAAGTCTTTCACCTTGAGATGCTATTCTCCTAATAATATTGTGCTATCATGCTATTGCTAGCTGCTCCTAGCAATTCGGCACGAGTCCACCTGCATGAATTCAACCTTTTTAATGGGAAAAGGGATTTTATTCATTAAACAAGTTAAACGGATACACGTAATGTTTGACATCTCATTAAGCCAGACATCTTTTTCTATCTTGCTCGACGGCAAAATTAATTTGGAGTGTTCTCAGATGTGCTTTTAATTTCCAGACCCTTCCGTCTTCAATTCAGGAAGTGTTTGGATCGTGGTTACATAAATTTGATAAAGAAAATATGAGGATGGTTCTGACTGGGGTAGCAGCGGTGTTTTGGGCAATTTGGAATGCTAGAAACGCTGTTTGCTTTGAGAAAAAGAAAATGAATGATCCGTTTGAAATAATTCACTCGTTTACACATCTAATTGGTTCTTGGCTATTCTACAGACAAAACAGGTAAACCGAGAGGTGCTGCTGTGGGGAACAAGACTAGTAGAGCAGGTGGCAAGTAAAGCCTTCCATGCTTCGAAAGGATGGCGTCCCGGCGTGCTTCGAATTGCGGGTTGATTACTTGACGAGATGTTGCCTGATGAGGGTCGCTGGGAGTGTTTCTCAGTTCTGCTGGGCGGTAGTTTGTTCAATAGGTTTTTACTTTGCGTTGGTAGGCTTTGCCTTGCTTTCACAGTGGTTTGTGTTAGCATCGCTGTTGGTATGTAAATTTACTGCTTTCTTTACTTTCCTGTAATGAATTACCAGTTGCCTGGTTTCTATTAATAGAAATCGGAGGGGTCTCTCTTTATTAATTTTTTTTTAAGCCAGACATGGCGACCAACTCGCAGATCATAAGGACCCAATTTGGTATGCGAAAATCTGCTGTCTTCACTGCTAAGAGCTAGTAATAGAAAATCAAAACAACTATCTAATCGAGCATCAATCCTATGAATTTTCTCCTCACGGAGAGAGATAGCTTGGCACCGGATTCCGAAGTATCAGCACCCCAAAAGCAAAAGCTTTCGAGAAAACCCGAGCATGACTCCAATGTTTGGTAAAGGGAATGAGCCTAGATACTCAGTGGCTAGAAAAACACATCCATTTGCTCGATTTAACGAAAAAGCGCAACAACGGCCTTAACAAGAGAGTGTGCTTCACCTCTATGCAGCTTACAGTTCTCAGCTCGTGGACATGTACTCTCCCTTTCAGACGACAAAGATATGGAAGGTACACATAGAGCTGAAATGCAGATTCTTCCCTTGGTTGGTCTTGCAGGGGAAGGCTCACAGCCGACTATCACGCGATCCATCACACAATTTGGAAACTTTACAGGATTCACACAGAAAGGTTCCAACACCTCTTACTTGATTGCTCGTTCTCCAAGGACGTGATGGACAAAATCTTCGCTTAGAATGCCACACTTGGCGCTCCACCGCTGGTGGATGGTTACGACATCAATGAATGGTGGGACTCAGTGAATTGCGGCCTTACCTAAGACGAAAAAGGGAAATGAATAGGAGGGCATTACGAAATATAGTCCTCATGCCGGCCGCCACCCTGGTCCACGAGGAGATTGTGTGCGCGGGGCTATGCCCACACCCTGGACCTCGGACTCTCGAGACATGAGCGTTGCGGCGTAGTTTCCTCTTTATATTTGATTGTCCTTCCCCGGTAAAGATTGGGGTGTACATAAACACTCTTTTGTAATATAATCGGGTGGTAGAGGACTGGCTTTAACCTAAAAAATAATTACCTTCTATTTTGAGGGGCTCAGAAAAATTAACTAATACCAAATGCCTGAAAATGATGTACAGTGAGGCCCATATAAGTTGAGGTATGCCCATATATAAGACACGCCCATTACGTATTTGGGCTAGGCCGAAATTGGAGGAGTGTGTACTTAAGGCCGGGACACGCGAACCTCCTTCAAACATCAATCGACCGCGCACCTCCTTCACGCTGGCTGCTGCCTCCTGCCAGACACGGAACAAGAACTTCTAGAAGCACATGTCGCGTCTTCCTTTTTTTTATATATTTTTTTTTTAAATATGGAATCGAAGAATCACACTGATGTACTTGTACAAGTTCTACAATACTCGTTTGGAGATTCGAGGTTCAGAGACGACTTTGATCGCTTGGTTTTAGTCCATTCGTTCCATCAGCTTTTGCGCTAAAAAACTATCCTGGAGATCGGGGAACGAACGCGATCTCTACAAAATTCTGCTGTCGATTACTGTCGTTGGAACCGGAACACCCAAGAGAACCAATGCCAATGATCTGCTGAATCTATATATATCCTCTGGTCACGCACGTCGTCATGTATATCTCTGAACATGATTAAGCTTCTGTCATTAGATCTTGCCAGGGATAGAGTAGCAGTCGTTATGGAAGTATTCTAGAAAAAAAATAGAGTAGTCGTTATGGAAATCTGCGCGACGGGCAAGAGAGATCATTGAGCATCGATGGGCAGCCAGGAGAAGAATATAATCCTAACGTACCTATCTGAACCGATAAAACAATGCTGCAGCTAGCGGTGCAGAGCTTCAGACGCAATGTGCATAGTCAAATAATACGCAATAAGAAACAGAACAGGGTTTGCATGCTACTCTGGTATGCATGCATACCACGACCTCCTAGTAGTAGTAGTACTGTATTATCTTATGAGATCCTTTCAGGGATTGTTAATTGTGTGGCTACCGCACTACGGGAGGAATAATGAACACTTGCGATGCTACCTAGTGGCAAAGCAGTTAAAGCAGCAGAAGGTTCTCTGCACAAGTAGGCGTTAGTAGCCCCAGCGAGCTGTCTGTCCCAACTGTGTGTCGCTTGCTCTGATTGCTTGTGTTTAGTGGCAATATAATTGGAATCTAGGACAGGGTTCTGTTCCCTTGTGAGTGGCGAGCGTGTTATTTTATTAAGCCTCAGACCCATAAACCATTCATGAACTAATAGGGGAGTGAGCAGGCAACTTGAATGCATCCATGTAGGCCAAGTTGATGGCTTCTCAATCATGTATTTTGCATGCAGTTAGATCAGGGTGCACACATCTTTTGCACAAAGCAGCCAGAGAATTCAAAGGAAGGGGACCTTCAGAGGATCGACGTGGATTTATAATAGTGGTATGTAATCGAAGCATGAGACATGCGAGAGGATTGTTTATAAGATGGTGGCTCTGATCGGCAGTGATTCTGTTGGCCACTACCTTGCTAGCTATCTGAATGCGGCTGTTTGCAACAACTTTTTTTAAGGCTCCGATGGTTTATGCCCAGGGAATTAATCCTTACTTTATGTCTTTCAGCTTGAATTTAACTAATATGAAATGCTTTGATGCTAGTAATAATTTGGCACGAATCCACCTGCATATATATACATGAATATAACTAATACTACCAAATGCCTGAAAATGATGCTAAACGGGTGCAGGAACGAAAGAAGTTCAGAATTCGTTACTGGACACCGCAGCAACCAAACGAAGTTCAGAACGTCCTACTTTCACATGAAAAGCTCAGTGCACGATTTTTTTTTCATAAACAGCGCCACCGCGGCAATCACAGTGATCAGAGTTCCAGTTTCCTTCCCACTGTTGTTCAGAGCTTCTGCACCTAGCTCTGTCAATAAGTCTGAAACTGTCGTTGTTTACTGAAGATTGTTAGCTGTTGTCGACACGATTCAGTTTTTGTTAGCTATTCTTCATCTCAGATTAGTTGGTGAGGACGCAGTCTTTTGCGACCCCGTACCTAGTTGTAGGATCGTCTTGAGCACGCTCCGGTCTTGGGATGGCACGGACAGGTAGTGGAGTTAGCTCCACGAGCATCGTTGGGAATAAAAGGAACAGAGAGCGAGAAAAGCAGTCAGTTTTACACTGCGCCAAATACTGTCTCTTGCCTGTTCTGCAGTTTCTTCAGGAAATTCAGAGAGAGAGGAAGAGAGCTAGCAACTACAGCCACGTACTCTTTAAAAGACGATAAGCAGATTTTTTTCCCCGACGAGATGCCATGTTGCCAATCACGAACCTTGATCACTTGGCGCATGCAATAAGAAGTGCACTACATACAAATTTCAACATTCTTGAAAACCAAAATGAAACGGTGAGAATAACAGCCACGTCGCGAGCAGAAATTAATACGATGTGCACGCCGATGATTTCTTTTCTTCGGACAAGACGGTGATCACGATCGGTGATCAACTCATGGTGTGGATAGCTGACCGGCCGGGCGGCCGGCAGGACCATCGATGCAATCATGCTCGCCATCCGCACATCGCGTCGAACCAGCTGGAAGAAGTGACCAGCCCTTGCAGGAGTCGATCGACACGGGATCAACCCGGCGATCATCTGGGACAGGAAAAGACCTGTGGATCGAAGTGGCAAACGCTGATGCGCCTGTCATGGTGGGAATATACCGTTTCCATGCCCCCACGACCTCGGATTTCCGGCACGGGAGATGCGGTTTTCCGGTCATGATCCGGGGGCATGTAGAGTTGCTGGTCGATGGTGGTGCCAGTGCCATCATATCGGATGGAGAATTTAGAGGAGGGTGGTGGTGTAGGTGAAACTATCTCTTGGCCCTGCGTCCACTAATGTCTTTTCTGTCTCTTGGCGATTTCGTCCGGCAACGCCACTACTCTCCCTACTACCACTGGTGGAAATAGGGGCTTTGGTGGAGAGGGGTGTTGGGCTCTAGTCCCGGGCGTGGTTCGATCCCGGACTAGAGGAGGGAACTAGTACCGGGCCGGCTGCGCCGACGCTGCGCAGGTCGGGTCCCGGGTTGTAGGGCACCTCTAGTTCCGGGCCGTGATACCACCCGGGACCGAGGCAGTCAGCGGCAGGGTGGAGACAGCAGGGTGGACCTTTCGTCCCGGGCCGTGGTACAGCCCGGGACTAGAGGTCCCGCTATATCATCTCCCACCCCGGGCCAGCCCCCATTTTCGAACTCTCAAGATCATCTTCATTGTTTCCTCTCTCAAGGTCAAGTGTAGCCCCATTTTTTTCTAAGATTTGTCAAGATAGACGGCACCCATCTCTCCAAGGGTTAGCAACACTTGATCCTTTCACCCGGCGGCCGAATTTTAGCCATTTCCATACAAGTTTAGCTCATTTCATTTTTATAGTGCTACCTAGGTGTTTGATGAAATGCCTAAACTAGGTAGTTTATTTTTTTATGTATTTTGAGCTCAAATTAATTTATTATTTGTGGATTTTAGTGTCGTTTCGGTCCTCACCGCCGTCGAAAGCCCCTGCCATCCCGTGACCGGCACCACCTCGGTGAGCCTCTTCTTTTATCTGTTATTTTACAAAATTACTTGTATGATTTGAATGCATAATTATTTTTCTTGTATAATTTTCTTATGTTTTTTATGTATAGTGTCATGGTTTTGATATCCGTCCCCGTCGGCCCTCGTCCGGTCTATGATCAGTCTCTCTTATTGATTTCAGAGATATCAAGCAACTAATAACTCATTTATTCTTTTTTTTTGCCCGGCAGGGTTTGGAAACAATTCAAAGCGAGGACAAAGGGTTCAGGTTCATTTGAAGAACAGCTGACTTTTTTTCACCCACAGGTAGGTAGTACGGCCTAGCTAGGTTCGCGCATCTCTTTATTTATTGTTTTTAATACCACTATATGTTGACTATGATTTGATTGAATTCTATTCTCGTAAAGTGGATCGAGAGGCAACCACAGGGGACCAATTTCTGTGGATATTTCGTTTGCGAGTGGATTCGTCGTTCGGTCACTGAGCGGGACCCAAAGAAATTTTTAGACGTACGTGAACAATCATATTCCTCAATTGATCTCCGGTGTCATTCATAATTTTTGATAGTCATGATTAATATTCGTATTGATCTCCTTCTTTTATAGGCAGAGCCATTGCGCGAGAGTATGCCACTAAAGAAGCGCTTTTAAGCACTAGCAGAGGAACTTGCGGGGTTTCTGCTCAGCGAAGTCATACCTACAAAAGGAAAATACAATGGAGAATAGCGGTGAAGTCCCGGTTATGATCTCCCGTGTAACCGAATAGACGGGCTCTAGTCCCGGTTATGATCTCCACACACGTGTAATCGAATAGACGGGCTCTAGTCCCGGTTATGAGCACCTCCATGTAACCGGATAGACGTGAACATATTTTTATTTATGAACATTTTGATATGTTATATGTAGTTTCTGTTTTTAATTAATTAAACGCATATTTTTTGCACCATTTCAATATTAAATTGGGAGGAAAAACAAAAAATTACAGGCTGCCACGTGTGAGGTCCTTGGTCCCGGGTCATATGACCAATCGGGACTAGAGGTCCTCCACCACGCCCGCGCCTCGGCGGCCACGTGGGAGCCTGTTGTTCCGGGTCGTAACGGACCCGGTACTAGGGGGGGGGGGGGGGGGGGGGCTCTAGTGCCGCCTTGCTAATCCCGGGTGGACACCCGGTACTAGAGGCCCTTACGACCCGGGACCAGTGGCCCTGTTTCCACTAGTGTACGCCAACGGAGGTTTTTCCTTGTGCTTCATCTGCGGTTCTTCCAGAGCATAGGGACATGCACCCACAGGGTGCATACGGGAGAGTTCCAGCATTTTGTTTTCCTTCACGCGCGCACGCATTGGGCATCATGTTATTTTTATTGCCAAATTTAAATATTTCACAAATACAAATCCATACATTTGAATGTTTCCTAGTTTTTAACACACAAAAATTAGTTATGTGCGAGAGGGTCGCAGCTCTATGACTGGCGAGTCGACGTGCCCCAGCACGGGAAGGCCTAATCGAGACGGAGTAGGCTGCCACAAAGTTCTGTTCCCGGTGAATCAACGAGCGCCGGCGTGGCCTAGTCGAGATGGTGTCACGGCTAGTCGAGATGGTGGGGGAGCGGCGGCCAAATGACACCAAGAACGGGTGGGAAATGAATTTGGAGGGGACGAAAGGGATGGAAAATATGTTTCGACACTGCCTGTATATGACAGGCCCAATAGCCTCGGATGCTTTTATATGACCTCGTGAGCTGCCACCGCAAAGCGGAATGACAAAAGCAGGGAGAATTCGAATGACAAAAGGATATGTGATGTCCGACTTGATAGACAGGCCTAGTAGCGCCGGACGAAATATCCGCGCTAATCCACATATGGGGAATGCGGATGGACGCAATTTTTCGTCTAGCACGTACAATAACCTATTGGGAGGGCTATTCGGGTCGCAAGTTGTGATTCTCTTTTATGACCTTGGCGCACTCCCAGAGCTCCGGACGCGACGCGTGACGGGCAGATGTGGGACACGACGATTACAAAAGCACGGGGACATTCGAACGAGAAAATAGGAGTGTGGTTGTGAGTGGAGATTTCTTAATCCCGATCTCCAGTGCTCTCTGTCTTATAAAAGATCCAAAAATCACATTTCAAAGTTTCAAAAAAATGTGAAAAATATCATGTATATTCTCAATGATGTATTCTAAAAACGTGCAAAATTTCAATTAGAAATACTTTGTATTTTGAAGTACACAAAAAAGACAAACGTATAGATATGAGTATAGTGTCTCAAATCTTCAAACTTATTAAGATTTTGTCATTTTTGTGTAGCCCAAGATACGAAGTATTTCGAATTGAAAATTCTCAGGTTTTAAGAATACGTAATTGAGAGTATCCATGATTGTTTTCACATTCTTTGAAATACGATTTTGAATTTTTTTAAACGAAGGGAGCATTGGAGCTCGGGAGCACAAATGGATTTTCGTGTGGTTGTCAGCGATGGATATGTGATGTCCCACTTGTTAGACATGCCTTGTCGCTCCTTCAACACCGTCCCGGACCGGATCGCTATCGGAACCTAGTACACAATCTCTCTCGACAACGGACAAGGGCGCTGCACAAGCATAGGCATACGGATGTCCGATGGCGTGCGCCGTGGCCGTGGTGGAAAGGAACTCGCTGCCAACAGCGCTCCTAGCCGACGGCCGAGCTGCGGAGAGCCGTGCACGCAACGGATGCTCAGTACAGATGGTGCATGCATGCCACAACGTGCATGGTATACTAGGTAAATTTGGTGCGGCGGCACCGCCGCACCCGTGTGGTAAAATGCAAATTTGAAAATGTCGATATTTAAAAATTGTGGAGATTTGAGAACTGTTTAAATGCGAAGAGTTAGCAATTTTTGATGTTATGGAATATTGATATTTGAATTTTGGTCGTATGTTGTAAGTAGTTATCATTTTTTGTTTTGTGTTGTGATATTTTTTGGTATATGTTTGCAGTTTATTTGTATTTATTCGTATATTTAAGGTGAGTTTAGTTGAAGTTGAACATTTATTAGTTTGTGTTGCATAATTGGAGTGAGTTCAGTTATAGTATTTGTAATTTGAAAATTTTCAAATTGGTATAATACGTCTGAGTTTTGTCTTAAATATTTAATTTGACTCAATGGTAGGAGATGTTACATTATTTGAGTTTCTTTTGAATTCAACTAAAATTAAAAACGTATTTGGAGAAAATGAATTTATATTTTGTACACATATGTATTTGATTAGGCAATTGTTAGGTGTAACTTCATTATTAGAGAGTTGTAAGGTACATTACCGTTTACATGTAATTGTTGTTGATTTTTTTTTTGCTCAGGCATTTTAAATTTAGCTTCATTATTAGGGAGTTTTAAGTTATTTTAGGTGTAAATATGTTAGCGTATTTGGAGTGCTTAAGTGTGGTTGTATTTTGTCATAATATTCTAATTTAGCAGGCTAATCAGATAAATTATATTATGGTTATGAAGAAATTATAACCAATGCACGCGTTCAAAAATATTTTGAGGTATGAAAATTTTGAGGTCTGAAAATTATTGGAATTGAGTAAAAGTTTGGGTCTAAAAAAATTTAAATTTCAAAAATTTATTCATATTAGGTAGCCGTTGAGATCTGAATTATTTTCTATTCATAAAATGATAAGTTTTGAAAGTTGTTCGAAATCGAAATTTGTTCATATTAAAATTTCAAGTTCGTTAGCGTTACAAAATTAGCTTACATTTTTTTTCGTAATTGTTTTGATATTTTTTTCTTGGTGTGCAGATTTGAAGTTACTGAATTTAGAACATTTTTCGTTTTCTGGAGTTCGAATTATTTGGGAGGGAGATTTTTTTTCTTTTCTGCAAATGCCTGGCAAAAGAGGGAGTTGCTGACAGTTGTGGCCCACGATGAAGTCGTATTGACGGCAACAGTGGTTTACAGGCGCAGTGCCACGGTGGTGTGAAGAGCTAAGTAAATAGTTATAGTTTAAAATATTATGACGGCAGATTTTGATGCAAAAATGTTTTAGGTATGCGGGGACTCTTACGGAAAAATGTTTTATTCCTGGGGTCCGTTTCGTCAAAATAGAAAAGTTAAATCATGAAAGTTGTTTGGAACGGTGATATACATCTACTCGTGGGAGGAAAATTCAAACAGATGTCCGAGTGCGACGAATTTGTCAGATTTCGTCAAATGTTTTTGCGATTGTGGATCTAAAATTAAGGTGGTATGGTCAACCAAACTCGAAACCGATCACGGGGATGGAATCTACTTGTCGACTTGTATCAACAACAGGGGAAAAAAAAACGAACACTGTTCGTGAACAGTAGATGGCATTGTGGAAGTGTGGTACTGTTCATGAACAGTACTGTCGGGCGACGCGTCTAAAATCTGGACCGTCCGTTCCACCGATCGGACGGCCCAGAAAAGTGGGTGACGTGGCCACATGGATGTGAGGCTGAAGAGGAGAGCTATTATATATAGTATAGATACTCGATTGACACATTGTTTTTGACTTTCGTTGCTTCGAACACAAGTTCGTTTCCTGTGCAAATGTGCATGACGCCCATCCATATATGTCCACTTCAGTGAGTAGTTTACTCACAATTTTGTCAAAATTTCAACATTTTACTCATTCAGTTTTTCTGGTTTGCAAAACCTCAATTTTTCAAACACTGTGTGGGAGTAAACTCTTGATTTCTAGCGTCTCTTGGTATGATCTGTAAATTGTTTAAACTATTTTCTAATATGTGGGCTTACCGCAATATTTTTTATCAGACTTTAGGAGGATAGAATTTAGACATCTTCATTCGGTTTTTCCCAAAACACATGTTCTTTGAACACTGGGAGGATAAACTTATTTTTTCCAGCGTCTCTCGCTATGATATGTAATTTTTAAAATACATTTCTTATTTAGGTGAACCAAAGGTTTTATCTCCTTTTCAAAGAAGAATCCTCTGCTTCACACATGCATATCTATCAACTTTTGTTAAGATATGCCAGCTATGCCTGGTGATGTGCTCACATGTGATAAGCACCGGTGCGAAGAAATGTCCATATAATTTCTAACGAATCAAATCCTATTTGAAATGCACGAAATTAACACTAACTCATATGAAAATTGAGGGCTCTTATACCGTTATATTTAAGAGGATATTTGGAGGATTTTAATACATATAGATTTTTTACTCAAAGTGTTCCTTGGATAATAGGTCTAGGGTTTTCAAAGTCATTAGAAATGTGCTCTTACGCACCTAGTACCGAGTAGATCTCAACACAAGTGCAAGCATCACACTTTGTCTCTGACTCTTTTCCTCTCAACTCCTATCTTTGCCCATTCTACCACAATTTATGTGTTTATTCTATGTATCCATTGTCGAGGCCACTTGTTAAATTACTAGCAGAATGCCCTTACAATGAAACAGAGACAACAATGAAAGATAACAAAGCATTGTTTCGGAAAACATCAGCACATATGTCAGCTCTACCATTTCTCCCTTCTCGATTACCATGTGCCCCTTTACACCGACTTTATTCACGAAGGAACATCAATGCTTTGACTTTGGTGTTGGTCTTTGCCGCTACAAACATTTATCCCGTCATGTATTCTCTGTATTTCTTTTCTCTTCTAAGAATCCTACACAAATTCTAAAGAACGAGTATCTGATAAAATTTACATGGGGGATGAGCTTGCATACACTTGAAACCACTCTTATTTTTCTTTCCATACTGAATGGCTAAATATTGTCACCATGTGGTTGGGAAATTTTCTCAAACATGTGGAGGGTACACCAGATGGGTACGACAGTCTAGCACCTGTGCATAGGGATTCTTTGAGCTGTCAACAAATTAGAGAGAAAGAGGTTCGGGCCTTGATACTGAAATGGACCAATGCTTCTTCTCCAATAAAGCACATGCAGCCAACAGAGCTACCGGAGAAGCAAAAATAAGAGGGACTACATGAAGGTGAAAATCGACGGAACACTATGGTGCAAAATTCGAGGAGAATCGACGGAGCTAACAATTTATCAGCGGAGGCTGATGCGAATTCAAGGAGTGCTCGGAGAGGCTCCGAGTATACGTGGCCATGGGAAGCCCGGCCCAAAAATCTCGGGCTGGGGCCTAGAATCTTGGCCCGATGGCTGCGCTAGGCCAGACCTGGACTTTGCATTTTGGCTGTTTCAAGAAGAGGCTTGGCCCGTGGCCCGACGGGCTTTGGTGTTGTTTGGCTGTGCCGGGCTTATCTCGGCCCTGCCCAAGGTATGGCCAGGTATAGCTCTGACCCATGGCCACCGTAGGAGACACCCTAGAGCCCACGGTTAGGGGCCCATGACCGTATCCCGTCTATACCCCTACGGCTGTTATTAGTTGGGTTGAAAAAAATTGAGTTACAAAGGCCCATCACAAAAAAGGACTATCCATCGGGCCATCGGAGAGAGAAACACACACATCACCAGCGATCGATGTCCTCTATGTATGTCCGACTGCCTCGGTGTCATGCCTACATGGAGAAGTGGAGATCGTCCTGCCTGTTTTCCCATGGCTCGAGATCGCCCTGCCCCTGACCTTCAAGAGCGGCAAAATATTATTGAGTCGGGAGATTTCATCTTCGCGGCTGCGCCTCGCCCTGCTCACGGCTCACCCCTATGCGATTGAAGCATTATTAATTGTATATGGGCTCATTGGAATTTGGTTCTTATTTGATGTAATCAAACTAGTAGGGAATACTACTTGTTATTGGCGGAAACAACCAACTTAAACCTCAAAAATATACTACTTGTTATATTTTACTACTTTTTTAGTCTTTTTGTCGTAATATAACATTTCTTAAGTACTTATCAATTATTTGTAGACATCTTGGACTGAAAATACGTGATCAGATATTAAATTTTCAAATTTTGCAAGTGAAAGTAGACACATATATGTCTATAATCTTTGAGTGACCATGCGTCCATTTCACTATCCGGTTCTTTTGATTTTTTGTGGCGTGTTTGCACCGCGTAGACCATTCCCACCCCTAACGTCTGTGAGAGAACACGGGTTGCCTGGCTATACTAATCGAGAACATCTCCAACTAACATAACATACTAATGCACATGCATGTTTAGCACCCATCGAGAACTCTTCCGTGGACTAGTGGTAGCCGTGCATATGCCCATAAGGGCCAGGTCTCGGGTTCGAGTCCTCACTTCTATCTTAATAACAAAGCCGGGTGGAGTCCCCCTCCGGTCTTGTTATTTTGTTTAGCACCCATCTTGGCACAAGAATCTAAAGGTGGATCATTCATGCATCGCTACCGTCATAGTGAGGAGACAATTTGCGCTATATCTATATATGCATACATATGTAATAGCTATAGGGTTCCATGTCGTCAACTTCGCCTAGGGCCTCACGAGTGCTCTCCAAGACCAAGGCCAAAGTGTACGTCCGCACGCACATGTGACTCTGTGGGCAGCAAAAAAACAATTTTTTTCTTTATGTCTTCCCCGAAAATATATTTATACCAAAATTTTTATACTTATTTGTGAATTAATTTTATCAAACTATAAAAAAACACAGATCCCTATCGAGCTAGCAGTATCTATCTGACCATCTGTTCTCTTATCAATGAATTATTCTTTTCGCTACGAACTTCTTATTTTCTTCGACATAGATCGACGATGAACTGTAGGCGATTGATCATTGCCGCGAAGTGTGCTAACATTGTGTGGTTCACAACTCGCACTCATGTCACCATAACGCCGCATAGCTCGCACTCGCATCCGACGCAAATAAGACAGCCGTCTTTGTCGCCAAAATAACACGCACACAATGGCATGTGTTCTTAGCAGTTTTTATTTACATATTCCGGGTCGATAAACATACATGAATACTTCAGCACGTACTATTTCTCTACCCCGCGGCCCCGCCGCCGCGCCTCAGATGCGAATCCTTACCACGGTAATCTACCTACGTCTCCTCCGATCGACGTCCTAACTCCGGCAGCTATCCTGCCCCCAATGCACCGCCTCTCATCTCCCTCGGGACCTCTCCTCTTCTTCATGGCATCTGCACGCCGAGCTTTCCCACTCGTGGAGGCGGCTCCCAGCCCACCTGTCTCTCGATTTCCCCAACGTCGGAACATGGCCATCATCACCCGGTCATTACGAGGCGATGTTAAACGTGATAGATTGGGCCGGATAGTGAACCTGCCCACCGCCTACGAGGATGATCCGAGGAGCGCGGCGGCGAACGGTCGACACACGACTGAAATCGTTGTCGCCGGGGACGACGAAGAGGAAGAAGTATCAATAAGACCGGACGAATATACTATGCATAGTATACTCGAGAGAAGCAGCCACGGTGATGGCTCCATGTACACGGGCATGGGCTACTCCTTCTGGAAAAGAATCTTCCTTGTCGGGGACCGTGGCGAGACCCGGTTGGAGGCGATGATGTTCTCAGATCCCACACCAGATTGCAGGTTTCTCGACTCCGGAGAGTGCTGGACACATCGTCCTACTACTACTGGTATGTTGAAGATTTTCTCGTTAGAGCTGGTTAAGCTTCCCGCGGATGCTAGCTCGGTCGAGCTGTATGGATACGTGGCAGTGCGGGATGAACTCGACCATTTGCTTAATTATGTCGTCAACATTAGCAGGGATGATCCGATTGGTGTGGAGCAGGGTTCTCTCATCGGCATTACTGGTCCGAAGCGAGGGATCCAGGTAGGGATAGAGATTGTGGACAACGTTCTAATCGAATATGACATGAGGATCAAAATAGGCGAGCGAGAACGAGATGACCTACAAATACTCGACGGCGCATCCATCTTAAGCATGCCCGGCTCATGGGATCGGCCATTCAAATTAGACACCCCCGGAGACTTTGGCACGATTGATATAACTTTGTCACGTATTCAGGAGGCAGTTGAGGCGACCGTAGATGTTCTCATACTTGAAGTACAAAGCAGATTCAATTTCTCTCTCGTTTGTTTAACCAGTGGGTTTAATCAAGAAATCATGCTCTTTGATGGTGCCATTGCTGAGTCACGTGGCTTAAAGAGGTCAGTGGTGGCAGTAGCGAGCCATTCTTTTATTGATTTGAAGTTCACTGTTGGCGCACCGCCATCTAGTTCCGACCAACATTGTTGTTCCTTCAAGGCAGAAATCCATGGGCATGTTACTCAAAATATAAAGACTGAGATTGCGTTAATATCGGTGAGAGTGACTTGGTCGACCTTGCCTCAACCTCAATAGCTTTCGGGCTAAGGTTTATCCGACCATAATTCTGTGTCGGTGATGTGCGGCCAAGAGATGAATGGCCTTGTGATAATCTTGGAGTGTATCAAACTATGTAGTAAGTATCGTCGGGCGACAACGAGGCAGGAGATTTCAGAACAGGTCTTCCGCGTCTCCCAGGCGGCGGCGGCGGAAAAGCTTTTTCCTGCTCCAATCTCCGGCGATTGTGCTGGGCCCCTCTCCTTCCGCTTGCCGCTCCGGCGGCAGGAGGGAGGGGGACCCCGTTTTTTGCATGGTACTTAGGGCTAGGAGTTCTCTGGCATGGCGCGTCGTTGGGGTGGTGGGAGCGGCGCCCGGGCAAATAAATCTGCCTCAACTCTTCTCCCACACCGGCGTTGTCCTTAATGGCGTCGTCTCGGAGTTGGTGGCACTGTGTGCTTGCCGATCTTTCAGATTGGTGGCTTTAGAGTTCATGGATGGTGTCGGCGAGGCGGCGGCGACGACTCCATCAGATGGTTTTTTCCTCCTGCTCTGTCCCCGTTGCTGCGGCGTTGTCTCCGGTGCCAAGGTGGAGCAGAGATGATTCGTCCAGGAGTACGTGCAAACGGTGGTCTGCACTGGTGACAGCTGGAAGATGGTGCACCTTGTGGTGGGTTCGTGGTTTAAGGCTGATGGTTCTGGTTCTCTACTCCAACATCGTCGTGCGTGGGTGCCAGTGCTGAAGTTCGATGGCGTGTCCGGGGACATGCTGCCCCGGTCTGGTTCTTTCAACGGCAATGGTTTGTCCTATGGCAAACTACATTGGAGGTCCGAAAAGCTGATGATCAGCGATGGAGCCGCGTCGAGCTCGGGTGAAGAGGTGATCTGTCTATTTTTTCCTTGGTGGCTGCTATGGTGGTACCGAAAAAGATGGATAGGCGTTGGTTTGTCACATAGGTTTATCCTATCTTTCCAGATCTGTAAGATCGATGTATACGTACTTTGTATCTCGCCTTTTATTTATCAATGAGAATCATATTACCATGCAAAAAAAAAGTTGTGTTGAGATATGCTAGATATTCCTCGTGAGTTTCCCACAATATAGATTGGCCGTTGAAAAAAGATAATAGTATCCACGCGAAAAAAGTAAGCTAAGAGGACCAAAGATCATTTCCTATTTTTTGATGTTCTGGGGTTGTAAAAATCATATAGAAGGAATTCTTATTCACCCACCTCCATATGAATCTAACATGAACACATGCCTTAATGTTTTGGAAATCTAATGCACTTCAGTTATATCTATTTTTCCGAGATGGAGAAAGATCCCGCGTCTGCACTAATTGATCCATTTAGCCATATTTTGTCTCATTCTTTCTCTACTTTTTTGCAAGGTTTAGAGTTGTGGCTTTGTATATCACCAGCATTTTATATTGGTAGATCCAAATTGATATGGTTGTCAAATGCACTAGAAAAAAAGATGGAGATCCCTATCGAGCTCAGCTAGCTATCTTTATGTGCCCATCTCCTTCTTCTTATCGATTAATTATTTTGTTGGCCAAGAACATGTCTTTTTTTTCCCCACGTACAGCAGTGGTGAACTAGTGATCGATGAGGAACTGTACATGACTAGTAATTGATTTGGTGAGCCGTGCCAACGTTGTGTCGCCAAAATTAATAATGTCAAATAATGCGTTGTGCATTGTTCGGAGTAACCACGCACGGACCCACCGCCCCGATCGTACGTGCGCTACTATTCACCTTACCCTGCAGCCGTCGCGCGCGATCCAGATGCAAATCCTCCGCTCCATCTCTCGACGATCTAACGCCGCCGCCTCTCCTGCCCCCAATGCGCCGCCTTCCATCTCACTCGCGACCTCTCCTCTTTTCTTCCATGCCATCTGCAAGACGAGCTTCCCCGCTCGCGTCGGCGTCTCCCAGTCCAGTCCATGGACGTCGGAGCATGGCCATCCTCCCTCGATTGTTACGAGGCGGCGACTCTGGTAAACGCTATCCATGGCGCGAAGACAAGGATCACACCGGTGGATTCATCGTCCGTAACGACGGCGACGACAGAGAAGAGGTCAGCGACGGGGAAGACACCATGGACAGCAGACTTCGAAAAAGCACGCACCGTGACGGTTCCATCTACACGGGAATCGGTCGCTGTGCCTGGAAAAGGGAGTTCCATGTCGCGGACCGTAGCGAGACTCGACTGGAGGCCATGGCGTTCTCGGAGCCCACGCCAGATTGCTACATTGCCAAGGACGATGGAACTTGTTTGAGACATATTCCTGGGAACATGCTGCAGATTCTCTCGTTAGAGGTGTCTAAAATCCCCGTGGATGCTGGCTCGGTAGAGGTTTATGGATACGTGGCAGCGCGACGATCTTGATCCGCACCTTAATTACGTCGTCAACATTAGCAGGGATGATCCCGTCATCGTGGAGCAGGGTTCTCACATCAGCATCGCTGGCCCTAAGCGAGGGATAGAGATGATGGATTGTACTCTCATCGAATACGACATGAGGATCAAGAATGACGAACACGACAAGATGACCTACAGCTGTTGGATGGTGCATCGGTTCTAGATTTGGGATGCACATGGGGTAGTCCATTCACATTAAACACCCCCGGAGAGTTTGGCGTCATTGACATAACTTTATCAACTATTCACTGGGCAGTTGAGGCGACTATAGAGGTTTCCATAATGGAAGTGCAAAACAGTTTCAATTTGTCTCTTGGGTGTTTTACTAGTGGGCTTAATACGGAAATCAGGCTTTTGACGACCCTATTGCTGAGTCACGTGGCTTAAAGAGGTTTGTGGTTGCTGTAGCAAGCCGTTCTTTTATAGAGTTGAAGTTCAATGTAGGCACCACCATCTAGGCCGTACCAACATTGTTGTTCCTTCAAGCCGGAAAGACATGGTCATGTTATTCAAAAAATAAAGACGGACATTGCGTTAATCTCAGTGAAGATGACTTGGTCGACCCTCTCGTAGCTTTCCTGGATAAGGTTTGTCCCACCACTTTTGTGTTTTGTGATGTTGGGGATAAGAGATTAAGAACTTAGAGGTAGTTCAGGGCCACAGACTTGTGACAACTTAGTACAGTCAATCTATTGTACTAAGTCATTCAATGTGTTGTCGAGACATCACGGTATATCTTTATCCATATATGAACTACTCATGTGTTCCAAAATAATTGAAGTCATAGATTTGTCCTAACTCAAATGTCTTTATGTTTGACCATAATTATAACAAAATGACTCAATATCATTAATGCCAAATGTATATAATATATAAGTATATTGTATTAATCTCAAAAAAATAAGTATATTGTATGATGAATTTTGTGTGTGGTATGGTGAGATGAAATCTAATATAACTAAACTGGTGTGGTAGATGTTGATGTTTTTTCTACAAACATGGTCAAACTTAAGATAGTCTGACGTCGGACAAAAATCTTGATATTCAAATATTTTGCAAAGGAGGTTGCATTTTTATTGGAATGTGAAAAACCACAGGAAAATCCTTGAGATAAAAGAAGACACTTGATCTCTTTCCAAACGATTTAAGGAATAATATTTTCATTTTTATATAATTTTGTGCTCGGTATTTAGTGCTTTTACTGTTAAATTCTTGTATTCATATTTTTAAATGGAAACAAGATACTTGTGGAAATTGAAGATCCCATTAAAGATTAAGATCCTTTTATGGTTTCTTCATAGAAAAGAGTTGTTAACAAAAGATAATTTTAGCAAAACGTAGATGGATATGTTGTAAAAAAATGTGTTTTTTGTCATCAGGATGATCGAGTCTGTTGAACACCTGTTGATATCTTGTACGTTTGCACGCAATATTTTGAGCCTTATTGATTTCACTTTCAATATTTACTCTCCGACTGGCATTCCCAATATGTTTGGTAGGCTGGTTGAATGAGATTGATAAAAACAAGAGCACGCATTCGAGTAGGAGTATCGGCCTTTCTTTGGGTAATTTGGAATTGTTGTAATGGAATAGTGTTTAACAAATTAGAAGCAGTTCACTGTTTGCAGGTTATCAACAAGATGGTGTATTGAATCCACATGTGGTCTTTCCTCATTCCTATGGACCAGTGACACCTTATGGGGTTCGGATGTGCTTGACTGATGGCGGTCGTTCGGCCCATCTTCTGCCAGGTGGTTGGCTACACGAGCATATTAGATGTTTAGAGCTCCAATATTTTTATTCCTGATTTTTGTATTCGCTTTGAGTGATCCCTGAATTTTAAGATACTTATTAACACTTTTCACTTTGCAATAAAAATGAAAAAAAAAGCAGAGGCCAGGGACTCCCCATTTCGAAAAAAATGCGGCCTACCTCCATCCCATGTCTATGGACCAAAAAACTCGACGTGAGGCGGATAGATGAAATATATTGCCGCATCCCTCAATTAGTTTGGGCTTTTGAGTGATCTGGTTAGTGCATATATGGCCAAAAGGTTTTGAGTTCAGGACCGGCTGAAGCAATATAAAATAAAAATATTACAGCCCACTTTATGTCCATGTTTAGGCCTGATGGGGAATTATGAAATATAAACGCATTCCCCTCTTTTCCCATCAGTTTGATCTTTTGGGTGAATTGGTTCTTGATCCTAGCAAGCCTCCACAGCTGTTGTTGAGAGAGTGTGCTTCGCCTCTATGGATTTATCTTTTTTTTCGAATCCCAATGGATTTACCAAATGCCTGAAAATGTTGTACACTGAGGGTCATATAAGTTAAGCTCTGTCAGTAGAGCACGTTGATGGCCAGGCCCATTAAGTATTTGGGCTAGGCCAAATTGGATGAGTGTGTATAGCTGAGCTGAGTAGCTTCAGGCCGGGAATCTTCAGTCCTGCGACATCGAGCTAACCTGACAGAGTAGGGAACAAAAACTTGTGTAAGCACATGCGGTCGAGCACGCACGCATCAATCCATGCGAGCGGCATAGTTTTTATACTACTCCGTACATAAATATGGAATCGAAGAATCACATTGATGTACAATAATACTCTGATCGTTGAAGGGAGGTTCAGAGACGGCGTTGATCGGTGACGTCGCTGCGCTTTGCTCCATTCGTTCTATCAGCTCCCGGCCCTAAAAAACTAACTATCCTCGAGATCGGCAGTGTCGGGTCGGGCGCGCAAGATCTCCACAAAATTCTTCTGTGGACTGTCGTCGGAACAGGAACACCCAAGAGAACCATGTCAAGGATCCGCTGAATCTATACATCCTCTCGCTCACGCACGTCGCCGCTCTATCGCATGCATCATTGCCAACGAATGTTGTCGAAACATGCATGCATGCACCTGCCGAGTTCGATCGATCGCAACGAGCTCATTTCTTTTCCTCGTTTCGAGGAGAGAGGTGGCCGATCCACTTGCTGCAATGCTAGTTTATTATCCTAATCAACTGCATTAGTATATGTCTCTGATCATGATAACACTTCTGTCATTAGATCTTGCCAGGGATAGAGTAGGTGTTATGGAAATCCGCGCGACGGGTAAGAGAGATCATTGAGCATCGATGGGCAGGAGAATATAATCCTAACGTGCCTATCTGAAGTTCTGAACCGATAAAACAATGATGCAGCTTGCGGTGCAGATCTGCAGACCCAATGTGCATAGTCAAATGATACGCAAACAGAAACAAGACAGCATCTGATACTCTGATAGTATGCATTCATGAGTTACGCATCCACTACTCCAGGATAAACCATACTCCTACTAGCCATTATCTTATGAGATTCTTTCAGAGATTGTTAATAGTGTGGCTGCCGAACTACGGGAGGTTGTAAATAATGAACACTTGCTATGCTAGCTAGTGGCAAAGCAGTTAAAGCAGCAGATCGAAGGTTCTCTGCGCAAGTAGGCAGGCCTGCTAGTGTGCCTGGAGCCCCAGCGAGCTGTCTGTCCAACCTGTGTGTCGCTTGCTCTGATTGCCTTATGTTTGTGGAAATAATTGGAATCTATAGGACAGGGTTCTGTGCCCTTGTGACTTGCGAGTGTGTTATTTTATTCAGCCCTCAGGCTCATAAACCATTCACGTAGTCCTACTAGCTAGTGAGAAGGCAACTTGAATGCATATATCCACGTACTCCAAGTTGATGGCATCTCAATCATGCAGGTAGATCAGGCTGTACACATCTTTTGTACAAAGCAGCCAGAGAAATCAAAGCAAGGGGCCCTTCAAAGCGACGTGGGTTTATAATAGTTGTGTGTAATCGAAGCATGAGACATGCATGCGAGAGGGATTGTTTATGAGATGGTTGCTCTGATCGGCCGTGATTCTGTTGGCCACTAGCTAAGCTAGCTATTTCCCTTTTCTAAAAAAAAAAAGCTAGCTATCTGAATGCGGCTGTTTGCAACAGCTTTATTAGGGTCTGATGAAGCAGGCCCGGAGGATTGATCCTTACTTTATGTCTTTTCGCTTGAATTGAACTAATACCAAATGCTATGATGCTATTGCTAGCTGCTATTAATAATTCGGCACGAATTCACCTGCATGATTTGAACCGATACCCAAATGTCTGAAATTGATGTGCGTAAACAGCCGCAGCAACGAAGGAAGTTCAGGATTCAAATACAGCCGCTGCATCCTAATTTTTTTTCTTGGGATTTCCTACTTTCACGATAAAATAACAGCACATGAAAACTTTCATAAGCAGCGCTTGGGCAAAAAAAAAAAAAATCATGTGTGTGCCAGTTTGGTCGCTAGGCTACTCCTGCAGGAAAATTGTACAGCAGATAAACCATTTTCTTAGGACATAAGATGCCACTGACGACCCTTGATCACTCACCGCATGCAAGAAAAAGTGCAGCGCATAAAATTTCATCAGCTTGAGCAGAAATTAAGTCCTGTACGATGTACACGCCGATGATTTTTTTTCTCTGTAGACAAGACGGCGATCACTGTCGGTGATCAACTCATCGCGTGGGGAGCTGGCCGGCCGGCAAGGCAGAGGACCATCGATCAAATCAGGCTCGCCATCCGCATATCGCGTCAAACCACCAGGTGGAAGAACTGACAAGCCCTTGCAGGAGTCGACCCGGATCAACCGAGCCATCATCCGGGGACAGGAAAAGACCTGTGGATTGAAGTGGCAAATGCTGATGCGCCTGTCAGGGTGGGAATATACCGTTTCTATCCCCCACGACCTCGGATTTCCGGCATGGGAGATACGGTTTTCCGATCGTGAATGGACCCTGAGCTGTCGAGATCCGGATTTCACACAGATCGGCCGAGAGATTCCACCCACACAGATCATGATCATGATGATGTTATCCTTCCCGATCGATCCACGGCTGTCCGGCGCTGGAGCATTCTATCATGGGCTTGGCCCTCCCATCGGCAAAGACTGACAACCTACAAGTACCAGACGCAACCCAACGAGGAGGGTATCCAAGTTGGATCACGAACCCGGCACGGCGGCGGCGGCGAACACCTTACCCTAGTTCTTCATACTTTCCCTTCAATTCAGCACAGCTGTGCTTGTATCGAATCCTAGCTACGTTGTAACCGAATCATCTGCCACTATAGTCACTGAATCCATCGATCCCTGATCACGTAGCTAACACATGGCATCAGAGCCAGCCCATCACCTTTCCTGAATTTTTCCCCAATTTTTCTCATCGATTTTCTTCCATCCACACCTTCAATCCACCATGGAACCCGCCACGAAGGCCGATCTCAAGGAGCTACTCGCCGAGTTTCGCAGTGAGATGAAGCAATCGATCAGGCAGTCGGTCGCCGAGGCTTTCGGTACTTGGAAGCCGGCGTTCGAAGCGCAGGCCTCAGGTCTGCAAGTGGAGGTGGACTTGCTCGAGCAGCATGCCTGCCGCGACAAGGGCGACGGCGCAGAGGAGGCGTCATCGGCGGATCCACTCGATCTATCGGCGCTGAAGGCCTGCTCGATGGAAGGCCTCAGCCGCGACACCACCCAGTCGAGCTCTGCCCCCGCCCCAACGACAGCGCCTCCATCAACCGAAGGAACCCTCGACGGCCAAGCTTTCGGTGGCGTTGCATCGACGCCCACCACCTGTTCGATGGGTTGCCACCTCGACACCAACATCTTCGTCATGGAGGCGGTCGCGCCAGAGTGCTCGGTCCTTGACCAGGACACTTTGTTCGCATCCATGGGTGACCCCGTGGTGGAGCTGCCACGAGGAGTGGTTTCCGAGCGCATTCCCATGTCACCAGTGCTCCAGGGCTCTTTCTCATCAGCGAGCATCGTCAAGGAGAGCCCCGAGGACATCCACTCTGCTTCCACTCGCTTCATCACCACAGTGCCCGTGACCTGTTCGACAGATTGCTCGCCTCAACAGTCGACGGCTGCACCTACGCTTCAGATGAAGCAACTCTACTACTGTGAGTTTATCATACCAATTTCTAGTCATCGCATCGCAAGCAAGGTCTCTGTCAAGCGTCCCATACCCTGGCCTTCTTTCCTGGATGTTCATGCCAATGGAGATGAAACACGTCCGCTGCCCTGGCCATCTTTCAGTGTAATTTGCGACTGTGAGTTTCCAGGTGATGCAACAGCTTGTTATGTTATGAGGTTTTCAGTCACAGCTTTCTACAGAATCTTTGAACTGAAGTTATTGCCAATTTCTCCTACGTTTGTCACCTTATCGGCAGTTATAGTGGATAGTGGCAATTTTGCAGTCCTTGCTGGTGAGTATTTGGGTATAGACACTACCGTCTGCATCTGTATATGGTTATTTGCTGGTTGCTGGTTTGTTGTATGCCGGAAGTCTTCTGCACAATTATCAACTCATTACTTGATTAGACAAAAGAACTCACATATGCTGCTACTATTTTGGGTGTGGGAACAAGAGGAGTTACATCTGGGTTTTCAGTTTCAGCTGTGCAGTATCCTGCCTGATGGGTATCTTGACAACCAGAGCATAAGGGTAAGGGTATATCCTGATTATTCCCTCAAGTATAATTCGTTGGCTGATACATGGAGGTCCTGGTTACTATGTGTGAGGTCGGTTTGTGCAACTGTTCATGCTGTTGTTTTGCCTGACGGACAATGCAATCGTAACTGGCACAGTGCACAGTCTGCAATTGCTCGATATGCTCTGCTCTTCATTATCCAGTCTGCTGTTCTAACCTACGTGGATTATTGGTGGGTTACAACTGTTATTTTGACTGACATGGTGAGAGTATTCAGTGCTAGTCTTCATGTGCAGATGGAGGTTACTTGTTCAGTTCAAACAAAATTGCTGCCCGCTCGTGCATACCTACTTAAGAGTGCTGGCAAGGAACAAATAATTATGTTAGCTCACAAAGGCAATGCAATGGTTCCACGTCCTATTCTTGTTTATGACCCCATGCTTGAGTGGCGCATCAGCATACATAGTCAAGGTCTTCTCATTGGAATGATGAACATGGCTTATGAGAGTATGCTGGTACTAACCAAATTCAGTTTTGCTGGAAACAAAATGACATGCTCCTCCAATTCAGAGACGCCAAGGTGTGAATTACTGGGTGCAAGTCCAGAGTTGATGTGGTTTCATGTTGCATTAGTTGGCGGGAAACAAAGATTTCCAGGAGGGAGGCATATGCCAGAATCTTTTATAATGACACAAGTAGCTCCAATTATCAGGAGACCCTGGTGGATTAATTTTTGTCCATTGAAAGATTCTCTGATTGTGGATACAATTGAGCAATCAGATAGCTCTTATGATCATTTCTGTTGTGCACTTCGGGATGTATCTCACTGGCTTGAGCTATTTGTCACCAGCGGTTCAACTTGGCAACTGTTTCTCAGTGGTTCTTCTCCCAGTTTCCTTATGGCAAGAATACTGCTGCGAGCAACGGAACAGTATGGTCTACTGCTGTATGCCTCTGATATGGGACGACTGCACTGTTCAACCATCTCCAGCTCAAGTGATAGTATACAAGCTGGACTTCACTTCTTTTGCAAGGGCACTAGAAGAGCACCTGTTTCTAATAGCCTCAAGGCACTGCAAGCTCGAGGGGACTCCATTGTGTGTAATGGTGCACTATCTGCTGCATTCCAAGAAGCTCAACTTCACATTCCTTGGGACCCTGGAGGTTCAGAGCTTCTCTGTTCTATGCCTACGGCTTGGGGTCAAGCCGTGTTTCAAGGAGGGAGGGGTGTTAGCGACCCTTTCCTATACTCGACATGGGCCTGGCTGTCCGGCGCTGGAGCATTCTATCATGGGCTTGGCCCTCCCATCGGCAAAGACTGACAACCTACAAGTACCAGACGCAACCCAACGAGGAGGGTATCCAAGTTGGATCACGAACCCGGCACGGCGGCGGCGGCGAACACCTTACCCTAGTTCTTCATACTTTCCCTTCAATTCAGCACAGCTGTGCTTGTATCGAATCCTAGCTACGTTGTAACCGAATCATCTGCCACTATAGTCACTGAATCCATCGATCCCTGATCACGTAGCTAACATTATGTGAAGTCTTTTCTTTGGCGAAGTGACGGCATATTATATGACCTTTGGTGCTGAATCTTGGCGCACTCACAATGTTGCCGACGCGACGGGCGGACGTGGGGCTGGAACGAGTTTAAAGTGGGGAATCAGAGTGTGGATGGATATGTGATGTCCGACGTGGTCAGGCCCTTCCGGACAGTATCGCCGTCGGAACGTACAACCTACCTAGCGGGGCTCTGGAAACTGCCTTCTCGACAGCAGACAGGGGCGGTGCACGAGCAGAGGCTATGGTAGAGCGTCCGTCTCCCGTCTCCGTCCGGTGGCGTGCGCCGTGGCGCCATGGCCGTTGAAAGGAACTGGGTGCGCTACACGAGTCGCGGTCGTGGGCCGTGAGAGGGTGCCCTATCAACAGCACGCCGACCACCACGCCGACGGCCGAGCTGCTGGAGAGCCGTGCACGCAACGGATGCACAGATGGTGATCGGCCGCCGGGACCAGCTTCCAGCCGGCCACCGTACGGAGGCGCGAGGCCGCCGGAGCACAAAGGTGCGGTGCACCCGTTCGTGCGCGTCGTTCTCCACTGGCTGGCTAGGACATACGGCAGGGTCCAGCATTGCTGGCTTGCTGCTGCTGTTCTCAACTCTGAAGTGGACTCCATAGTATGCAGATTTTTAGAAAAACCCAGAGTATGCAGATCCATTCATCGATCCCTATCAATGGATCAAGCTGGCAAGATTGTTATCTGCATCTCGTTATCTTGGAACATGGCCTTTTTCGATGGCATGACCATGCCATGCTATGCACAATTTGGTTGTGTATATTCTGGAGAAAATGTGGTTGTGGTGAACCACTACAGGAAAACGCCTTATTCCCGACAACTTTTTGCAAGCCGACTGTATTTTATCGGGGCCGTCCGCATACAAAGCAATATGCCAAGCGACTCAGAAAAACTGCTGGCATATAGGTCGGTATGTCAGACAGTTTTCTTCGGGCGGTCGTTGGCATCGGCATACACGAATTTTACCCTGGGAGGCCGTCAGCATATAGACCTGAAACGTGGTGCTCTTGTTGCGACTTACAACGAAAGCATAATGATACTAGTTGTCTACCGACAGCCCCGCCAGAGGCCCTCGCCATAGAGGGTATGCCGAGGGTCAGTGGCGGATCTAGGAATTGATCGATGGGGGTGCCGAGCTTAAATTTTTTGGTTCAAAAGCATCATAAATTTAGCACATACGTTTAAAATTTACAAAAATGACAATAGAAGTTACGTAATTTGGAGAAACATCGTAAATTTCGGTCAATGTGATGCAGCCATAGACGAGAGCGTGAGGAAAATGTTCGCAAAAAAAAAGAGCGTGAGGAGAATGCTCTATTAGGCTTGTTGGGCTGCGAGAAATAGATGGGCTGCTGTGTCTGCTGGAGTTTTGATCACAAATCTTTATTATTTTCGCATTTTAACCTAATAGAAACGTCCAGCCAAAACCCAGCTCCAGATTATGGTGGAAGGTTCCAAACTACAATGTAAACGACGAGATAATTTTTTTATATAGTCAGCGTGCAGTTTAACGCGTTGACTTATTTCCTTGATTTTTTTAAGATGAAGGGAATATATTAATATCGCGAAGGTATCAATTACACCAACAAGATGTCGAAGACGTCTCGGATACACACAGCCAAGAAAAAAAATAAAAAATAGAGAAAAAGAAAATAAAGACCCCGTCGCGGTAATGAAGCACTCACAACAGTAGCACTCTAACCACCACCGAAGCAACACCCGGCCTGCAAACTAGATTCTCCAAAAGCAACGCTTCCAAGAAGGAAACAATGCACACGCGTTGTCATCGCTCGATCGTAGATCTTCGGTTTTCATCCTGGAGAAAGTCCAAATTTCCAAAACAATGCCTTCGGTAGGCCATTGCCAGGTACAACCAATGAAGGCCAGACCTTGGGTTTTCACCCTGAAAATCAAGCCTCGGTACTCGAGGAGCACCACCTAGAAAGCAGTCCGCCTGTGTTGCCACCCCCGCTTGCCAAGACTGCTGTTGCAAGACGCCAAACACCCGACACACAGGGAGCACCTGTGCTGCATTGTCCTCATCGTAACGCATTGTCCTCATCATAACCAGTACCCACTCCGTCATTACCAGCCTCCGATCGCAGCCACCATGACTTTCTTCACCTCTGTCAGTTTCATGGAAATCTATTAAGACATGTCCCATGGCACCGAAAAAGGCGAAGCTTCGTGCCTCGCCCAAATGAAAGCACTCTGGGAAGACAAGGGCGTGCCCGACTGCATCGATTCCGCTCTAGATATCTAGTAGCGCTCTGCGCCAAACTGCGGAAATCTCTGAGAGGAAGACCAGAACTTGTCGGCGGACAGATCGAGGAAGCCTTCATGGACCAGATCGGCTGCTTGGCACTCAAAGAACAGCAGGGTCAAACAACCATTATTCAGAACGCGTGCCCCGTGTCACACGCTCTCCAGAGTTTGTAGGCATCCATGGCCGCACATCGTCGCCGGCCAGCGAGCTGACGCAGACGGCCGAGACGCCCCATCAAACTCCGGCCGCCACGCCGTCCACCACAGTCACGGCGACCGCCGCCCCAGATCCAACACCCGCCTCGCCGGTCGACGACAGCACCACCGCGGTGCCCGCTCGTCCTTGTAGCAAGGCGCCGCCACGCCACCCACTCGCGACGCCAGATCGGAGGCCCGCCTAGGCCCGAAGATCCGGGATGGATCCAGATCCGACGGCCACAGCCATGGGGGTGCGACCACCAGGTGGAGAACACCGCCTCCTCGTCGACGCCGGGATCGCCGGTGGAAGGCCGCGTAGCCGCCACGCCGCCGACTCTCTGTTTCGTCACTGCCGACGCGGGGTTGGGGAGTCGCTGCCCGGAGAAGGCCCCGCCACCGCCGTCAAACGCGCGGGCTTTGCCCGGCGGTGACTCCCGACGGCGGCGAGGGGAAGTGTATCGGGGAGGGGGGTAGAGGGTTAGGGTTAGGGGGAGCTATCTGTTGGTGCTATCAACATGAAAACAATGTGACCTTCTTTTTGAAAGGGTTAGATGCGTGACTTAAAAATCTCACGCGGCGTTTATATTGGCGGGTCCAAATCCATATTATGTGGTTATCAGTTGTCAACCACGCGCTAGAAAAATATACAGATCCATCGGTCTCTATCAATCGATCAAGCTGTCTAGCTAGCTGTCTCCATCGATCTCTTTTTCTTGGAACATGGCCTTTTTCGACTTTCATGAGCATATGCGATGCTAAATATGCACAATGTGGTTGTGGTATGTTCCAAAAACAAATGTGGCTGTCGTGATCCATCTAGTAGAGAGTATGGTTCTGGTTCACAACTCACCCTCATGGGTCGCCTTATACGATGTGCCTAGTTCGTACTCGTGTCCAGCGCAAACCAGACAACTGTCTCTGTCGCCGTAACAAGTTACACATGGCTTGTGTTCCGAACAAGTTCTTTGAATTTAGTTCCACTTCGGCGCATGCAAAGATGAGCTAGCTGCCTAGCTACACTAGTTTAGCCGGCCGCTAGCTTCGCCGGCAAGTTTTCGAGGCCGGCCGCCGGCGGGAATGGCGACGACAAACAGGCATGATTACACGGGTAACTAGGCTGGTGTACGTCGAGCTCATCATGGCAGCCGGCATCGGGACGGGAGAAAAAGTCGGTGCATGCATGCGACGACGCTTCTCCACACCCGGACAACGAGCTCCATCGCAAGCGCATGAAATTTTAAAAGATCGCTGTTGCTGGTCTCCGTCTTCCATCCCGTTTTAGCACGCAATCTAATATAGCACACCGGTACCTATCATGGAGGTGTGCGTGACGACGAATACGACGGTGAACTTAACGACGGGGATCTATTCCCGGACGTTTACGTCTCTGTCCGTCCCCTGTAAATACGGTTGCGACCGTCGACGGCGGTGTGATCTTCACCGGACCAGTCGACGTCAAGACGGCGATGCGCGACCCCATATTATTGTGCCAGTAGCCGGCCGGTCTTCGTCCTCCTTCGGACCACCGGCCGAATAGCAGGCTAGCCCGCCGTCGCTGTCGCCACCGCTCGATCCCCGTCTAGTTTTAAGGGTTCCATGGCCGGCTTCTCCCATCAATCCCGCGTGTCCCTTGGCAGCTACGTACTAGCCAGGACTGTGGTCAGTAAGTGGCATGGCATCATCTCTGATTGACTAGTCAGTAAGTGGCATGGCGCATGGCATCATCTTGGTTCGGTTCCAAGTGGAGTGTAGAATCCAACTGCCCGCCTATGCACGCATGGTATATACTCGATCGATCGTCACATTGTTTTTGACTTCGTTGCTTGGAACACAAATTGTGTTTCTGTACTGCAAGTGTGCATGACGTCCGTCCATGAAGATATATCTGGTGCTACCACCATTTACATGCTAATAACATGCTACCATTTTTTTACCCGTAAAAAATAAACATGCTTCCATTTAAACAAAATCAATTTTATATATTCAAACATGTTCACAGAGAATGTGTCTCCAACCTTCAGAATTTTCAATTCCAAAATCGAAAGGCATATTGGGAAACAAAAAAGAAATCCATATGTGAATAGTGTTAGTTTTGTCATTTAGTACGATGTTCTGGGACCGGAAAGTGCGAATTGAGGTCGTGCTTGATGAGTTCTTTTTTTCAAATTCAAAATCCACATTTGAAGTTTCACAAAATTCGAAACAAAAATTCTAGGTGTACATGTTGAACTTTACCAGCGTGCAAAATCTTTAATGAAAATTCATATTATTTTAGCCCAGCCCAAACTAATTTCTGATTTATTTTTGACACACTTTATATAGTACTATTATCTAAATCTAGAAAAATTTCCAAATTGAAACTTGAAATGTGGATTTTAAACTTTTCAAATATCAAACTCTATGGATCTCATGCTCCTAGACACCTCACTCGTTCTGAGATAAGTTCTTCTTGTAGTGTTCATTAAAGCACATGTATTGCGGATAATATCAATGTATGAATTCGAGGCACTTAGAGGCGTCAATTAATTTTTGTTAGATCACACTGTGGCTTTCTCTACATCTTCTAATTCCAGCTGTCCGACAAAGGGACTTCGTCAACTCGTTATGAAGTTTCAAGACAAGTTTCTGTAAATAATAGAAAACTCACATGAAATCCTACCTTTTGAGCTGGTCTATTTCTTAGATCTTATTGATCACTATGGCAGGGTCATTTTTTTCCTTTCTTCTTATTTTTCCTTTTATTACTGAATGCATTACATTATGCTTGTGCAGAGCTTAGATGTAATTTGTATCTTTTTATATTAATATATTCCCTTTACTTTTACTGGATCTTACACATATCACAAAAAGTCTTTTTAGCTCGTGAGCTCCAGGTAGCTCTTTTTTAACTTCATTTAAAATCTAAAAATTTCCAAAAAAAAATATACATAGTGTGTAGGTCTATATTTTATCAAAATATCATGTTAGGTGTGATCTATAGGTGGGGGAGCAAATCAGGTTTTTTATTGTCGTTGCATAGACATAATTTTTGAATTTTAGTTTCTCTAGAATACAACGTATTTCCTCTGGTCCGAATTATTTGACGCAGAATTAGAGCAAGGCCAGTAGAAATTTGTAAAGAGGCTGTGACAGTCAAATAGGATCGGAGGGAGTACTATTTTAAAAAACTTGGCAGATACTTGAACCATATTTTTATCTACCCGCAATAAAATATTGAACTAACAATCATTTTCCAAAGTTTAAAATTCCGAGCTCAATGTAACCCGTGAGCAAAAACGTGGATAATTAATTCAAAACTATCGTGTACACTATCCCCCCCCCCCCCCCCCCCCCCCCTCTCTGAAATATGAACACATTGATTCTTTTGCAAGGATTAGATGTGTGATTTTCTAAATAACTTGTTTTTATGTTGGCAGATCCATATTAACATGGTTGTCAATCGCACTACTCCCTTCGTTCACTAATGTAAGACATTATACTTAATATTTTAATATTGACTATATACATATTAAAATGAATGAATCTATTTACAAAATAAGTATAGATATATTTGAATCAAGAAAAACCTGAAAATGAATTACATTTGTAAAGGGAGGGAATAGTAAGAAAGTAAAATAGATGGAGATCCCGTTAGTCTAGCATTTCTGCGTTGGAGCCCGGCGCTATCTCTATCTGCGCATCACACGGACTAACCACACACGGACCCACCGCCCCTGATCGTGCGGGTACTATTTACCGAAATCATCCGCTCATCTCTCGACGCTCTAACGCAATGCGCCGCCTTCCATCTCCCTCGCGACATCTCCGCCGTTCTTCCATTGCATCCGCGCGGCGAGCTTTCCCGCTCGCGGCGGCGTCGTCCAACCCGCCTGTTTCCCGCTCTCCTCAAGGACGTCGGAGCATGGCGATCCTCACTCGATCACTACGAAGCGATGACTCTCGTGAAGGCTATCTACACGTTGCAGATCCCACGGGTGGATTCATCGTCCATAACGACGGCGACGACGAAGAAGGGGCCAGCGATGGGGAATTCACCAGGACAGCACACTTCGGAAAAGCACGCACCGTGACGGTTCCATCTACACAGGAATCGGTCGCTGGGATTGGAAAAAGGAGTTTCATGTCGGGGACCGTAGCGAGACTCGTTGGAGGCGATGGCCTTCTCGGAGCCCACGCCGGATTGCACCTTTGACGACAATGGAACTTGTCGGAGGCATCGTCCTAGGGGCATGTTGCAGATTCTCTCATTGGAGGTGGCTAGAATCCCCGTTGATGCTGGTGGCTCCGTAGAGTATATGGATACATGGCGGCACGGGATTATCTTGATCCACTCCTTAATTATGTCGTCAATATTAGCAGGGATGATCCCGTAGTGGTGGAGCAGGGTTCTCTCATCAGCATCGCTGGCACTAGGCGAGGGATAGAGTGTATGGATTGTACTATAATCGAATACGACATGAGGATCAAGAACGGTGAACAAGAACACGATGACCTACAGCTCCTCGATGGTGCAACGGATATAGGTTACGGAAACACATGTTATGGGCCATTCACGTTAGACACCCCTGGAGAGTGTGGCGTGATTGACATAACTTTGTTACGTCTTTCTTGGGCAGTTGAGGCGACTATAGAGGTTTTCGTATTGGAAGTGCAAAACAGTTTCAGTTTGTCTCTCGGATGTTTTACGCGCGAGTTTAATACGGAAATCAGACTCTTTGATGGTGTCATTGCTGAGTCACGTGGCTTAAAAAGGTGTGTGGTTGCAATAGCAAGTCGTTCTTGTATGGATTTGAAGTTCAGCGTAGGCGCACCGTCATCTAGTCCAGACCAACATTGTTGTTCATTCAAGCCGCAAAGCCATGGACATGCTACTCAAAAAATAAAGACGAAGTTTGCGTTAATCTCGGTGAAGGTGACTTGGTCGACCTTGTCCGGCCATATGCTATAATGTCTATGACATGGGGTGCAACAGATTAAACAATTAGGTAGTTTAGGTCGTGCACTTGTATTTACTTTTGTTTTCATTCTAGTTGTAACGGGTGCTCCATAGTGGTGCACTGAAGTTGTTTCACATTTCTTTTCTTTTCTTCTCCATTCTTCTAGCTCCACAAAGTGGCTTCTTTGTTACTCTTCGGTGCATTAGAATTAGGAAACCGAGAATGGATGATGCATACGAATCCAGTTTATGGCTGAATGTTTAATTCTAGTTATTCGGTAACAATTGTTTGCATGCACATGATTATTTCGACATTCATAATTCAACTTTTTGTCAACATTTGTTAGAACATGAGTTTTGGTGGATATCTATTTTTTTGCATGCACATGATTATTTGGACATTCGTAATGCAATTTTTGGTCAACATTTGTTAGAACATAAGTCTTGGTGGAGTGGCGCCTAGAAATGTGCTCAGGTTACTAAGATGCTAGTGTTCTCATATAAATCTAGCAAGATTCAATAATCAATCTCGTTATCATCCTTTGAGCATGTGAAAATACTTATTTATGATTGGTAATAAGTTTTTTTGTATCTTCAACCATATATCAGTAATCATATTTGAATTAATATATACTTAATTCATCTGAAAACCATGTCCCAACAAGACTACGTATGCATATTAAATTTATGTAACATGTGCAATTTCAATCCAACTTTGGATGTAAGTCATGCACATTTTCCTTCGATATGACGTCTAAGAAATCACAGGCATGTAAGCTTCATCCATATATGTAATACTTCACCCGTTCGAAAAATATTTGAAGTTGTAGGTTTGTCCGAAGTCAAATGTCTTTACGTTTAACTGAACTTATAAGAAAATGTTTCAATATCTACAACATCAAATCTATATAGTATAAAAGTACATTGTATGATGCATCTAATAGAACTAAGTTGGTGTGGTAGATGTCGATGTATTTTTCTACAAACTTGGTCAAACATAACATAGTTTGACTTGGGACAAATCTACAATTTCAATTATATTGCACGGATGGAGTCCATTTTATTGAAATGTAAACAAATCAAGGAAACCCTTGAAAAATAAGAAGACATTTGATCTCTTCCCAAAAGATTCAAGGAATAATATGATTTCATTTTTCTATAATTTGTATGCTCGGTACTAACTATTTTCTCTTTTAAAATAACTTAACCCTTTTTTGCGGGTGTAAAAGTACTAAACCTTACTATATATAGATAATTAAGTAGTGCTAACAAACCTGTTGCACGTTTCTTGTAATCGCAGAAATTAACACCAGGAGAAATCTTGGTTAGGGGAATTAAGCTCCAGCGCATGTGTTTGAAATAAATTTCGTAGAAAAAATTGAAAGGTTCTGTTCTCTATGTAATTTTAATCAAATAGAGCTCGTTTAAATGCAATCAAGCATGGATTCCAAGAAATTTTACAGTGAAATCAAGCAATCGTGTATATTATTGAGTCCTGGCCTGGCCTGGCCTATAGTACTACTGTACTAGTTTGTTCGTTTTCGTGGCCGGCCCGGCGGAATGACCGAATGACACTAGAATTTCACGTGACAAAACAAGCATGATTACACGAGTAACTAGGCTAGCTTCATGGCCGGCCGTTGGACACCTTCACACCAACTCATGGGCTGCGCCAAGGCGATCCGCTTTCTCCCTACCTGTTCTTGTTTGTAGCTGATGGATTGTCAAGGCTGATCCAAAGAGAGGTGGAGACTGAAAGATTGAAGGAGCTGAAGATATGTCGAAATGCTCCGGGCATGTCACATCTATTGTTCGCGGATGATAGCCTTCTTTTCTTTGAAGGGTCTGTGCAGCAAGCGTCCATGGTTAAGGATATTCTGGACAGATATGAACACGGTACTGGGCAGCTAGTAAGGCTTGGAAAATGCTCAATCATGTACGGGCAGCGGGTGACGGCGCCGGTGCAGGCCGAGATGAAGGAGCTTCTCTGCTATGAAACTGAAAGCTTTGAACAAAAGTATCTAGGCTTGCCTGTGCCGGAAGGGCGTATGAAAAAAGGGAAGTTCCAATCTCTGAAGGAACGTTTCCACAAGCGTTTGTCCGATTGGATGGAGAAGTACCTGTCAAGTGGAGGCAAGGAAGTGCTTATCAAGGCCGTTCTGCAAGCGCTGCCCACTTATTCAATGAGTGTTTTCCAATTCCCTGCTGGCCTCATTGAAGAACTCAACAAGATGATTCGTGACTTCCATTGGGGTGATGAGCATGATCGACGCCGGATGCATTGGTTGTCTTGGGACAAAGTCACCCTTCCAAAAATGGCCGGGGTATGGGATTTCGCGATTTTAAGCTGTTCAACCAGGCCCTCCTTGCTCGGCAGGCTTGGAGGCTCATTCAGTTCCCTGATAGTCTGTGTGCACGTCTTCTGAAGGCGAAGTATTCTCCCAACGGCCACCTCCTGGACACGGATTTCATTCAGAATATCTCGGCTTCATGGCAAGGTGTGGTTCATGGCCTCGAGCTACTCAAGAAAGGCATGATCTGGCGCATAGGTTCGGGCTCCATGGTCAAGATTTGGCGCGACAATTGGCTCCCACGTTCCGGCAGTCTGAAGGTGTCGGGCATGAAAGAAAGGTGTAGGCTAAAATGGGTGGCGCAGCTTATTGACCCAGCATCCAAGTCCTGGGATGAGGGTCTAATCCGGAAGTTCTTCTACCCGCATGACGTTGAAACTATCTTGCGGATCAAGCTCCCTCGCCGTGTGTCCTATGACTTCATTGCTTGGCACCCGGAGAGCTCTGGTGTTTTCTCTGTTAGGAGTGCTTACCGTCTTGCCCTGCAGCCAAAAATCACTAGCCTCAGCCGTGGTCAAGGCACTGCCGAGCCTAGTGGTGACCGAAGTATTTGGAACTTGGTTTGGAAAGCTGGTGTGCCACAGAAGCTCCGTGTGTTTGCTTGGCGCCTAGCGACGGATTCCTTGGCAGTCACTGATAGCCTTCATCGTCGAATTCCAAAGGTTGATCCGCAATGCTCGATTTGCGTTATGGAGGTGGAGACGGCGCACCATGCAATGGTCAGGTGCACCCTAGCTCAGGCCCTCCGGATGGCATGCGTAAGGTGTGGAATCTCCTTGATGAAGCAACGTTTTGGCGGCCTGATCCCAGCTGGCTTTTTGAACTGCTAGACGGCGTGAATGCAGAAATGAGAGTGCAGCTGATCTTCCTGTTCTGGCGCACTTGGCATCACCGAAACAATGTTGTCCATGGTGATGGGAAAGCGTCCATCTCAGCTTCGGTGCCCTTTCTTCAGAATTACATTGTTTCGTTCAAACCTGAAGCGTGCAAGCCGGCAGTGCATGGGAAGGCGCCCGTCTCTCGGTCTGCTGTCACTGAGCCGTCATCACATGTGAGTACTAGTTCTCTCTGGAAGCCTCCTGATACGGGCTGGAAAATCAATGTGGACGCTGGTTGGGACGCGGTGGAGAACTCTGGAGGTACTGGTCTTGTTGCTCGCAGGGCGGATGGTGCTGTGATCTACTCACAATGGAAGACCCTTGCTGTGTGTGCGAGCGCGGCATAGGCGGAGGTGCTGGCCATCTTAGAAGGTATCCGCTTCTTGGCAGGCCAGCCTCAACAATCTGGAATCATTGAGTTGGATTGTGCACGGGCGATCGCCAGCCTAACCTCATCGGAGATGGATCGGTCTGGGCATTGGAGCTTATTCATGGAAGCAAAAGCTGAGCTGCGTACCCTGGTGAATCCGTGAATGTGAGTCTGAGAAAGGTCGGTCGGGTGAGCAACAGAGTGGCACATGATTTAGCAAAGTTAGGCAAACATGAGTGTGGAGTGATGCATGGGGCAGTTCCGTCCTGCGCGTCGGACTCCCTTGTGCTTGATTGTAATACTGTTATTGCCTAATTAATAAAGCTCACCCATTTAATTCAAAAATAAACTAGGCTAGCTTCATGGCCGGCCGCACAACCTTCATCGCCCAGTAGACGTGAATTTCGTAAAGAATTGCTCTGGCAACAACAGAAAACGTACGGGAATGAGGTAGGCCGGGTCCATCGCGCAGTACTATCCCCCCTGCCCTGGCGCCGCCTCAGATGCAAAATTGCAAATCCTCGTTCCGCTCGATCGCCGGCGCCCTAAAGACGCCGCCTCTCCTGCATGCCCCTAATGCGCCGCCTCGCGTCTCCCTGGCGACCTCTCCTCTCTTCCTTCCCGGCATCTGCTCGACGACCTTTGCGGTTCGTGGCGGCGCCGTCCAATCCGCCTCTCTCCCGATCGCCTCATGGACGTCGGAACATGGCCATCCTCTGCCGGCCGCTACGATCAGGCGACCCGTCTCGTAGAGTTGGTGGATGGGGCCGGAGCCCGGATCACCCGACTGAAATCGTCGCCGTTGACGACGAACAAGAAGGAGACCCGTTCAGAGACGACGAATGGACTCACAACAGTATACTTGAAAGAAGCGGCCAACGTGATGGTTCCATGTACGGTTGGATGTTTTACCATGACTGGAAAGGAGAGTTTCGTGTCGCGGACCGTAGCGAGACACGGCTGGAGGCAATGATGTTCTCGGATCCCACACCAGATTGCACCTTCTATGGCGATGGAGAATGCTGGAAGCATTATGCTCGTGGCATGCTGCAGATTTTGTCATTGCAGGTGGCTAGACTTCCTGCGGATATCGACCCCGTAGAGCTATACGGGTACGTTGCGACGCGGGATGGTTTGGATCCGCTTCTTAACTATGTCGTCAACGTTAGCAGGGATGATGCCATCGTCGTGGAGGAGGGTTCTTTAATTAACATGACTGGCCCTAAGCGAGGGATACAGATGTCGTTCGAAGGCACTCTCATCGAATATGACATGAGGATCAAGAGAGGCGAACAAGAAAGAGATGACCTGCAACTACTCGACGGTGCATCATTACTATGCCACGGAGGCACATGGGACGGGCCATTCAAATTAAACACCCCGGGAGAATGTGGTGTGATTGACATAATTTTGTTACGTTTTGAGAGTGCAGCTGAGGCTACCGTTGAGGTTCACATATCCAAAGTACAAAGCTGTTTCAATTTGTCTCTTGGATGTTTCACCAGTGGGGTTGATCAGGAAATCAGGCTCTTTGATGGCGTCATGGCGCAATCACGTGGTTTAAGAAGGCATGTGGTTGCTGTGGCGAGCCGTTGTTCTATAGATTTGAAGTTCAAGGTAGGCGCACTACCATACAGTCCCAACCTTCATTATTGTTCCTTCAAGCAGAAACCCCATGGGCATGATACTCAAGAAATAAAGACTAGTTTTGCGTTAATCACGGTGAAAGTGACTTGGTCAACATTGCCTCGTAGATTTCCTGTCTAAGATTTCTCCCTCTATAGTGTCGGTCATGTGCGGGCCAATAGATCAGTAACTTGGCCACTCTAGAGTAGTGAACTTGTGACAAATTTGGAGTGTTCTCAAGCTATCGAAGTATGTCGTTGTATTGTGTGCTTACATAAGGTTTTTTTGCGCTTTGCTTCTTCTCTCCATTATTTTTGCGCAAGGGGTCAGGTTATAAATATGAAGGATAATCCCAGCTGCACATCCATATAGTGGCTTTTCCGTGGATCTGTAGAACTTGAAGACGAGAATGGAGGACACACAGAGACACAAGTTTTTTTAAATTACTTCACGTATATTTCTAGTTTTCGAAACATGCCATAATTGCTCAACCAACATTTGCATCCTTGTGCCCATTCAAAATGTAATTTTTTGTTAAGATTTTTCGTAATCTTAGTGGAGTCAAACCTAGACACATGTGCTCACTTCACACATGGTAGCGACTAGTGTCCTCATAAAAATCTATTAAGATTCAAGGATCCATCCCGTCACAATCCTTCGAGCATGTGATTAGGGGCGGCGCTCAGTTGTTTTTTTCATGATTTTCCTTTTTACTTATTTAAGAAGAAAATAGTTATGACTTGAAGCAATTATTCGTATATCTTCATCTATATATATTTTACTATATTTGAGGATTTGAATACTTAATTCAATGCAAAACCGTGTTCCCTGACTATGCATGTATGAAATATTGTGTTTAAGATGCAATTTCAGTTCAAGTTTGGATAGAGATCACACACATTGACACATGTATAATTCGCTCAATTTATCCTTCACTATGGGATCAAGGCCAGCGTAAGAACTAGTCAATCCTTGAAATTGTATAAAACATTAAGCCTTTGACCTCCTTAAAGACGATTGCATGAATAAGAATATTTTTATTTCAGTAATTGATATCCTTAGTACGTGACTAACTATATTTTCTATAGAAGAACTAAACAAAATTAATACTAACAAACCAATTTCATATTTCCTGTAGTCGAAAAAGTAACATACGAAATAAAATCTTGGCTAGCGAAAAGTAAGCTATCGCGCATGACTTCGACATATAATTTCATAGAAATTGATATGCATAGTACGCGATTAACTATTTGTTTACTTCTAAAAGAACTAAACCTTGGTAAATAGTAATAGTAGCAAACAAATTGCATCTTTACCGTATTCGCAAAAATAACACGAGAATAATTTTTTGCCTAGTGGAATTATGCTCCAGCCCACTGACTACAGAATATTATGTTCTCTAGATTTTTGTTGTTCAAGTCGAGCTTGTAATCACTTCTTTTGCATGTCTTAGTGATTTACATGCCAAGCACTTACCGAATCATGAAATTTCCTTATTTTTTTATGCAGTGCAATCATAATGGGTGTCTTATAAAGGCGAAATATTTATTTCGCGAGAGGCAATGTTTCCGTCGATGGTAAGATGTACGTGGGGATTTCCTGGCGTACAGAAGTGGCTAAAGAAGCGCCTTCAGTCCGTTGTTCTTCCAAGAGTTACAAACACGCACCCAAAAGACAAAACATGGAAAAAAAAAGAGGCTTAACACTAAAGATGATTATTCTACATCACGCATGGAATATCATTTCACCTTGATCGGCACACTGTAGTTTACGTTCGCAGCAGCAGTACATGGTTCGGTTCGGTGCACCGGCAAGCATTCGACACCCCGCCGTGCGAATCGCCACCAGAAGTCATCGGACAAACGGGCACGATTACACGAGTCATGTATGGCAGGCTCGCCGTCTCGACAGTCGCGCCACCGCTGCCGGTACGGGAGAAGTCGGCGGCCGGCCGCATCCCGAGCTCGCATGCAATGCACACACCACCTTCTGGAGCAAACCTTACACGTACTGCTCCAGACCTGAATAAGAAACGAGATGAGGTGAAGGTTGCTGGTTTCTCCATGGCGTGGGTGCCCGGTGCCGCCGGGCTCAGGTACCGGGTGACCTGGGACGTGCATGCACCTTGGCGGGATTTCCCTGCCTTGCCTTGCCTTGTTCACCTCGGCTGGCTCTTGTCTGTATTTCTGTTTCGACAGTGCAGCGAGTGTGATTTGTTCTGTTCACCTTGGCTGGTTCTCCGTCAGTTTAATGCAGTTGAGAGACTGAAGTTTCTAACTTGCAAAGCGTGGTATGCTAGTATGATCAGAGGCAGGCTCCAGACAGATCTGGGCCTGACCGATCGATCCACAGTTGATGGTGGCGTTCCTTGAAAACTAGACGCATTTCTCGTGATAGTGCAGTGCAGAGCCTCCGGCCATGATCGAATCAAGATCGTCGGTGGTAGCAGACAAAGCAGCATGGGGGCGTTTTGTACCATTGAGGGGGACTGCAAATGATCGAAGATGGGTTTCCAAAACTCGCAACAATGGCGTGGATTGTATTGTAGCGTAGCCAACAGCTGGTGTGTTGTCTGTTTCCGTACTCCAGTTCTGCATGCCATCTCACTCAGAGACTCAGAGTTCATAGTGGGCAATAATTCAGAGAAGCCAAGCCAGATGAGCGAACAAATAACAGTTTGCTTCTGTAGCATATAAAGCAAAAAAAAAAAAACTTTGGGCGTTCCGAGGGCAGTTTTGCAACGGTGATGTGTCGAGCTGAGGTTGGGTCACGGCTCGGTCTTTGTAGTCGGTTTTCCGGCATGTCCGATGGGTTCTCTCGTGCTTCGTTGTGTTGTTGTGGGGTCGGAGCTACGGTGAAGAGTGTCCTTGCAGCCACGATGACGGGCAACCAGTGGTTTGCGGAGTACTCAGTCGGCGCAAACCTAGCATATTTCTCCTTTTGAAACTCATCGTCAAAGTCGAATCTGTCTGTCGTTGGCATGGGCCGGCATGGGTTCCGGCATCGCTGCGGCGAGGGCCGTGTTGGTGTCTTCAAAGATCGAGTCGGAGTCACTGGCTCAAATAGGATTGATAACGATGACGGGCTTTTCTCTTCGTTGATGCGTGTGTGCTCCGTGTGGGTGGCCGGGTCGACCGGTGGTGGTGCCCAATATGGCCGTGTTCCATGAGGACATTCGTGCACTTGTATCGATTTTCGGTTGGTTTCCCGTTGATTAACCGGCCATCTCTCTTCTTCTTAACCAATAAAAATGACAAGTCTTTTGCTTATTTAAAAGGTTGTGGATGAGTGTGTATTTTCTTGAAATGAATGTGGATCGAGGATATCATGTAGCTTAGTACTGAGAGCGTGGTTGGTCTCTTTCCATCTCATCACCTGAGATTGGTTGAGTGTGCTGTTGTTCAAACTATACTCACATATGCATATTAAGTGGTACAACGCTGCACTAATTGTGCAGGTAAAAAGAGGTGTGGCCATCGAGCAAGTCCCCTCCCCGGAACCCTAAACACCAACGAGAAATTAATATACTCTCCCGTTCCAATTTATGAAATGTTTTAAATATTTTAATGTGTTCTACACACGGACTGGAATAAGTGAGTAGATACACTGAAAGTCGAAACACGTCTAGATAAATGATATCTATACAAAAAGCTATAAAATTTTATAAGAGTCATTGGGATGGTTTCCCGGAAATTGAAAACGGCTCCCGAGTTACACGGAGCCCTTTTTTTGAAAAAAAATCAAAATCGACACTTTTAAGTTTCCAACAATCGTGAAAAAAATCTCAGATATAGATAGTGTCGAGATTTATAAGCGTGCAAAACTGTAACTAGAAGTTCCATATATTTTGGGCTGCGCAAAAAAGACAAATGGGTGGACCTGGATGGTGAACATTTTCAAACTTTTGAAACTTTCCCCGATTTGACTTGTTTGTACAGCCCACAATATGACAAATTTGAAGTTACAATTTTGCACGCTTGTAGATCTCGACACTATCTATATCTAACATTTTTTCATGATTTTTGGAAACTTTAAAATGTCATTTTCGATTTTTTTTCTTCAAAATAACAAGATACATGTAGCTCGGGGTTATTTGTCCTCTCTCGTTGTTTCCCCATTTACATTCGGATTAGTAATTTCATGAAGCCATCTATATTGTTAGGAGATTCGAGTTAACACTCAGTTTGGGCATTATCGTATATTTGTAGGCTTGTAGCCCTGAAACTTTTAAAAGTCGAGTCACCTCTAGCATGGTATACATGAACAAGGAATGACAACGTGTATTGTCGGGAGAGGCGTTTTGGCCCCCGAGTACACTTGCTCCTGCCCAATAAAAAATTCCAAAAAAATAGTAAGCATTTTTTAAAAAATTGAAATATTTTGGTGACGAATGTATACAAGATTTCTACAAACATGCCAAGTTTCGTGGTGAAATGACAAATCAGTCACAAAACTGAGAGTTACAAAAATAGTTTTTCAGAGCACTAATTTTTTTTGCACCGAGCACCAGGAATGTCATTTCACCACAAAACTTAGCATGCTTGTCGAAAACTTGTATATGTTCATCACCAAAAAAATTCAGATTTTTAAAATGTTTTTTTTTTCGAATTTTTTAATCAGGCAGGAGCATGTGAGATCGGAGCCAAAGTGAATTTTGTGTATTGTCGATGGTCTTTAAATCTATCAAAATAAAATTCACTTTTGACTAAAAAATGCAGAATTTTGTAGAAATTCTGATTGCGACGTAGATATATGTGCACTCACCAACTCACTCCCGCGAGTACTATACTAAAGGTTTGATTGTGTTTTCCCCATAAAAAAAACCAATAGCATAACTCTGATAAATTAGTAAATTACATTGTTTCAATAAAATTAATGAGCATTTCAATTAGACTAATCAGCTTATCATTGCCATAACACCACTTTGTGACGTGTCACTCTTCACACCAAGAACAATAAAACACTTTGGCCATGTTGTACTCCGGCGCAGATCTGAGCACCGAACCTCGATCAGACGGCTAAGATGCCGTACGTCGTCTTCCTGTAAAACTCCACACCAGATCCGAAATTCAGAATTCCACAGCAGTACAGGCCACTTCGAGTCGGAAGAGCCAACAAAGCCACACGACGCCGGGCAGTGCGCGCACCACTCCCCGACCCACTATAAATTCCCCACCGCTCCCTTCTCTTCCCCATCTTCCAATCCCAAAACACGAACCAGCCGCAGAGCTCAAAAGCTCAGAGCTTTCCATCCGCCCCGCAAAATTCCATCGCCAAAACACCACAAAGAAGATCCCCGTCCTGCCGGCACCATGAGCTTCTCGTCCATGAGCAAGCAGCAGGCGCTGTGCGCGGGCGGCGGCGAGGAGGCGCGGCGGGGGCAGGCCGAGGCGATGGAGCTCATCCCGGGCCTGCCGGAGGAGGTGGCCGAGAAGTGCCTCCTCCACCTGCCCTTCCTCTACCACCGCCTCTTCCGCACCGTCTCCTCCAACTGGAACCGCTTCCTCACCGCCGACACGCCGCCCAACAACAAGCCTTCCACCTTACCGTCAATCTCGCTCTCCCTGCCCTTCCTCTTCGCCTTCGCCTTCGACCCCGTCTCCCGCCGCCTCCAGTGCCAGGCGCTCGACCCCTTCTCGCGCCGCTGGCTGCTCCTGCCCCCCGTCCCCTGCGGCAGCGGCGCGGCGGCCGCGCCCGGGTCGTTCGCCGTCGTGGGGCTCCCCGCCCGCGGCGAGATCTACGTGATCGGGGGCGTGGAGGAGGACGAATCGGGCGGCGAGAAGGCGGTGCGGAGCGTGGCGGTGTACAGCGCGGCGACGAACGGGTGGGGGCAGGCGGCGGGTATGCGACCCGCGGGGTACATGTCCGCCGGCGAGGTGGGCGGGCGCGTGGTGGTGGCCGGGGAGGACGGCGAGGCGGAGGTGTTCGACCCGGAGGCGGGGCGCTGGTCCCCCGCGGCCGTCCGCGCCGGCGCCGCCGTGGCGCGGTACGACGCGCGGCGTGCGGCGGGAAGCTGTACGTGACGGAGGGCTGGGCGTGGCCGTTCGAGCGCGCGCCCCGCGGCGCCGTGTACGACGCGGCCGCGGACGAGTGGCGCGAGATGGCCCGCGGGATGCGGGAGGGGTGGACGGGCTCCTGCGCGTCTCCGGCGGCCGGATGTACATCGTGGCGGAGTACGGCGAGTGGCGGCTGAAGCGGTATGATGGGGCGAGGGACAAGTGGAGGATGGTGGATGGTGGCGGGGTGCCGCGGAGGTCAGGCGCCGCACGTCGTCGCCGGGGAGGTCGGGGAGGTGGGTGGTGGGAGGAGGAGGATTTACGTCGTCGGCGCTGGGCTGGATGTTGCCGTCGGGACCGTCCACGGCTGTGGCTGCGGCGCAGAGGAAGATGAGCGGGTGGAGTGGGAGGTCGTCAAGGGCCCCGCCGAGTTCGTCGGGCTGGCGCCGTGCAACGCGCAGGTCCTCTACGCCTGAGACACCTCGTCGGCGCTCCGGCCACCGGCGGCACCAAGCAAATCCTGGGCCCGCATGTCGGTGCGCGCGCACGTGGACCCGGCTGTCATCAGCGACGTAGTAACGCCTCCCGCAGCTCACTTCTGACGCAGACTAGCTAGCTAGCTGAGCTGAGCGCACGGGCGGCGAAGCGTGCTGGCATGGATCGAGCATTCCGCCCCTCCATTCCGCCCCTCGTCAGAGCAGAGCATTGCAGAACACAGAGGGAAGCCGTGTGTAAAACAAAAACGATTACACCAAGCTAGTAGTGCAAGTGTGCCGCTGCCACTAGACTTTATTTTTCCTCTTTTACCAGAGAAATAAACGATCTTTTTCAACGGCATCGATCATCACTCTCTGGACAACGAAGAAACAAACCCCAAATTGCTCCCGGGACATACTTGGTTCTATACCTGGGCATGGGCAGCCCGGCCCGATAATCTCGGGCCGGGCCGAGCCGGGCTCGGGCCTAAAAATCGGGCCTGATAGTCATGTCGGGCCGGGCTCGGGCCTAGCCAAAACAGAAAATCAGCAAGGGTCGGGCCGGGCCGGTTGGGCTTTTGCGGGCTTTGTCGGGATCGGGCCCGATTTTTCTGCGGCCCGATTGTCGGGCCGGGCTTGCACATCGGGCCGGGCTCGGGCCTAAAAATCGGGACCGATAGTCATGTTGGGCCGGGCTCGGGCCTAGCCAAAACAGAAAATCAGCAAGGGGCGGGCCGGGCCGGGCGGGCTTTGTCGGGCTCGGGCCCGATTTCTGCGGCCCGACTGTCGGGCTGGGCCCGGGCCTGAACTTTTCTGCGTCGGGCTTTTTTAGGCACGGCCCGAGCCCGGCCCGTCCCGAAAAATGCCCAGGTATACTTGGTTCCCATCCTTGAGGCCCGAATATGCAGATTCCCCACCGCCCCCAATCACTCTGGAACATACCAATCTAGCAGTGCTAACCATGATGATAATGGTCTGCTTCGGTTGCTTGCTAATGAAGCCTGGATCATTACCGAGTGAGAATGAGGCAAAAAAGCGACCGGAATGGACGGAGAGATTATCGATTTCAACGAGCGATCTCGACAGCATGCGAGTTGTGTCCTCCTCTCGCTTTTTTTCTCCCAACACGCCGCGGTCAGAGCATCTCTTCTTCGTTTTCTCCTCCCGTGTCTAAGGTGTCTTCTTTTTTCTTCCACCGGGTGTGGGCGCTAATCATGGCGCGATCGCGACCTCTGTGGCACCTTGCTTGCGTTGCCAGCCCGTAGTGGGACTGTGGGAGGAGGAATGGGATTTGAGAGGTATAATGGCGGGGGTGGTGATGTAGCCCCCCGGTAGGGCCGGCTACGAGGAGCGCTCCTCTCCGACATCACTGCCAAGGGATTCTGATTCTGATTCAAATAATTTTTGCAGAAAAAAATAGAGGCCTTCTATTATTATAAGTCTACTAGGAAAAATGCCCGTGTGTTGCAACGGAAGATAGACAAATTTGCACATATACCTTGTTCGCTGATCGGGGTTGCACCACGGTGCCCGCCGCGTGAGCTAATAACGTGTGTGAGCGCTGGCACTATGACAGTAAGCTCGTACACTGTAGCTACTCTTCATATCGTCAACCTCGTCGATGACCCCTCGACGCCATGGTGTCACCTCGTAGTCGGTCCAGCAGCAGCGAGGAGCGAACGAATATATTTCAAATCAATTTGATAAATTTCATTTGAGAATTAAGAATTAGGGCAGTTGTACTGTGAAAAAGGGTTCATCTATAGGTAATAACATTGGACTAAATGAACCAAGTGGACAAGTTAGGATATTCATCTGCCCAGTGCATATCTTTCGGGTACCGAAAAAGGTCGAATAAATGCTACAGAAAAATAGCCAAGGCATTATCTATTTCGTTACATTTAATATATTTTTATTTCTTTTCAAGAATCATAACATTTCAGCTGCCACTTTACTGGACAAAAAATAATCAAGAACAGCGTGATCAGTTCTTTCAGCAATTGGAGGCCGCAACATAATTCAAAAAGATTTAACACAGTTCATATGTTCCAACATGGTGAATAAATCTGAAGCACTTCAGTCATATAGCGACTGACATGATAATTGTTTGTAAGCGAGCTACCTTGCAAAAATTATTATCGCTTCCAGTATAAATGAGACTACCACTTCATGTATTCATCAGCAAATGCTACTGTGTTGACATCAGACTGAAATATCAAAGAAAAATAATTGAAGAAAAAATCAGTGTTAAATCGCTTACAGAATAAATGAGATTACACTTCATCAGCAAATGAATGTGTTGACCTGACTGAACTGTGAAAAGGAAAATAATTCAAGAAAAAATCAATGTAAAATGATAAAATCGAGCCATGGCTAACGGGGAATTGAACTGCCTGCTTGCATACGGACCCACTGCCTCCTGCACTTGAACCAGTAGTGGCCGAACGTGCACGCGGGAATCCGGTCTACGATCGAGCGAGGGTCTCGCCGAGGCGTCCGGCAGCAGGGGATTGAGTCGGTGGCTTGTCTATGGGGCACGTCCGGTGCGACAAGCTCGACGGAGGTTCAGGAGTAGGCGGCGGGTCGAGATGACTTATTTAAGCTCTCCTTCCCCCGAGCCCAACCTCTCCTTCCCCTGAGCCCAACCCTAGCCGCCGCCGGCGCAGCGGCCGGCCGGCGCCGTCCTCGACTCCCCCACCCCTCCCCCTCCCCCTTCTCCCTCGCGCCCCCGTCGCCCCCCGTGGCGGCGGCGGCGCGCCTCCCTTCCTCCTCGCCCGGGCACTCCCAGCGTTCTCTCCCGTCGCCGCCGCCGGCAGGGGCTGCCGGGCGCGGCCCGGTGGCGCCGGCGGCGGCGCCCTTTCACTCCCCGTGGAGGTCCTGGGTGGAGACGGGGATCTCCCCTTCCGACGCGGTGCTCCTCGGGAGGCGGCTGGCACGGCTCCAGCCGGGTGGTAGCGGGTCGGCGGCGACGCGTGCTTACTCGCGGGGCGGCGCGACGGGCGAGTGACGGCGTGCTGCAGGCGTTCGCTGGCCGGCCCTTGCGGCCCAGATCTGGGCCCTTCGGGGCCCATCTGGGTCAGGGCGGGCCGGTTGACCTGCGGTGCGTTCTGCGGATATAGGGGAGGTGGAGGATGCAGGTGCAGCGGCAACGGCGACCGACCTGGTTGCAGCGTGGCAGCGGGCTTCACGGACCCGTTTTGGGACTGGCTGGACTCCATTAGGACTGGTATGCCCCATGGGGGCTTTACGGGCCCGCTGGGCTCGGCCGGACCTGACAGAGACTGGTGTGCTCTGCTGCCCCGTCCGGTCGGCTACCGTCCTCGGCGGTGGAGGTTGTTCCCTCCCGCTCGGTCACGGTACTGCTGCGCCCGGTTCCTACTCCTCACCTCCGTCTGGCAGACGGCTTGACGACTACTTCGGTGAGACGACGATGGTGGTGACTTCGGTTTCGTTGACGCATGGTGGTGGGCGGCTAGTCTGGTGGTTTCGAGGCTCGGCCTCGCGGGGCTCCTGTGTTACCGATCGTCCGGGGTGGTGGAAGAGATTTCGGGAGAAATCCTTGTCGGGTTCGACACCGACGCGGTGCCGCCTCCGGGTGGCATCCTTCCTTCCTGAAGGGCGTCGAGGCTACCCTTCGCTTCCCTCCGTGCCGGGGGAAACCCTAGGACCAGGGCCCTGGTCCGGGCAGCAGCATGGCGTCCCTTCTTGAAGGGGCTGCTTGGTACTCGTCGATTCGGTACTAGGAGCGTGGTGGTACTTTGTTGGAGAGGGCGCAGCGGTTGCGGGTCATCATCGTTTTAGTCGATCCGCCTATGTCTCCTTTTTTTTTTGTTTCTTCTTCTTTTCTTCTCTTCCCCTTGCTTTGGGTGTATGTTTGCTGCCGCCCCAGCATGTCGTGACTGTTGGTTGTATCGGATTGTTGCTATATTTATATAGCGGGGCTACAGCCTATTTCGTCGTAGTAGGCGGCGGGTCCTGGGCGTTTCGCCGGGGAGTTCGAGGACAGTGCGCGTTGAGGATGAGCAGGGTCTGCCTCGGGTAGTCAGGATTCGGTGCCCATGCACCCAGAACGGATCAGGGGCGCAGGCCGCACGGCAGCCGGTAGCAACGACGTGAGAGCAAGCGACAGCTCGACGAAAATACGACGGGCGTACAGTCATACTCTGCCAGGATCGCGACAGAGGTTACCGGCGCGTGACCAGGGAGGTGCCGGCGCACAGCGAGACGGCAAGGAACGGATCATGGTGGAGCTCGCCGGGACTTGCAGGGGCGGAGCGCAGTCGACGCTCATAACCGTCGAGCCTTTTTCTGTCCGAACGGAGAGTTATACCGAACCCTTTTTTAACTTATAGGTGGCATAGTGGGTAATTTTTTACAACTTTAAGGGCAATTTCAGTGTTACACCAAACCAAACAGCGGAATACTTATCGCTTTTATTATTAGGTATAGATATAGATTTGAGATATAAACAATTGAGGAAAAATATGTGGTTGGAACCAATTTAGTTTCCCCGCAACCGAAACAAATCTATTTTGTTAATACTTTTAGTGTTTTTTTAAACTGTAACATTACAATCTCTGTCCCCTTTAAGGAGGCTGATATGCTGTGTGATTGGATTTATTTTATTTTATTAATTATGTCCACTAATTGCCAACCGTTCGAGAAATCGTTAAATCGGAGTCTGGACGTTGATCGAGCTCTACGTAAGGTCCTATATTTTCTAAACTATTAGAACAAACCCTACACTTGTTCCCTGGATACAAAAAAAATTACACTAGTCTAAACACTTATATTCGTATGAACTTGTAAAATCGGACGAGAAATTACTAAAGCGCAAGAAATTACTTAATCGCAAGCTCATGAGACCTAGGCAATATTATTATTTTCCATACAACACGAATGAAATATTATAACTTGTGAACAATTTCTAACATCTGTAGGAAAAGATTTGTGAAATCGACTAAGATTAATTAATTACTATTCGAATGCTGACATATGGGCTCCCATTGATTAACAAGTTGTATGTCCGCATCTATTTTTATAAGTACTGATATTTAATTTGAAATGAAGGTCTCAAGTCTTTGATTTCATATAAAATGAAACCACGGTGTTTTACATCAAATAATCCAAAAACACGAACTTCCCCCACCTTTATCGTTGCGAAAATCCCATTAATTATGATCGTGCTGCTAGACAACAACAAGCTCGTGATCCTGGTACAGTGCAAGCTGTGTCGGGGGATGAGGCCATTAATTTTAATAAATATTATTTTGCCGGACATGGGCAAAATTTATACTAAACATTTTCATTTTGTATAACTCTTTGTAATTAATGGTGTTTCTTTTAGTGGATTTAAAATTGAACATAAAGTTTTAAACAATATCTTTTACAATGTACTTTATAAACTAACCATGTACTTGTGCATAAAAATATGAATCTGTAGTGCCTCCTTGTACAATTATAAGTACACATCACAGAAAAATTGAAATACATTTATTGTTGATTTGTGTTAGTTCATTTTAAAATTTGCTTTTGGCATACCACAACCTAGTAAGCTTATTATGTAAACCAAAATAAAACAATAAATTTTTTAAGGAATCGATTTTCCTGCCTAAATTTATTGTATCAAGTTCATATTTGTGTCTATTTTTACTTCCTTATATATTTAGTTGAAGATTCTACAACATTTAAGATTAACGAGTACCATTAGTCAACTATCTAGAGAGTATTGTCAAACACATGTATATTGTGCTTGACAATATTGGGATATAGCTGATATGGAATGCTCATGAAATATATTCTGTGGGTACAGCTGATACTTCCTCCATTAGTTATCGAGTGCCTCTGGATCCTTTTGATGGAAAGAACTTATCAATTGTAAGAAGAACCCTCACACTTTGGCAAGATAAATGTAGGTCGGAGAGGTGGGTGGTGGCAGGAGGAGGATTTACGTGGTCGGCGCCGGGCTCGATATCGCCGTCGGGACCGTCCACGGCGGCGCGGAGAAGGTTGAAGGGGTGGAGTGGGAGGTGGTCAAGGGCCCCGCTGAGTTTGTCGGGCTCGTGCCCTGCAACCCGCAGGTCCTCTACGCCTGACTAGACGCCACCAGCCACGTCGGCGGCACCAAGCAAATCCTGGGCCCGCATGTCGGTGCTCGCCCACGTGGACTCGGCTGTCATCAGCGACGTAGTAGTAAAGTAGTAACGCCTCCCGCAAGCCGCCCACAGCTCAGTGATGACGCAGACTAGCTAGCGTGTAGCTGAGCAGAGCGCACGGGGCTCAGGATTAGCTAAATTTGAAACCCCTGACTTGGAGGCCATTGACATGCGGGTCCTACCTACAGCGACCCCACATGCCGGTGACCCAAAGTCACCTGACTTTGAGCCTTCTAAAGTCAGCCAATCGGCGCCCAGCGCACGGGTGGCGAAGCCTGCTGGCGTGGATCGAGGGGTAGAATGGCCATTTCCACCCTTTGACCCTCCTCTCGTCAGAGCAGAGCAGAGCAGAGCAGAGAGGGAAAGCGTGTGTGTAAAACAAAAATGATTAGAGCTAGCTAGTAGTGCAAGTGTGCCGCTGCCACTAGACTTTATTTCTTCCTTTACTAGAGATAGACGATCTTTTCACCGCGTACGTGTACATCGTAGTAGATTTGTACTACTGAAGTGAAGTGACGTCAACGGCATCGATCATCTCTCTCAACCTGGAATACTCTTATTTAGCAAGGCAAAAGAGAACAAAGAAACAAACCCCAAATTGCTCCCGGGACATTCGCGGTTCCCATCTTCCAGGCCCAAATATGCAGATTCCCCAATCACCCTGGAATACTACTACTCCCGGGAGTATTTGGCACAGCTAACCATGATGATCATGGGCGAATGCGGCTGCTTGCTAATGAAGCACCGGATCATTACCAAGTCTGTGAGGCGAAAAAGCAACTGGTGTGACCGCCTGACCGGAATGGACGGAGAGAGATTATCAAGTGATGATCGATTCAGTTGCTTGCTAAGCAGTGGATCGGCACCGAGTGAAAATGAGGCAAAAAAAAAAAAGCGACTGCTGTGACCAGAATGGACGGAGAGATTACAGATTTCAACGGGCCCGGCGGTGCGATCTCGACAGCATGCAATGGATTTGTGTCCTCCTCTCGCTTTCTTTCTCCAAACACGCCGCCGTCATCTCTTCTTTTCTCGAGTGTCTTGTTTTTTCTTCTAGCGGGGTGTGGGCGCTAATCATGGCCGAGAGACCACCTTGCTTCGTGCCCGTACTAGTAGGAGGAGCAATGGAATGGGAGAGGTATAATGGCGGCGTGGGTGCTGGTGTAGCCCCCGGTAGGGCCGGATCTGAGGAGCACTCCTCTCGGACATCACTGCCAAGGGAAATTGATTCAAATAAGAAAATTCACAGAAAAAAGAGGCTTCTAATATTAATTAAGGAGAAAATATGTGGTCAATTTTTTTTATTTACCTGGCAAAAGTAACCAATCTATTTTATTAATAGTTTTAGTGTTTATCTACTCTAACTCAATGTTTGTCCCCTTTACAGAGGCTGATATGCCACGTGATTGGATTTATTTTATTAGTTAAATTCACGGATTTGTGAAGTCTATAACACGTGAACAATTTCTAACATTTGCACTTTTTTATTTTGTATTACTGTAACACCCCGACCCATCTTCGGACCGGGCTGTCACCCCTGGCATGGCAGCTCTCAAGGATCTCTAGAATAGCCCCACAGATTAACACTGATCTTTTCTGCGCACTTTGTGCTCACTCATGCGCACCCGGGAAGGACTTCCCGGCCGGTCACCCATCTTTAAATTGCTCCGGATCAAGCACGATTAACCTTGGAGTTCTTTTCGGATGAGCTTCCAAGAAAGAAGTTGCAACTTGTTGATATGAGTATCCTATCAATCCTATTAAGCCCTGAGGCAGGATCTCACAATTGCTCTTTGAAATTAGTGGTGTTTCTTTTAACGGATTTAAAATATAACATAAAATTTTAAATGAGATCTTTTATACTGTACTTTATAAACTACCCATATACTTGTGTAGCTAAATATGAATCTATAGTGCTACCTTGTACAAGTACACATCGGAGCAAAACTGAAATACATTTATAGTTGATTTGTATTTGTTCATTTTAAAATTTAATTTGACATACCACAACCCTTTTTGTTAAGATGTGCTAATTAAATAGAAAACAATAAATCTTTGAACGAATCAATTTTCCAGGTTAAATTATGTATCAAGTCCATATTTGTGTCTATTTTTTTCCTTATATATTTTAGTTCAAGATTCTACAACATTTAAGATTAACTAGTACTGTTACTCAACTATCTAGAGAATATTCCCAAACACATGTATATTGTGCTTGAATAAGGCAGACATGGAATGCTGATGAAATATATTCCTGGAGTACAACTGAGATGGAAATCGTTAACCTAATGATATTCTTACTTGATCATCCAGTGCATCTGGATCTTTCCGGTGGAATTGCTTATGACTAGGAGCTGGGCTGGGCTACTTTTGATTCCTATGGGCTGGGCTACTTTTGAAAAACTTGTCAGCTGTAAATCTTGCGATGATAAATGGAGCAAGGAATACTTATTCTCCTTCAAAAATACCCAAAATGTCTCTTTTAAAGTAGTGTTGACGTCTATTACGTCTTACATAGAACACGCCATGTGTATCTTTGGAGGCAGGGGTACATCACGATACGTAAGACAATAAGCCGGTGCGTTTGAACTAGACATCCACTCGCCCGGGAAGGACCCGTCAGGGCTCACAGTGATGATTGGCTGAATTAGACCGATCCCTCGCTACTAAATCGGTTGTCGATCAAATGAGCGACCTCGGGGTAACAAAATCGCTGAATTCAATGTACAACTTCTATTTTTATCTTTTTAGTTATGCAGGTTTCGACATGCCATCATATCTGAATTATATGCGCTTTTCTAATACTGTGTTTTTGGAGTCACACGAATAAAAAAAATCGCATCAAAAGAAACCAAATCGATCGTAGCCACAATCGGCACAAATTGAAGCGTTGCACTAAAACCACCTCCCAACTCCTATCACAATGGTGTCCGTTCAGAACACACGAATCACGACGGACTCGGAAAAGAACAACTCCTCAGTCATGTTTCCTGTTTCGAGAGTGCAGGTGAGCGTAGATGAGTAACGTGACGGATAAACTTATACTATCATCGAACCATTTCTTAATTATTTCTTCTTACGATCAAGGGTCCATCATATTATTAATATATATAGAAAAAGTACGTATATATTTTCTGTAAGAATTACTAATCCAGACGAATGATGAGCACTAAAGAAAGGAGCAGTTCGTGTTTGCATGGCAGGACACAGCTGGGCATGAGCTCAGGTGTGTCAGTGTGCGCGTGTGCCTGCCTGACGGTGTACGTGGAGCGGTGATCTGATTTGACGCACGAACAAAGTCTACTCATTAATAAGTCGCAAAAAGAAAAGTCTAGTGTACTTATTAATAATTTAACTAATTTTTTTTTATTTGGAGCTGATGCTGGAGCTAATTGTTTTTTCTTGACCTGCTGGATCTAACAGTTGAATAAATGGAGTAGGAACCTGCAAGAAGATAGCTTCGCTGCAAGGCACCGGCGGCCGTAGGGAGGGTAGGCATGCAAGTGGACAGTCCGACGGACAGGACGGACGTCCGCCTGACACGTGTGTTAGTTGATCATCAGCAACCTGCTAAGCAAATTGTTAAGCAAATCTACTAAACACATAACGTGGCGGATAAATATTTTAATTGGAGCGGACGGCCGCCTGCCGAGGGTACTGAATTTCCGCTTTGTTAGGAACAGTGTAGGACAAGTTTAGCGGCGTGTGAAGGAGCGATAATGCTTCGTGACGCCGATCGCGTACGAGACACCCTGCAGACACGTATGGTGACTGAATAACGACGGGGGCACCGTCATAGGAAAACAAGCGAGGACAAAGTATTTGTCGTCAGAGACAAAGAGCTCCCAAAAGAAAATTATGTAAGTTGTGTCCCACAAACGGCTGGCATTGTGGCATCCAAATTTCATTCAGAGAAGGACGACCCTCTGCAAGACTGCTAACTCGTCTCATGAGAATGAATGGAGAAGCTTACAAAAATGTAATGTACGTAGGAGTATCATCAATGCACCAAAGGAGATTCCATACGAACCGCAAATCGTCCGTGATATGTGCAGCGTGGTGGATGATGCTGCAGGCGATCGTGGGCAGTGGCAAGACTTATTGAACAGATGCACTAGCCAATTATCCCAAAAGTTCTAACTGGTGGAATTTAATAGTGCGTTGGTCGGGTCTTGAATTTGAAACCTGTTGACTCTGATACCATATTAAACAGATGCATTAACCAATTATCCCAAAAGTCCAAACTGATGGAAAAGACTTGGCCCGTTTGTAATTTCTGGTTTTCATCTGGATCTTTCTGTAATGTTCGGGGTTTAACATCATCTTCTACTTTCCGCAAAAAAAAAAAAAAAAAAAGACTGACACGACCGGCGCCAGCACACAAGTTGTATGTAAGCTGAATCGCATGCAAGTTGGATGGTGGAACTATATGTGTTTCGTAGAGATGTCTGATAGACGGCAAATGCCCCGTCGTCTACCAGTTGCAATCTGAACGTGAGCTGCCGCGTGCCACTCAGCCGCTGGCAAGCGTGGACCGGGCGACCTGACGGCTTTACCTGACGCCGATGGAGCTGTAGGATCATCATCGTCAGAGTTCGCAGCTTGCAAGCAGGTGCACCGTGGCCACTTGTGCTAGTTTGATCGCGCGGACAGACGATCTCTCCTGGGCTAGTCCATGAAGCGGTGACACTTGAAACACCCTCACAGGCCGGTACAGCACACACGGGTCACGCTGTAAGTGGGAGCGGGCAGCCCGCGGCGCCGCATCGCCAAGCCCACCTATCTGTCTATGCAGGCACCCGCGGTGCAAGTCCAAAAATAAATGGAATATGCGGGCCGGCCCGCGGTTGCCGCATCGCGCCGCATAAGGCAGCGTCTTCTCCAGTTATCCTTCGGCTCCGCCCCTGGAGCGCCGCCAACCGGAGCGTGGCCATGGCCGCCCTTCCACCTCCGTCTCCTCTGGAAGGCTGAAGGCGCCGGAGGATGGCGCCGTCTGGGTTGTTGGGCGAGCAGACCAGCTCGATGTGGCCATCGTTGCCGTCGTCCAAGACGTTGGCGTCGCCGACCCACCGGTAGTACCTGAGAGCAGGTGGCGCACCTCGCGCTCGAACTCCGGCTCTAGGAACCAGCAAAGGCTCCCGGCGTCGGAGGTGTAGCTCATCCCCCACCACCCTGGGATCACCACCGCCGCCTGCTCCCCGGCTTCCCTCCAAAACGCCTCGTACATGGCCGGGTGACTCGGGTCGCCGCTGGACGCACGCCCAGACGCTCAAATTAAGAAGTTTTGTTCTATAGTCACGCACGCACTGCTAAGATATGGAACGGAACGTACAGCTCGAGGTTGATGACGGCGTCTGGCGGGACTGCCGGCCGGCTCCGGAGGCTGCGCGTTGGCATCTGATCCTGTCCTTGGAACAAAGTCGTCGTCGCTAGCAGGCAGCGCCCGGCGCGAGCTAGCAGACTCTGATCTGTAAAAAAGATAGGACCAGTATGCGCGGCGCGAGCTAGCTAGTGATCAGTATGCACGGCGTACGCGGCGCGAGCTAGCCTAACGATCAATGCGTGGCGTACGCGGCGAGCGCGGCGCCACATAGAAACGTGGCACATATGCGGCTAAGACGCGGCATACCGCGTAAGCATAACGGCGTATGCGGCGTACGCGCGGGCTCCCGCGGTGCGTCCCGCTTGCACCCTGACACACGGGCTCTTCCCGGTGAACATTTTTTTCTTCTTTTCATTGTTGGTTGAAGCGTGATCTCTAAACAAAGAGGTTTGAAGTTGGGGTAAGGGTGTCAAGCGGCGCCCGGATCCGACCCGCTTCGATTGAAAATACACATGGTTAGTTGTAATCAGTTTGGTCAGCTTTAGCTGATTTTGTACTGACATCTGATTTTGCGGGCCTGTGCGGGACGCCCGCATGAAACCTGAAGTTGGGGTTTAGACATGTTATTTCAGTTTGGAAAGTAAAGAGGTTTCACAACAAATGTAAAGGTCCTTGGTCGAGCTGTTGTGCTACAGTTTTTTTTTTTTTTTGGGTTCACTTCCAACTCGTGATGCCGGTTCTGCTCGTAAGTGATGCTGGACCGATCATATCTGTGTGCACTCCTCATGCTAAGGCCTGTTTATGTAAGCTTGATTGACTTCAGTGGGGGTGCCCTTGGGGTAGGGTGTCAGGCGGCATCCCGCGAAAGTAGATCACAGCACAAATTGAGCTAAACCACCACAAATTAATTAGTATTAAGCTTTCGTATTTTTCTGTTTTGCGGGATGGATTCGGGCGCAGCGCTGCAACCCTACCTATTTCGCGCCCGTGGAGTGGGCTACCATCGCGGCCTCTGAAGAGACCAGCTGCTGGGCCAGGCCCGTTTAACCCCCTAGCGTTGTTGTCACTTGTGTTCCTTTTCGTGTGTATGACTCGCCTGGCTGCTCTTGTTTGCTGCTTCAGTTCACTGCTGTGACCCATTTAACAGAGAGTTCGCAGTTCCTCAAACCAAAAGAAGAAAAAGAAAATAACAAAGAATAGCTTGATATATCTTCCACAACTTCTTTACAGTCCGAGGCGATATGAATCCTCTTCTCCATGAGATCTTCAGCTAGAGATATGAAATCCAGAGGATAGCCACATCTGGGAGTGGGAAGGCATGTTTGGTTAGGTACTCCGTATGATCCTGATATTGCACCTATAAACATTGGTGTTGAGTAATAAAAGTGGCGAGATTCCCCTAAAACTGAAGAAGAAAATAACAAGCAAAGAGTTCCAGCAGCCAAACCATCCAAACTTTGTAAGGGCTTTGGCTGAGACAAATGAACAAGCAGTAAATCCCGATCACGAACACCAACCAAGAGCAATCAAACAATGTTCTTGTCTCACCATGAAGAAAATGAACGGAAACCGACGAAATACAGAGGAGCGACGTCTTTTTTCCTTAATTTCTCCCATATTCATTTTTTTTTTGTTTTTTCTTTTTACAGTAAAAATTGTGTTCACGTTTGTGGAAAAAGAAGAACAGTGCAAAAAATTAGAATAATCATATATGTAAAAATGTAATAGTAAAGAATATTTATCTTATATGAATGATTTTTAAATATGAATAATTTTGTTATTTGAACGGTTTTTATATGAACATTTATAAGAACGATTTTTTAAATATGAATATTTCTATTATTCAGACCCTTTTTCAAACATATCATTCATTCTATTTGAACAATTTTTCGGTATGAACTTTTATTTACAAGAACGAATTTTCCGTAAGAACATTTATGTTATTTTAAAAAAAATAAGAATATATATGTTTTGTGAACAATTTTTCACTATAAACATCTATATCATGTGAAACATAAAATAAAATATTTTCTACAACATAAAATTTATATTTAATATAAAACAGAAAAATTCAAAACAAAAAAGAATACAGAAATAAAAATAGAAAACGAGAAAAAACATAAAAAGGAAAGAGAAAATATGAAAAAAATAATAATAATAAAACAGTCAAAGGGGACTGAAACCAAAAGGACCTTCAAAATTTACGAAAAGCCAAAAAAAATCCAACATATATGGAGCCAGAATCGTAATTGAACTGTTCGTTTTGGACATGGCCCAACATGGCGCGTGAGCGGAGGGGAGCGGAGCGCATTGCAGTCCACGTTAGGCGGAGAATATTATTTGCCGCTCTTTCCGGGTTTTTTTTTAGAGTTTTTCCATTCAAATCACGAAACAGTACAGAGTAATTGACCCTTATAAGCAGACTGAAACGCAAACACAAAGGACCATGAACATCTAGAGTACCCTAAGAAAACCATAACACATGAAGATCTCCGGAGCCCTGTGTCATCATCCCTGAAACTTGAGAGAAGACCCCTGCAGCAGAAAGATCTGCAACCAGGCGCAAGCAGTTCATCATCTTCGACCACAGTACAATTGCCGCCACGCTGCTTCCTCCCGCAACAGCCGTCGCCATCTTTGGCTTTGAGTACCGTGAAAAGTGTCCCTTCCGGAAGGAAGAGAACTCGAGTCAACCGACCGGTCCAGCACCGCGGCCGGGCCATCCGCCCGGGCAAAGCAGGATCTCCCTCCAGCATCAGCGCAGAGGAAGGAGAAGAACAGCAGCAACACATCATACAGACAAGGAGGAAGAAGGGTCTTCGTCTCCATGCATCCATCGCCCATTTGAGGACCCAATCGGCCTGTGTCGATGGACCTCCAGACTCCATAGCCCGCGACCTCCACGAGATCCGGGGATCCCCAACCCCGCTGGCTCCTAGACGAAGGCCGGAGCCCCGCCTGACTGCGACCGGAGCCCGGGGAACCTTATTCCGACGCGACACCACCGCGGCAGCCTCGGCGGCGTCTCCCTTAATCCTAACCCTATCACGCACCCGCCTAGCGCACATACCCGTGGTTCCCCCTTCCTCCCGCTGCCGCTGCGGCCGACGGAGGAAGAGGGAACCGGCGGTGTCGCCGGCGGCGCGCAAGGGAACCACGTCCTAGATTGCCTGTGCGATCCGTTTTCGTGGCTGGCGGCTGCGTACGCGAAGTGTGCCGCTCTTTCCGTTGTTACCGTTCATAACAGTGCAGCAGCCCCGGTCAATATGTTGTTTTGTTTCCCCATGCATTATTTTCTTTATTTATTTTGAGTGATCAATATAATGTGTGCAAAATTTACATCCAACACTATATTTATCTCCTCACACGTTCTTAAAATCTCTAAAACACTGCCTCCTTATGGTTCACCACTTCACCTTAGTGCTAATTTGGGAGAATCAGTTATCATATGTGAGAACGGTTTTGGAGTACATAATTCTTTTTTTGTCGAAATTTGGACTATTCAAATCATTTTTTCTATAGCTAATTTAGCGATGCACGTAAACTATAAATTCGAGTATGTGGTAACAAGTATACCGGGTTCTATAAATTCGAGTATGTGCTAACAAAGTATTGACGAAGAATCTTCCTGGTTCTATATATCTCCTTCCACGCTAATCCGCTCGTCATACCAGGCCAGAGATGGAAGCGTGTGTGTAAAACAAAAATAATTACACCAAGCTAGTAGTGCAAGTGTGCTGCTGCCACTAGACTTAATTTCCTCCTTTACTAGAAACGATATTTTCCCCGCGTACGTGTACATCGTAGTAGATTTGTACTCCCTCCGTTCCAAATTAGATGCAGTCTAGATACATCATGCATCTAATTTGGAACAGAGGGAGTACTACTGAAGTACTGGACGTCAACGGCATCGATCATCTCTCTCTGGACAAGCAAAGCAAAAAGAACCAACCACAAACCCCAACATGCTCTAGCATTCTTCAGGCCATATGAATATTTCCCCACCGCCCCCAATCACCCTGGAATCGTCATATTTAGGAGGATGATCATGTTTTTTTAGATGCATGTGATTGATTAAGAGAGGAAAAGCCACTTCGTGGCAAGTAGGATGTGATTGATTAAGGCTAAGCACAGGATGTCAGGATCACTAGCACGGGCGAGGCAAAAAAAGCAACATGGACGAAGAGATTATCTCAATTTCCACGGGGCTGGCGGTGCGACCTCGACAGCATACTGCGAGTTGTGTCCTCCTCTCACTTTCTTTCTCCCAACACGCCACGGTGGGCGCATCTCTTCGTCTTTTTCTCCTCGATCGAGTGTCTTCTTTTTTTCTTCCAGCGGGTGTGGACACTAATCATGTGTGGCCGAGACCAAGCCTTGCTTGCTTGCCCGTAGTGGTGGGAGGGGAATGAGATATTGAGATGGGAGAGGTATAATGGCGGTGTGCCGTGGGTGGTGGTGTAGCCCCATGATAGGTCCGGCTATGAGGAGAAATCCTCTCCGACATCACTGCCAAGGGATTTTGATTCAAATAATTTCTATAGAGAAAAATAGCAGCTTCTATTATTATAAGTTGATTTGAAATACAAACAATCAAGGAGAAAATATGTGGTGGAAACCAATTTATGTTCCCCGCAAAAGTAACCAATTTTTTTTTTAATAATTGTATTGTTTTTGTACTCTAACACAATCTTTCTCCCCTTTATGGAGAACTAGACAACTGAGCGCGGCAAATGCCGCACACATGTTTTTAAATTCGAATTTGAAAATGACGACGTTCTAAAATTGTCTAAGTTTGGAAATCATTGGAATTGAAAAAAGTTCTCGTTTTAAAAATGGTCGGGTTTTGGAGATTGCCCAAATTTGAAAATAATTTTAATTCAAAAAAAATTAAGTTTTAGAAACATTTAGATTTTAAAAATTGGTTAAAGTGGAAACGTTTTAAGGTCTGACTTCTTTTCACGTTCATAAAATGGTGTGTTCATGTTGATATGTTTGCCATATTTGTAAGAACCGCGGTGTAAATAATTCAAATTTGGGAAAGTCCACATTCAAATTTGAGTCAATTGAAATTCGGAAAAAGTTTACATTCATAATTTGTTCAAATTTTAAAATTGTTAAACTTGGGAAGTTATTCATATTTGAATTTGGTTTACATTTATTAAATGATCATATTAGGAAGCCATTGTAAATTTTGAATTTTGATCGTACACCACAAATAGTCTGCGTTTATTTTTGTGTTCATGTCGATATATCTGTGGCATTTATAAATACCGTGGTGTAAAAAATTAAAATTTGAAAATGTCCACGTTGAAAAGTTGTTCACATTTGAATGTATCGAAATTTCAAAAGAAAATTAGATTTATAAGTTGTTTAAATTTGGAAAATTGGTGAAAGTGGGAAGCTATCCGTATGTTATTTTTTACGTTTTTTTGAATGCTCAGATTTGAAAGTCAGTGAAAATTTTGGAGTATTCAAATTTGGAACGTCTTTTGAATGGTCAGATTTCAAAGCTAGTGGAAATTTTGAAGTATTCAAATTTGAAATTTGGTCATATGTCATAAATAGTCAGCGTTTATTTTTTGTGCTAATGTTGATATGTTTGTCACAATTGTAAATACCATTGGGGGAAATTCGAATTTGAAAATGTCCACATTCAAATGTTGTTTAGATTTGAATGTATCGAAATTAGGAAGGAGAAGTTTACGTTTACAAATTGTCCAAATTTTGAAATCGTTAAAAGTTGCTCGTATGTGAATTTTTTTTTACGGTTTTAAAATGCCCAGATTTGAAAGGCATCGAATTTTTTAAAATATTTGAACTTGAAATTTGACCAAATGCTATAAATAGTCGTCGTTTTTTGTTTGTGTTAATGTTGAAATGTTTGTCACATTTGTCAATACCCTGTATTTGAAAAGTTGCAAAAGTTTTGGAAAACAGAAAAAAAAAAGCAAAAAAAAAAAAGACCCGAGGTAGCCGCCCAGCAATCAGCCCAGCCAACGAACTGGCCCATCTGGCCAGCCCAGCCCCACCGTGATGTCACGATGACGTCACCGGTGGGCGGAGCTGCCACGGCGGCGACGGCGAGCCGGGACGCGCGCGTGCGCGCGTCCGACGCGCACGGACGCGGGCAACCCGTAGGTGGCGGCGCCGCCTCTTTTGGGTCGCCGGAGCGGCGGCGGCGGCGTGCGGACGCGGCGGAAGGCAGCGCGCACGCCGGCGTCGATTCCGGCGACGGCGCGGCGTTTCGGCAGCTGATCTGCGGCGAGGAGGGAGAGGGTGTGGCGGCGGAGCTCCGTGCGTGCTCGGATTCGTGCGGGGAGGAGCGTGGCGGCCGCGCGGCGCGGCGGCGTCGCCTGTGATTTCCGGCGTCGCGCGGGAGAGAGAAGGAGAGAGGGGGGGTTCGCTGACGCTTTTCCAGAAAAGTCCCTGGCGCTTTCGGAAATTGTGATCAGGTCCTTTGCGGGGGGTTCTCTGCAAATTTCTGCGACAAAAACCGTGCGGGAGGGTGACCGGCTGGCCACCGGCGCGACCGGCCGGTGACCGGGCGACGTGTCACGCGTTGATTGGAAGAAAATACGCGCGCTGGGGGGCGACGTGGACGTATCTGGGCCGTTGGATCGCGCGGATCTGACGGCTGAGAATTTCGGGCGACCTAGCCAGCGGGAGGGGGCCTGAATCCTATCGACCTTTATATATTGATCTATATGATATACCGTGTGATTGGATTTATTTTATTAATTAGGTTCCACTAATTTCCAACCGTTCGAGAAATAGTTAAATCAGAATTCAAATGTTGATCGAGGGTTCTACATAAGATCCCATATATATTTCTAAACTATTAGAACAAACCATACACTTGTTCACTCGATACATAAATTGTTACACTAGTGTGAACACTTAGGATGACTCCAACGGGCCGACGCATCGAGTCCGCGCGCGTCCGTCCCTGTCTGCTGGAGCCAAAAACACGGCCCAACGGGGCGACGCAAACAGACCGCGGTCCGTTTTTCTGTCCGCCGCGACGCATTCCTGGCACAAATTTGGGCCAGAAATGCGTCGGCCACGGACGCGCGACGGACCGCTTTTGTGTCCTCCTCCAGTCCGCTCTCTCATCAAAATTCACACCGGTCTCTCCTCTCCCAAAACCCCAGTCCACACTCCAGCCCTAACCATGGCCGACGCTGCCTCCGCCGCGGCCGCCGCCGCGGCCGCCGCCGCTGAGTTTGGACCAGACGCGGCCGGCACCGCCGCTGGACCTGCGCCCCAAGCTAAAAAGAAAGTAAAGAAGGAACTCACGCCAGAGCAGAGGGCCGCAGAGACCAAGAAGCGGGGCGCCCGGAGGAAGAGGTTGAAGCAGGACCAGCTCGACGCCGCCAAGAAGGCCGCCGCCGAGCAGCAGGGCGAGGATGACACCTCTGATCTCGTGTCCAGGGCCGCCACCGCTGCCCTCCTCCTGATTGGGATTAGGTCGGGCCGCGGTTGGGGTCGCGACTGTGGCGGCCAGCTCCAACGCCTCGGCGGCCCGACCGCCAAGGTCGAGATCTTCCGCGAAGGCACCATCGCCTGCGTACGGGTACCTCCCTGGAACCATGTCGCCGCGGGTTTCCTCTACCTTAGCCGAATCCACGGTCCAGGTACCTACCCTTGATCTCAACGCGCCCGCTACACCTTTGGCCGCACACTCGCCCGCGACGCAGACTGCGGCAGCGCGTGCAGCTGCCCCGGCAGTGGTCGCCGCCCAGGCCGCCCGTAACCTGTTCGGCGATTTGCCCAGGCCGTCGCTGGGTGACCCTAGGTACTATGAGGAGGATGAGGACGGCTACGACGGGGAGGACGTCCTCCAGGACATGGTCAGGGACAACACTCAGTACGCCGACGACGACTACAATGCCCGAGAAGATGAAGTTCCGCCTACCGGCCCCGATGTGATCAACATCGAGGTTGAGCCGGTTTTCCTAGACGGGCACTCAAGGACCAGCAGAAGTGGAAGGACCTCTACGCCTCCCTCAAGCAAGGTGGACAACCAGTTGATAAGGAAGAGGCCACAACGGAGAAAGAGGGAGGCCAAGGGGGAAGAACAGCTCGAAGGCCGAGTTGAAACGCGATGCAACAAACCTTGCATTGCAAGAGACATTGAACGGGTTTCTATCCCAAAAGGACAAGACATGTGACAAGAAGGAGGAGAGGAGAGAAAAGGAACGCCTAGAGAGAGAGAGAGATGCGTCTTTCAAGCTCTTCTTCGAATTGCAAAAGAAAAGGCTCGATATAGAAGAGGAAAATGCTCAGACTAGAGCACGAGAAGCCGAGGCAAGGGCCAAGGAGGCCGAGGCTAGGGCCAAGGAGGTCGAGGTAAGAGCAAGGGAGGTCGACCTGAAGGCCAAGGACCTTGATCTCGCCTTACGCGTCGAGGAGGCCAGGATCATGGACATGGATATCTCGGCCTTCACCCCTAGTAAGAAGGCCTACTATCTCAAGAAGCAAAGGTACTGCATGGACCAAGATTGATCAAATTTCGGTCCTTCTATTTATTATGTTGCCGATGGCCGGGATTTGTACTATTTTGGGTATGTACCCAGACATGGCCTGTGTGAGGCCGGGATTATGTTTTATACTTGTTTTGTTGCAATGTGATCAAAACCCTGACCGAAAATGATCAAAATGATCAAAAACTCTGGCCGGGCGGACTCAATGCGTCGACCCCGTTGGACGCAGTGGCCGGAAAGGGGCGGATCTGGGCCGGACGCGCGTCCTGTTGCCGACGCAAACGGAGCAAACGTGGACCAAACGCGCGTCCGTTGCGTCACTCGGTTGGAGTAACTCCAACCGGGTGACGCAACGGACGCGCGTTTGGTCCGCGTTTGGTCCGTTTGCGTCGGCAAACGGACTGGCCCAGTTCGCCCCTGTCCATCGTTGGTGGCAGTGCGCCCAACGTCCCGACGCATTGAGTCCGCGCCGGTGGCAGGTCCACGTCCATGGCCTGCCACCATGGATGTGGTTCCTCCAGGACCGCCGCCTGCAGCGCCTGCAGGGCCGCCTCCTGGTCCCGGGCGACGTCGGCGAGGACAATGGCCCAGCGCTTGGCCTCGTCCTCGGCCATCTGCTTGTGCGAGGCCTCCTTCGCGGCCTCGAGCGCCTCGTCGTCGTCCATGTCGACCTCCGTCTTCACGCGTTGTGGCGGCGGCGGCGGCGACCCAATCCGCAGCGCTCCTCCGCCGCGTGTGCCTCTTGGCACTGGTGGGGCGTCCCTCCGCCGAGTGTGTGGCGGCGGTGACCAACGGCCAGCTGGCGCCGTCGGTGGCCGCGTGTATAGGGCCTGCCGCCGCAGGCTGTGCTCGCCGCTGAACCAGGCATCCCAGTTCGGGAACCTAGCCGCATAGGCGGGGTCATTGAGGAGGGAGGCCGGGAGGCGCGAGCGGCGGCGCTCAACCTCCAGATCCCGTGCCCGCTTGCTCGTCGGCATCGGGGGCACCGGGATGCGCTGCGGGTTCAGGTGCCAATGCTCGGGGAGCTTGACATCTGGCCACGGCAATGGGACTGCGTGGTCCCAGTACCACTGGCAGTCCTCCTTGCGCACGTAGACGCGGTCGCGCCGCGCAATCTCGGCGCCCGGCGGCGCGAGCTCGAAGACGGCGGGTAGCGGCTCCGGGGAAGACGATGGCGTCGGGGAGGGAGCGCGGTAGCGGCGGCCAGATGACGACCCGGCCTCGCCGTCGTTCTTGGCCTTGCCGAACCCCGGCCATCGGAGCGGCATTGCGGCTAGGGTTTGGTCGCCGGAGAGGGAACGGTACTGGGGCAGTGGAGTGGGGGTGGGTGGGGGCTGGCCGTCCCTATCCCCTGGAATTAAAAAGGACTGGCCAGGGGAGGCTGACCGTCCCCATGTCACTGCCATGTGGGCCTGGGCAGGACGCAACGCGTGAGCACGCGGACACGCGGTCAGTCCGCAGCGCGTCCGCGCCGACGTAAACCTGGCCCAAATTTGGACCAGGAATGAGTCGCGGCGGAACAAAAAACGGACCGCGGTCCAGATGGGTCGTCCCGTTGGGCCGTGTTTTTGACTCGCGCGGACGCGCGCGGTGAGCGGACTCGATGGGTCGCCCCGCCGGAGACATCCTTATAGCCTGAATCTTTCCTCTCTTGTCCGGCCTGAGCGATCCGAGGAGAGAGAGGGATACGGCCGCCGACGTGGAACTACACAGTATGGGCGTGTGATGATATTATCGGTTGGTGCGTGTACGTACAGTTCTCGTGTTGTTGTCTTCTGGAAGGAAGATAGCGTTTGGATTTTGTTTGTGTTCGTCGTGTAGTAGTTGAGTGTTCTCCGGGACCTAGGAACCTTCGCATGAACATGTAACATCAGATGAGAAATTACTTAAGCTCAAGCTCAGTAGACCCAGGCAATATTAATTTTTATGTACAACATGAATAAAATTTTATAACACGTGAACAATTTCTATCATCTGCACGAAAATTGTGAAATCGACTAAAAATTAATTAATTCTTACTCAAATTCGACATATGGGCTCCTCTGGTTAACAACTTGTATCATTGTATGTCCACATCTATTTTTATAAGTATTGGATATTTTTTTGAATTGAGGGGCTCACGCCCTCGATTTCATATAGAATGAAACCACGGAGTTTAACACTAGTTTAACAAAAGACAGAAAACCACCCCTGGCCGGAGCCGTTGTGAAGATCTTCATTTCACGACCCTACGCTACCAGCGTGTTGTTAGACTGCAATAAGTTCGAGATCCCGATACAGTGCAAGCTAGGCCGGTGGGGCATGCGACCATTAATTTTCATAAATATTATTTTACTGGACATTGTCGAAATTTATAACTAAACATTTTTATTTTGTATAACTCTTTGTAATTGATGGTGTTTTTCTCATGTATTTAAAATATAACATAAAAATTTAAACGATATCTTTTACATTGTACTTTATAAACTAACCATGTACCTGTGCAACAAAATATGAATCTGTAGTGCTTCATCGTACAATTATAAGTACACATCAGAGCAAAATTTAAATACATTTATTGTTGATTTATTTAGTTTTAAATTTTAATTTTGACATACCACAATCTTGTTAAAGTGTGCTTATTATATAAACCAAAACAAAACAATAAATCTTTGAACGAATCAACTTTCTAGGCTAAATGTATTGTATAAAGTTCATATTTGTGCCTATGTTTACTTCCTTATATATTTTAGTTAAAGATCTCAAAAACTAACCTGGAAACGGACTTTGGCAAGATAAATGGAGCAAGGAATATTTATTCTTTTTCTGCAATACACAAAATGTATCTTTTAAAGTAGTGTTGACTTCTATTACATCTTACATAGAACACGTCCACGTCTATCTTTAGAGGCAGGGGTGCACCGCAAACTTCCTCGGGGGGCCTATTTATACCACGATACACAATATAATAAGCTGGCGCTTTTAAACAAGAGGTCCAGTACTAGCCTGTCAGGGCTCGCGGCAATGATTGGCTGAACTAGCCCGATTTGCTCACTACTAAATCGTTTGTCGATGAAATGAGCAAACTCGGGGTAACATAATCGCTGAATTATGCAGTGACAAAAAGAGATACAAGATAAAAGTAGATGTAAATATACTATTGAATAGATTCATTTACATGGATTACAATTGGCCATCACCCTTGCAATATATAGGGCGGCTGGACTTCTCACGGTGTCTACGCCTTTACAAGTTTGAGTCGAACTCATACTCTTTGCTGAACTAGGCAAGAATCTATTTCAGCTTCGTACCGAACTTGAATTTCAAGCGTCCGACTTTGCCATGGGACCGATCAAGCCACCTTCCGTGTTGGAGGCACCTTCCAAGTTATTACATCGATTGTTCAAAAAAAAAAGTTATTACATCGAGGTAGGTCGGCTGACACTGTGGCTACATTTTCCTTCACAACTCACAAGAGGACATTTCAGTTGAATCGCTCCCAGTCTGCAAGTTGGGTCGTGGAACTATCTGCCTTGGGATCCGATCCAAAGGCAAATTCGGTATTGCCTTGGGTTCCATGGAGATACCATGCATCTCCGGTTGCAGTCTGAACGTGCGCTGCCCTGGAGGAGGTGGTGCTTGTGGTGGGTGTTTTGGCGTCGGCGAGCTCTACTCCGGCGGTGGTGCTCTTTGGAGCCCGGCGTATGCGCGCACGTCTTGGTGGAGCTCGAGGCTCGGCGTGGCGCTCGAGTTCCTCTGTTTCCCCTCAGATCCGCGGTGGCGGCGGATCTGGCGGCCGGAAACCAGTGCTGGACGAGCTCCTCAGCTCCTTCCTGCGGCGGATCCGAAGGCGGCCGTGGCAAAGCGGCGTGGTGATGCCGGGGGGACGTCTGCCCTGGCTGTTCATCGACAAGAACTCCGTCGCGGTGCGGCGGAGAGGCTCGGCGGCGTCTCTCAAGGGATTAAATGCTCCCAGGCAGTGGCAAGGTGGAGGTCGCTGCTCTTCGTCTTCATCGCCGGCGTAGTTGCGGTGCTCGGTGCCAGCTCTGGCTTCTCCTCTACGTATTTTCCTTTTCGTATTGTATTCCTATTATGTACTGTGTACGTGGTTCTGTGTTGAATATACGTGGAAGTTGGCTGTGTCAAAAAAAAGAACGTGCGCTGCCACGCATGTCGTGGTGCCAGCTTGGCCAGCGTGCGCCGGGTGACCTGACGGCTTAGGTGAATCTGATGGAGCTGTAGGATCACCCTCAGAGTTTGCAGCTTGCAAGCAGGTGCAGCGTGGCCACTTGTGCTAGTTGGGCAGACCATCTCTCCTCTCCTAGGGGTTAGGTAGTTTTTCTTTATTGCAAAAAATTCCGCCGATCTTCATCCACAGCAGTATAAAACCTAAAAAGTAATAAAATTACAAATAGGTCAATAGACCACCTAGCGATGACTACGAACACTGGACGAGCCGAAGGTGCGCCGCTGTCCTCGCCCCTCCCTCACCGGAGTCGGGCAAAACTTGTTGTAGAATAGCTTGTTGTAGTAAACAGACGTGAAGTCATCGTGCTAAGATCGCAAAGGGCCAGCGTACCAGATTAGCAACCATCGCCAAAGATAAGAACCGTAGATCAGAAGAATCTGACCTATAACCACACTGACGAACACAAAAACCGAGCAGATCCCAGAAGATTCACCAGACACACAACTCAAAGCGGCCTCCGCTAGCGCTAGACGCATCACCGGAGCGGGAATAGGACGGAGAGTACCTTATTCTGATTCCAGGATGTCGCCGCCACCTCATCATCCGGACAAAGACACAAAAACTATTTAAAACAGCAAACGAGAACCATCCTGCCGGCGAGAGGCCGAGATCCGCCACCGTTCCAAGGCTAAAAGGCCATTGGAGGCGGGGCGGATGATGATCCCGAAGAGCAAGGCTTTGATACCTGCAAAAGTAAACGGGATTAGGTTGAGACTCCAAGTGCAGAGTGTATAGTAAGTGGAAGACAGTTTTCCCCACGAGGGGTGACTCGAGGGTTTAATATCGAACTCTCGGGGAATCTGAAATGGTAGATTTATCTTCTTATCCTTCTTTTGGTTACCTACAAAACAAGGTTAGATGTTTTGGTCCTCAACCTCACATGTGGTTGTCAAGCACAAGGTGTAAGAATGATATGATGATAGTTATGCAATGCAAACAAGAAATAAATATGCAATGATGGTGGATGCAATGGTAAATGATATTTTTGGGTTTTTGAATGATGTATGTATGCAAGATGAAAAGTATTTTTATATTTTCGGATTTAATGATGGCTGCAAATAGAAAAGTGGTAGATGGTGTTGGAAAGGTGTTTCTTATGATAAAAAATGGACTGGGGTTCATGGTTTCACAAATGCACCCTCTCTTTATAAAGTGGTAGACAATGGAACACACACAGTTAACATATGAGATTGCAACACAGGGTTTGATAACAAGTTACTTAGATATATGGGCATCACGTCCTAACATAGAGATCTTTTGGTTATTAACCTCTCTTATACTCCACCAAGATGCGAACCAAATCATAACACCTCAATAATTAAGATAGCTCAGAGTATAGCATTAAGTATCATGACATGAAGTGAAAATAAGAACATGCTAGATCTAGTCATGGAGTAGTGGCAATGGTCACGCCCACATCCCCGGTAGCATGGTATTTTAGTTTATCCCTAGTGAGGCAACAAAGTAAGATAAAGATACCAAAGTGGATCGCAGAACTTCCTCTCACGTTCACTGCACTAGCCACCCCCCGTTACTCCAACTAATGCACACGTTCCCCCCCCCCCCCCCCCCACACGCTCTCATAAACATGCTTGATCAAAACAAGTAGACAAGAACGGGGTACATAATATGCATCTATACTTATAACTGAAACAAACATTGCAATCTCAAACATATATTAACTCATAAAGATCCACCACAAAGGTATTACAACGGTGACCGTAATCATGTTCAGCAGCTCATACGGTGCTAATTAGTGAAGCTCAAGAGAGAAGAGATACGTAAGTTACTTCCACAAACCCATAGTCCAGAGGTGGACTACTCCCTCTTCATCATGGAGACGGTGGAGAAGTCGATGGAGAAGATGGAGACCACGCCGGCAGCGCCCCGCCGGAGTTTTCCCCCTCCAATCTGCAGCTCTGATCTCCGTTTTGGTGTTTCTGTGTTTGTGCGGCGCTCCTTCCAGAGAACGTCGGGGGCCTTTTTTATAAGCGTTTTTAGGTCAAGACGATGTCGGTGGAAAAAAGATCGAAGGCAACGGAGCCACGAGGCCCAAATGGGTGGGTCCCACGCGGCTACAGTACCAGGCCGCGTGGGCCCCCCTCGTTTGGCCCTCGAGCCTCCGTTTGCTCGCTTCCTTCGCCCACAGGTCTTCTTCCTTCCAAATATTGACGCCCGTAAATTTTCAGGTGATTTCGTTGACGTTTGGGTCCCTGAAACATTAAAATAAGAAAACGGGGTTTTCTGCCTATGCATGGTTAATTCCATAAAAATAGGAAATAAATGAATATTCCCAAAAATCATTATAAAACATTGATATAACCCTTATATGATGCAAATATGATTGGAATATAAGCAATTAAAGTGCAAAGTTCATGTATGCATTTTATATGCATCAACATCCCCAAGCTTAATCCATGCTCGTCCTCGAGTATGAAGATGATAAAACTAACATGGACTTTGCAATTTAATACTTAACAATGAATATCAAAGATGATTACTATTGCTACATATAGTCAAATGATTCATTCTTCAAATGAGTAGCAATATGCAAATAGTTTATGAAGTGATATCAAGTATTCAAGACAAGGATGTTCATTGATAGTTCACAAAGTGTAACATTGTAGCAAGTAATATGGAACACATGTATGCATAATGATAAGTAGAACATCCTACAATGGTCATAGAGTGTAGATGAAAATCTAAATATAATAAGTGTACACTTTGGAAAGATGTATATGTGAGTAGAGGTAAAGCATGCATAAGTTTCATCCAACTTCCAAACTCTTCTACTTAAGTTAATGATTGCAATAAGGTATTCATTGGTGTCAAGCTCTCATTGCCCCTATCATAGCATCTTGAATGATTAAGATTAAAGTGAAAGCAAATATGAGTAGTGTGCTTGATAAAGAATGGGTTGAATGTCTCATGCCCCTTGAATACAAGTACTTACACCATGTGTTACTCAACTTGGGAAACAAAGCAAGTTCAATTAAATATCATTGTAAGCATAATAATATCATCAAGAGCGTCAACTGGGGTACCTCTTGTCCCAAGATATGGAACAAGCCCATATCAAAATGACAAGACAAACAAACAAAATGAACAATCTCAACACCCTTTTTATTTACCATTTGGAATAGTTTTTTATTACAAGGTGTATCACAGAAGGTTCACCATAGTATGTAATTAAATTTCCACCATGAATGATGCATGGCTTAGATTAGCGGCCCAGGCGTCTCTCTAACCATTTACACAAACTCACTCTATTTCCACATTTATTTCAACATGATAAGCATCCATATACAAAAGCACGTGATATCAAAGAAGGAATGGTGACACCCGAAGGCGGCACCGCGTCGGTGTCGGGCGAACCGACAAGGATTTCTCCCGAAAAACCTATCCACGACCCCGAGCGATCCATAGCATGAGAGCCTCGCAAGGACAAAGCCTCGTCATCACAGACTCGCCGCCCGCCAACTTGCGCCACCACGGTTACGAAGTCACCATCGTCGTCATACCAAAGCTACCGACACAAAGTCTGCAAGTCGGAGGCAAGAGGTAGCTCGACTCGGGGTCATCAGTACCGCGGCCGCGCGGGAGGGAACTGCCTCCACCGCCGAAGGCGGTAGTCGACCGGACGTAGTCGCACAGCACACCAGTCCCAGTCGGGTCCGGCCACACTGCCAGTCCCAAGAGGGTCCGGTCGGGCCTGAATTGGGCCCGTAAAGCCAGCCACCACGCTGCAACAAGGGCAGCCGCCGTCGCTGATGAACCCCTACACAAACACCTCCGCCTCTGTCTTGCGGTCCTTATCGTCGCCTCTTCACGAATTCCGGCCCGGGGTCTGCAACACGGAACAAGCAACACCGCTGGAACACGGGACAGCAACAGCAACACCTTGCGGGAGGGAACAACCTCCACCACCGAGAGAGGCGGTAGTCGGCCGGACTGAGCAGGAGAATCACACCAGGTCCACACTGACCCGGCCGGACCTAAACAGGCCCGTAAAGCTTCTCCCGCCCCGCTGCAACAGGCAAGGTACAGCACCACAGTCCCTGTTCGTGTGTCGTCGCCGCCATCAACTGCAGACAGCGTCACAGCAGGTGGCGAGCTGGCCCGCCCAAGCCCAGATGCGGCCCAAAGGGCCCCGATCTGGGCCGGAGGGCCACGGCCGCGCCGCCCCGCACGCAGCGCCCCGCCGCACGTCGGCCACGCCACATGCCGGCACCACCGCACTAGAATCGCTCGGAGGAGCCCAAGCCAAGGCCTCCCGACGCGCACCGCCGCCAGAGGTCGTCGCCCCGCGAGACTCCCTCCAGGCGCGAGGGTAGGGAAGATCCGCCGCCGCCGGTGCTGACCGAGCCAAGCTCGGCAGCCCACGCCGACGGCGGCGAGAGACGAGGTGCGGGAGGAGTTGGCCCGGGCGAGGAGAGTCGAGGCCGCGACTGGCCGCCGCGGGGGCGGCCCAGCCGCGGGAGGGAGGAGGGGGGAGGAGGAAAGGCGGGGAGGGGGCGGCGCGCGCCGGCCGCCGCGGGCGCAGACGAGGGCGGGGGCTAGGGTTAGGGGTCCATGTACTTCTCTACTCCAAACACGCAATGTAGGTTCCCCACGGTGTGTTGATTTTCGACCAGCAATTTTAAGTTGGTTTTTTTATTCCAGTTGGGAAAGTAGAGAGATTTCACAACTCCTGCCCCTCCTCCCTCGAGTTCTTCTCCTGCAGATTTCCTTTTTATTGGGGTTCAGTTCCAACTCGTGTCGCCGTATTGGGACGACCATCTCTGTGTGCACTCCTCAGGCCTCATAGGTGATTGCGACGGTGTATTTTGTTCTTCCTCGCATTCTTTTCTTTCAACGAGTTTTTCTTCTCATTTCTCCATGAAATTGTTGAAATCCACTTCAATGTCCGATGGGACTAAATTTTGCATTCGTTTTTCTCGAGTCTTGCTTATAACTTTCTAAGTTAATGTTGTGTTTGGCATTTGGGTGGATTGTAATAATTCACCTTGCCCAACAAGTTCTTATCTTTTTTAATAATTTTCTAATTGTTTAACCATTTTGTGGTATTTGTGCTTAATTCTTCAAAAAAAAAAGGTACAACACAATTTGGCAACCGTAACTTAGCCAAATCTTTAGTTGAACATTCAGTCGTCTATTTTTCACCTTGTTTGTGTAACCGGCGGATTAAGAAATCAATAATGGTTTGGCATAATTCTTACTTTCTAAGGCGTCATGACATTTATTTATAGAATGCAACTTAAAAAAAATATGAAAACTAACAATGGTTATTTTTTGTGGCCAAATGTATTATTTCAGCTATATCTTTGGACTATATATAACATTTTTTTCTTAACTCACATCACAACACTTGTGATGAAAGCGGTGCGCGGGCATTGAGAACAGATGCTAAATTAACCAAATTATTGAAATAAATTAGTGTTGCATGTATCTATCATGAGTCATGACACAAATTTTAGAATCTAAATTTTATCCAAGAAATCGAGAAATATTAACGAAAAATTCAGATATTATTATTTTATTATTAATGTGATCAATTCATATTCTTGTTCCAGATAACTGCTACTCATTATTACATGATTTGAGATTTTCCATTCAGTTGCGCAAATTTTACATTTTATGGTACCCTTTCAGCTCTTGAACAATGCTGGGCCTACCATGTCTGTATTCGTTAACCTCAGCTGTTATTCAGTTGGCCACATGTGCCTTCATGGACTTCAGTTGGCTACTGTCTGTACTAGTGCAGGTCCGGCTCAATACGTGATTCTGGCCCAATGCTATTTGGGAGCGATTCGGATAGCCGGGCAAATCCTTCTGCTTCGTGTCGTAAAGTCGGTTTGGCTTGCTTATATTTGGAAACATAACCGCGGCGTGTGCCGCTTCTGCCGACAGATCCGCCGTACGTGCTCGACATGGAAACTAGAGGGGATCACCGCAAGCGACCACCATCCGACGATCCTTCGCCGGTGGCCACCGGCCGGTACCCTCGCTGGGTCATGCTCGAGAGCGACACGCTCTGCAAGGATCCCGGTGCTGCTGAGACCGTCGCGCACGCTCGCACCTACGCAGGCCGCCCCGTCTGCTTCTCCTTCGTCCTTGCACCGCCGCCGGCGATGTCGCGCCTGCGCGTCAACGTCAAAGGTGCCGAGATCTATCCGAGGATCAAGGCGGCCCACGGGGACTCCGTCCTCGTAGAAATCACAACAATTAACCAAAAAGACTATGGTGACCTCGTAGACGGACCGGACTACTTCGTCTATTGTGCCGGCGACGCCGCCGCAAACCCGTCCCGGCCGCCGTCGTTGTCGCTGCTGCCCCCCTGCTACCTCACCAAGCAAAAGGAGGGGAGGCGGAAGAAGCAGCATTCTATGCATGGACATGGCACAGGGATCCTGCGCCGCGGCACCGACGAGATGCTAGTGGCGGCGCTTGATGTCCTTTGTGAGGACGAAGAGGGGTTAGAACCCGTGGAGGCCGAGCTCTGTGTGCTCCGATCTGGTGAGTGGGAGTGGGATCTCAAGCGGCTGCCTGTCATCCACGATGAGGGAAAGAGGCAGGAGGTCTCCTTGTGGGAAACCGACAAGGTCATCGCCGTCGGCAATCGGTTCTTGTTCTGGGTGGATTACTACCGCGGGATCATCTACTCCGACATGTGGGAGGAGACGCGAGCTGCGTTACGTGTCTCTTCCCGTGGAGCCCAACACCCAGAGTTACCACAAGTACGGGCACAACGGGTCGTCCTACCGGAGCGTATGCACCACCAACAGCGGTGGCGCGGTGAGGTTTGTAGAGATCTTCGCCCGCTGCTGCTGTGGCTGCCGTGGCACCACCTTGTGCGCCCGGTCCAGCTACGTCTTCAACATAACCACTTGGGCTCTAAGGATAGACGACATGACGACGTGGGACAAGGTCAACATTGTCGATTGCGACGAGCTCTGGTCCTTGCCAGGCTACCATGGCGTCGTCCCGCGCATCAGGCCGACCTACCCCACCGTGAGCCTAGACGACCCTGACATGCTATGCTTCATGGTGCGAAAGACCGGGCACCACATGGAGGACGTCGAGGGCGACCTTAAGATGCGGCTGATCGAGTTCGACATGAGGCTCATTGAGCTGCGCTCCATCTTCTACTACGACGGCAAATACTGTTCCTCCCCTAATTTTGTCACCTCCACGATCTCTCAGTACTTTGATGCCTCCTCGCGCAGCTATCATCCGACGGCAAAGCGCCATAAAAAAGCAGCAAGAACAATTAAACTGAGCTTGCCGGAGGCAAAGCGCCATAAAAAAGATGCAAGACCAATTAAACTGAGCTTGCCGGAGGTGGGGGTAAAGGTTTCACCTGGAAAGATGTTGAAGACGCTTCGGGAGATACCTGACTTGGAACGTGATGACATGCTGAGAACGTATAACGTTCTTCAGTGTGATGAGAGCCAGTTCAAGTTTAGATGCCTTCTGGCACTTCCGATGGACATGAGGAAGGGTTACTGCTTGCTGCTCGTGGGAAACTAGATGAAACCCTTTCTGATGCCGCGGAATATTTATAACACCATGTTTTGTTGCAAGTAAATTATAATTAGATACAATGCAAATGTTGGTAAGCTACAACTAGAAATTACTTGGTTCAAAGAAAAATATTACGTCTACATATAGGAACATCTAGTGAATCCTCTGGATAAATAATCATCAGACTCCCCTCGTGATTTGGTAGACAGTTCGAGTTAATACCTAAAACAATTGCTCTATTTTAGGTTTTCTTATTGCACCTTAGACATAGAGATTCTTTGTCAATCCTTGTTAGCACAAAGTATTATTAAGGCTCTGTTTTGACCTCAGTCTTTTTAAACCCAAAGTATCCAGCCAATCGATGTTGGTGCCCAAAACTCCATACATTCGCTATGTGGAGTAAATTTTAAGTTCAAATTGCATCAACTTTTGCATAGAATTCGTCTAAAAATTATTCTGAGTAAATCCACAAACACGCCGTTTGCCACTGATTATAATTTGGTTGATAAACATGTCACTATCACAGGAGTAGTCTTAAGTGACAAGTATACAGAAACGCATTTGGAGGTATCAGAAACTCAAAATATGCCGTGTGACTATTTATACTGTTGGGACAACAGAACTTCCAAGTAGGTTTACAATAGTGTTCTCTGGTTCAGAGGGCAGAGAAATTTAAAATCAGAGGTTATTTTCTGGCGACTGTTCGAAGGCAGCAATTAAAAAAGAAGATCTAAAAGGAAATCAAATGAGGTAGAGCTAGGCAATTTAAGAGCACTCAACAGAGAAGCAGGGCACTACGTCTAAGAACAGATATTGAGTTTTTCCCAAAGTTCTTTAGATATATGTACTAGTGGTTGAAGATTGTTATTCTGCACAAAAACTAGACAAGCTTGCAAAAAATCTCTGCTGCCAACATAATAGAACTGATGGCGGTATCAGAAATGCAAAATATGCCGTGTAAGTATACATAGTGTGAGACACAACAGAAGAGCTAAAATTCAGAACCGTGTTTACTGGTTCAGCGGCCAGAGAGATTTAAAGACAGCTTTTTCGCGATTGTTTTATAAGACATAAATTCAAATAGAAGATAAAAGGAAATCAAACGAGTCAGCGGCAATTTTAGAGCATTCAACAGAGAAGCAAGACAGGACGTCTAAAAACAGATGTTGAATCTTGCACAAAGTTTCTTTAGATATATATCTACAAGTGTCTGAAGATTGTTATGCTGCACCAAAACTGGACAAGCTTGCAAAAAATCTGTGCTGCCAATATAGAAGATGTTATATAGAAAGACAAACTCTAAAGTGATGGTGTCTCCCCAATCAATTTGAGAGCTTTCTTCTCAGGTTCCTGGTCGATCCCAATGGCCATTTTGGCCTGCTTTATTGGAGCAATCCTTCCAACACTCATAAAGTTCACTTTTAGATTTATCATATCCAAATTTCTACACGTCGGTTGGACGGGTTCAAACGAACCTGTTTTTTTAACTCCTATATGTACACACGAAAGCAATCATTCAAAGACCAACATCAGTATAAGTCGACATAATAACCTTACAACCATGTTTCAAAGCAGTGGTCATGGACACTGTGGGCTTGGCACTACAGCAGACGCATGTCTGCTTCTTCAGCTAGCACGATTGGTTCTTGATACAATTGTTCCAGTCACCTGATAAAATATAGGGAAATTTTATTAGCTTGCCATTGCATAGCAAGAGGCTAGAAAATATTTTGAAACAGAAAACAAATTTCAGTGATATTTCAGCAGAACTTGGCACCGAAGAATCTCCAAGAAGCAAATAAGCAATTTCCGAACTGTTTTTTGCTTATTTAAATTTTTTGGTGACACCTCTTCCAATAACATGTTTCTATTCTCATCCCACCAAGCATAAACTGATAAAATTTAGGATGTGCTATGAAATGTTAAAAGCATGTATCTCCTTTGAAGACTATACAAGTACACAAGTGTTCAAATAAGTGTATTCACATGGTAAACATCGTAAATGAGATAAAATATTAGCATTATGAAGAATGGAAAACCACAAGTACTAGACGGATCAACAAGAAGCAAACCTCAGGGGACATCATTCTATTGGATCACACCCTTTCCTTCATCGAAGGGAATTTAGGAGGCCAAACCATCATAAATGGTCTGACTTGATATAAGTGCCTATCCTCTCGTGTCACCTCAAATACTTTCTTTGCTGTCTTGCACTTGATATCAAACAAGTAGAGGACCTTATCCTTAAGCAAGAACAGCAACCCAGAATTGGCCCCAACTGCATATACCAGAAGATCGGAAGCACCCACGTCCTCGAAAATGCTAGTGGGTACCATATGATTAGCACATGTCTCATGCAAACAAACGGTACTCACAGGTAACCATCTGCTGTTATCCACCGTGTAGAGCCAGATGCGAAGCTGAGAATCTTTTACATGGATCAGATGGACCTCCGAATCATTTTCACGCGACAGGTCGGTCCGCAGCAAGTTCACCTCTTCTGGGAGGTTAACTAGAGACAAGCATGACGATGATAGATCTAGCGAGAATAGCTTAATAGTGTCGCCCACACGAGCAAGATTATAGATCCTGCCATCAGCAATGAAACTACTAGGCAGTAGCAGTTCAGTTATTGTGATCTCGGTTACAATCGAAAGTGTGGATGTCCCAGATACCTTCTTGTAACACATAGACATCCAGAAATGAGCGCTGCTTCTTACACTGGACTGCCAAATAGAAGTAGGAGAGGCCATTGGGGAGGATCTCATACCTGCGGTATGCGAATCTGCCATGGATGTCGGTGGTCTCTGGGAGTGGCGGAGGGAGGTTAGAGATCTGGCAGGATCCAGAGGGCAGTGCACCCTTCTGGTGTATGTGGTGGTTCCATCGCGGTGCCACTCACAGGTGATGAGGAGGAGGCCATTCCAGCAGTAATCCACATGGAGCATGTGGCAGCACATGGTGTCCAAATCGAAGCTAGCGCGGCGGACGACGGCGGCGAGCTCGGGGGCGGAGGCATCGGCACGAACCGCGGGGGGTTCCTGGCCGTGGTGACGTAGAATCCGAGGAGGCTGGGCGGGTGGAGGTCGCGGAATTGGCGGAGGAAGGCGGGCGCGGAGGCGAGGCCGAGCCAGCGCTTGCAGACGAGGGCGGCGCGGACGAGGCTGGTGGGGAAGGCGAGGTGGAGGAGGATCTCGACGAGGAGATCGTCGTCGTCGAGCACGGCCGAGATGGCCGCCGCCGCCGCCGCCTCTCCTTGCATCTCCGCTCTCGATGGGGTTTTGAGAAAATGAGTCAAGATTAGGAGGGCTGGGCCGCTCGGCTCCTATTTCCCGCCAGAAGCGACCAGATGCTAGGCCAGGCCCGTTTAACCCTCTAGCGTTGTTGTAAACCTGTTCCTTTTCGTGCATATGACTCGCCTGTAGTTTTCAAAAAAACAAGTGACTCGCCTGTCTGCTCTGGTTTCCTTCTTCAGTTTACTGCGGTGACCCATTTAACAGAGACTCCGGGCACGTCCACAAACCAAAAGAAGCTAACAAACGGAGAGTTCCAGCAGCCAAACCATCCGGAAATTTGGAAGGGCTTTGTAGAGATATATGAATAAGAGCATCTCCACTCGCGGCGCCCAAACGGTCGCCCAAACGCCTTCCGGACAGGCCGTTTGGGCGCCGTCCGGACTACTTGGCGCATTTGGCCGCCCTCGCTCCCCACTCGTGGCGTCCAAATCGCCCGGCCTAAAGGTTTTTTTCCCGAACAAGGTTTTGCAAATTCGAATGTGTCGCCAAAGTTTTGCGAATTCGAATTACAGACGGGCTGTTTTAGCTACAAATCGAGAGTCCTGTGCCACCAAAATACACTACGCCAAAATATGTCGCCAAAATACGCCGGGAGATGTCATTGCCCGGCGTCTGCTTGTCGCCGCCGCCGTCGTCGTTGCCGATCTAGATGTTGTCACCGGGCTGGGGCACGTAGCCATAGCCGGGGTGAGTCATGTCGGGGTCATCGTCAATCATGTCGGGGTCATCGTCGACCTGGCCGTCCGCGCCGTGGCCGGTCTCGGCGCCGTGGTTGCCGCCGTTCTCGGCGCCGTTCTCGGGCGGAACGAGCCCAAGCTCTTGCAGGATCGCGGCGCGATACATGTTGTGCGCCGCCCTCGCCAGCGGGTCCAAGTTGGAGACGTCGGCCGTCAAGATCATGAAGTCCTGACTCCTCTTCTTGACAGTGGCTTTCTTCTGCTCGAGGTTGATCTTGATGTCGGCCTTCTGCATCAAGGTCGCCCACCTTGCGTTGTTCTACTCGCGCCTCAAGCTCGAGTTGGAGCAAACATCGGCGAGAACCTTGTCGATGGACGACTGCACTCTGTCCGTCTTTGCTGCTGCTGCCAAGGCCGCTTTCGCCTTCTTATTCCCGATTGGCCGCCCCTCCGAGTTTTGGGGATCGGCGTTGAGGTCGGCGCGGCCGTTCTTGTTCAAAGTCCGCCGGTGCGCCTTCCATTTCTCACAATTTTGGAGAAGCTTGTAGCAATGCATCAACTTGAAGTCTTTATCCTTGTTGATGGATTTGTACAACACAAGTGCGTCCATGACCTACAACAAAGCAAGCCGACGACGATCACAATTGTACTTAAGCAACAAAACAACAAGGGGATCGCAAGCCGGCGGTCACCTGATCCGCCGGGCCCTTCCCGCTCTCCTTTCGGTCGACGATGTTCTCATGGCAGCCATGGAACTTGTTGACGAGGCGTTGGACGATGCGCCACCTATGCTCGATGGCGCCTTGGCCGCGCAACATGCGGGATCTCTGCATCGCCGGCGAATTCAGATCGATGGGGTGGTTTAGATCCAGGCCACAAGAAAGGAAGATGACGTTGGGGTCGAAGCCGCCGTGATGCTGGCTGTCGCCGTACTCGGGGGAGAACCTGGTTCGAGGCGTGGCGGCGGCGCTGTCGGCGAAGAAGGAGGAATTCGACGGCGAGCCGCAGACCTTGCATCGTAGAGTGGCGTTGCTCTCTTGGCTTCCTCCCAAGGCGAATGCTTGGTTCAACGCGGTGACAGTCTTGTTCATGGCGGCGATCTTCCTTGACATCAATGGCGCCGCCGTGCCGAGCCGTTTCCTCTCATTCTGCTTCACGCGGCTCCCGGCATGGCTCTGCGTGTCCAATCGGCGCCGGAGTACGTCGAGGTCCCAATCCTCCTGCCTCATCGCCTCCGGCTTCTCCCTAGGCGGGGGGGGGGGGGGGGGGCCTTGCGCTTGACGCCGAGCGTCTTCCCCGCCGCCTTTGTCCCCGCCGCCTTCGTCTTCGCTGCCTTCCCCTTGGGTGCCGGAGGCGCCATGGAGCCGGCGCGGCGCGAGGGTTTTTCTTTTGGCGGGAGAGATGGCGGGGTAATACGATTTTTGTGGACGAATTGGGGGAAGCCGACACTTATTGCGATCGCCGTCTCACTGCCAGGCGTGGCCCGCGCGTCGGAGGCCGACGTGGCATCGCGTTTCCTTCCGTCCGGGGCCGCCCCAAGCCTCCCCAAGTTGAGGGCGTGGGTTGGGCGTGCCGGACACAAAACTGGGCCGCGCCGGACCCAATTCGTGTTTGGCCGCCACGAGTGGGGGGCGATTTTATGTCCGGCACGCTCCAAATGCGTTTGGGCGGCCGTTTGGGCGCCGCGAGTGGAGATGCTCTAAGCAGTAAATCTCGACGACCAACACAACCAAGAACAGTCAACCATGTTCTCGTCTTGTCATGAAAAAAATACAAATGAAACAGCCGAAATAAATGGGAGCGACGTATTTTTGTCTTTCTCCTTTTTTTTTGTGTTTTTACACTAAAAAATTGTGTCACGTTTGTGGAAAAAATAGAACAGTAAAATTCGTTCTAAAAAATTGTATAACATATATTTAAAAATATAATAGTTAATAATATTTGTCTTATATGAAAGATTTTTATAAATGAACATTTGTGTTATTTGAATGATTATTTATATGAATATGTATTTGAAGATTTTTTAATACGAATATTTAAGTTATTCGAACCGTGACAAATACTATTCGTTCTATTTGAACAATTCTTCAATACGAACATTTATTTTAAAATAATGATTTTTCCGTAAGAACATTTATGTATTATATTTAATATGAATACTTTGAACAATCTTTCAATATGTGTCTATGTTATTGAAACAAAAAAATTATAATATTTATCTACAACAGAAAATTTAATTTTAATATAAAACAGAAAAATCAAAACAAAAAAGGAAATAGAAATAAAAATAAAACAGAAAAAGGAAATAGAAAACAAAAGACTAGTAAAAGTGGACCGAAAACAGAAATACCATAAAAACTCGCGAAAAGCCAAAAAATCAACCATATGTGGAGCAAGAGGTAAGTAACCGTACTGTTCGTTTTAGACCCGACCCAACAGAGTGAGGCGCGTGAGCGGAGCGGAGCCCATTGCTCTCCACATTAGGCGGAGATTAGGATTTTCTTCTATTTCCGGTGTTACATACCAGTGCAGCAGCCCCGGGCAATATGTTGTTTTGTTTCCCCATGTATTCTTTCTTTCTTTTTTAAGTGATCATGCAACACTATATATCCCCTCACGTTCTAAATCTCTCACACTGCCTCCTTATTGGTTCACTTTAGTGCTAATTTGGGGGAATCAGCTATCACATGTGAGAATGGTTTTGGAGTACATATTTCCTTCTATCAAAATTTGTATGGCCTATTTAAATCATCTTTTCTATAGCTAATTTAGCTGTCATGCAGCGCTATAAGAAAGTGTGTGGTCGGATGGCGGTGGGACTTTGGGAGTGATGCGGATAGCCAGGCAAATCCTGCCGCTTCGTTCCCAAATTCGTTCCCAAATCGGTTTGCTTAGCTTTGGATACATAACCGCGGCGCGCGCGCTTCTGTCGACAGATCCAGGCATCCAGCGACACCGCCGGACGCGCCCGACATGGAAACCAGAGCGGATCACCACAAGCAACCACCATCCGACGATCCTTCGCCGGTGGCTGCCGGCCGGTACCCTCGCTGGGTTTTGCTCGAGAACGACAAGCGCTGCAAGGATCATCCCGATGCCGAGACCGTCGCGTACGCTCGCAACTACCGAGGCCGCCACGTCCGCTTCTCCTTCGACCTCGCCGCGCCGCCGGTGTTATCGCGCCTGCGCGTGGACGTCGACGGGGTCGAGATCTATCCGAGAATCATGGCGGCCCACGGGGACTCCGTCCTCGTAGAAATCGGGACACCAAACCAAACAGCCTGGTACGGCGGAGACGAACCCGACTACTTCGTCTATTGTGCCGGCGACGCCGCCGCAAACCCGTCTCGGCCCCCGTCCCTGTCTCTGCTGCCCCCTTGCTACCTCACCGAGCAAGAGGAGGGGAGGCGGAAGCAGCAGCTCTCTATGCATGGACATGGCGCCGGCCTCCTGCGCCGCGGCACTGACGAGATGCTGGTGGCGAGGCTGCATTGCCTTGGTAGGAAACAAAACGAGTCAGAGCCGGTGGAGGCTGAGCTCTGCCTGCTCCGTTCCGGCGACTGGGGGTGGGATCTCAAGCGGCTTCCGATCATCCATGACGAGGGCAAGCAGCACGAGGTTTCCTATTGGAAAACCGACAAGGTCATCCCCGTCGGAGAACGGTTCTTGTTCTGGGTCGACTACTTCCACGGAATCATCTACTCCGACGTGTGGGAGGACACGCCCCAGCTGCGCTACGTGTCCCTTCCTGTGGAGACCGACCCCAACAGTTACGACGAAGATAGGCGCAACGGGTCGTCCTACCGCAGCGTATGCGCCACCGGCGCCGGCGCCGTCAGGTTTGTAGAGATCTCCCCCCGCTGCTGCTGCGGCTGCCCTGGCACCACGAAGTGCACTCGCTCCCGCTACGCCTTCACCATAACCACGTGGGCGCTGAGGATGGACGACGACATGACGACGTCATGGGACAAGGTTGGCTTTGTCGATTGCGATGAGCTCTGGTCCCTCCCCGGCTACCACGGCGTCGTCCCGCGCACCAGGCCGGCGTTCCCCACCGTGAGCCTGGAAGATCCCGACGTGCTCTGCTTAATGGTTAAAAGGAACGAGTACCACATGGACAACGTCGGTGGCGACCTTGGGATATGGCTGATCGAGTTCGACATGAGCCTCATTGAGCTGCACTCTATCTTTTACTACGACGGCAATTATTGCTCCTGCCCTGATTTTGTCGCCTCCGCGTTCTCCCAGTACTTCAATGTCTCCTCCCGCAGCCGTCATCCGGTAGCAAAGCGCCATAAACAATCAGCCAGACCAATTAAACTGAGCTTGCCGGAGGTGGGGGTAAAGGTTTTACCTGAAGAGATGTTGACGACGCTTCGGGAGATACCCGACTTGCCGCATGATGACATGCTGAGAACATATATCGTTCTTAAGTGTGATGAGAGTCAGTTCAAATTTAGGTGTTTTCTGGCGCTTCCAATGAACATGAGGAAGGGTTACTGCTTACTGCTCATGGGAAACTAGATAAAACCCTTTCTGATGCCACCGGAATTCATGATATTGTGTTTTGTTACAGATAAACTATTAATTCGATACAATGAGAACGTTGGTAAGTTACAATTCGAAATTACTTGGTTCAAAGAAAAATAATACGTCCACATATAGGAATATCAAGTGAATTGGTTGGATATATAATCATCAGACCCTCGTGATTTGTAGACAGATCGAGTTAATACCTAACACATGCTCTATTTTAGGTTTTCATATTGGAAAACGCTTCGGCACCTCCGGAGGATCGATCCTCCGCTTCTACGTGGAGCACTCCCCTCCACTCAGTACCTTATCTCTTCGTTTCTTTCTTCCCGTAGGAGAGACCACCAGCGCCCTTGCCCCCAATTTCATGCGAGAGTTCGCGGTGATGCGCCGCCGTTGACCCACGCCCCCAGCCACCACCGGTGACCCGTGCCCCCACGCCACCGCCGGTGACCCTGCTCCCCCACCGCCGTCTGCTTAGTCCCCAAATCAATCGAATCACAGCTCCTCCCCAAATCCTACCTTCCATCCTCTCGAGCATGGCAGCTCTTCTCTTAATGGAGCACGCCGCTGCCACCCGTGCGTCCACTGCCACCGCCGCAACTACCTCCGTTGGTGGTGCTGCTCTCAAACGGCAGGCGACGGTGCTGCCTTTCATGGGGCGTTGGCGAGCAGTGGTGCTACCAAAAACAGCCGTGGCCAGCTGGCTGCTGCCATAGCTCGGTGGCACCGCTGCCGGCGCACAGGCGCGGTACTACCATGTGGCATGGCGGTGCTGCCAGCCCTTGGTGGCGCTGCTCCTGACGCACAGGCGTGGTGCTACCATGGTGGCATGGCGGTGCTGCCAGCGCTCGGTGGCGCCGCTCCCGGCGCAGAGGTCTGGTGCTACCATGGTGGCACAACGTTGCTGCCAGCGCACAGGAGCGGTGCTAGAGCAAATTTCTTTTGTTGATTTTTTGTCCTTTTTCTCTATCTGATGATGGTGCAAAATTTTGAAGCTTTTGTAGCATAATTTTCCTCCTTTTGATGCAAATCCAGAAAACAATTGTAGCAAGTTTCTTCTTCTGATACAATCTTTATTTGATGTGGTGCAAAAGTTTTGATGTTTTGTAGCAAAAAAATTCTCTTTTTGATGCAAATCGGTAGAGCAGTTTTAGCAATTTTTCTTGTTTATAAGAAGCAATTGGTGCAAATCCATAGAATTTTGTAGCAATTTTTTTCACCTTCAGATGCGAATCCACATAAGAGTTGCAGCAATTTTTTAGGGCTTCATCAATTTGTCCATGGCGGTGCCGCCGTGGGGTGTGAGCGATGGCCGGCGTGTTGGGATGATGCAGTTGGGTCAACGAGTCGGCCTGTTACCCGGGTAATGGTACTGACGGGGTTAGCGAGATCTCGTCGGAGCTTTGTGCGTCGGGACAATGGTGTCTTGGTGCTGCAAGGAGCAGGGCGCCGCGCGGTGCTGCCAGCGTGGATGGTGTTGCAGCTGACGATGTTTGGCGGGGATCGATGGTGGTGCTGTGGAAGAGGCAAGGAAGAACGCAAACGAGGACGAACCGGTGGGGTCCACACATGTGGTCGTCCCATCCTTTTTGACCCTTGGCGACACGTGTCGACTGCTCCATGCGGAAGATCGGGGCTTCCGATCCTCCGGAGGACGCTCAGCACTTCCCTTTCATATTGCACCTTAGACACAGTGATTCTTCGTCAATACTTGTTAGCACATGTTAATTAATTCTTTGAGGATAAAGTGGTCATACCACCGCTCGAATAGATAGAAAAGAATTGACCCAATTTATAAGAGAAACCGGGCCCAAAAATCATACAAACTGTACAGAGCCCTATTTATGAGGAAAACAGGGCCAGAAAACCGCACAGACGAAGCGACCCGCCGCCCACACGACACAAGTCGACCAAACGCCACAACACACGCCACCCGTTCCGGGGCCGCCGCCCCGGCGAACCAACCAGATCGACCTTCGTATTGCCTGAAAGCGATCCAGTCATGGTCGATGAACCTTCTGCCCACGCAGTCTTCATCCAGGTTGCCACCAAAACCACCCTGTTCCGGGGCCGCCGCCCCGATGTAGCAACCAGATGGACCTTCGCATTGCCCGAAGTCGATCCAGCTAGGTCGACGAACCCTCTGCCCACGCAGTCTTCATCCAGGTCGCCACACAGGCCCACGCTAGATAACGGCTCTGCCTCATAGAACCTTCGTTGCATGGGAGACCGAGGCCACCGCCTCGATGTCCACCACCATCCGGGGCCGCCGCCCCGGCATCCACCTCCCCCGACCACGGGGCTATCCTGCCCATCCATCGCGAAGTCCACCGGCAGGCCGGCATCGCATCGCATTGCAAGCGCCGGAAGGCCGCCATCGCCGCCCCAGACGAGCCCGGCAGCCGCCCGCGCGCGACGACGAGCAGGGGAACCACCCCGCCACCAAGTTTTTTTGGCAGCGGGGGCCCGCCGCCACCGCGGCGCAGAGGCCGACGGCAGCGGCACCGAGGAGAGCAGCGGAGGAGAGCCTGGAGGTGGCGGAGCTGAATCCCCCGGTGCCGCATGGGGAGCGGCACGGGGGGAGGTGCTCGAGGTCGGAGGACGGACGCCGAGGAAGACGACGGCTGCCGCGGACCCCGGCGAAGACGGCGCTGGGCTTCTGGATGGATGGAGAGAGGGCGCCGAGGGCGTTCCGGAACTGTGCTCGGCCGAGCCGGAGGTTGCCGGAGGAGGGAGATCAGGCGGTGGCGGCGGCGGTCGTGCGCGAGCTCGACCGCGGGTGAACCTTCCTTTCTCTCTCCGGTTAAAATGTTTTGTCTGCCACAAGATACAAGTTAGTCCACTTTAATCTAAAAATAGGAGTAAAATAAATTATATGTGCTACTCTTTTACGCCTAGACGAGCGGTCAACAAAAGTCGTTGTCCTCGACAGATCATAAAGGCGCAGTGACTCGACAATTACTATTTTGGCAGTGACGAAGTAGGAGAGACGAGATATATTGTAGTTGTGATGGAGAAGCATGCAGATCTACTTTAGTTTTTCGTCAAGGAGTCGGTCATCCCGGGTTCAACAAAAACTGAGGTGACCGACTCCTTGACGAAAAACTAAAGTAGATCTGCGTGCTTCTCCATCACAACTACAATATATCTCGTCTCTCCTACTTCGTCACTGCCAAAATAGTACTTGTCGAGTCACTGCGCCTTTATGATGTGTTGAGGACAACGACTTTTGTTGACCGCTCGTCTAGGCCGTAAAAGAGTAGCGCGTATAATTTATTTTACTCCTATTTTTAGATTAAAGTGGACTAACACTGCACTTTCCAAACATAAACTTTTCAGTTTTCACAGTTCAAAGTTGATGTAGCATGAAAAGTTTTTATGTAATAAACAAGGGATTCTGCTTCTCGTTTCAAAAGTGTTTATTTTGGTGCTCGGTAAAAATATATTTGACTCAGTACAAGATTTTCCACACTAGGGCCAATCATTGCACGAACTCAGGCTTGAGAAACAACAAAGATGAGGTTAGTAGTGCGTCAAACACTATCTAGGGTTGCTTTATGGTCAATTCTGCTCTCAGATGTAGTACAACATTGATGAAGAAGAGGCTGTCATCAGCCATAAACGACGGCCAGGGAACCGCAAAGAGATTCCGACAGCCAACAGCCTTTCCACCGGTGAAGGTGTAGTAGCCCTGGTACTTGCTGACAAACTTGCCTGATGGCCTTGTCCTTGCAGCAAACTCATAATCCACGGTAACACTTGCTGATCATTTCTCTTGCATCCCTAAGAAGAGACCAAAGCAGTGGAAAGCACTTTGCTGATCCATGTTGCAAATTGCAATGTGCTGAGAGGAAGAATCGCTGTCCAGCAAGATGGAACGCTTGCGAGTATATCCGCCCAGATGGGATTACAAAGGAAGTGTTTCTCTATCTCTATGATGCAAATTCTCTATTTGACAAGAGCTAATATTCATTTATTTGGAAGCACATCTAAAATTTTCTGCAGCATGTGCAATTGTGTTATTGAGAGGAGTTAAGGAAGAGTTCTTTTCTAGGGGATCTTTCATCATAGGCAATGGACAGAACATAAGGTTCTGTGAGGATAAATGGTTAGGAGATGCACCCCTGTCGCAGCAATATTCATCCTTGTATAATATTGTCCAAGGAAAAATGTTTCGGTGGCTTCGGTATTACAGGGTGATCATCCAAACTTAGCTTTTAGAAGATCGGGGAATAAATGGGAGCGTTGGTTACATTTAGTTCACCGATTGATGGATGTTCAACTCTCCACGGATAAAGATAGCTTTGTCTGGAGACTCACGGCTACAGGAAAATATACAACTAAGTCTATGTACCTTGATCTTCTGAATGGTCATACACCTTTTCTTAGAAAGTATATCTGGAAGCTAAAAGTACCATTGAAAATTAGGATCTTCATGTGGTTTATGTATCGCAGAGTACTGTTAACAAAGGTTAACTTGTCTAGGAAAAATTGGCAAGGTAGCACAAAATGTTGTTTCTGTGACAAAGCTGAAACAGCCCATCATCTTTTTATATCTTGTCCCTTGGCTCAGGTCATTTGGCGCATTGTTTACATGGATTTTAATATTACCCCACCAACAAATATTACGAATTTGTTTGGGAATTTGCTAAAGGGGTAACAAAAAAAGACAAATCCAACATAAGAGTAGGAGTTTGTGCTTTATTATGGGCCATTTGGCATGTGCGGAATGATATTATTTTTAACAAGTCGAAAGTTTCTTCTTTTATGCAGGTTATACCTTTGGCCACGCACTGGATTTATACGTGGTCCTTTCTCCAGCCGGTGGATCGCCGCCAGGCCATGGATTTTGGGTGCGCCCGTTTGGAGATGGCTGCACGTGACTTGTTCAGCCAATTTGGTTGGCAGCTTAATTATAGAATATCATGTTAAAGCATAGGCTTCTAATGCTATTAGCTTTTTTTAGGTGGTTGATACATGTCTCAACTTTGTGTGACCCATGAGATGTAATAAGCTACGATAAATACTCTGAATAAATTAATAAATCAGCCATATGCATCGCTTTGATGCAGAGGCTGGGACGTTTCCCTTTTCAAAAAAAAATTGTGTTACTGAAATTCTAGTTTGATTTAATGGAAAAATATTCTTTTTTGTTGGAAGAAATTCTCTAGTGGATTTTTTTTAAGTTCTTATGTTTATCTTTTTATTAGAAACAAAATGTATAATTCATGAATTTCTGTTCAATCTAAACAAGTTTCCTTAATCATGGAAGCACACTCATGTCAAATGATGGACACATAATCCATTGTGTTTAAGACCAACTGTGCACTGAAAATCAAAACTCTTTTAGTCGTTTGGTTGTATGGGAAGCAAAGTTATAACGTTGGAATCAAGATTTGCTTCCTAAAAAAAGGTAAAACTAATCGACATGTTAATAACTTAAGCTAGAGCAGTTAGTTAAAAAAATCAAGAAAAAAGTTACAAATTGCATCTAATTAGCGTCAAGAGTTATATCTGGCATGAGCTTAAAAAATATTTATTACAAATAAAATCATGGGTAATGTCACTATTTTTCAGATTCATGTCCGTATTTTACAGGGTCTTCACATGGATCTCATCAAATCCATCACATGATGTAACCAGGTGAAGATATGAATCAGAATCACTATATTGATCCCTATCACTCGCCTAATTTTTTATAGTAAACTATTTTACTTCTTTATAATTACAACTTATTTCTCAACATAAATTTTAATTATCACAATTTAGTACTATATTTGGAAAATATAAACATAAGATGCAGGTACATATTACTTAAATTTTCTTATTATATAATTTTATTGTCGACCATGAAAAATGGAAATGAATTAAGTTACGGCATATATATAGTTACATTAGTTGTTTTATGTTAATTCATACACTGCCTCTTAAAATCTTTGGCTAAACCAAATTCTATAGAAAATAGGAAACGCAAAAAAAGAATGAAGTCTTAGATGAATTGCGGATATATCTATGTGTTCGTGTCTGTTTTAGTTTCCTAAAATATTATCGGAGAATTTCAAAGGTAGTAGATGATTTTCGAGTGCATGGTTGTATGATTTAGGTGCATCTAAATATATGTGATAAATAACAATTTACCTAAATGGAACCAGGTAGAATGTGCAAAATATCACTATGGAGTTAGGTCGACCTACCCCACCGTGAGCCTAGACGACCCTGGCGTGCTCTGCCTCATGGTGCGAAAGACCGGGTACCACATGGAGGACGTAGAGGGTGATCTTTAGATGCGGTTGATGGAGTTCAACACGAGGCTCATTAGCTGCGCTCCATCTTATAGTAAGACGGCAAATACTGCTCCCTAATTTTGTCGCATCCGCGGTCTCCCAGTACTTCGATGCCTCCTCTTGCAGCCGTCATCCGACGGCAGAGTCATAAACAAGCAGGAATACCAATTAAACTGACCTTGCTGAAGGTGCGGGTATGGGTTTTACCTGTAGAGATGTTGAAGATGCTTCGGGAGATACCTGACATGACACGTGATGACATGCTGAGAACGTATAGCGTTCAAGTTTAGGTGTCTTTTGGCGCTTCAAATGGACACGAGGAAGGGTTACTGCTTGCTGCTCATGTGAAACTGATGAAATCCTTTTTGATGCCGCCGGAATTCATGATATTGTGTTTTGTACTTTGTTGCATGTAAGCTATTAATTCGATACAATGTGAGAATGTTGGCAAGCTACATTAGAAATTACTTGGTTCAAAGAAAAATAATACGTCAACATATAGGAACATCAAGTGAATCCGTTGGATAAATAATCATCAGACTTCCCTCATGATTTGGTAGATAGATAGAGTTAATACCTAACACATATATGTCCTATTTTAGGTTTTCATATTGCACCTTAGACATAGTAATTCTTTGTCAGTACTTGTTAGCACATATTGTCTAAGGCTCTGTTTGGAACTTAGTTTTTTTAACCCTAATAATATGCCAATCGATACTTCATTTCTAGTATTCCTCAGTTTTAGAAAAGAAAAGTGGACGAGACCACTTTTTCCAATACTTCAAAAAACAATAGTTTGTTGATATCATGGTTTTTAAACCTCCAATATTTATAAAAGCTAAACATTTCAAAGTATACGTTAAAATATTATATTTTGTATAAATCATAGTAAGAGAAAACTTTAAAAGTTCTTCGCTACAAACACAACCTAAATTCCGCTTTGAAGTTGAGACGACGACATCATCATCTTGGCAACAACCTGACAAAAGATCATCGCATACTTGAGAAATCACTCGCTCCCCGAGTAGCACCGGGGCGTCCGGATCTTCCCCGCCTCTGGCCCTCCCCTCACCTCTCCTTGCAGGGGTCGCCGCCCAACGGAGACCCACCGAAAGTAACCTATCAATTCCACTCGCTCCATGCCTCCATCCACTCGGTCATAGCCAGACCACCGCCGCCGCCGCCCATCCCCTCCGCTCCATCCACTCGCCCCGATCCACCGGAATCCCACCGGAGGCCATCACCGCCGCCGACCCACCGGAATCTTCTCCGCCTCTCCATATCTCGGTGCCGAGCGACCCGCCCCTCGATGTCGCGGCCTTCATCCACACCCCATACTACTGGTAACCGATCCCTTCGCCTTGATATGTACTTGCTCAAATTGGTAACCATGGCTGTACCGCGTATTCTTAGTTTTTCCTCCCGTCGTGTGCTAGAACACAGGGAGGTTCTGGGTAGGAGCCTAAGAGGTGAAAAGGTTTCTCAATTACGAGAGAGATCTTCCCTATCCAGTTATTTACCCATATAGATTTTACTGATTTTTGTTGAAGGTGCTTGAGAGTGTGTGTCAGTGACGAGGAATAGAGACTAGAGATATTGGATGCGAGCATCCCTCGTTTGGCTCTGAAACCCCAAACTGTGTACAGTCTAGTAGCGTTTATGTACAGATGCATAAAAGGATTTTATTTCCATGTGTTTTCATGTGGAGCCTTTTAACTGATTATACCTGGAGTCCAAGACTGACATGAATACATGGAGTATTTATCTATATTTACTAGCTGTAGAGGGAGATGCAGAAGTGTTACAGATTAGTTGTTATCACCCGTTACAGTTTCTTGTTCAGTTATTTGTAGGAAACTCTATTTTTAGGATATCTGTGAACGCATTCCTGCGAATATGATAGGCATGTGGTTGGACCAAAATAATTTTGCTCTCTGAAGATTTTCATGTTGTTCTTATTCAGAGTTCTAGCTGTTATGTGGCAGGTTTCTTGATGCACTCTTCTTTGTCACTTTCTTATTCAAGTATGTTATGTGGCAGGACATAACTAGTGCATAAAGTATGTCAGACTCTGAGAGCCAGGGACTTGATGAACCTCCTGTACTTAGAAGGTTTCTTTCACCATCATTGGCAATATCTTCCGAAGCAGCACAAGCAAGCCGATGTATCAGGTCACCAGTGATTCCTGGCGCTGTTGGATCTCCTAGTCTGAGATTATTTTTGTCCCCATCATTCCGAAGGAGCACAAGAAGGAACTCTCCATCTGCCAGGGCCTCTCCATCTGTCATTGTTTCTCCACCGCATGCACACACATCGGTTGATGTTGCAGCGGGTGCACATACTTCAGGCGATATGATTGGTAAGTGTCGTTTGTCATCTATGTCAACGAATATTGTGCTAGCAGTACTGCAGTAGCTTACCTTGAGTATAATATGGCCTCCTTGTTGATAATGTAGGCCGCCCAAGAAGATCAAAAAAGAGAAAACTTTCGTCTGACATATGGAATGATTTCACTCCTATGTATGATGATGATGAGAGGCTTATACAAGCTCAGTGTGTTCATTGTGACACCATCTTTCCGGCTACCAAACAGACCGGATCAAGTCAATGCCGAAGGCACAGGTTAGTTTGCAGAGAAAAAGCTAAGATGGATGCTAATTGGTGGTATGCAGCCTAGTGATCCAATGATTCCTGCGCTGAAACGGTTTAAGTTTGATAAAGAGAAAGCATACCATGAGCTGGTCAGAATGATAGTTTTGCATGAGCTTCCTTTCCGTATGGTTGAGTATGAGGGATTTAGAAGATTTCTGGCTAGTTTGAACCCTTCATTCATTCTCATGAGTAGAACTACCATAAAAAATGATTGCATGGCTGAGTTTCATAAGCAAAAGAAAGAACTACTAGAGGTATTGAAAAATTTACCTTCTAGAGTTTCTCTTACGGCTGATCTTTGGACATCCAATCAGGAGCTTGGTTATATTTGTATCACCTGTCATTTTGTCGATAACAAATGGAAACTGCATAAGAGGATCATCAAATTTGCTTCTATTGAAACCCCTCATGATGCAACTAATCTGTTGAATGTCGTGTTAAAGACCATGCAAGAATGGGGCATAGAGGATAAGGTATGTAGCATATCATTAGACAACGCTGCAGTGAATGACTTGATGGTCATCTATCTGAAATCTAATCTGCTTGGGAGAAAATTGCTAGCTGGAAACGGTAACCTCTTTCATCACCGTTGTGCGGCGCATGTTCTAAATCTGATAGTGCAAGACGGTCTGAAGGTCAGCTCTGGGGCTGTTGACGCCATCAGAGAGAGCGTCAAATATGTGAGGAGCTCGGCTGCGCGGAAGGAAAGGTTTCAAGAAATTGTTGTGCAGGTTGGTATAACTTGTGGAAAAAAAGTCTCATTGGATGTCAGCACAAGATGGAATTCAACATACTTAATGTTAAAGACAGCTAGTGAATACATAACAGCCTTTGATCAATTGGATGTACAAGACCGTTGTTTCACCTGCACACCAACCGCTTCTCAATGGAAAATTTCCGAGGAAATTTGTAAGTTATTAGTGGTCTTCTATGATGCAACATTGGTAGTTTCTGGTACATTATATCCTACAAGCCATTTATACTTCAATGCACTTTGGAAGGTCAAGTGGATGTTGGCAAAAGAAGCATCAAATGAGAATGCCACAATAAGATTTATGGTGGCCGAAATGAAGAAGAAGTTCCTAAAGTATTGGAAGCTATCATATTTGACAATATGCATTCCTGTGATACTTGATCCTAGATGCAAGTATAAGTTCTTAGAGTTCAACTTGAAGGATGACACAATGATTGATGGATCTAAATGCTTAGCTCATGTGAAGAGGACATTTAAGGAAATGTTCAATGCGTACTCTTCACAAGAAAATGGCAACTTAAACATTCAGAATGAGCATCAAACTCAAGCAACTCCAATGCATGATCCATGGGCGACCTGGAGTCAACATTGGGGTGAGCAAGAGAGGCATCGCATTAAGCAAACTGAGCTTGACATGTATTTGAAAGAGGAGTTGGTGTCCCCAAATGCTAATATTGATGTTCTGGAGTGGTGGATGATCAATGGCCACAAGTACCCAACAATTTCTCGCATGGCACGAGATATACTGGCGATTCCTGCATCAACGGTAGCTTCGGAGTCAGCTTTCTCCACAGGAAGTAGAGTTATAAGTGACTATCGGAGTCGGTTGTCTAACAAAACCGTCGATGGCTTGATATGCTTGCAAGATTGGATGCGCCCATCAGGTAAATGACGTCCCTCTTGCTTAATAAATGATGTCTTTTCAATAAATTGACCGATTCAGCCTTTGATCAGTTGTTCCTCTTGTTTTCAGGCGGAATTGATCTCACAACGATAATCGAAGATTTGAATAATGAAGATGAGATGCTCAATGATACTCCATAATTTCAGGTAATATGTTAGGCTTGTGTTCCTATCTGTTGCCGCAAAAATCTGCCGCGCAACACCAGGATAACCGTCGTACTTTCGCGACGACGAACGGGTGCTTTCCGAGCAAAGCAACAAAGATCCTTCTCTTTCGTGGAGGAGAACCGACCGCTTTTCAGCGCAAAACGGCAAAGATGATCCAAACCCTAGGGCTGCTAGAGCATGGCAGAGAAAATAAAAAGAAACAGAACGAAAAAGTAAAGGTAAATTGTATTCTGTATAGATCGATTGGCTCGGCTCTTCTCAATCGGCCATGACCCGTATTATATAGGGCGCCTGGTCTTGGGCAAATACAACCGGACACGCAAGTTAATTCCTTGGCATGCAAGCCTAATCTCTAACCATCTGGCAGTTTAAATCTAGTACTAGCTAGCACGTAACAAACATGGAAATCTTGGTGCACTTCCCGTACGTGACTGAATAGTCCGCGATCCACACGTCTTCAATTAGCCTGGCATCTGATTGGCGTTTAGACTTATGCACCTGTGTTCTAAATCATCGTATTTCTGAATCCATGCAGGAATTGTCCTCAGCAGCGCCAGCTTATTTCTGAATCCGTCCAAGACATCTCCTCCGTGACGCTAATCAAGGAAATCTACCATGTATTTGTCTTGATTAAATAGCTCGGTACGCCTGATCGTGGTGTTGTGATATCTGCATTTGTCTTCTGCCAAGGCTGCATTTTGACTAAACAACAACTCCAAACATTTCTGTTAGCCAATAATCTAACCACAAATATTGAAACTAATTTGGCCTGTTAAATACCTAGTAGCCAAATTATACCATCAACACATGCCCCCCTATTTTTGGTACGATTGAATTGACCAAAAACACATATCCAATTCTTTAGGACGATGCCGATTACTTGACCAGCCATATGATTACTTAGGGCGATGTTCACAGAACTCACCAGCCAAACGTTTTCTTAAGGAGATGTCTAAATAACTCATTAACCATATCGTCTTAGGGCGATATTTTAACTAACATATCGGCCATTGTATCTTATAACCTGACTAATGTGTCATGTATATTGCTTCATGCACTTCACCCATAGCTAACCTAGATTGATAAGAATCCAAGCAATTACACAACGAGACATCTATTATTCGGCGATACAACTTGTCATTCAACAAAATATATGTTAAAGCTTGTTGCCGAATATTCCTATCTCTAGTCTGATCTTGCATCCTTTGAATAATATAAATAATAAGAACTCTCTGATCACCTGGTTCTAAACTCTCTGCTGATTCGGTTGCTTGTAACTCATGCACCCAATCTTTCTTTGCAAAGTACTACTATTTGCTGCATGCACCGAACTAACACCAGCAGATCGGTCTTATTTCCTATGGCAAACTAGCACCGGTTTCTCTAAGTTACTTGCTAATTCAGTTGTTTCTTACCACTGCACCAAATTACTTTTGCCATGTACTTGCTGTTTGTTCAAACAAAGAAATAACTGCAGCATGCACTGAATTCGTAACCAACTGATCGCCTTTGTAAAGCAGATAGCATCGGTCTTTTTAATGTAATATTTTCTATGATAACCGGATGCTAATTGTGCTAAACAATCAGCTCTAGAATGTTCATCCTGGGTATATGGTTAATCGTGGAAGTGCTAGAGACTTAGTTATGTCCAAACATCGGTCCAAGTAACTATTTAGTAAACAAGCAAAACACTGAAATTCGCCTTTCATTTGGTGTACTACCTGAAGCGAATCCCCAAAGCATTTATATCATTTACAACCATATCTACCAAATAGACCGATGTTTCATACATAACATTTTAGATGAAACTAAAACATTGTGCCTTGTCCTCTCTAAGAATTAAGGTTCCATGGTCAGACACTAACATAGCTAATATTTTTCATCCTTAATCCCATGATCAGCAATAAAATCGGCGATAATTTGACTTCACATAGCATGCAGCGATTCATATGCTAGATCATATTTGATTAATGCTGTATAAACCCCGATTTTCAATTCTACCACTAAGAATTGATTGTCACAGCATATATTTTATTATGTCGGCCTGACAAGCTACCACACATGTACTAGAAAGTAGATAAGGCCGAAATTTGGTACACAAATAATATAAAGACAAACATAACTTATCAATAAACACGTACCGAGTCTCGGTGAGCAGACGGCGAACTTAGGATGCAATGTAATCCTTCTCGCCATCTTCTTGTGCCAACACCGCACCGATTGTTGTATTTCTTGTAGAAATATATAACCTAAACGGCACACCAGACTTGGGCTCTCACAATACTACTAGAGGACTCGACAGGTATCTCTTTATATTATCAAAAGCCTCCCGCTATTCTGCACCCCAAGTAAATTCGGCTTCATGCTTTAGCGGAGGTAAAGGAACAAAGGATTCAACTTTCCCTTGCGTTCTCTAATCGGCTTCCATGTTATAACATTGATAAACCTAGAGAATACTTCCATCACCAATATATATTTTCCCAAGTGGGTCAACCGATGAGAATCCCTGTCCAAACTTCTCCATGTCATCAAAAGTCCTCAGCTGTTTTATTTATATCGTTCTTTCTAGAACGATACTCCTCCATGGTCTTTGCTGCCAGTGAACACACTTGCATCGGTCTAACATTGTATCACGCCGTGTTGTCAATCAACCGATGCATCTGTCAATGCGGTGCAGGCCGGAGCATCTGCCTAGATCAACATCAACATCAGTAGGTGCATCTCTAATATTTTCTGAATTATCATACCTAATGGTGTCATCTGCAGCTCTACTTAAATCTTCCACACTGCACTTCTCCCTCCATATCATCTTCGGAGGCACCATTAGTCTATCTCGGCCGTGCTTCTTCTCAGCTAGCTTTTCTCTAATTTCTAATGCTCGCAGCCGTTGTACCCGTCGTTTCTGGGTAGGTGTGAGTCCCGACGGGCACCACTGAGGCCCTGGTTTAGTCCCTGGTGTGACTGACATAGTTTTGCTGCCCCCCGAGTTTCTCGGCCTGTATTGACGTACTGCAGTTCTTGGGGCAAATGCACTATCCTTGGCCAAAAATACTCTCTGCCGACCAGACACGCCATCAGCTCTTGTTTTACGGTTTCCTCTACTAGTTGAACTCCCACGTTGTGTAGATGTAGTAGTACTAGACTTGAAACGCATAGGAATCAATCTATTTCCTGAGCTAATGCTTCTCATGACTGAATCGGCATGCATGCTAGTCGATTCTGTTTTCTGACTTGTACTGGAGGGTGTAGCAAGTGTATAATCCAGACCTTTCTCTCCTTTGCATGCTTCTTTTCTCCTAACTGAACCAGAACCATCAACTGATTGGTGTCTAATAATTTTCAAATTATGCCCAGCTGCATTACCAACTCCAACTTTTACGCTGCCTCTCGCGCATAGACTAGCTGATGTATTACCCGACTCACTAGTACTAGTAGGTACAACTGTTTTCTCTGAATATGTCTGCACGACATGCTCTAAATCAGAATGTAAGCTAGTGTCTCCCACTACAATGCTCTTGGTGCAACCATGCTCAGCTCCATCACATGTTTGTACATGACTTTCACGACTGATGGGCACCCACTTCAATTTCTGACCACCTCTAACATATATTCTATCAGTACTCTGTCTTGAATTCGGTTTCTCACGAAATGCAATGGCACCATGTGGTCTAACTTCCTGATTAAACCGAGCTCTTTTTTCATGCAATGGTTTTCTGTACATATGCTCTGATGGAATCCGCTCCGGTTGGAAATAAGATTCTGGCCTCGTAAGATATAGAGCCCGATGACTAAAACCCCAAGGAGCAGACTGAGGATATAAAGGAGTTGCATAACCCCAATATGTTGGCTCCATTGGAAAATAGGGCGCGTGGTCATATAAGTATCCTCGCCATTCCTCACGACCCCCATGCCGAGAAAGAGACCTACGGCGCTTAGTACTTCCAAGCCGACTAAACATTTTTTTGGCCTTGCACGAAGTGTATTTGTCCAAAAGTTGTTTGACGGTCGGCCTTGGTCTTGGAGCTGATTTTCTTTTTCTTTCATCAACTTTCAGCACTCCTACTTCTGGATTTTTTAGTTTCATCATTCTCGGAGGAGCATTAACATTAATGACAACGTTTTTCCCCTTAGTAAATTCGGCCTGATCTGACCGAATAAGTATTTTCTTGTTCTGAAAATCAATCTTATTGATAGGAGAAGAGTCACTATCGAGTTTCATCTTAGAACTTTCTGTACATATCAATCTTCCGTCATCAATGGCCGATTGCACCTCTTTGAAGAGTTTGGGAGAGTACGATAGTTGCATGACCTGAACAATATCTTGCTCCGCCTCTTGATGATTTTCCAACATCCTTTCTTCCTTCTTTTTTCGATCTTGTGCCTCTTCACTTTGATGCTCTTCTTCAACCGAATATGGTTCGGCTATATTTTCTTCTTGTTGATCTTCATCAATTTCTTTGGCACGAAATTCATAGGGCAACATAAAAGCTCCCTTACATCTAGAGAAATCAAGCACCGTTGTTTCACATTCACCATGTTCTTGCTCAACGAAGCTTGTATCTACTGACTTGAAATATTCGGCGCGTGTGTCCGACTTAGCTTTACCTAAATGTAATTCAGCTTCAACTAAGTCGGTCGTGACAAATGTGCCAATCATCTTTTGTTGATTTGAGTCGGCACGTGTTATGTCCGACCCGGCATTAGCCGAATTAGCCATACTGCCCGAGTCAACCTTTTTCTGCTGGTTGGCTCGCATAGCTACGCCTTCGAGAACCTCTTTTACAAGATCTTCAGCCCAATTTTTTGATAATCGCCCTTCAGATCTATCAGTATTTTTCGGCAATGACACTTGGTTGCTACTGAAATTCAACAATTGTGTAGGAGAAGTATCATACGCTACAATATTAGATAAATGCATCTGACCTCCTAATGAATTTTCACATATTCGGCTATAACCATTGTGAAGATGTGGAGCCGAAGTATGAGTACCAATAGTTGCATGTGGTGCTGAATAACTATTAACAGTAACATGAGTGTATCATACAGCGGTTGAGAGTAATTGGCCGAATGGCTTGTAGTGGCCTGGCCAAATTCCCTATCCATCGGCACGCTTTGAAGTGGACTTACGTATTGTGAGCTGATTTCCGATGAATAAAATGGCGAAACGCTACTTTGCATGCTATTGAAATTTCTAAGTTCGGATGTTTCATATGGACTAACGGAATTCATCATGTTGTTCACCGGCATGTGAATTGCTGGGCTTGCCGATGCATGAAAATTTGAATTTCCGTGTTGCAAGTAGCTATTTTGCATCGGCTCTTGCAAATAATAAGAACTAGGACTAGCCGATACAGTACGCATATCAAAAGATCTGGTAATATCAACATAACAATTCATTGCATCTACATATGGGAGTTGGGTATTCATATTACCGTTGTAGACTACAGTCTCTTGATGACGCTCTCTACGTAGCAGGAACGGGCCGGAGACCGCTCGATCCTTCGTCCCCAGCGGAGTCGCCAATTGTGTTGCCGCAAAAATCTGCCGCGCAACACCAGGATAACCGTCGTACTTTCGCGACGACGAACGGGTGCTTTCCGAGCAAAGCAACAAAGATCCTTCTCTTTCGTGGAGGAGAACCGACCGCTTTTCAGCGCAAAACGGCAAAGATGATCCAAACCCTAGGGCTGCTAGAGCATGGCAGAGAAAATAAAAAGAAACAGAACGAAAAAGTAAAGGTAAATTGTATTCTGTATAGATCGATTGGCTCGGCTCTTCTCAATCGGCCATGACCCGTATTATATAGGGCGCCTGGTCTTGGGCAAATACAACCGGACACGCAAGTTAATTCCTTGGCATGCAAGCCTAATCTCTAACCATCTGGCAGTTTAAATCTAGTACTAGCTAGCACGTAACAAACATGGAAATCTTGGTGCACTTCCCGTACGTGACTGAATAGTCCGCGATCCACACGTCTTCAATTAGCCTGGCATCTGATTGGCGTTTAGACTTATGCACCTGTGTTCTAAATCATCGTATTTCTGAATCCATGCAGGAATTGTCCTCAGCAGCGCCAGCTTATTTCTGAATCCGTCCAAGACATCTCCTCCGTGACGCTAATCAAGGAAATCTACCATGTATTTGTCTTGATTAAATAGCTCGGTACGCCTGATCGTGGTGTTGTGATATCTGCATTTGTCTTCTGCCAAGGCTGCATTTTGACTAAACAACAACTCCAAACATTTCTGTTAGCCAATAATCTAACCACAAATATTGAAACTAATTTGGCCTGTTAAATACCTAGTAGCCAAATTATACCATCAACACTATCCTCCTGTTTATATGATGGCTTTGTGTCAGAGAGTCATTAGTTGTTGGTTCTGACTCCTCCGTTGTGGTCATGATTTCAATATACAGTTGAACTTTGGATTAAAGCACATCTTCTGCTAGTTCTTCCTGTTCTTTAGATGTTGGTTTGTTTGCTTTCACATTTGTTTCCCTGTATAGTGGATTAGCCTTAGCTATGGGTGATTTTTGATGGCACACATGGAGCTGGCTTCACATTTTGCTTGCTTGCCTTCACTTTTTGGTTCCTTCTCTAGTGACACACTTTTTGGTTCCTTTTTATGATAGAATTGTACGATTTGTTAATCTAATCTCTATTAGCTTGCGTGCATACTGATGTACTTTAGATGTTCATGTGAGCAGGTGGAAGGGAAACTAGCTGGCCTTGGTTACATCAAATCAAACTTCAATGAATCCAGCATAAATCCAGTGTAATGCTACATTGTGGACTGAAAGTTCGATCTGCATGAATCCAGTGTAGTATCTTGCATGATTGGCACTGGACTTTTGATGGCTTGTAACCTGTATGTTGAAGGATCTAAAAATTACCTGTAACCTGTGATTTATCCTGCAGTTTGCATTATTCATGTTCATGGCATACCCAGATTCGTTGTTTCATGTCGTTGGTTCTGGTTCTTTTACAATTTATTCTTCTGGACACTACACATACAATTTATTGAGATAACCACTTCACTGTACACGCTACAGAGGATCGGGGTTCACGGATCGATCCAGTAGAACTTTTCAGTTAAGGAGCACCAGTGCAGCGCAGCGCTGCAGTTCCATCCCCGGCCTCCCAGCTGGGAACGCGTCACGGGATTCTGACGGGACAATCGGGACATCCCGTGAAAGCCCAATTTTTTTTTTCGTTACTGGATGGGTGGGTGGTGGGACAACGGGAAAAGTGGCGCAGTTGTCTTGGTGGGAGCGGAAGTCCCAATCCCGTCCCACCTGAAACCATACCGAAACATAAGTCCGATGCTGAGAAGGATATCTTGGACAACATCAATCTTGACATTGTTCTTAATTAAAGATTTTGCATCCAGAAAATGCCCGAAGATTTTTTGTTGTGAATCACTGAAGCATTATTGACGACGAACTCATTTGAATTTGGTTCTTATTATTTTAGGTAATCAAGTTAGAAGGGAATATTACTTGTTAATTTTGCAAACTCTTTTAGACTTTCTGTTCTAATATGACATTGCTTAATCGCTTATATCAATTATTTATAAGCGTCTCAGAAAAAGAATGTGTGGTTGTTGGATGTAAACTTTTACCATTTTATGTCATACACGTACATATATAGAATCCATAGGGGCCAAATTTTCAACCCTGCACCAGGGCCCTGCAAATAGAGTCGGCCCTACTGAGAGGCACCCTCTTCGATCTGGTTTCTGTGACCACTGCCAGGCTAGCGGGCCTAGGTCAGGTCGGTTCGTCGTCGAGAGCTTCAAAGGTGTGGCCAATATGATGTGCAGGATTGAGATCTCCAGCGGCATATCCGGATGAAAACTTGACTTTGGCTAGTGGCCCGAGCAGGCGATGCTGGCTCCTTGTTCGTGTCTACGCCCCGAAGGCATTGTCGAGGTGAACATTCGCACTTCCTTCCGCTATGTCCGGGAGGAAACCCTAGATCCACGATTTGGATGATATGGCGATCTTGCTATGCTTCTTCATGGGGCATCATTCTTGGAATTGGTCATCGACTAAAGGGACAACAGTGTTCCCGTGATGACTTGTGTGGCAATGATGGCGCTGTCGACATATGGTTTGGTCGCGACAAGATTTTTGTAGTTGGAGCTTGTTCCGACGTGTTTGACGGGTGGTTTTTGTGCTAGTCTTCCCCTACTGTGAAGTCAGAGCTGCTGCCGCGTGTGTCGAGAGATGATAATGATCTGCATGGCAGTATTGGTCATCACGAGGCGCTGCGGCAAGGCTTTCTTGGGCGGTCGGTGTTTGGCGAAGTTGAAGTTACTGGCTCGAGTAGGAGTGATGACGATGGTACGGACAATCAACATCGAAGATGATTTTCTCTTCAGTGGTGCATGTGTAGTTTATGTTGGTGGTCGACGAGTGTGTGGTTTCCTTCTAATTAATCGAGCAACTTCTTTTAATTTAATTGAATAAATAGACGAGGCAAAACTTTTGCGAAAAAAAAGTCGAGACGATGGAGTTTACCAAAATGTTGCGTGGACACTCCAATAGTCAACAGATAAGAGGAGGATCACGCGCCTCCCGTCGTCCGCCGAACAAACTGCCAGATTGTGATTCCGCTCCACAGTTGTCCAACCAGACAGGCTGCACTCGCGCCATCGCCACGCCATGGCCTTGGCGACGCCGCTCCGCCACCTCCTCGCCGCGCATCCCGCGGCCCCGACCCCACCGGAGCTGCGGCATCCCTGACCTTCCCGCTCCACCACCGCGGCCGCCTCCGCGCAAGTTTCGCCGCGTCGCCGGCGTCCGCGGGGGCCCAGGGCCCCGGTTCGCGACGGCGGCCTCGGCGGCGGCGCGGCGGGCCGCCGACGGTCTGGTGACGGAGAAGCTGGGCGCGGCGGGGCTGGAGCTGCTGCGGTCGTTCGCGAACGTGGACTGCGCGTACGAGCTCACCGCGGAGGAGCTGCGCGCCAAGGTGTCGCTGGTGGACGCGCTGGTGGTGCGCAGCGCCACGCGGGTGCCGCGGGAGGTCTTCGAGGCGGCGCGGGGACGGCTCCGCGTCGTGGGCCGCGCCGGCGTGGGCATCGACAACGTCGACCTGCAGGCCGCCACCGAGGCCGGGTGCCTCGTCGTCAACGCGCCCACCGCCAACACCGTCGCCGCCGCCGAGCACGCCGTCGCGCTCCTCGCTGCCATGGCGCGCAATGTCGCACAGGCCGACGCATCGCTCAAGGCCGGTACGCCATACGTTTACTGCTCTGCACTGCATAAACGGATAAGGTGGATGTACTCGTTTGGTCGATCGCAAAATGCTCTGCATGCTAACTGCTTCTGAACTTTCAGTATGGAAATCTGCTCTGTACTGAGCAGTTCATTCTCAGCAGAACATATATGTTCTTTCAAACTTTACCAACACTTGACACTGTCTGGTGCTCCAGGATTTCAAACTTTATCAACAATTGACCACAAAATGTCATGTTTGCATCAGTACAAATACTAGACTAAACTGCATAATTAAATTTGTGGCATCTTGAGCAAGATCCCATTGCTGGGTTGATCGCAAAATGCTAGTATGATTGTTTTCTGATCGACGCACATTGTTGACCAATTTGATGTGCAACGTCTGCATGCTATCTGCTTCTAAACTTTCAGTATGGAAATCTGTTCTGTTCTGGGCAGTTAATTCTCAGCAGCAAATATATGAAGCAGTCATGTGCCAACATTTGACCCTGTCTGGTGCCCCACCTAATACTCCCTCTGTTCCTAAAAATATCAGTTCTTAAAAGTAAGGCGTATTTTGTTTTGTTAAGACAAGCCTTCAATTGTTGAATGAATACAATGTTATTTGACATGAAATTTTTGTAACTGCGTTTGTTTTCAAATGTACTTTGTTCTGATAGTGATTTCGTATCACACAATCGCACTATTAAAAGAGTAATTGTTGATCAGAGGCTTGTATTGAAACTATTAAGGAAGTAAGTTTTCGCTGTTGCGCTGTTGAAACTATATATGATCGTTACAGTTTCGTTCTTCTCCTTCTGTATCATTGATAGCTAGATTTCAGGCACTGTCATGTTGCATCAGTACATTCAGATTCTAGGCTAAACTGCATAAATTTGTGGCATCCTGAGCAAGAAGCCATTGCTGGGTTCTGAAATTTATCGCTGATTTGAAATGCTAAGGAGCATTGGTGATACTCATTGTGCTGCGCATGTACTAATATTGTGTCGTGATTTGCTTTGTGCGTATTCAGGGAAATGGCAGCGTAGCAAATATGTTGGTGTTTCCTTGGTGGGGAAGACGCTAGCGGTTATGGGCTTTGGTAAGGTTGGCTCGGAAGTAGCTCGGCGTGCGAAAGGACTTGGAATGGATGTCATTGCTCATGACCCTTATGCTCCTGTTGATAGAGCCCAGGCTATCGGTGTAGATCTTGTCTCGTTTGATGAGGCCATCTCTACCGCAGACTTCATATCACTGCATATGCCTCTCACACCGTCAACCACAAAATTATTTGATGACGATACTTTTGCAAAAATGACAAAAGGAGTAAGGATTATCAATGTTGCAAGGGGTGGAGTAGTTGATGAAGAAGCGTTGCTGAGAGCACTCGATAACGGAACTGTTGCACAGGTAGTCTTTTTTGTCATGGCCATTCATCCAAATGTTGGCAGTGCATATTTCTGTCGAACAGTTGTCATATCTCGTATACTTTTTAGACCATTATTCTCCTTACAGTGTGTTATTTTAGCATAAACAGTACACATTTCTTATTTTTGTTCCAAAAACTATCCTCTAGCCTTTTTCCTGACTGCTTTGTCATGTGAGTCAGGCAGCACTTGATGTATTTTTTGAAGAGCCACCACCAAAAGACAGCAAGTTAGTACACCATGAAAATGTAACTGTGACGCCGCATCTTGGAGCTAGCACAACAGAAGCACAGGTTTGCTGTTTGTTTTGCAAGTTCTTTGTACCTCATCTTACTAGCTTATCCTCTTAACTCTGCTTGCTGTTCGTCTACAGGAAGGCGTAGCCATTGAAATTGCAGAGGCTGTTATCGGTGCACTGAAAGGTGAATTGGCCGCTACTGCTGTTAATGCCCCAATGGTCCTACCCGAGGTACTTCCGTTGCCGAAGACTAATAGATTTTATGTTTACAGCACAAAGCACAATCTGCTTGTGTTTAAACACAGTTCATCTGTTTCTACAGGTTCTATCCGAGTTATCCCCATATGTCGTCCTTGCTGAGAAGCTGGGCCGTCTTGCCGTGCAACTTGTGGCTGGTGGAAGTGGGATTAAGGGAGTCAAGATCGTCTATTCTTCAGCTAGAGACCCAGATGACTTGGACACAAGGATCCTCCGTGCTATGATAACCAAAGGCATCGTTGAGCCCATTTCAAGTGCATTTGTTAACATTGTGAATGCTGACTATGTCGCCAAGCAAAGAGGGCTTCACATAATCGAGGAGAGGATTCTCATTGATGGTTCTCCAGAGATCCCTATATACTCTATCCAGGTCCAGCTATCCAATGTAGAGTCCAAGTTTGCTGGCGCGTTATCCGACGAGGGCGACATCAGAGTGGAGGGGAAGGTTAAGGATGGCACGCCGCATCTCACGCTCGTCGGGCCTTTCAGTGTGGACGTCAGTCTTGAGGGCAACCTAATACTCTGCCGCCAAGTCGACCAGCCAGGCATCATCGGAAAGGTGGGTTCAATTCTGGGGAAGATGAATTTGAATGTGAACTTTATGAGCGTTGGCCGGATCGCTCCAGGAAAGCAGGCCATAATGGCCATTGGGATCGACGAGGAGCCTGAGAAGGAAGCTCTCAAGTTGATCGGGGAGACGCCATCAGTACAGGAGTTTGTCTTTCTTAAGCTTTAGAGCAAGTAGGTATATTTCTTTTCTATATAGCATCTGCTATATTATGAGAGATTTTTTTGCAACCTTGTCCAGTTTTTTTGTGTAGAATAACAATTTTCAATCTATCTGGACAAGCCACCCGTAGACATATCGCTATGCCCGAAGCGCAATGTCAGTTCTTAGATTTACCGTCCTGCTTCTCTGTTGAATGCCCTAAAAATTGCTGCTAACTCGTTTGTTTCCTTGTAGCTGTGCTATTTGAATTTCTGCCTTGAAAACAGTCGCCTATTTATTTCTCTGTCTTCAAATTTGTCTGGACGCTGAACTGGAGGCCTCTAGTCTTCTATTTAGCTGATCTGGTAAGCTTTTGTATTTGGCAACAAAATACAATATGTATAGTCGCCAAAATATGAGTATTGGCAAAGCATCTGTTGAACAATATTTTTCTGGGTTGTTTGGTTCCAACCACACTTCACCTTAGGCAAGTGTGGCAGCCACAAAACGTGGTTTCTAAAATTTGTCGCCACGAGTGTAGCAAAAGTTGGAGCAAAATTTATTCTATGACCGAGTGGCCATATCAATAATGAAGTGTGGTACTAACTAGCCGGTGTTGGCTGCCCAGCGACCCGGGTTCGAGTCTCGGCTCGGGCGCTGCTTGTAGCTCCTTTCTTCTATAAAAGTAAGCCCTGGTGCTAGTGCCCTTGGGTCTCGTTTTTAAAAGTGTGGTACTAACTCAGAATTGTGACAAGAATCAAACACATTCCTAACTCCCCAAGGTTAGGTGTTGACAATCAAATTCTATCCAGTGGCGAAGGGTGTGTTGTGCTTTATTCCAAAATAACTGTGAGACGAAATCTATACAAAATTTGATGTAATATGAACAGATTTTGTCCAAGTAAACCTAATAAAGATCTAAATAAATAAACGTAAAACAAACCCAGCGCCCAGCCCTCCTATTCTTGACTCAATATCTCAAAATCCCATCGAGAGCGCAGATGCAAGTAGAGGCGGCGGCGGCGGCCATCTCGGCCGTGCTCGACGACGACGATCTCCTCGGCGAGATCCTCCTCCGCCTCGCCTTCCCGACCAGCCTCGTCCGCGCCGCCCTCGTCTGGAAGCGCTGGCTCCGCCTCGCCTCCGCGCCGGCCTTCCTCCGCCACTTCGCGATCTCCACCCGCCCAGCCTCCTCGGATTCTACGTCACCACGCACAAGAACCCCCGCGGTTCGTGCCGATGCCTCAGCCACCCGAGCTTGCTGCCGTCGTCCGGCGCGGTAGCTTCAATTTAGATACCATGTGCTGCGACATGCTCGATGTGGATTATTGCTGGAACGGCCTCCTCCTCATCACCTCTGAGTGGTACCGCGATGGGCGGCGCGACACATGCATACACGAGAAGTGTGTGCTGCCCCTTGTATCCTGCGAGATCTATAACCTCCTTCCCGCCAACCCCAAAGATCCATGACAGGTACACATACTGCAGTTACGAGATCCTCCCCAGTGAGCGCGGCGATGGCCTGTCCTACTTCTATCTGGCAGTACGGAGTAAAAATCAGCGGTCATTTTTGGATGTCTATCTGTTACAAGAAGGTATCTGGGCCATCCACACTTCGGTTGTAACCAAGATCCCTATAACTGAACTGCTACTGCCTGGTAGTTTCATTGCTGATAACAGGATCTATAATCTCGCTCGTGTGAGCTGCACTGTGAAGCTGTTCTCGCTAGATCTATCATCGTCACGCTTGTCGCTAGCCAAACTCCCAGAAGAGGTGGAGTCGCTGCGGACCGACCTGTCGCGTGAAAATGATTCTGAGGTCCATTTGATCCATGTAAAAGATTCTCAGCGTCGCACCTGGCTCTACACCGTGGACAACAAGAGTTGGTTACCTGTGAGTACCATTTGCTTGCACGAGACATGTGCTAATCATATGATACCCACTACCATTTTCGAGGATGTGGGTGCTTCCGATCTTCTGGTATATGCAGTTGGGACCAATTCTGGGTTGTTTTTCTTGCTTAAGGATGAGGTCCTCTACCTCTTTGATATTAAGCGCAAGACGGCAAAAAAGGTTTTTGAGGCAACAAAAGAGGATAGACACTTATAGCAAGTCAGACCATTTATGATGGTTTGGCCTCCTAAATTCCCTGTGATGAAGGAAGGGTGTGATCCAATAGAATGACGTCCCTTGGGAAGGTTTGCCTTTGTTGATCCGTCTAGTACTGTGGTTTTCTAATCTTCATTATGCTAATATATTATTATCTCATTTACGATATTTACCATGTGAATACACTTGTTTGAAAACACATGTGTACTTGTATAGTCTACAAAGGAGATGCATGTTTTTAACTATCACAGCACATCCTAGATTTTATGTTTATGCTTGGCAGGATGGTAATAGAAATAGGTTATTGGAAGAATTGGCACCAAATTTTTAAATAAGCAAAAAAATAGTTTAGAAATTTTCTTATATGCTTCTCGAAGATTCTTGCAGTGCCAAGTTCTGCTGAAATATCACGAAAGTTGTTTACTGTTTCAAAATATTTTGTAGCCTCTTGAATCTATGCAGTGGTAAGCTAATATATTTTCCCTATATTTTATCAGGTGGCTGGAACAATTGTATCAAGTGCCATAACCAATTGATCTAGCTGAAGATGCAGACACGGGTCTGCCGTAGTGCCAAGCCTACAATGTCCATGACCACCACTTTGACACATGGTTGTAAGGTTATTATGTGGACTTATACAGATGTTGGTCTTTAAAATATTGCTGTCGTGGGTACGCGTAGGAGTTCACTTTTGGTGCAGCATAACAATCTTCAGCCACTCGTATATATTATCTAAATAAACTTTGCGCAATACTCAATATCTGTTCTTAGACTGTCTCACTGTTGAATGCTCTAATATTGCCGCTAACTCGTTTGATTTCCTTTTAGCTGTGCTATTTGAATTTGTGTCCTAAAAAACAGTCGCCAAAAAAACTGTCTTTAAATCTCTCTGGCCACTGAACAGAGAACACTGTTCTGAAACTTAGCTGTTCTGTTGTGTCTTACACTATGTATACTTACACGGCATATTTTGCATTGCTGATACCGCCATCAGTTATATTGGCAGCAGAGATTTTTTGCAAGCTTGTCTAGTTTTTGTGCAGAATAACAATCTTTAACCACTCGTAGATATATCTAAAGAACTTTGCGCAAAACTCAATATCTGTTGTTCTTAGACGTACTGTCCTTTGCTCTAAAATTGCCGCCAAGTCGTTTGATTTGCTTTTAGATGTACTATTTTAATTGCTGCCTTTGAAACAGTCGCCAGAAAATAACCTTTGACTTTAAATCTCTCTGGCCTTTGAACCAGAGAACACTATTCTGAAATTACTTGGATGTTCTGTTGTGCCGAACAGTATAAATAGTTACACAGCATATTTTGCATTTCTGATACCACCAAATGCATTTCTGTATACTTGTCACTTAAAACTGCTCCTGTAATAGCCACATGCTTATCAACCAAATTATAATCAGTGGCAAAGGGCATGTTTATGGATTAATTCAAAATAATTTTGAGACGAATTCTATGCAAACGTTGATGCAATGTGAACTTCAAATTTACCCCTCAGAGCTAATGTACGGAGTTTTGATGCAATGTGAACCACATTGCAAACGTTGATGCAATGTGAAATCTTGACTATTGTTTAATGGGTAAGAATTATTTTCTTTCAAACAACACTAAGATCAAAAGTACGTATGTCTTGTAGCTGATCTACCATTGTCGAATTTCATGTAATTATCAAGCCATTATTTTTCCATGTTACTTAGTGTTGTAATCTTTTCATACCACTTGTTTAGCTTAAGAATGTTTGAGTTCCAAACTAGAATTTGACCTACATTTTCTGTATTGCGAGAAGACACATTTTTGGAATAAATTTCAAACAACTGGAACTTCAGGGAACTCGTAACAACTTACCACACATTTTTCTTTCTTTCAAAAAACCAAACTCTATTGCGACAAGTTTTGCCCGTCCTTTTTCATGTTTCTTAGGCTGGTAATTTTTTCATATAAATTGTTTAGTTCAAGAACGTTTGAATTGCCAAATTAAAAATTGACTTACATTTTCTGTATGGGTGAGAGGACTTTCTGTTGGATTAAATTTCAAAGAACCAAACCTTCAAGACAACTTATAACAACTTAGCACACCTCCTATTTTCTAGAAACCACGTCTTCAACCTTAATGCCTTATTGATTAACACAAGACTCAAATTCATTGTTTGACCCCACGACTAGGGGTGGCAGAAAAACAGATCACCGAAACCGATAAAAAATTGGATAGCGAATTTTAAAAGTTTCTGGTAACCGAATAGAACGTGCCTGAACTTCACATGAGAGCACATATTCACATTTTATGAAATTCCGTCTCTACATTTTTCTATCGTCTCTATGTAGAAAATTGTCTGCCACCCCATAACTCGAGCTTTAGATTCTTGATTTAGTTTCCTTTATGAGACACAAGTTGATTTATGCTTCCTGAGTTTTAGGGTTGCTGAATTAGTATTATATAGTTCTCGATTTGAAAACCTATGTACCTGCATGGTCTACAAAGGAGATGCATGTTTTCAACAGTTCATAGCTCATCCTAGATTTTTTTTGTTTATGCTTGGTGGGAATATAAATGGATTATGGAAGAGTTGAAACACCAAAGTTATAGACAAGGACAAAACAAATGAAATTTTCTAATATGCTTCTTGAAAATTCTTGCACCGCAAGGTTCTGTAGAAATATCACTGAAAGTTCTTTGCTGTTTTCTTGCATCTTGAAGCTATGCAATGGTAAGCTAATTTTCCCTTTATTTTATCCGATGGCTAGAACAATTGTATCAAGTGCCATAACCAATTGAGCTAGCCGAAGATGCAGAGGTGGGTCTGCCGTAGTGCCAAACCCACAATGTCCATGACTACCACTTCGACACATGGTTGTAAGGTGTTACCATGTCGACTTATGCAGCTGTTAGTCTTTACATGCTTGCTTTTAGATAGTATGTATTTATGGGAGTTCAAAACAGTTCAGTTTCAACGCATCAAACCGTGTTGTGTAGAATTCTGGGGAAGATGAATTAAAATGTGAAATTGTGAGCGTTGGAAGGATCGCTCCAGGAAAGCAGGCCATAATAGCCCTTTGGGATTGATGACGACTGAGGAGCCCCAAGGAAGCTGTCAAGTTGATTAGGGAGGCACCACCAGTTCAGGATTTTGTCTTTCTCAAGCTTTTGAAGTTTCCTATATAGCATCTCCTGATATGATGGCATATAGATTTTTTTGCTGTAATACTATCAGTTATTTCAGTCTATCTCGACGAGCCAGTTGTAGATATATCTCAAGAACTATGCCCAAAATGTGATGTCTACTCCTTGCCTACTGTCCTACTTCTGTATGCAATGCTCCTACAGTTGCTGCAGACTTGTCTGATTCCTTCTTAGCAATGCTATTTAGAATTTTTGGCTTCAAATCTCGGCCAAGAAAAAAATAACAATGCCATAAGGACTTGGCATGGATGTCATTGCTCATGGTTGGCTCAGAAGTAGCTCGACGTGCGAAAGGACTTGGCATGGATGTCCTTGCTCATGACCCTTATGCTCCTGTTGATAGAGCCCGGGCTATCGGTGTGGATCTTGTATCATTTGATGAGGCCATCTCTAGTGCAGACTTCATATCACTACATATACCTCTCACACCGTCAACCACAAAATTATTTGATGACGATACTTTTGCAAAAATGACAAAAGGAGTGAGTATTATCAATGTTGCTAGGGGTGGAGTAGTTGATGAAGAAGCATTGGTGAGAGCACTCGATAACGGAACTGTTGCACAGGTAGTTTTTTTTGACATGGCCATTCATCCAAATGTTGGCAGAGTGCATATTTCTGTCGAACAGTTGTCATATCTCATATACTTTATGGACCATTATTCTCTCTACAGTTTACAGTGTTATTTTAGCATAAAAGGTACACATTTCTTATATTTTGCTCCAAAACAATTCCTCTAGCCTTTTTCCTGACTGCTTTGCCATGTGAGTCAGGCAGCACTTGATGTGTTTTTTGAAGAGCCACCACCAAAAGATAGTAAATTAGTACACCATGAAAATGTCACTGTGACGCCGCACCTTGGAGCTAGCACAACAGAAGCACAGGTTTGCTGTTTGTTTTGTAACGTTCTTTGTATATCATCTTACTATCTTATCCTCCTAACTCTGCACCCTGTTCGTCTACAGGAAGGCGTAGCCATTGAAATTGCAGAGGCTGTTATCGGTGCACTGAAAGGTGAATTGGCTGCTACTGCAGTTAATATTCTAATGGTCCTTCCCGAGGTAATTCTGTTGTCAAGGACATGATCTTATGTTTACAACATATAAAGCACAATCTGCTTGTGTTTTAATAGTTCATTTGTTTCAACAGGTTTTATCCAAGTTATCCCCATATGTCGTCCTTGCTGAGAAGTTGGGCCGTCTTGCCGTGAAACTTGTGGCTGGTGGAAGTGAATTAAGGGAGTAAAGATTGTCTATTCATCAGCTAGAGACCCAGATGACTGGGACACAAGGATTCTCCGTGCTATGATTACCAAAGGCATCGTCGAACCCATTTCAAGTGCATTTGTTAACATTGTGAATGCGGACTATGTTGCCAAGCAAAGAGGGCTTCGCATAATCGAGGAGAGGATTCTCCTTGATGGTTCTCCATAGGTCCCTATATACTCTATCCAGGTCCAACTTGCCAATGTAGGATTCTCCTTGATGGTTCTCCATAGGTCCCTATATACTCTATCCAGGTCCAACTTGCCAATGTAGAGTCCAAGTTTGCCGGAGCATTATCTGACGAGGGGGACATCAGGGTGGAGGGGAAGGTTAAGGATGGCACACCGCATCTCACGCTCGTCGGGCCTTTCAGTGTGGACGTCAGTCTCTAGGGCAACCTAATATTGTGCCGCCAAGTCGACCAGCCGGGCATCATCGGCAAGGTGGGTTCCATTCTGGGGAAGATGAATTTAAATGTGAATTTTATGAGCGTTGGAAGGATTGCTCCAGGAAAGCAGGCTATAATGGCCATTGGGATCGACGAGGAACCTGACAAGGAAGCTCTCAAGTTGATTGGGGAGACAGCATCAGTTCAGGAGTTTGTCTTTCTTAAGCTTTAGAGCAAGTAGGTAGATTTCTTTTCTATATCACATCTGCTATATTTGGCATGAGAGATTTTTTGCAAGCTTGTCCCGTTTTTGTGTAGAATAACAGTTTCCAATTTATCTGGACAAGCCACTCGTAGATATATCGCTATGCCTGAAGCGTGATATCTTTTCTTAGATTTACACTGTCCTGCTTCTGTGTTGAATGCCTTAAAATTGCTGCTAACTCGTTTGATTCCTTGTAGCTGTGCTGTTTGAAATTATACCTTGAAAACAGTCGCTAATATTTTTCCTGTTCTCAAATTTGTCTGGACGCTGAACCCGAGACTATTATTCTTCTATTTAGCTGATCTGGTAAGCTTTTGTATTTGCCAACAAAATACTTTATGTATAGTCGCCAAAATATGAGTATTGACAAGGCATCTGTTGAACAAATTTTTTATGCGGCCACACTTCACCTTAGGCAAGTTTGGCAGCCACAAAAGTGTGGTTTTTAAATTTGGCGCCACAAAGCGTAGCGAAAGTTTAAGAAAAATTCATTCTATGACTCAGGGCCATATTTATAATGAAGTATGGTAACTCAGAAGTGTGACGAGAACCAAACACATGCCTAACTCCTACCCATGGCACATCACATTCTATCCAGTGGCGAAGAGTGTGTTGTGCTTTAATCCAAAATAATTGTGGGACGAGATCAATACTAAATTTTATGTAATATGAGCCTCAAATTTACTCCTACTCAAACTTGAAATTTTACTATCGATTTCTATGTAAGTATTGTTTCAAGTAAAATTAACAATATATTTGAATGTGCATATATTTTTCTGAGCAAATTTATAAAAACTTCAGGTGAACTTATAACGAAATCCCCCACCCTTCCACAATTTCAACTTTAATGACTCATACATAACCCAAATTTCCCGTCAGTTGTGGCGGCGACGTTTTTTTTTTGAGAAATCACCGCGTGTCCATTATCACATAACGAATCTAAACCAGTTACAAATCACAAACACACAGTAAAAACTTGAGAAAATGAGAGAAGAATGGCACAAAATGCAAAGAAGGCCCCCAAACACGGAAGAAAATTACCATCAGGTTCCTGAAGATCTTTGAGGTAGAACTGGACCATGAGGTTTTCTCGCTTCGCCCCTCGTGTCTTGACACATCTCTCGTCCCGAGTTTTTTTTAGACAATTCCACCAGTAGAGTAGGCGAGCGATTGTGGGCAGCGGCGACCTATGGTTGATCCCGGATAGAGTAAGCCTCTCGTGCACCTCTAGGTATAAAAGTCCAAGTCGAAGATAATCAGTGGTTAAAAAGTCCTGAACAATAAATTTTTCGTTTGAACAACTGAACGATAAAGTTGTGGTTTTATGCAAAGAAGTTGTTATTAGACCTCCTTAAGTCGTGGTTCTTTGAAATTTAGGGCCTCTTTGGTTCACATGATTGAAAAATTCAGAAATAGAAATATTCCAGGAATAGGATATCATGTTCATGGCACTTAAAATCATACAGGAATAAAAAACACATAAATCAGTAGCATGTGTTATTTGGTTGCACCGCAGGAAAAACACATGATTTTTCTATGAGCATCGAGTGCTTTCATAGTTGTCATACAAACATAGTAATTTTTTCCAAGAGGCCTCGCCTCTTGCTAGAAATCCTATAGGATTATGGCGTAGGAAAATAATACAAAGGAATTTTGGAGGATTTTTTTCTTTTTAACCAAATGAATTCATAGGAAAAATTCATACGGGTTGAAACCCTATACGGCTTCTTTGAAACCCTTTGAACCAAAGATGGGATGAACAGACTTTGTGCTAATAAATAAACATAAAAAACTGAACAAATAAATAAATGTAAAACAAACTCCAGGCCCAGCCCTCCTATTCTCGACTCAATTTCTCAATATCCCCCAAACCCAGATGCAAGGAGAGGTGGCGGCGGCGGCGGCGGCGGCGGCTATCTCGACCGTGCTCGACAACGACGATCTCCTCGGCGAAATCCTCCTCCGCCTCGCCTTCCCCACCAGCCTCGTGCGCGCCGCCTTCGTCTGCAGGCGCTGGCTGCGCCTCGCCTCCGCTCCCGCCATCCTCCGCCACTTCCGCGACCTCCACCCGCCCAGCCTCCTCGGATTCTACGTCACCACGCACAAGAACACGCGGTTCGTGCCGATGCCTCAACCCCCTGAGCTCGCCGCTGTTATCCACCGCGCTAGCTTCGATTTGGACACCATGGACAGCGCCAGGCTCGACGTTGAATGCTGGAATGGCCTTGTCCTCATCACCCTTCGGGAGTACCATGGTTGGCGCACCAGCTACACGAGAAGGGTGCGCTGCCCACTGTACCCTGCGAGATATCTATCCATCCTACCACCACCCCCGGAGACCAGCATCCATATCCATGAGGGCTTCACATACCACACTTGTGAGATCCTCCCCAATGGCGGCGGCCGCGATGGCCTGTCCTCCTACTTCTACATGGAAATTGGGTGTAAAGGGCAGCAGTCGGTTTTCGATGTGTACGTGCTACAAGAAGATAACTGGGCTATCTACTCTTCGGTTGTATGTGAATTCTTTCAACTTATGGTGGCACTGCCTAATAGTTTGATTGTTGATGACGACAAGATCTACAACCTGGTCCGTGAGAGCGGTGCTTTTAAGTTACTCTCGCTTGATCTCTCGTCGTCATGCTTGTCTCTAGTTAACCTCCCAGAAGAAGAGATGAAGCTATTGCACATCGACCTATCCCTTGCAAATGATTCGAAGGTCCATCTCATCCATGTAAAAGGATCCCAGCTTCGCGTCTGGCTCCTCATCGCGGAGAACAACAATGGCCTTCACTCCAACTGCTGGTCACTTGTAAATACCGTTTGTTTGCATGAGATATGTGCTAATCACATGATACCAACTAGTATTTTTGAGGATTCTGGTCTTATGGTAACTGCGGTTAGGGTCATTTCTGGGTTCTTTTTCTTGGAGATGAATGATGTCCTTTACTTTTTTGATATTAAGCGCAAGACAGCAAAGAAGGTTTTTGAGGTGACACAAGAGGATAGATACTTACATAGAGTCATACCCTTCATGATGGTCTGGCCTCCTAAATTCCCTGTGATGAAGGAAGGGTGTGATCCAAAAGAATGACGTCCGTGCCAGGTTTGCTTCCTGTTGATCCATGTAATACTGTGGTTAGCCAATCTTAATTGTGCTAATATTTTATCTCATTTATGATATTTACCATGTGCATGCAGTTATTTCTGATTCTTTTTCTTTTCAAATCAGTATACTAGGACAAACCTTTAGTAGTGGTTTGCGCTTGCCGTTTAGTGGTTGCAAGCTTAACTTGGATACTATGACAATCAATTTCGATTCATATAATATACTGTACTTTCTTTTGTTAGCTGCTGTGTTACAGATTTTCATATTAGGAATTTTGTCTCTGCACGTTCTATCACCTCTATGCAACTTGGCTGCCACCCGATAACTGGAGCTTTAAATTATTTATTCTTTAGAGTACCATATTTTCCTTCCTAAAACACAATGTGGTTTATCCTACTTGAGTTTCAGGGTGGTTTAGTTAGAATTATGAATATTAGAAATGCCAAACATGTTCTTGATTTGAACACATGTGTACTTGTTTAGTCCACAAAGGAGATGGATGTTTATAACATTCCATAGCACATCCTAGATTTTCTCTGTTTATTGGTTGGATGGTAAATATGTTAATTGAAGAGTTGGCACCAAATTTATAAATAAGGACAAAACAGTTGGGAAATTTTCTTATACGCTTCTCGAAGATTCTTGCACTGCCAAGTTCTGCTGAGATATCACTGAAAGTTGTTTGCTGTTTCAAAATGTTTTCTTGCCCCTTGAACCTATGCAATGGTAAGCTAATTTTCCCTATATTTTATCAGGTTGCTGGAACAATTGCGAGCTAGCTGAAGATGCAGAGGTGGGTCTGCCTAAGTGCGAAATCCAAATGTCCATAAGAACCACTTCGACACATGGCTGTAAGGTGTTACCATGTCGACTTATACTATTCTTGACCTTTACATGCTTGCTTTCAAATAGTATGTATTTATGGGAGTTCAAAAACAGTTTCGTTTCAACCTGTCAAACGACCGTGTACAATTCTGGGGAAGATGAATTAAAATATGGTATTGTCATCGTCGGAAGGGTCGCTTCAGGAAAGCAGGCCATAATGGCCATTTGGGTGATGAGGAGCCCGTAGTAAGCTGTCAAGGTTATTCGGGTGGCACCACCAGTTCAGGACTTTGTCTTTCTCAAACTTTAGAAGAAATAGGCAAGGGTTCCTATTATAACATCTCCTGATATGATGACATAGAGATTTTTGCTATAATATCAGTTATTTCAGTCTATTTGTATGAGCCACTTGTAGATAAATCTGAAGTACTATGCAAAGCTTTAAATAGTGGTCTAACTCATTTAGCGGCAACCTGCGGAAAAAGCTATAGCGTCGCTAAATCGGTGCTATAGCGCGCTATTTAAGGGTTTTGCTACCTTTTAGCGCGCTAGTGCACTTAGCGGCGTAGTGTAGGCGCTTATAGCGTGCTATTTAAAACTTTGGTACTATGCCCAAAATGTGATGTCTACTCCTTGGCCTACCTCCGTACTTGGAATGCTCCTACAGTTGTTGCAGACTCGTCTTATTCCTTCTTAGCAATGCTATTTAGAATTTTTGGATTCAAATCTCGGCCAAGAAAACTTAACAATTTCTGGCTTGTAACTTCTCTTGAGGCTGGACTGGATACCACTACTGTTCTAAAACTGCTTAGCTGATCTTGCAACCTGGTGCGCCCAACAGGAATGCGAAAACAGGAAGGAGGCGATGGTCGACAGGAATAAACTGGATACCACTACTTCATGTTTGATTCAGCTTTTGTTTTATCTTATATATATTTTTGGATTGAACTTATTTTATAGTTACTGAAAAATAAATCAGCTCATTTACGATCAGTGATTACACATAGATGTAAGAGGATGGATATGAGTGATATGTATTTAACACTACGACTTGAAGAATTTTTTACATTGTGTTACAATAACTCGCTATAGCTCTGTGTATAATAACTTAATTTGCTATTTTCTCCCAGCCCGGAACGTACAACAATGGCTGTCCCTTGACAATATGCTGTTCGAAAATAAGCATGCAGGGGATATGAAAGCAAGCTTAATGAAAATCGATGTTTATTTTGGAGGTAAATAGCAGGAGCTCTGCCTATGCATTATTAGAAGAAGAATTGATCCAGTTGATCAGGGAAACCGGACCTAAAACCCATACAAAGCGCGGTTAAAGAACCGCATACTCTAACTCATGGAACGTCGTCTGTGACTGAGACAAGGGAATCTAGACCCAAACTTGTTAAGCGATAGGCTTGTAGGCTTCTAGATGATTCTGTTGTAACTTATGGTTCGGTAGGATATAAACTGAACCTAGATTATTCTGGGACTAATCGTGGTCTCCAAGTTTGTAACAAACCATTGTAATCTGGCCGTTGTTGACCCTCTATAAATTAACACGTAACCGGGCCAAGTCCAAGGCACAGTTCCAATCTAATCTACATTTTCTATATGGTATCAGACCTGGTCCTCAGGGATATGTCCATG